>JALMGJ010000017.1:322500-922500 GCA_023362775.1 Charina bottae | reverse complement strand
TTCAATTGAATTGTACAGCTTATATGTTATATTAAAGGTGGGAAAAATTCTGAAGAGATTTATCTTGGTCTGATTTTTTTATATCTCAAAAACCTGGCATTTTAACGGGTGTGTAGACTTTTTATATACACTGTATATTCTGGAGTGTTACTTTTTGTTGGGGGTGGGGTGGAACTTTCATATAGAATGAGAATATCAGGAAGAAAAAAAATGTTTTTTCTCCATATGAGTTTTGTATGCAATGTTGCAATCTGTGGGAACTTCCATGTTGTTTCTTTTTGAGGCAGCAACAGAAAACATGTATTGGCCGCATAGTTTTAGGCAATGCCCTCCGTTATTGCCTTGACTAACTGGGAACTCCTGCACATCGCAGGAGATTCCAAGCTGCTCTTCTTCAGCAGTATTCCCCAACATGAAGTCCTTTAAGTATAAATCCTAGAATGTGGCCATGGGGGCAGGATATACTATGCTGGGACATTTGAAGGCTGTGCAAAAGAAAGGCACTGGGAGCTGCTGAAGGGGAAAGGTGATGTGACACACACCAGTCTTGCTCTTCCCCCTTCTTCAGTTGTTGCCACTGTCCTTGTGTTTTTTACCTTTGCCATATGGTACAGATACATTCAGATCATAACATTCTGTTTGGTCCCCAATTTGGATAAATGTCTGATTTGCCCTGGATTAATTTGAAGTTCCTGATCCAATCTTGATTTAGAAACCTGAATCTTCATGCATTCAAGTGAGGCTATAATTTCTATTTTGCACTACAAAATTAAGAGAAAATAAAAGAATAGTAAACCCCTTATGACAAAATGAAGTTTGCCAAATTTTATATAAATATTTATAGGTAGACTTTTGAATTTTTGAAAAAGGATATTGCGAACATTTCTCAGAAATAGATGAAATTTGCAGAGTTGACCTTTCCTAGTTATACCTAGAAACTTTAATATGAACAGGTTTAAGAGATTTTACCGTAGTGTTTCTAATTCAGAAATTTATTTTAAAAAATTCACTTAATTCCCAGTGTAAGTTGGGCAATTTTTAAAATAATATCAAACTTTTCCATGAAAAAATGCTGCATTTGAGGAAGTAGTATTCTCATTCTCTCTCTCTCTCTCTCTCTCTCTCTCTCTCTCTCTCACACACACACACACACACACACACACACACACACCCCAGTTGATATGAAAATGTCATTCTTTATAGACATGTTCTTAAGCAAGAAATGTACAGAATTTCAGAAAATTAGGTGCAGGACCATAATGAGTTATAGTTAATAATAAAAAGATTTTAAAGAATTTTGTGTTCTACTTAAATGTGACAAAGTTATAGTACCTGTCAGTGGTGGGTTAGATAATGGATGTGGAGCAAACTGATAGACATAGAAAGACTTTTTCAGCAAAACCCAATGTTTTACAGAGCCTGGTCGTACAGGCATCACTAAATGTCACTATTACTGAGAAAGAAACTGGCAGAGTCCTGCCATTTATTCATTCAATATGCTCATCCAAAAATGCTATGATTGGAGAGTTCCAGTACATCTATTAATTGATAAGAAGCCCCTGCTATTAGTCAAGAACTTTCCCTAGTTCCCCTTGCCTATCTTCTCACTATAGTGTTTTCTCAAATGGAGAACTTCTAGAGAAATAATACTGTGGAGTCCTTGGTGCTCTCTGAGCCTTGTTGTTTTCTTGCAGATGTTAATACTGTTAATTATTAATAATACTGTTTTTGCAGACATGCAGTGTGTATCTCTCTAAAGCTTAAGCTGCAATTCAGATCTCTCACTAATCTGTCTGAATATATCCAGTTTTCTCCAAAATTCTGCTAAATCAGATATGTGTTCCTCCTCTGACAATAAAAGATGAATAATGCCAAGCTTTCTGCCTCTGATAAGCTTGAGCTCAGAAATGTTATCAGACTCATTTGGACTTTTTCCTCAAACTTCATATCAATAGAGCAAGCAGGTGTGATTTGCTAATTTTACAGGGCAGCTTGAGCCATTGCTTTGCAAGTCACTGCGCCCAATAAATGCCTACTTTTTCCCTTTTCTGTCATCTTTGGGGCAAAAGATGCTGCTTCTGAAAAATGCATTTTGAGAAAGTGCTCAATTTCACATGCCTTAATTAGTCTGCTATCCACGTAGGAATCTGTTTCCCTTTTCAGATGGGAGTAGTACCCCATTATTTCACTCTTACAAAACAAAATTGTTTCAAAGTGGATTGAACTGCAATTCTTGACTTTACCTTGATGTTGCAAAGCCAAGCTATGGCTCTCTGTATTTCCCTTGCATTAAGAGAGGAAGGCTGCAGCCAAAACAAGCATTCAAATAAATTGTTTCTTTTCTTAAATTTTCAGAATATAAATCTTACTCTTGGTTATGGGCACTGTTGGAGTTGCTCTGTTCCTTGCTTGTATGGTTCTTAACATGTCATTTTTGCTGATTCCATTATATGTAGGGTTGAGTTGGAAAATCAAGCTTTCCCCTTACTGTCTCCACCCATCTCAGTTTCTCTACCACTTTAATTCTGGATTGTCCTCTTGTTTTCATAGTACCTGAATAGAAATTAGCAAAGTGCTGTCAACTTACTTTTTTCCCTTTCTGTTTCTCTTCCAGCGGGGATCTGACGAACTTTTCTCTACTTGTGTCACTAACGGACCCTTTATCATGAGCAGCAACTCTGCTTCTGCAGGTAACACTGTTAGCCCCAACAAGAATTTAGCATTTCTTTAGCATTTACTTGTCAGGGGAGATTGGCCTCCAAGGCACCTCTGAATACTTATTCCAGTCAGTTTTGCAAAGTTAGGTAGCAGCTGGCTCCAAAGGAGCTTTTGCTGTCATTTATTGAAGGGTTTCAGCAGACTAAGTCCCCTTGTGCTGATACCTGAAATTATGTCTCAAGCTTTATGTAGGTGATTAATGCTGATGAAATATTTTGCATAGCTTAGAAAAGCAGGTAAGGGCCATTTGCAGAAAAAGAATTTATTGCAAGTAAAATGGATTTGTCTTGGTGTAAGGGTTATTTTCCGAATACGTGACACACACTAGTAAGATCACTGTATATAGGCTATTTTCCGATGTCTGCAACTGAATAGTATTTGTTTGAAGTGTGCTGGTTTTTTATCTTGGCTTTGTTCTCCTGACACTCACTGTTGTTCCTACAGTCTGATTCATCTGAGTTCCCTCTTAAGGCTAACTTTTGTGCATTCTGTAGCAAAACTGCTGCTACACAATGATTTTCTTCTGAATATGTGACCTAGTACTTTGCAAAACCAGTCAGTATTTACTGGTCTGGCATTTTTTATTTATTTATTGGACTTAGAGATTGCCGGACTCTGGGTGGCTTACACTTTAAAAGATAGAAAACAAACAAACGTGTGCAGGCAGTCCTCACTTAACGATTGTTCGTTTAGCAACTGTCCAGAGTTACGACAGCGGTGAAAAAACTGACTTACAGACATTGCAGCGTCCCCACAGTCACGTGATCACGATTTGGGCACTTGGCAACCATTGCGCATTTATGATGGTTACAGTGTCCTGAGGTCACGTGATCACCATTTTTTACCTTCCCAGCCGGCTTCCAATAAGAAAGATCAGTAGGGAACCACATGATTCACTTAACAATGCAACAGAAATGGTAGTAAAATCCAGTCCAGAATTGCTTAATGAGCACATCACTTACTAACATAAACTGTGGTCATTAAGCGAGGACTACCTGTATGTCTGGACACAGCACACTCCAAATGTTACAAAAACAACCAATAGGGGCTCCACAACCTCCCTATCCCAAGGCATGTTTTGTGAGACATCTGGAACATCAGGGTGAGAGCTGCACAGATTTTGGGAGGGATGGGAATACTGTTCCAGAAGGCAGGTTTCATGACAGAAGACACATTTTCTAGATCCTGATGGATGGCATTGTTTGTTTGAAGGGACCCAAGGTGCACCAGATCTGCCTGATCTTGCCAGATAGGCAGAAACCATGGAAGTAGGCAGTCTCTCAAATAACCTGGTGCAGTGTCATGGAGGGCTTTATAGGTGATAACCAGCACCTTGAATTTCACCTGGAAGCCCACTGGTAACCAGTGCAGCTTGTGAAGCAATGGTGTCACATGAGCATACTGGGGCATGCCCATCACTACTAGCATCATTGCATTCTGGATCAGCTAATTAACTTATTAAGTTAATAGCTTATTTTTCCTTGTTTGCTTTTATTGTCTTGTCTTTTCTATTGCTGGTATTAGTCTTCAGAACTGGATGACTTGTGAATTAAAAGTAAAGTGAAATTGTTTGTGTTAAGTTGCCCTTGCTCTCTAGATCATGATATCTTTGGATTGAAACATGTATTTTTAAATGCTTCATCTCCAACTCCGTTTAGAGGACAAAAATTGTTATTAGGGCTATATGACTAGCTAGTGAACATGTTCTTAAGCTGTATGTAACAATCTTAAAGCACCACTGGTTGCCAGTCTTAAATTGCTACTGTCAGTTGCAAGTTGCACTATAGCAAATAGACATAAACCTATGTAGGAGGTGAAATTCCCATCTGTGTTTAAATTATGAGTTGGTAAGGTAATTTTATGATGCTAGATATCAGTGTATAAGTTACTACGGTATACACGCTACTACAGCAACTGCTGGTAACAAAATCTGAAGTAGAAGTTTACTGGATTACTTTTGTATGTATACTTATATGGCCATGTCAGTATAATTAACTATATTAACCAGTCTTACTAGAATAAATTAGTCTGTGCCATAAGTAACAGTTTTGCTGGTGTGCACATTTGGAAACTTGAGAGCGTGTCCTAGAAATCTTCACAAAATAGCTATCATGAGTTGATGTATACACATTTACAAAATGGCTGCCTGAAGAGAATAACCTCAGTGGTGTGATAGGTTAATGTCTGTGACTCCATCTGACCCCACGATATCCTGTACCACCCTAATTTAACTTTGTCTTTTTATGGCAAAGTAAAACAAAACTGCCTGTCATTTTATTTTCTGAAAAGATACAGTACCTGTAAACCCCATGACATAATGAAGCCCAGAGGAACTTTTGGAAATAGTGGTTTTGGAGAGATTTATTTATTGGTTGATTTGATGTTTCATACCAGTTTTTAAAATGTAAATATAGGCTTTTTAAAAATAAGTTTTTAAAAAGAGTTTTTAAAAAAGAGGAGGTGTATGCAGATACACCGGTGAGCATCAGATTGCTTGTTTATGCTATAATCTAATAAACTGCAGAGTGATTAGAGTTGGCTAATTTGTAGTATGGCCAGGCATGCTAGATCTTCATAAAGGGAAGTTGCTATATAGTAGGCTTTTGAGCAGAAGCAGTGAAGTGACTATGCAACTTTTTCTCATGTTGTGTTCAAACTGTGCCCTGGGATAAGTGCACTATCTGGCTTGACAACATCAGAAACTACCTATCCCTGTGTAATATTTTTTCTAGCCAATGGAAATGACAGCAAAAAATTCAAAGGTGACAGCAGAAGTGCAGGAGTTCCATCACGAGTAATCCACATCCGTAAACTACCCAGTGACGTTACAGAAGCTGAAGTCATTTCCTTGGGGTTGCCTTTTGGAAAGGTCACAAACCTATTAATGTTAAAAGGGAAAAATCAGGTAAGCAGTTTTCAGATGTGTGATTTTTTTAAAAAAATTAGTTTAGATATGCCAAAACTTTGGTTCTGATTATCTGTTATTTAAAGGCTTTGTTTGCCTATGTGATAAGAGAAACAGCTTTTTTGTAAATTGATCTGCAGCATTGTGGTTAGGAATATTTGTGCAAATGCAATATACATTTTTTTGTTCCTTATAATCCTTTACCAGGCGTTTATAGAAATGAACACAGAAGAAGCAGCTAACACTATGGTGAGCTACTATACCACAATTGCTCCTGTCCTCCGGAGTCAGCAGATCTACATCCAATTTTCTAATCACAAAGAGCTGAAGACGGATAATTCTCCAAACCAGGCAGTGAGTCAAAATTTAGAATATTACAGATTCTATTCTTTCAAACACATTACCACAATTTGGACTTGTTGGGAGAAGGAAACAGGGTAATAGTCATTAGACATGTGACAGAGTCCATTGGAGTCAGGCAGCTATAACAAATTTGAATGAAGGAATACATTAGTAAAATAATAGTCAAGAAGAATGGTTCACTGGGTGAGTGTACTTAATTGCTGCATTGGATCAGGTCAGAATCTTTAATGGGGATGTGCATGAAATGGGGAAAAATGTTTTATTTTGAGCTGAAAACAAGCCATCATGCTTCAGCAGTTCTGCTGGGTTGTTTCAGGTCAGCCGTAGTTTGGCATTAGGAGTGCTTTTACTGTTCTGGATTTTGGGCAAAACAAAATAAGAATTGGGGTGAATAAGGCTTCCGGTGAGGATCATGGCGAACTATACATCTCTAAAGGAGCAGGGATGACATTGCAGTGGAGAATGGCAGCCAGAGGGTGAATGCTGGCCAGTGAAATTTCTCCAGACGGACAAAGGAGAAATCGTGAGGTCGCCCACTTGTACTCTGGACAGCTGCTCCTTATGAGTAAACTGCAGGAACAATGGAAAGTTTTTGCTGTCGGCTCTGGCTGGGAGTCGAGGGATTCCATCTAAGCTCACAGCTGTAATGTAGCTTATATGGACATAAAGTTCAGCCAAACCTCATTTCTTAATCACTTTTGGATCTAATTAATTTACAGCTAAAGAGATTTTCTGAGCGGCAGGATAAAAGATTCCACAGTGAGCTATTTTTTCTGGATTAAACAAAAAAAAAGGTTTTAAAGACTTAAGAACTTCTGGCAAAAAGCTTAACAAGGAGTTGATGTAAGAAAGCTTAAAATGGATAAAGGGGACAGTTATTTTGAAATATTATTTTTTAGTGAAAGTGCTTTTGAATAAATTGGAATTAGACAAACTGGACCTTCGAGCTGGACCTTTGTGGGAATGTTTTTTATTTAGTATTAAAGAGTGCAGACAATTGGTGGATTTTACAAAACAAAAGATAAGCGTAATATGAGCTAGACTGATGTTGACCTTAACTATGGAGATGTGGATTGTGATGTGCCATTAGAGATGAAAGGAAGATAAAAGAGGGAAAAAAGCGGGGGAAGTTTGCCTTTTCCTTTTCCCTTGAGACACTTCTATTTTTGGATTATATCATAATGGCAACTACTCAAAAAGAGGCAAGAATGGAGGGGAGGAGAGGATCATTAGAGCAACCTACAGAGAGAGGAATCACACCAGATTTGCTTCAGAAAATGTTTGAACAGCTCGGCAGTAAGTTAGCTAAATCACTTGATACTAAATTGACAGCTTTTGAAAAAAATTGAAAGACTTGTAAAGATGAAAGAAATTAAGAAGATGGAAAACTCTGTAAAATAAGTGTCCGGAGATGTAAAACAGATTAATGACAAAGTGGACATTTTGGAGAGTAAGACAGAAATTGTAGACAGTTGGAAAGTGAACTAGATCAGGGGCCGGCAAACTTTTTATGCCAGGAGCCATTTTGACATGCTCGTGCACATTTTGAAATGCTCGAGAGCCAGGGGGCGGGGTTTGCGGGCGGGGGCCAATCGCGTGGAAGGGGGCGGGGTTTGCGGGCGGGAGCCAATCACGTGGCTTATTGGGGCGGGTGGGAGGGCCCATGTAGCAGTTCCCCCCCTCCGGCTTCCCGCCCCTCCCTCCTTGCCTGCAGAAGGCGGCTGGCCTTCTCCCCCCGCTATTTCCGGAAGCGATCCAGCGCCGATCTGCGGGCTGCGGGGGCTCCAGCTTTGGAGGGCGCTGGCTGTTCCGAACCAAGGAGCCAGGGCGGAGCCGGGGCAGGGGAGGAATGGGGAGCGCCAGGGGACTCACCCGCTGCTGCTCGGCTGCCACCTTCTTCCTCCGCGTCAGCCGCCCGCGCGCCTTCCCTGGCCGGTCCTCGTGGGCCGCCGGCGATACTCCTGTCCCGCTGCACCCCAGCCAGAGCGCCCGAGTGCCAGGCGGGCAGCTCTGCCTGCGCGCCTTCCCTGGCCGGTCCTCGCGGGCCGCTGGCGGAGCTCCCGGCCCGCTGCACCTCTCCAGCTCGTCGGCCACCCGCCGCAGCGTCGCGGCTGGGGGGCAGCGCCGCGTCCCCAGCCGGTGCTGCAGGTAGTCACCCAGCAGCTGCGCTGTCTCCTCTCGCAGCGCGCCCAGCATGGCGACGCTCTCCTGCCTGCCTGGCGAGCGCTTCGGGGGGGGCGGTGGCCGTTGCAACGCGGGCGGAGGAAGAGGCGGCAGCGGCGACCAACCAACTTCCCCACCCGCCGACCTCAAAGAAGCGCTGCCCGACTCTGGCGAAAGTTGGAAGGCTCCCGAGGGCGGGAGGAGGAAGAATCAATCACCCTCCTCCAGCGCCGGCCATCAGAGTTTGGGGGCGGGATCCAATCGCGTGGAAGGGGCGGGGGTGAGTTCAGCTGCGGAAGAGCCACACTCAAGGGGCCAAAGAGCCGCATCTGGCTCGCGAGCCGCCATTTCCGACCCTTGAACTAGATAATCTGGCTCTATTGGAATTGAGAGAGAAGAAATTTTGTTTGAGACTTAGAGCTATCCCAGAGGTTTCTGGTGAAGATATTAGAGAAAAGATTATTAAAGTCTTGGTAAATTTTTTGGATTGGGAAGAGGAGGACACAGAGACAGAAATTGATAAAATTTATAGAATCAAGATTTGTGAAAACAAGGAATGTTCCAAGGGATGTTTTGGTATATTTTGTCAGGAAGAAGGCAAGGGATCAAGTTTTGCAGCAGCATTTCAATACAAGACTGAAGATTGATAATACAGATATAATTGTCCTTAAAGAAATTCCTATCAGAATTTTACATAAGAGAAAAGGGTTTTTTTTTTTCCTGAAAGATTAAAGCAGAAGTGGATCCTATTTCAATGGGACAAACAGTTAGAAAAAAGTCATAGAACTTCGTTTTTGTATATGATAACTGCAGCGAGATTATTGTATGCATGAAGATGGAAAGATTCGGCACTACCCACAATGGAGGAATGGTCAATGAAGATGATGGAACTTGCTGAGACGGCCAAATTAACTTCTTTGATCAGAGAAGAGACAATACCTATGTTTATTGCTGACTGGAAACCCCTTAGAGACTTTTTGTGTGAAACAGAAAAAAATGAACTAAAAAAATGAGTTACATTGTAACCATAGAGCAAGTGGTAAATTTATAATTGTACCTATAACTGCTGTAAAGAAGATTGGAAGCTACTACTATGTATCTTTTTTCTCTCTGCTTTTGCACTTTTAGCTTTTTGATTTCCTTTTTTTCTTTTTCTTTATATTTCTATTAGTTTATCTTTTCTTAATTTTTTAAATAAAAATATTTATTTATTTATTTATTTATTTATTTATTTATTTATTTATTTATTTATTTTATTCCCCGCCCATCTCCCATACAAGGGACTCTGGGCGGGTTACAATAATTAAAACTTAAAAATTTAATTTTTTTAAAACCATACAAGATAGAAAATATATAAAAAATATATCCAATATAAAATAAAATAAAATCCAAGATGGATTGGGGACCGTAGCACAGGTCATATTGCTACGGGGCCAGCCAACCCCAGGGGGCACTGCCACCTCCGTTGTCCCAGGCCAGGCGGCAGAGCCAGGTCTTAATGGCCTTCCGAAAGGCCAGGAGTGAAGGGGCCAGTCTCACCTCCGGGGGCAAGATGTTCCATAAGGCGGTCGCTGTCGCAGAGATAGATAGATAGAGAAAGAGCAAGCAAGCAAGCAAGCAAGCAAGAAAGAAAGAAAGAAAGGGTTGAATAAGACAAGGCTGTTGCCCATTGTTTTCTCTGTCTCTCTTCTCCTCTCAACATTTATTCATTCATTTTGTATAGCTGCCAATCTCGTATTTCCAGTGTGACATATCCTGTTAGCCTGTCCCCCCCCCTCTCAATTGATGCTGTCATAGATGTCCCAGTATGGCATATCACACCAGCCCATCTGCCCCTCCAGCACCTTCCTTCCCTCTCCTCAGGTGTCGCTCTCTGGGGCTCTCCCCAGACAGCATGTCTCACCAGCTTGGCTGCCCTCATGTTCTCAGCCCCTTCTTCCCTATCTCCTCTCAACTACTGTTGCTAATGTCCTTGGACTCTCTCCACCCCTTCTGTCCAGAGCAACATTTTGATCTGTGCCTGGATGAAAACATCAGAAAACCTGCATGTTTCAGTTCAGACCCAGACCACTTAAAATCAGCCGCTTCATGCACAGTATGTCCTTAACCCACTGTCAGGATGTTACTTCAACAACCGTGTGATGTAAGAGGCTTGCAAAACAACTTTCATAGTATTTTCCTGACAACAGGAAGTTACGGTCAATATTACTCTTACATTGCAAATACAAAAGTGACAGACTGGGAGTAGCTTGTATAGGTCTATCTAATAAAATAATCCTTGCTGGAGGTAATAATTTGGATTGGAGTCTTCCTGTTCATAGCTACTGTGTTAAATAAGCATGTGTATGACTGCAGGTGTTCCTAGGTTTCATGGGATTAATGGGATAGACCTATGCTACTCATGTATTTAATTTATTAACTTTGGAAACATTGTATTGCAGTTAATCTGGTAGTTCTTGTATAAGGTGAGGTACAGGCAGTCCTTGGTTAACAACCACTCGTTCAGCGACGGTTCAAAGTTTCGATGGCGCTGAATGAGTGGTACTTACGACCGGTCTTCAAAGTTGCGGCCGTCGCAGCACCCCCGT
The DNA here is from genome assembly GCA_023362775.1 of Charina bottae. Classification (NCBI taxonomy): domain Eukaryota; kingdom Metazoa; phylum Chordata; class Lepidosauria; order Squamata; family Charinaidae; genus Charina; species Charina bottae. The sequence continues at coordinate 911,763 of JALMGJ010000017.1, read as the reverse complement.
GGTCACATCATGATTCAGGTTCTTGGAAACTGGCTTGCCCTTAACAATGGTTGCAGCGTCCTGCAGTCATGAGGCAAAGTCAATGGCAAAGGAAGATAAGGTTGCAAGTCATTCCCGCTCCCATCGCTTTTTCTCCCAATGAGCCCTGCTACAGAGTACGAGATCCCGGGGCCCGCATCACCCCCCCGCCTGCGCACACACCTGCCTGGCCATGTTTGTGCCGCACTGCAGCATCCACCCCCTGCGCTCGCGCTGCAGCACATAAACACACCCGCCTGGCCGCACTCCATAGCACTCATATGCCCACTGGCCTGCTTGCGAGCCACCTAAGGAAAGGCTTGTTGTGACGGGGGCTTACAACTTCCTGCCAGCTTCCCCATTGACTTTGAATTAACATTGTTAAGCGAGGACTACCTGTAGCTATCTTCCAGTTTCTTCTATATTTTGCATATCTGCACTCGTTGAAAAACCCTTTGTCTTATACGTAGAGCAGATAGTTTGGCTTATTAATAATTTATCATGCATCATCCTTTAATAGAGGGCAGAATCCCAAGATGTCATGCCTCTAGATTTTTTCTTCATAAAGTCGTAGCTTAATGTCTTATTTGAGAGAGCTTGAAAGAAAAAAAAACTTTTATAGGATTGTGGGTATGTGCCTTTTTCTATATCCTGATTTATTGATGCATTAAAACTTTTGATTCCATAGCGTGCTCAAGCAGCCTTGCAAGCAGTAAATTCTGTCCAGTCTGGGAATCTGGCACTGTCTGCTTCTGCTGCAGCTGTGGATGCTGGCATGGCCATGGCTGGTCAGAGCCCAGTCTTAAGGATCATTGTGGAAAACCTCTTCTATCCTGTTACTCTAGATGTCCTACATCAGGTGAGACGTGACCTCCAGCTATCAGTGGCCAGCATGTGGTAGAAAACTAGCTGTGATAACTTGTGCAACAAGTGATATGTCTCTATTTATGGCATAGCTTTCCAAACTCTGTGTCGCGACACTTTAGTGTGTCACGAAGTGGTGGCGCGCGTGGAGGCGACGGGGGCATGCCATCAGCACTTCTGCGTTTTAGTGAGGCTGCCGCCGCGCACCCCACCGCCATGCACGCTGCCGCTGTTGGTGTGTCACCAACGGCAGCATTTTGGAAAGCACTGATTTATGGTATTCTCTTTCATTAATCCTCACAATGTTTTCTCCCTGACATTTGCTTAGATTAGGAGCACATGCAGTCTTGCTTCTTACACAGCATTATTTTTATCCTTATTACAACCTTATGAAATAGATCGGATTCTTGGGGGTCCAAAAGCCGAGCTTTTGTTTTAGATCTGGACCACTCTAACCTTGCCTTCTCCAACCAAATGATTTGGACTGCAGCTTCTATTATTTTTACCTTTTACCATGCTTACTAGGGCTAATGGGAATTGCACTGCAGACACCTTCAATTTGAGGAACATTGTTCTAGTCACCATATCTAATTGGCTTTTATTCACTATGTGTGTCTTAGGGAAAATGTGAGAAAACATCTCTTCTGATAAGCCCTTTTGACAGTATGCTTTGGCATGTGTATACGAGATGGGCAGCAGAGAAATTTGACAAAATAAATAAATGTATCCATATAAATAACAGTACCTATGTCATCAATAAATATGGTACATGCTTGCTACATACATTAGACATTGTTTCGCTAGGGCTGTGGAACACTTTGAATTTGATCTCTGAAACATGTTTTTGAACATAAATGAGCTCAAACATAGCACCTGTCTGCAGTACCTTGAAGCAGCTGTGTTTTTTGTGTGGATAACATAGAAAACAATCTTCTGAAGTATTGATGCACCTTTTGTAGATTGAATCCAAAGCGCTGCATGGCCATATTGCTTACATCTTAAAAACTTATCCAGCCCTTCTGAAATACTAGTAGAAGGCAAAGCACCGGGGGTGGGGGGTGGGATGTTCATGTTTTTTTCTTTCTATAGCTGTTTACAAGCAAGCATTGCTCTGGGAAAACTGGGAGAAATGATTGGTTCACTACAAGCAAGATGAAGGAAATGTTGGAGAGGAGAATATCTGCAAGGTTCCTTTTTTTTTTTTTTTTTTTTTACTGTACCTCTGGTGCCATCTAGAGTTGCCAGATTCAAGATAGAGTAGGCTGGTGGAATTGCAGGGAATGTGATCTGCCCATTGAGACTGGACAAAGATGTCTTATATAATGTAAATTCTTCCTTACAAAGAATTTGTCAGTAGCTCCTTTATATGTTTGGGTCTTCTGGCTTTTTCCTCTGGAAGTGGAATTTTGTGGTGCAATCCTGTTGTGTAGAATTGGTGTTATTCCCCAACCTAATTCACTTGCAGAAAAGGCTTGGAAGCTATTGCTTATGACTTCTTCATTGTGTTTTGTGTGAGCACAGATTTTCTCCAAATTTGGGACAGTGCTGAAAATAATCACATTTACCAAGAACAACCAGTTTCAGGCACTCTTGCAATATGCAGATCCTGTGAGTGCCCAGCATGCCAAATTGGTGAGTTCTCTTTGTGTTATCGTTTCCAGTCTGTAATATCTTCAAAATATATTAGAAATATATTACAAGAAGCAAGTCTCTGCAGCAGAACCAAAATGAAACCAGTGTGAATAGATGATTAGGTACTATCTGGGATATTTTAGATGGCTCAGAGGAATGTTGCGAACTTTAGAAAATCAAAGATTGTGCAAGTTTTATGAATTAGGTCTGTATTTGAGGCGTAGAGTTTTAAATTGTTAATTGGGATAGGAATGGGGAAAGAACTGCATAAATCAAGAATATAATTACCTTGACCAGGGAAGGGATAGTATATATACCTTAACATTAAACTTACTCCCTTTTGCTGTACAAGTACCTTTAGGAAGAAGGAAATATTGCTAACACCACATAGCATAGCAGGGAAAGGCATTGCTGGAGAAGCCAGAACAAGGAGTTCTACTGCTTTCCATCCTCTGAGACACTGCCTGCTCCTGTGCACTCTTCCTGAAGAACACAGGGTTGTACTAGATTAGTTTTTAGGTCCTGCATCATATTACAATATAATGTACATTAGCACATTACTCAGAGATTTAAAGGCTTAACTTCACGTTCATCTGAATGTAACCCTCAAGTCTTTGCAAACTATTGCATGGACACTCTCTTAAGACTGTTTTCTCAGTTTTATACATTGGATAGTTGTGGAGTGCGTAGAATTTGTTTTTCCTGAAGTATCCTGGTTGGCTTAGATGCACCTTGCTTTGGTTTCCTATAGTCTCTTGATGGGCAGAACATCTACAACGCTTGCTGCACCCTCCGCATTGACTTTTCCAAGCTCACGAGCCTCAATGTAAAATACAACAATGATAAGAGCAGAGACTATACCCGGCCAGACCTGCCTTCTGGAGACAACCAACCCTCCCTTGATCATACCATGGCAGCTGCTTTTGGTAAGGGATTGAGTGAGAGAGCTTTGACTGTGTGCTGTAATTCTGGGAGAAACTTTCTGATCTCTCTCTAGCAATAAATTAACTGGTGAGTGAGGCACTCTTGCCTTCATCTTGCTTTCCTTCCAACCATAAGGTCAGCCTGCTTTACACAGTGTTTGTAAGGATAGGCAACACAACATACACAAAGTGCTAGTGTTGCTGCAAGCTTCCTTTTTCCATGTTCTGCTAGCTTGTGACCCTTGACATTTGAGGATGGCATTATGTTATCCCAAACAGAACTCTGTATATATTTTTTTATTTTTCACTTGTTAATAGGTTTCAGAGCTATTCTGACATTTGGATTGTTGGATGTCCAAGAACAGCAAACAACAAATGGAATATAATGTTTACAGTTATATTACTGTTCAAAAATAGTCTCCCAGTAGAGTTAAATCTTTCATACATCCTCCTCCTCCATATATATAAGGTCTCTTGATGTATCAAGGTCTCCTAGAGCCTTGTGTTGAGTGATGTTCTAGAGGCACCTGAGGCTCTATTGATCAGGAAAGGAAAGACCTTGGGGAATTTCCTTCATTTCCTGTGAGACAACTGTTTATGAAGAGCAAAAAAATCATTAGGCACATTTAAGGTAAAATTACTATGCTGAAGCTTTTACTGGAAATACTTGGCAGAGTAGACTGAAATTTGCTTTGCAGATTTAAAATGCCAAAAGATGTTCTAGTGTTCTATCCTGCTGTAAAAAGAATATTGAGTGTTCTAATTTGCTTTTCATTGTATTCCTGTCTCACAAAGTCAATTTACTTATCAAATGTGCACCTGTTTATAATAGAGCTTTCCAGGCACTACCCATGGAAGTACTCTCATTTCTAATTGTATAAATACTTGTGAAGAAAAATTTAGTTAAGCTTTATTTATTGTCCTATACCAACCGTTACCAGAATACACAACCCAAAAAAGAAAGAATGAGCAATTTGAACAATTAAACAGTTCAAATTAGTTCACTTGGATCTAAGAAAATTTGTAAATCTTATACAAGTTACAAAAGGAGCCACCTGTTAATTAATGAATGATTGGAAAGCCTAAACAGTTGCCCTGATGACAGTTGCATAAAACTTGGCTTCTTATACCTCCCTGTGAAGGGACAAGCTTGAAGTAATGATCCAAATGAGGATCTTAGTGAGTTGAGAGGAGTGAGACTTGTATGCTTATTCAAGGAGCGAAGGGGTGTGTGTGTGAGAGGTGATACGGGTTATTCTTCAGTGGAGTACCTTGCTTAGAAATGTGGGCTCTAGTACGGATAACTGGAGCTTGTCATGTCTAATGAACTAGCCAATCTTTTCTGTTTTGTAGGTGCTCCAGGGATCATTTCTGCCTCTCCTTATGCAGGGGCTGGCTTCCCTCCTGCTTTTGCAATTCCTCAAGCTGCAGGTACTGTTTCTTTAAACACTGCTCACACTTTTGCTGTGCCAATGCTGTCCTCCCTCCCTCCCTCTTATTTTGGACTCCTAAATGTTAGCAGCAGATTGGGGATAGTAATATGCAACGTTTACAAAACCCTTGAGGATAATTGAGAAAACTATGACCACAGGCTCATGGGGTTCACATATACTGCGAAGATCCTTCTCATCATGGGAATTGTACCAACATGCCATTAGTTTCCATAGTGCATAGCTTTCCAAACTCTGTCGCGACACTTTAGTGCGTCACAACACAACCTGGAAGCAGGGGCATGCACGGCAGTGGCCTGCACGGCAGCGGCCACTGCCGCCGTTGGTGTGTCGCCAACGGCGGCAGTTTGGAAAGCACTGCTGTAGTGGGTTTTCAATGTGCCCAAAGGCCATACCATTCACATGTAACTAGAAATGCAATGGCTTGGATCCTAATCAAAATCTGCATTAAATATTATTTCTGTTTCAACATTTGCTGGGATGTTTTGTCCTGGTGAGATAGATACATTCAAGATGATTTACAATATAGACACCAAATTGTTTTCTCATCAACATTGTTATAGCAGTACAGCTTTTAATATTCAGTGTTTCAAATAAAATAAGAATACTGACATTCTGGAGAATGGCAGAATTCCATGTGTACCCCTTCTGGAATGTCTCATTTCTTTCTAAATCCACTATCTGTAAATAAATTCAGATTGGTTACTAGATCAGATTTCAGTTTTGTGGCTAAACTCTGAGGAAGAAAGGAAGCAACCGTGTGGGAGGAAAAGTTGAGAAGTTTTTTCTAAGGGTCCAACTCCAATTGTCTGTTGATGTACAAATATAATGAGCGTGGAGAGCTATATCTTAAGCCAACTAGCATGGAGAAGTTATACTTGACTTCAAATCTGTGGGGGAGTCATGATCTCTCTCAGGAATGTTCTATTCCATTCCCCTTCCCAGTAACTGCTTGGGATGTCATACTCAGTGCTTGTTGGGCTGGTTTTTTTTTGGGGAGAGGGAATAGTTCTCTCCCTCCTTCTCCCCCTCCCTCTCCCTCTCCCTCTCTATGTTTACACACCTTAGAACACCCAGCTATGTCAATTCCACCCTCTTTTTCACCCCCCAGTGATCTCGTGGTCTTTGTTAGGGCTCATGAGTTGAATTTTTTTTTTGTTAAAAGAGGTAGTACTGAGGTCCCTGCTTTTTTCTTTTTACTAAAAGCACCTTGAAATTTTGTATAGAGCGTGGCTTTTATGTAAGTGACTTTTCCCCTGACATCAAACGGAGACTATAAAGGGTGTAGTGGGTGTAAGTGTAGGTGTGTATAAATTTAATAAATAAATTAAAACTTGAGGTTGGTATTTTATGTATGAATTCTAATAATTCTGTGTCAATTTTTCTGTTAACTTTCGATGGAATTCTTTATTATTAAATATTGCTGGATATGGTGGTTGGAAGGGAATATTTGAAACACTTAGACACTGATAATACTTGAAATATGAACATAGCTCCACTCTTCCCTCTCCCTCCTTTTGGGTCTCCTATATACAATAAATAAAGCAGAAATATTCGTATATCCCACACAATAACCCCTGTTCTGGGGCATAAAGGAGGTAAATATCTTTTATGTGCCCTTCAGAAGTGTGTGCTTTGGATACAATAGAAGAAGCTCGTGTTTAGATGTTTGTACTGGGATGACATCATTTGTAAATGACTGAAATGTACATCGTTATGGTTTATTATCTGCATGATAAAAGAATGAGGCACTTCCAGCATGCCTTGGTGAAAAAAACGTACAAATGCACTGCTTTGTGTGTCATCTCCCTTCCTGCTTCCCCCCCTCCAGTGAATTTGCTTAAATAAGCCTATGAGATTTTGCAGAACTTGTTTAAAAGCAGATGTCTGATTTGCACAGCACCCAAGGAGAGCCAAATGCATCCCCACAAGCCTATTCTGTCTGTCGGAAGTTGAGAGCAGAGTCCTGAGCAACGCCAGAACTGGAGATGCTTCAGCCCATTAATGTTCAAGCGTATCTGGTTTCTGGGTCCTTGAAAGAGAGAGAATGTGAACACTAAAGCACTTCTTTTAAGAAACAGTTGGTCAGAGGTGCTTATTTCCACTGCTAGTCGTAGCAGGGAGTGTGCTGTGGACTTCTCTACTGGTTAATACTGTTTAATTTTTTCAGGCCTCTCAGTTCCAAATGTACATGGAGCACTTGCTCCTTTGGCTATCCCATCAGCCGCAGCAGCCGCAGCTGCCGCAGGACGGATTGCTATTCCTGGCCTTACCGGGGCAGGGAACTCCGTTCTGCTGGTTAGCAATTTGAACCCAGAGGTTAGTGGAAGCCTTGTTGTAATCTTTTCTATCCAACTTATCTCATGTTTTGCTTCCTTCCAATTACTTTCTGATCTTGCTTCTCTCTGAACCATTTCTCCCCCCAAAAATCTTGTGCTGAAGCTTCAATGCTGAATCTTTTTTCTCTCTGAAATGGAGTATCCAAAATGAAAGTCCAGCAGCTCATTCAAAAGCAAATAAGGGGTGGGTGGCCTAGTGTATTTCAGGGGTGGGTGGACTACAATACCTAGCCCTCAACCAACATGGCAAATGTATGTCCTAGAAGTTGTAGTCCAGAAAAGCTGTAGGGCACGCTGTCATCTGTGTTTGGATATTTGATGGGCTGTGGGTGGAAGGCTTAAATTTGTTGCTCCTTCCTTGGTGCAAGCCAAAGTGTTTGCTGGCCTGCTCTCACTCCCCAAAGCGAAATTCTAAGACTATTTCATTGTGAAATTTTCCGCCCTACTTTTACCCCATTGGTTTTGTCTCTACTTGGGTCTTCCTTACCACAGCAAACATCCTGTAGTCCTCCCCATGGCATGTTGTAACCTTCCAACCCTGCAGTTGGAGTGACAGTGTTCATTCTGTCCTCATTATGGGTGCCTTGATCCTTGCCTCCCCTGCCAGCTTAGCTTCATTTTATCTTTTGCCAAGTATGTATTTCCTTTGACGTGCATTGATACATTTTCCTTTACCAAAATTCTTTAAAGTTGTGTGCCTTATTTCTGTTCTTTAATTTCTTAAATAATTTTACATTTTCAGTTCCATTTAACTTTCTCCCCTTTTTGATTGAAACATTTGGCTGCCTTAAAATAGACTTTGAAGGCATGTTAAACAATCTTCTGCACAAAGGATGTAATTCAATAGATCCACTTAGTCTTTGAAGTGGGTTACTGAAGAAGTATAAATTACATTCAGTTTTGACTCTGCAATGAGCTGTTTATATTGCTTGAACCCTGGTGCTTAAAACTATGCCTAAAAGTTAAATTTCTGCTTACATTACTTATGTAAGAAGCTCTACTGCAGAGGCATGGATGAAAGAATCATCAATTTGAAAATTAATAGGAAATTAACCAGTTGTAATCCATTTTTCTATTTTTTCCTATCCACTATAACTATTCTTTTCAGGACATGAGGTTTTGCCAGCAATACTCAGCTCATTCCAGTACACTCTAGAATCCTATGAATTACTAGGATTCTGACAGCAGAACTCTTCTCCTTTTCACAAGGAAAACATGGGCGATCAGTTATAGAGCAGATCTTCTCTCTCAGGATCCTGGAGGAGGCTTGGATAATTGTAATAGAGGAAAGATGCAGTATAAAGTGCCTCAATTCTCCCTGACCGTTTTTTATTCTCTTTCCAAATAAAAGTTAAACGTTCAAGCACCTGATTAATAGCTACACGTTTTCCTGAAGTTAGCAGTCAATGGAGTTAAGCAGAGAGTATATAACTTCAGTATCAGGCACACTATATTAATTGTTCATTTCTTTTTCATGTTCAGTAACATAATAGGAGGAAATGGTTCCTACTTTCTTATTCCTAATGAAATAAATTATTACGGATTTAGGTCATATTGGACAGAGTGGAAGCATACTCTATATTTACTAGGCAATCGGATGCATGTAGTCTTTCATTAAATACCTTTTGTGGAGAGATCAGAAAATGAATAGAACCAAAATCTTTAAAATTGGAAAAGAGTAGTTGAAGCAGGTGATTCTGAAAATGAAGGGAAAATAAATGTCCATAGAGCTGAATTCTGAAGAGCAGAATACTATATGAATGTACAGAAAATACAAGTTAATATGAAATTGGTTGGATCTCTTTTTTCCTCTTAAATTTAGCTCTTCTGATCTCAAATCTGCATGAAAGATATAAATCTGTAGCACTTTTCAGTCAGTATATCTTTGACTGAGAAATGTTGCAATCAAAATTCTGGGGCTGTTTTACCCAGTAGATCAGTGTTTCTCAACCTCGGCAACTTTAAGATGTGTAGACTTCAACTCCCATGTTGGCTGGGGAATTCTGGGAGTTGAAGTCCACACATCTTAAAGTTGCTGTGGTTGAGAAATGCAGCAGTAGATGATGCCTAAGTGAGTATTGCTGAGCAACTGATTTCATGCCTCTTTATGTGTTTATTTTACTCATTCATCCAGCTTCTCTTTTGGGCTAGAAACTATGATACCTGTAGTGAAGCTGAACTAACGACTTCAACTTTTTATTTTTCATTGCTTGTATAATCAGTGTTATAGAAACTTAATCTGTGCATACAGTTGAAGAGGCAGTATTCTCCAGAGGGACTCCTCCTCTCTTTCTCCTTCCCCAGCATTGAAAACTGGGTAAGAGACAGGTGACTGGTAAACAGTTGTGGCTGGGACGTAGACTAGTATGGATTCTCACATCTTTTGTTGGTTTTTGTATTGATTACTTTTGATTTACAAAATTTTGCCTGCAGTCTCAAGCTAGAGTGGTACCAAAGTGTACCTGTTAGTTGGCATATGGACACTTGGGGCTTCAAGGCTGTACCTCATTTGCCATGTGCACAATGCTGCTTCACACTTTGGAGAGTGGTTTTGGAAAGGCCACTCAAGGGGCCTTCGTGGCATCCATTTACTTTATGTAGGGTGTCTGTTCTTGAGGCACTATTTCTCAGGTAGGAGAATCTCTACATGCAAGGAGAAATTGGGCCAGATTTAGCCCAGCAGCAATGTTGTCATGGCTAGAGCTTGGCCCCTAAATAGCTGGTGTGGGGAAAAAGGATCCAACCCTCACCCAGATTAAAGCTGGACTTCCTTAAATTTGGTGTAAATTTGACCCCAGATTAGTTTGAATTTAATGCCAGATTACCTTGGCTTTCAGCAGATGGTAATATCTGAAGAATAAGCTGCAGAGCTATGATGATTCCATAGTGCCTTAAGTACCACAGTGTCCTACCTTTCTCACAATAGTCAGTTCCCACCAGAGGATTAGATTTTGGAGAGAGCATGTAGAATACAGCTTTAGAACTTTGGCCTTGAAGGGATTGTTTTCACCTATTTAGTATTTTGCTTGAAAATCTCTTCACAATTGTTGTTTAAATGTAGAACTAAGTAAAAAGCTTCTGTTTTAGAAGGCTGATATGAGTCCTTGACAGGTTTTTTTTTTCCCCTTTGGAGCTTTAAATGGACCTCTGCCTCAGTTTCTTGGCACAATCATGGCCAGGATGTGAACCATGCCATACTGCCCTTTAGTCACTCTGTTGCAATACTGCCTCTCCTCCTTAGATATATCTTACTTAAGTAAAGTGCTCTTCTTTTATTGTTGTGTTCCACTAGGTTAAAAAAAACCTATTAACTAGTTTTTTTCTGTTAAAAGTGTTGTATGTTTTAGAAATCTATAAATCTTTACTGATGGAACACGACATATTTCTTTTATGTATTTACTGACCTATGTTTTTTGCTACTTTTTTTCTTTTCTCTCCACCCCATCCCTCAATATTTTTTTTCCTTCCCTTCTCCCTGATCCGGAATTTCTTTGCCAACTGACTGCACGGTACTTCTGCTTCCTGTTGTTGCTTGAAACAAATATATATACATATATATATAAATACCCCCCTCAAAACAAACAAAAACAAACAAACAAACCTTCCTGCTCTTCGGAAACCAACTTGCCCTTCAATATTAACCATCTTGAAAACTTCATCATCCATCAACCAATTTCGCCATTTCCTGCGGGGACTCTACCTTTCCTTCGTTGTCGACGATTTGCGCAACCTTCACTCTCCCCTCCGATTCCTTACCTCTTCCCTGTCCCTCCGCTGCCTTGCTCTGCTGTTCTCTAAAGAGAGTTACACCCCAATGCCTCTTTATTCTTTTCGGTATGTTATCATTCACACTTTTTTTATTACCTTTTTTCATTTTGAGATTTTACTTTGGGGAAAACAAGTGTGGTTGAGGGAGGGTTTGCCATTGGTTGAATGCTTCAGTTATGAAACTTGCTATTTTAGTTTCATTTTATCTGTTGTGCATGGTTTTGATTGCTTTGCATGTCTGTTGGGCAGATCAGAAACAGATAGCATGTGAAATGGTTCATCTCAGCTCCACTGGCAGCAGTTGGCATTTCGTTGGGTGCTCCCCAGTATGCTTATAAATACTCCAAAGAATTGTTCCAATTTTCTGTTGCTGATCAGATTTATCCTCAGCAGAATAAAGCAACTTTTAAGTGGAGTGAAAGCAGTCTGGGGTTTGAATGGGTCTTGGATGAATTTGGGATAAATAAATTTTCTTTCTGAATACCTGCTTTTTTCTTTACTGGCTTCCCCAAGGGGTATATGGTGATGTACAAAGAGTGAAGATTTTGTTCAATAAAAAGGAGAATGCCTTGGTTCAAATGGCAGATGGCAATCAAGCTCAACTGGGTAAATACGCACTTCTTTATATTTAAATTTTAGTGGTGAGTGATGTAGATCTATTGTTTTTGCTGAAATTCTCATTTTTTAATTTTTTTAATTTTTATCCCGCCTTTATTATTTTTATAAATAACTCAAGGTGGTGAACATACCTAATACTCCTTCCTCCTCCTATTTTCCCCACAACAACAACCCTGTGAGGTGAGTTGGGCTGAGAGAGAGTGACTGGCCCAAGGTCGCCCAGCCGGCTTTCATGCATAAGGCGGGACTAGAACTCAGTCTCCTGGTTTCTAGCCCGTTGCCTTAACCACTAGACCAAACTGGCTCTCTTTTATTGAATGCAGATCAGATTATCATAAATACAAGTCTGTATGCTTCTCCAACTAAGCTTTTTGGTGTTTCCTTAATCGGCATGCTTTCTGCAAGCAATTTCAGAAGTAAAATGCTGTTTTTCTAGAGAGGATACACTTCTATGCATATTTTTCTTTAATAGAGTATGCACTTGGTTAGTTATTTTTTTGAATTTATCAAAAAATTCTGAAGTCTATGTTTTGATGTGTGTGTGCTTTTTGAGGTCTGAAATAGAAGTGTGCAATTTGCATGTTGAAGGAGGTACAGGTACTGAGGACCAAAGTGGGAAAGTGCTTTGGATCTCACATCCCCACCCCTGCCATGTTTGTCAGCTACATCTGTAAAAACCCTGGCCTTTTCTTTGTCTTGCAAAGCAGCCATGTGTTCCTGGCGGCAGCAGGGCTTTAACTGTGCTGGATCCGAAGTGTCTTTCTTGCTTTGGATCTACATACCTGTACCTTCTTAAACATTACTGATAACGCCCCAGATAGGAAATACAGCAATAGCACAGAAAACTACTTTCTATTAAATCAGTGTATTGGCATCATCTGACGGGCAACAATCTTACAGGTTTCAAAAGGGAAGCTTTCCAGGATTACTTCATGTCTTTTATATGATTGAACTTTCTGGCAATAAATAGCTGTAACGTCGTATTGACATAAACATTTTTTTAAAAAAATTCAAGTTTCAACTGTTGGTATAATGCTTTTTTTTTCTTGTTATGGATTGCAGAGCATTATGAAAGCTGTTACCTGTTTTGATCAGAAATTAGTTTTCTTAACAGACTTTCTCAAACCCACATCTTTGAGTTGTGTGATGGAATTGTTTGAAGGGTTTCTCTGCATTCTTCCATGACAGTTTTTGGGCTAGGAATATCATTATATTGATTATTCCACCTCAAGAATCAGGTTAACACTGCAAATAATGACATACAAACAATGCCATCCTTTTAGCCCTGAGCATTGTACAGTCTAGGCTATGTTCCATCCATACCAATTTTTTCTTTTGTCTTGATGACAAACCAAGTAGACTTAGCTCTGAATTCAACAGTGAACCTTATTTCTTATCCTTGACAGAATGCCACTTGGATTTTTTCATTACCTAAAATATTTTATTCCATTCTTCATCTAGCACAGGCTCTCAGGATGGCTAAACCATTCTTAAGGTTACTCCCTAAATATCAGGAAAGAGATTGGTTAAAGAAGAAAAAAATTAAATTAAGCAAATTTTAGATACAATAGGAGCAGTTAAGTCTTATGTTGGTAAGTGATCAGCATCCAAATCAGAGTTTAGTAGGCCACCAGAAAATAGCTTTATCTTCCTTAAAGTGCAGTTTGTTCCATTGTCTTGGTGTGAGGGGGCAGAAGGACCCCAATTCATCTGGTGAAAGCAGCAGAAAGTGAAGATGGCATTTCCTATTGCTGTTTCTTTTGTAATTTCATTCCTTAAGGGGCATTTATGGTGGATAGACTGCCTTCCCCATTAAAGCCATTTCTCAAGTTTTGTATGAATGACTCAGGAGCCTTTGGCAGGCCCATGAGAATGCCAAAGCTAAGGGACCCTACCAATTCAGAAAAGGCATTGTTTGAACCAAGATCTTGTGCAGCAAGGTGTAAACCAGCACAGCTTTATGATGGTCCAGCAGCTCATCTCTTGACAAATTAAGTGCATTGCAGTATGGAAACTGGAATATCTGGTGGTGGAGAGGTTTGTGTAAGTCTATTAAATAATGCATCTGAGTATGCTCTGGAAGCCAAACTAGTATAGGTTTTTCTCCCTTCTCTTAACTTTTGGCAGCCATGAGCCATCTCAACGGTCAAAAGCTGCATGGGAAGCCCATCCGCATCACTCTGTCAAAACACCAGACAGTGCAATTGCCCCGTGAAGGACAGGAAGACCAAGGGCTGACCAAGGATTATGGCAACTCCCCTCTTCATCGCTTTAAGAAACCGGGTTCCAAGAACTTCCAAAACATCTTTCCCCCTTCTGCCACTCTTCACCTCTCCAATATTCCGTAAGTCTACTTGTGTGCAAGGAAAGCAATCCTAAGGTAACAGTATGCTGGCTACTTGCTTGTTGCTTGTTTGTTTTCAGGTCTTAGAGCAGCCATTTTGTGAGCAGATGAGATTTTGTGCCCAAACAGTGGATGGCTGACAAGCTAACTGCAGGAGTGGCTCAGAAATTCATGGCCTCCATGGCACCTGTGAGCTTGTCCCACTTGAAACTGGCTCAACACATACAGATGACCACACTCTGGATTTGCCTTGGAGCAATTGGCATGTGACCTGAAGGTGGAGGATACTGTTATTTAGTCCTTTGGCACGGTCACTTGGTCACTACCTTGTTAGTATGCAGCTTGTCAACAGCATCAGCCTTAATTAGAGTGGGAAACTTAATTAGGCGTCTGTTCCTGGCACCTCATGGATCCAACTAGTTTTCAGCAGCTGCTTGTAGGATTTTTCCAGTTGGGCAGTTCTGCCACAAACCTTGTTGATCTCTAGAATTCAGAGATGACAAGGGCATTGCACATAATTGCCCCCAAGCAGTCCCTCTCTCTTTCAGTCCCAGGGGGGCTCCTTGGTTTACCAAGGCACACTGGGAGATGAACCACCGAAGGTGACAACTAGTTGACCAGTGGCAGGAGATAAGTTACTGAGCACAGATATAAGCATAGGTTTGGGCACATGCTGTTGCAATAAGGGTGGTGAAGTATCAGTACTTCATCTCTTTTGCAGTGGTAGAAGGTTGTTTGGTAGCATTAAGTTAGACCATGCGCTATTGGGGAAGGACAATCTCCTATCTGGCTGCAGTTGCTCATATTCACTCAGGTTTAGATTCTGCATTAGCAGGATCAAATGGTGTGATTGGGCAACAGCTTGTGAAGTTATCTGGGGTTTGATCTTGTCTGAGGGACAAGATTCTTTGTAACTTGAATTCTAACACTTGTTGGGTAGAACTTTATCTTACCCAGTTTTTTCTAGGTCTGTGTGTATGGTGGTTGAATTCAAGAAGAAGTTAATGCTGCTTTGAGGGAGAGACCAGTACTTTCCACTTTGAAGGAAGCAGTAGTGCACTGCTTCCTGAAGAAATTTATCTCTCATGACAGGGTTGGACAACCTATGCCCAGTTTTTCCCTTTTTAGGATAGATTTCAGAGAGAGTTGATTGGATTACAATTGCAGAGAATCCTGGAAGAAAGGGATTATTTTAGTCCCCTTCAGTTGGGTTTCATATATGTAGATGGGCTGAAACTGCATTGGTCACAGTAGTGGATGACTTCTACTGAGATCTGGATGGAGTGTACTTTGCTGGTCCTTTTAGATAATTTCAGTAATGTTTGATACCATCAACTGGTAGCTTTCTGGGCTGCCTGCAAGGGTTGTGGGGGCTGGTGCACTATTTTACAGTGGTTCTACTTCTTCCTGAGCAAACCACTCCAGTCAGTGATGAAGATCAACAATTGCACACTTGGCTACTCCTTCATGAGATGCTGGAAGTCTTTCCTCTCTTTCCCGTGCTATTTCTGTATGACACTGCTGGGGACAGTCATTCTTCCTGTTCATATCTTCACCCTGAGCTTAGCAGGAAATTCAGTGGATACTCTCAGTGCCTAGAGGCTGGAACTGGATAGGATGAAACAAACAATTGTTAGTATTTGTTCAAACCATCTGGCCTCTTTTTTGCCACTATACTAGCTTAGGATATGGTCTCACTCCCCCTGAAGGAACAGGTGTGAAAATTGGGACTTCTCCAAGATTCATGGCTTCTGCTTGGTCAGCACGTGGTTACACCTGCCTTTGACAGGTGCGTCAGTAATAACCTTTTGGAGTGGAAGGCCTTAATAACAGTTACTCATCTCCTTGAGACTGGATTACTCTAATGTGTTCTACTGGAGACTATATTTGAAGACTACTTGGAAACTTCAGTTGGTGCAGAATGCAGTGGTCCATTTCGTGTGATGAGCAAGAGCTGTTGCCGGCCCTGCACTGTTGCCACTGTATTTCTTTATACAATTCAAAGTGCTGGTTTTCACTTCTGTATATGGTTTGGGTCTTGCCTATAGGGCTGTCTGTTCCAAATAGAAATTGCGTCAGCCCAGGAGGAAATGCTTCAGATTCCCTCCCTTTGTGATTTTCGGAGGGTGGGAGTCCTTTTTTTGTGGCAGCCTTGTGTCTTTGGAACAGCTTGCTTTCTGATGACACCCCTCCCCCCTTTTTTTTTAGTTCCAGAAGGCAGTGAAAAAAATGTTTGTTTTCCATAGGGCATTTTGGGGTTAAAGTGGCTTGGAGGGAGTTGTTTTGGTTTTCAGTTTAATTACTTTGTTTAATTGCTTTTAGAACATTAAGATTTTATGCAAGCCAGCCAGAATCTGTTGAATTGGAGCAGAATATAAATTACATAATTAATGCATAAAATCAACTGTTAATGGCTGATGTGTCTGTGGTTATAGAATTGCGATAAGTAAATGACGTTGGAGTGATATTTGTTGATATTTCATGCAAAAATGAAGCAAGGATTCTACATTTTAAAAAATCTTCTGAAATCCGGGTCTCTGTTGTTCAACTTGTGCCCAATTCTTCCTCCCCTCCAGGCCTTCAATAATAGAAGATGACCTCAAGCTGCTCTTCTCAAGTAATGGTGGGATGGTGAAAGGCTTCAAATTCTTCCAGTAAGTGGTCTCAGTTTCTCTAGAAAAGGGAGGACAGTCGATTGTTTCCTTGGAGAATGCTTTTCTGCTTCATGCCTGTAGAATCCCTGTTCCTCTGAAGGTTTCACTTCGCTGTGTAGGAATGTCTAGCTTCTATAGGCGCAGTGGTTCTTAAACTGGGTGCAATTTGGGGATATCCTGCAAGTAATTGTGAGTTGAGGATCCAGTTTGGGACTGCCGCTGCCGAGATGCTTGTGGAAAACAACAGAGTCTGTCTCTCTCTTTCTGGGGTAATAATATTCAAGACTAGAAAAGGAGGTGATTCGGTCAAACAATTTAAGAACGATTGGTTCTGTATAAATTAGTATAGCTGTTGGGTTTTATATCTGGATTTTAGCATTTCTCTATTTTAAAGCCTTTGAGAATTGGTGCTAGGCTTATTTTTGCATAAAAGATTCCCCCTAGAATCACCTCACATTGGAATATAAAGGATTCTATCCCTGATAGCTGGCTGATGCTAGATTCTAGTGTTTGATGTGAACTTAATATTGCCCAGGACATGTTTGCTTGTTCCTCTTTCTCTCTGACCGAAGTTTTGTTTCTGGCAGGAGAGACCGCAAGATGGCTCTCATCCAGATGGGATCCGTGGAAGAAGCCATTCAGTCACTCATTGACCTCCATAACCATGACCTTGGTGAGAACCACCACTTGCGTGTGTCCTTCTCAAAATCCACAATTTAAGTGCTTTGGGAAAGCATGCAGCAAGATGGACCTGACTGAAAAACAAACCACCACTCTTCTTAACAGGCTCAGCCTTGCATTTTTTTCCAATGGCTGGACCACCAGCTTGGGGTGGGACAACTTCCATCATTCCAGAAACAAAAAGAAGCCACTTTATAAGAGAGAGAGAGAATGCAACTGAAGTGACCTTAAAAGACAACAGATTTTATTTTTTTAAGGAAGAAAACAGTTTGCTGTTTTTTTAAAAAAAATAATTAAATCTTAATTCACATTGCTATAATCTTTCTTGCAGAGAATGAGATAACAATCTTTGACCAGAAAAAAAAATCACAAGCTTAAACGTTTACATTCTTTGTTGGAAGCCTCTCTGGGAGTCTTTTACCTGTTCTCCCACACTTAAACAAAAACAGTCCCTCCCCTCCCCAAACAGCTTATCCACTTCACAGTGATGCCTTTATCCATGAGCTCTGGAAGAGACCCCCAAACTGTGCAGTTAGCTTGAGCATCTTTTCTTACTATTCCCCAAACACAGATGCCTTGGGAAGGGGAGGGGGGCAGGGAGCAGAATCATTGCCTTTTCCCTCAGCCTTTCATTGATTATCCTCTGGTGCCTTAGACCTTTTTTTTTTTTTACCTAAGGTGGAAGGAACAGTAGATACTGGGAAAAGTTGATGGTTGCTGTCTTGCCCAGAGAAGGAGGCAAGGCAGAATGATAACTTACTTTCTCAGTTGAGCAATCTAGCAATTTCTGTGTAAAATGTCTTAACTTGCAGATTGTTGTGTTAATTTCCATGCCCACAACGTTTCTCAACAAGTGGATGTTGATAAAAATTCCTTAGCTAATAGTATATTGAAGCTCAGATTGATGAGGGATGGGGGGAGAGGGAAGGTTCCTTATCCTGCCCATCAACATTTCATTGTCTGCAATAAGTTTCATTGGGTTCTGCTTGATCCAAGTAGTCCCAGACTTTAGAAATTGAAGCCCAAGAATAGATCTGTATAGGAGTATCAAACTTCATGAACTTGAGTTTCAGATTATCTATTTTGGGCTCATACTTAAAGGGTTGTTTAAGATGCCTTTATACTCCACTCGTGGATTCACCCCTTACAGCAAGACCTCTCGTAGTAGTAGTAGCTTCAACTTCTTGTTTTAATCCCTTTTATTATATTTTTTTTACATACAGTCTTTGCCTAGCAATATTTCCAGTTGACCAAATATTCTAATTCATATATAAAAAGGCAATAGTATATTTTCTTTTATAGATAAGATGGTATGAATATATCTGACTTGCTCTTCTATTACCCTTGCATCCTGTACTCTTGTATTTTTGTTTGTAAGCTGGAAAACTAGTACAGGAATTTAGTTTATCAAGGTGATTTCATGGCTGAAAATTAATGTTATACTTTGAAAAATATTTAAAGTAGCAACCGTCACTTGTTTCGAAAAGGAGATCCACATTTAAAGGGTCGTCTTAGTTTAATAACCATGCTTATTTAAAGAATATAAACTAACATCTTTTTCTGAGTAGCACCTAAAATGCCATCCTTAGTGGCCTCCAACTTTTCCATGCTGATCTACCTTCTTTGTATTCCAGTGTTGCCTTACATTGCGCTCCAACTCATGTAAGATTTTTAAAGATAACCAGAATCTTATACTTAATATCAGGGTTACTTACTCAAATTGTGGACCAAAGTTATTTTTCCTATGTATGTGGTGTTGTCTCTCAAGTCACTGTGTTCCCTGCTGTTTCACAGGAGCTGTTGATGTGCTTTTGTCATTGCTTTTGGAAAAGTCTTAATTTTTTTTTAAAAAATCCTCCCCAGTATTACGGGGAACCAATCTATGCTGGAGGAATGTGTGATGTTTTGAGTGGGGTTCTGCTTGGATTGCCAGCATAACACAAATTTGAGCTATTTAATAACTCTCCTCTTTTGGCCAAACAGTACCCTCAGAAAATTAAAATAACAGTATCTGTTAAACAATTCCCTATTATAGTTTCTCATCACAAATACTGATTCACACAGTCAGATGGTGCTAACTTTGGGGTATAGGATAGCCTAGTAGAACTTTTTTCTGGGGGGGGGGTGTCTAGTCACTTGCACAGGGCAGGCTGGTGCAGCTCCATTCCAAACCCCTGCAGTCACAGGTAGAAATAGCCCAGAGCAAGTAGCTTGCCACTAAAATGTCATTGTGCAGCGCTGTTGGAGAAAATTATGTCTGTTTAAAAAGTCTCTTGCCCTGTAAATGAATGTGTTCTTAGCCACCTTGCCCCAATTAAGCAGCAGTTTCTAATGGGTTATTGGGAACGGGCAGTAAAAGCCTCTATTTCCCTTATGCACTCTACAGTACTGGGCTAGCAAGCAAGATCAGCAGCTGCCATTCAGAGAGGATTTAGAGACTCTTGCAGGCCATGGAGGAATGGAGTCCTGTTCTAAATGCCCAGACCCAAGGGAGAGGGGCATTAGAAGTTTGGGGAGGCAGAAAATAATTTCCCAGTGGCTGCAAGCTCACAGCCGATACCTTACATTCACTAGAACAAAATGAAAGTTAAAGGGACAAGTCCTAAAGATCCTTTGGGATTTAGGCCTTCAGAATGATCCAGCCACCAGTGGCACTCAACCATAACGCTGGATCCTAGCAGAACCTTGGTTAGAATGGTCTGAAGTTTAACTTCTTAAGTGTTCCATAAGCCTCTCTCGTCCTCGGAACACAGCCCCTCCTTGCTGACCTCTTTGATAACTTGAATCAGTCAGCGAGGCATTAAGATTTCTCTCTGTGTGTTTGGGTGTGTTTTTCCACGGGGCACACAGACCTTATTGCAGTTTAATTGGGAAGAGGGGCTTCATCTTTTTTTCGATTCCTGTGTTTTTTGCATGTAAATGTGAGTAATGAGAAAAAAGGTGTAAATATTTATAATTTTTTATACCTGTTGTAAGACATGAGGGGGTGGCAGAACTCGAGTTTTTACAGCAAAACAAATGTATTGTATATTTTGATAACCAACTATTAAAGGTTCAGTATTGGGGTTGGGATGGGAGGGCTACCATACACACAAGAAATTTGATTGCCTGGCTTAAAAAATGTAATGCAAAAAAAAAATTGAAATTAAAAGTATTTTATAACAAAACGTAGTACCTTTTTCTGTAGTGTTTAGGTATTTGCTTGTTTGGATTGTAGAAAACAGTCAATTGCCTATCTGTACTACTTTTTATTTTGGCTTTCAATAAATGTCTTCTGTATTCTTTGCTTCTGTTTTTTTCCTACCTGTATTATTGTGCTATTTTTGTTTTGGCTTAACTCCCCTGCCTTCTAATGTGACTTCAGCTGCCTCCCATTTTATGCAATCTTTTTTCTCCCATGTTTCTCTTGAACTGGTGCGCATTGTACACACATGGCGGCAAATTTATGGCCTGTAGTCGTAACACATAGGTTCGCTTCTGGAACGTGGAAACAAAAATGCCAATAATATTATGTGAAATACGTGAGGAGGAAGCCAGTACTCCCAACTTGCTCTGGGTATTCCTGTCATGGAATTTTGCCTACACGTTTCGTGTCTTCTGAATATGTACAGAACCTGATATAGGCCTGCTCAGAAGGGGAGGCAGTCTGGGTGTGATGGGAAAACTGTGTCTGGTTGCCTGACAGAACAACAGAGGAAAGAAACTAGACCAGCATTTCTTAACCTTAGCAACTTTAAGATGTGTGGACTTCAACTCCCAGAATTTGCCAGCCAGCCATGCTGGCTGGGGAATTCTGGGAGTTGAAGTCCACACATCTTAGTTGCTAAGGTTGAAAAATGCTGAACTAGACATTTGTGGAAAAGAAGGGCTGGGAAGGAAAAGCATTCCATGGTGTTTACTGCTGCTCCTGGTATAAATCTATCAACCTCCCTGAGGCCGGGCCTCATTTCTCATCCTAGTCCGAACAGAATAAGGCTAAATTTTAATAATTGGCCTTTTAGTTTTGTCTTGTTTTCTGGTGTGCTTTTTTTTAATTGAGTAACTTAAAGGACAAATTCAAAGTATGAGATATTCTATAACCTGTCTAATCCTGGTGAGTATTAGTGCTCCTTGGGGTTTTTTGTTTTGTTTTGTTGGAAAATAAATGCCACAAGATATAAATTTGCTAGGAGATAAATTAATTTTGTTGCAGAATGAATATATATGCATGCATGTAATGTTTACCAAAATTAGAAAACGTGTTACAATAGCTTCAGAAGATATTAAATGCCTTATTGCATTGCTAAACAGTCACTGATAATGTTTGCAGTTGTATCCAAAAATGTAGGCACCCCTGGTAAAACTATGCTTAAAGAATTCCTAAGTGAGTAGAAGCTGACAGAACCCCTTGATACAAGGTTAAACAAAATCTTTCTCCAAATTTGAATATTTATTTGTTTCTTCAGTTATATCGCGTTACATGGCCGCCCATCTCGCCAATGTGACTCTGGGCTGCTAACAAGAATTAAAATGCAATGCAATACATGTACATTTAAAAAACTGCTATTCCCAACTTCTTAATACAAAGTGGCTCCGGAACACACCATTCACCAATAGTGTGGGCCTGTAGACTTGGGGTCAGCCAAACCTCATGTGGTATGGTATTCCAGAGAGCAGGCGTAGCTACGGAAAAGGCATGCTTCCGTGGTCCCGCTAGATGAAAATCCTGTTTTCCCCTACCTGGTGCCCTCCAGTTGTGTTTGTTTACTTCTAGGATGCTGATTGGCATTCTGGGAGTGATAGTCCCAAAACATCTGGAGGGGCATCAAAGATGAGTTTTACAGGAAGAAGATAAAAGCTCTACTTGGGCCCTTACAAGCACTGGTCAGTAAGTTATTCCTGCTAAAATTAAGCAAGAGGTTCTTCAAAGAAGTATCTGGTGTGGTGTTGGCTATCTTGCCTTTGTTGTTGTTCAGATTAACCATGCATGGTAATGAATTGTTAATTATCAGCTATTTAAATTATTTTATTCCTTCAGCCTTATTATAGGGGAGCAGTGTGCCTGTACTAAATAGTGGAAAAGGACAAATGGGATTGCTATTTTCTGTTCTTGTCTCCTCTCTCCACATGCTGAGCTCCAGATGTACCTTATTTGCTTGGATCATTAGATGAGAACGATAATTTGAATGGTGTGTTATGGGGAGCCTATTAAATGGGGGGGATGCTATTTTTATTTTGATGGTCTCCAGCTTTGCTTTGTCATACAGAAGTAATTTTTCCCTAGCATAAACCAAGATCTGTAACCTTTTCATGTTCATCACTGATACATTTTTCTCCTGTGCCATTTATTAACCCATTTCTGAAGTCTCTGTGGGTTACATTTATGTTGGTATTTCCTGTTATCTGTTGTCTTAAAAAACAATAGGTTGCGTTGTTTTAGTTTAAGATAGTTGGATTAAAGTTACCAATCTCTGTGAAAAGCAGGCTCTGTATTTTGGGGTGGTTTAGCATCCATTCATCCTCTTTTGGCCTTGACTGAGCTGCATCCAGACCCTTCTCAGTTTTATCTAGAGGAGGAGGCAGGACAATTCAAAACTTAAGAAAACATCCTAAAAAGGAGTTGACAGCTTTAAAGGGTGTGTTACATCTGGGTAATGAAGTTTGCTGTCTGCAGATTGTGCAGGCTCAAAATAATTTACAAGCTGGTTGTTCATTATTCTGGGCCTTCCCTGCTGAACCATCAGGATGGCAGTACAGCAGTGAGATTTTTGTTGACCTGACAAATATTTCTGGGGGCGTTGTGTCGGTTCTAGTAGAGAAGCTGCACATCTGCCCCCAAAGTTTTTGTGTAACAGGTCAATCAAAAAGAGATGGGTAGGCTGTATGTAACCTGTGGAATATGGAGATCACACTGCAGAAATTTGGCAATCCATTATAAAAGCTCCACAGAAGTAGGTGCTAAGCTCATGTGCCACCACAACGCACACAATTTATTAAAAGTAGGGGCAAAATTCTGCTCCAGCCTCTGGTGGTGGTGCTTCCTGCAAACTTTAGTAGCCAAGAAAAAAAAAAGTTTGCCCTCTCCCTGCTCCATAGAAAGAACCATGAGACACCTGCTCCGTTGTAGAATTGGATGTTTTTCCATGTACTTTTTACCAAACACTCCGGAGCAAGTTTGCAGTTGTAAAATGGTGCGACTTCCGGGCCTTGAAAATCGCTGGAAACAGCTCCCCTTTTGAGTGCTTGGCATTCAACGTGAGCTTTCACGGGCCACCAGAATCTTTCCCTTGGGAAAATGTGTAGCATGTCTGGCTATTACTGATGGGGGTGGGAAGAGGTGCCCAGAACGGTAGCTGTTGCTATGGCGACAGCAAGGTCAGTGGTGGAGCAAGGGCAACCCCATAAATCATCCCCGTGAGCTGTGAGAATCTGGGTGTCAAATGTGGAAGGAGGGATGTGGCAGTGACCTGAGGCAGAGTGTCTCCTTGGAACAAACGCTTTCCCCTTCTTTCTCCCTTAGGGGGCCTCAACAGGTGAGGCTGCAATCTGAGCAAAAGAGGAACATGCACCGAGAGAGGCATTAAGTTTCACAACTATGGCTTGTTTATGAGCTGCAGGCAGTCTGGCTGCTTCCCCTGCTCACTTTTTCTGACTTCCATGACAACCTGGTCCCTCCACCCAGCCTCTCTGGATTCCCACACTGAGCGGTTACTGGGAGACCCCTCCCCAGTCTCTTCCCTGGGCCTGTTTTGTAGCAGATGAGGCCCTGTTAGCCAGCTCTGTCCTTGCGCACTGAACTGGCTCATCTTGGATAAATAGAGCAATTACGGCTTTGTAGGATTCTTCTCAGTCTCCACGGGGTGGGGGATGTGACATTTCTTTGCAGAAAGTTTCTCCTGCAGAATATCCAGGGAAATTTTCCTGGTAAATTAATAAGCAAGGCACAGCTTTTTGTGCACTAAAAGGTGTCACATTCCAAAAAAGGATTATGCAGTTGCCCTTTGGGTGTCTTTGAAATGAAATGGGATTTGCCTCTGCATATTTTATGCTTCCCTTTGCCTCTCACTGTCAGAATATTTTTATGTTATGCTTTAGCACATCGGATGTTGAAGCTTTCTGCATCAATTGGAGGAACGCTTAAGTTCTCATTGCAGAGGATGTGCATCTGATATGGAGAGACGTCGCAGGCCAACTTGTCCTGTGCTAATATGACGCCATGTTTGAAATGTGCATGAAGTCCCTTGTGATAGGGCTTGGGGTTTTTGATGTGGTGCTTAAAAGAATTATACATCTAATTCGTAAGGGCACGCAAAAAAATTAACGCTGGCCAAAACTCGATTAAAAGGTGGTTGCACAAATGAACTATAGTTCACTATCAGTGGTGCAGTAGTAGCTTGTGATAGGTAAGTGATATGGCAATATATACATACGCAAACAAACACCCCCCCCAGATAATATAGTCAAGGGGGGTGGGTAACCTGTCCAGAAGATCCCACTTTCTACCTTTGAAAGAGGTTTAGTTGTGGCTTAGACAACTCTGCAAGAAAAAATGTTTGCTCCAGAGAGGAATGCTCCACCACATCCCTCTCTAGCCTCTCCTTAAAGCAGTATTTCTCAGCCTTGGCCACTTTAAGATGTGTGGACTTCAACTCCCAGAATTCCCCAGCCAGCTGGGGAATTCTGGGAGTTGAAGTCCACACATCTTAAAGTGGCCAAGGCTGAGAGACACTGCTATAGAGCGAGTCTTCCAAAGTTGCCATTTAAATTTCTCCCAAGAGAAAATCTAAGTGAAATCTGAATTCAAAGAGTATAACCGGGAGGGGAGTGGGGGCCTGGGAATACATGGATCCTCTCTAATGCTTCTTTCTTCCTCCTTGCTTCTGAATTCCCAGTTTTCAGCCTGCTTCTGTGCAACGTTCACCACCACCCCAATCGACATGTTTACCTCCCCTCTCAGAAGCTGGACCAAATTCTTTTCCATGCCATCTCACTCACCAATCCCCAGGCTAAAGGTCTCTCGAGTGCAAGAAAATATACATTTTATTTATTTGTCAAATTTATCACCGCCCATCTCCCCCAGAAGAGGGACTCTGGGCGGTTTACAGTAAAAAAACAATTAAAATACAGTTATAACTAAAGTCCCCCAACCAAGTATAACTAGGCTTCATACAATGGCCTGGGCTATCTTTTGCAACCTTCGGAAGGGCTGAATTGCCAGTACTTGGGAAAGGCTGGCTTAGTTCATGATCCTTTGCAAGAATCCAGCAACTAGCAGTTGCGAGTAAACATACCAGCATGGAAATGTGTATAGACATCATTCCTAACAGCTGAATTGATCCTCCACGTTTAAGAGTAAAAAAAGGTAAAGGTTCCCCCCGCACATTTGTGCAGTCGTGTCCGAGACTAGGGGCCGGTGCTCATCTCCGTTTGTTAGCCGAAGAGCCAGCGTTGTCCGAAGACGCTTCCGCGGTCATGTGGCCGGCATGACGCGCATGAAATGCTGTTACCTACCCACCGAAGTGGTACCTATTCATCTTGCATTTGCATGCTTTCGAATTGCTAGGTTGGCAAGAGCTGGAGCTAGTGCGGGAGCTCACTCCGCATGCAGGGCTAGGGATTCGAACCTCCGAACTTGCGATCTTCCGATCAACAAGCCTGGTTATCTTACCCTCTGAGCCACCTCTAAAACCCTCTAAAGGGGTGTGGTGGCTCAGCGGGTAAGAGGCCAGGCTTGTCGGAAGATTGCAAGTTCGGAGGTTCGAATCCCTAGTCCCGCATGATGGAGTGAGCTCCTGCACTAGCCCCAGCTCTTGCCAACCTAGCAATTCGAAAGCATGCAAATGCAAGTAGATTAGTTGGTACCACTTTGGTGGGAAGGTAACAGCGTTCCGCGCGCGTCATGCGGCCACATGACCGTGGAAGCGTCTTCGGACAACTCTGGCTCTTCGGCTAACAAACGGAGATGAGCACCGGCCCCTAGAGTCGGACACGACTGCACAAATGTGCGGGGGGAACCTTTACCTTAATAGCCTGTGAACTTCAGGTTCCCCTCCTGAACAAAATTGAACAAGCATATATTCCAGGATATTTAAAAGAGAGAGGGGGGACAGTCACACAATTTTTATCAGAGAAGCCCAAATTTGAAAATCAAGGGCAGAAATGCACCAGCATCGCTAGTGTTTCAGTGCCAGCCTAAGTATCTGTGTTCTTGCAGATGGGCAAAGCGCATACGGGCAACCTTTTGGTGATGTTCACTTCTCTTTGGCATCAGTGCTGTGATGGGCAGGGTCCTGATGCAAAGCGGGTAGGGCCAAACCACACGCGGATGAGTCTGGAAGTGAGCATATTCCCCCCCCCCCTTTTTTTAACCATGTTAAGCTTATTTTAACGGTCTCCACTGCAGCTGTTGACGTCGTAGGAGGAGAACCGTATGTAGTTATTTTGTATGTCGCCTGACTCCCAATGACTCTGGAAGGCTTATAAGTAAAAACATTAGAAAATATAAGGAACAAAAATAAAGAATAAAAGATGGCAACGATGACAGGAACAACAACAATGCCCCGCACAATCCAAGGGGGGCTTCACCCACCCTCTCTAAAGGCCTGGGAGAAGAGCCAGGTCTTCAAGCCCCTTCAAAGCACCATCCATGGTAGCAAAACATAAGGAGGAGTCTGACAGCCCCTTTTCTGACTAACAAATTTTATTAAAATTTTATTAAAAGGCATAAGCTTTCTAGGCTGCTGCTCAGCTCCCTCTGCATCTCTTCACTTCCTCCAAAGCTTCTACAACTCTTCTAAGAAATTTCCTGCTTTTGAACGTTCAGAAAGCGCAACACTAATTTGTTGGTTAGAAGAGGAGGTTCTACCGGCCGCCTGTGCCCAGACCCTGCATTAAAATGATGTGTTTTTTTTTTACAATATTTTTTAAACCATTTTTCTTAATCTGCTCTTTGTTTGTTCAATCTCTGCATTTCTCAACAAGTTGTTGAGTCTTCGCTTGGGCCAAAAACTTGGGACAAAAGAGTAACTAGCAAAACAAGCATTGTAATACGGTATGTAACACAAACATACTGCCATGTTCAGGAAGCCAAGAAATAGCACCCCTTAGAATACTTTTTAAGATGTTAAAACCTCTCAGGCTTCTCAAATGCACATGAGTGCAGAGGCAATTCTTTCAATGATTTGTCAGCTAAAGATGAATCTATAAACATTGCTTCTATCTGTAAAAATTGGTGTGGATCCCAAACATGTTTGGGGCACCGAATTCTTCAGCCTGACCATCCCAGCCTGTTCTATTATTTGTTCATGTTTCACAGAGATGCCCAATCCCCAAATACCAACTGCTGGTCTAAAACTCGGCATGCCCTCCTGTCACAAAGTTGTAAAACCAAGAATGAGAGAAATGGGGAAGGATGTGGGCAGAAGTTACGTTCATATTCCAGCTGCAGGCTGCTTAAGAAGTAGCTTTCTGCAGTGTGCGTGTGTAGGGAGTGAGAGCATTGCAGAGTAGATATTTATGTCTCCGCAACTCTGAGTAAATAGGAAACAGCGCAAGCTGGTTGCTTGTTAGTGACTGCGGAAACAGGAAAGGGAGGGTTAGAGGGACATATAATTATCCACCAAACTGATGTAACTTAGCTTGTGAGTTGCCTGGTGTATTTGCACACAGATCCACTTTGTGCACAGTGTGAGCAGATATACTGGGCGTAACAAGGGCATGATATGAAAATAGTTTGCAGCAGGCTATGTCTTGAAACAAGGAGCTTCTTTTATAGCCTGGGTCTACAATTGTCAGTGTTTTGTTTCTGAAATGACAGAGTCTTCCCCCATAGAAGTCATTACTGGGGCCCAGCTGTGTGGAAACTATTTTAGACAACTCACGTCTCCAACCCTTGACAAGTCCCTTCGGGTGAACACACACACGTGTTGCAGAAGAACTCAACTTCCATCTTTGTCAATCAGTTTGGATATGAGCAATCATTCCCAAGCATGTGCCTTGAGAAATAATGTAGACAAATAATTTTGGAATACTTAAGTTTAAGAGACATTCCCCTTGGGGGACAAAAAATCCAGAGTCTGGCAGCACCATTTCTAATTAACATATTTTATTAAAAATTAAAAGGTATAACTCTTGTGAGCTGCAGACCTCAGCCTGTGAGACCTGGTGTATACCTTTTAATAAAATGTGTTACTTGGAAAAGGTGCTAACGGACTCCTGATTTTTTGCCACCCTGCACCAAAATGGCTGTCCTACAATGCCCACTTGAGGCAGTCTACTTGACGCATCTTTGTGTGATTTACAACTCTGGATGGGATTCCCTCCCATCAGATTTTTCGACTGGATAGCTGGATCAGCCTGTGGCATTTCTAGCCCTAGGTATGTGGCTGAGTGAGTCCATTGCTTCCAAAGCAGATCGGATACCCCACTGGAAAAAATGTGTATCTCAGGCCAGTGTGTTGGATGCCTCTTCCCTCTGTCCAAGACGTCACTATGATGGGTCACTTCTGCAGGCTCTCTGTAGAAGGGGTGACGGAATCGGTCAATCATGTTGTGATGAAGACACCACAGAGCACTAAAAGGGCTTTCCTGTCGTGTCACAGTGTGAATGGCTGCACCCGATCTGCTCCGCCCATCTGGGGCTCCTGCAGAATTTGATGGAGTTCCATGAGAGACTAAGGATGAATGTAGTCCTTTTTCTACTATTAGAGCTTTGCCTCTTGATCGGGAGGTTTGGGCGTTTTTTTAACTTACAGGTTCCACAGCCTGAAACAGTTTGAAAAACCCCGGTATTATGCTACCAAAAGAGAAGATGGCTTGGCCTTTGGTCCTTTCTTTCTCAGTACAGTTACTCCTTTTTCTCACCAATCTCCTTGTTGTTTTTTAATTTCTCTATTGCTGTTTCTGATGGAAGGAAGGAGAGGAGTTGCGTGTGTGTCAGAGTGATTTATGTAGGAGAAAGAGAGTAACTGGTATAGGGGATTGTAAATGAGGTACCTTATTTTACAAGCAATTTAAATGAGTATTTATCCATTCAATCAATATTTTTTCTGGCCTGTTCTTTGTTTTAGTTTAGATACATATTTACACGCACAGTTCATCGTTTGCCCACATTTAACCAGTGGGAGGTTCAAAACCTCGAGGTTTGGTTTTGGTTGGAATTGGCAACCCTACGTTGACCAAATAAGGGAGATGGACATTCTGCAAGAATTTTGCCTAAGTTTATATATTTTTTCCTGACTACTACTACTTTTCCTTTTGAGACAATTGACTTAACTGAAGGATCACCTTCTGTCCAGGTAAACAAGTATTCTCTCCTTCCTCTTCCTCATTGACTTATAGATTATGTAGTATTGCTCTGATTCGAAGCCTTTTTTATATAAAAGGATGAATTGATCTATTATCTTTATCATGGTAAGAACATCCAGTATTGCCCAGATCCTTCATAACTCAGGATCAGCAGAGACTGCCATGTCAGTTCTTTGTTCCCTTTTTCCGTGCCCAAGTGCACACTTACATCAACTCTGGAGGGGAATCATAGTAACAAATTTTAATTGAGATAACAGGGTTTCCAAACATATTTCACTGACATCAACCATTTGGTACCTGGCTTACAACTGGCTTTTGTAATATCTCAGTAGCTTCTGGCATGAAGAAACCAATGATTTGTATTGGTGGACCCCCAAAACACCATGAATGTCCAACTCAACCCTGTTCCCTCATGCTTCCCCTTTCACTAATGAACACCACTATCTAAGCATTCTTATGTCCTCAATGGAAGGCTTATTCCCCCCAACCCACCCACCAAACCATACAGTTATATATGCCTTCCTTCTAGATAAACCCTTTTATTCATGCCAACATTCCCCTAAAAGAACCTTTACCTGTCACAGTTGCAATGGAGAGAGACTTAGAATTCCATCGAGGCATCATCACACAAAAGGAAAACTTGAGCAAAATCCCCAATAAGGTAGAAGTTGCCATCTTGGATCTCGGTTTGGGTTGACTCTTCTACTGAGAGTCATGGAAAACAGAAGACCTGTATCTGTGACGGGGGTGATTAGGCAAACTGCATCCCAATGCCCCCCCCCCTTCAGTATAGTGTGCCTGTAGTTAACTACATGGATTAGTCCTACTAAATGTATCTAGATAATGGGACACCCTCTTTTCTCATCCACCTGTGATTTTGTGATTGCAAGACACGCTCTCAAAAGTGGCTTGCATGGAAGGCTATTTCAACATCTCAGTAATACTCAGGCTGAAAGAAGCCATCATCCCACATTTGGTCTGAATGTGGCTAGATCTTTAAATCGCATTAAATACAGAAAGTTGGGACCCAGACCTCTATCAAATTTCTTGCATTAATAAATGCATTTCACTCTAACAAGGGACACTTCCCATTAAATATTTCCTGCAAGAAAAGCTCCCTCACCTCGTAAGGCAGGCTGTTTTACTGCTGAACAGTTCCTACTGTTAGGAAGTTTCTCTAATGTTTAGCTGACCTCTGCTCATTAGTTTTCATTCTGCCCTCAAAGCTGTGGAGAAAAGGGTTGCCCTACACTCTAGGTCACAGCTTTTTAGGAATTGGAAAACTGCTATTTTATATTGTCTCCATCCCTACTTTAAAGAAACCCTGATCATATTCCTCATTGCACCCTCAAATCGATGGAGATGCAGTAAGAAGGATCTATAATTCCCCACTAAATTTTGTGACTTACAGCTGCCATTTTTGAGAAATACCTCCTCAAGGGTAGGTAGGGCCTAAAATTTCATGGCTGTCCAGCAAGGTTTCTATTTGTATATAACCTTGATGAAAATCATGGGCCATTAGATCCTTCAGTTTAAGTGCCTGTAAGGCCTTGAGCAAAGAACTCGACCTCTTGACAATTACACTCCAAGTTAAATATATAAACTCTATGACTATACTTAACATCTCTCAAAATCTCAGGTGCTGTGGGATGGAGGAACGGTTCTAAACTGGATACTAGATTCTGTGAATGTTTTTTTCTGCCCCAAATAGTTCCACATGCTTCTCTGAGGTTCTTCAAAGCTAAGCACATACTGTAAACTAAGTGGGCTTCAGAAAATACAGATATCTTTGATAGCATTGGGCAATATCCTTGAACTCATTTAGGATCTTCTAAGAGTTGTCTAATCTACCATGACTGTACTTACAGAATAGTTCCACTGCCTGGTGTATGACCTATTCTTGTTGTGTGTGAAAGAGAAATACAGCTAAATTACATTCTCCAAAATGCTTGTGACAGCTTTCTGTTCAACCTCTGCCCTCTTCTCTGTATACTTTGAAGCAATTTGATATTTACAGACCTCCAATGTGGTCTGGGATGAAAAAATATCTCTCTAAAGAAGTGTTTCTCAAACTCAGCAACTTTAAGACGTGTGGACTTCGACTTCTGGGTGAGGAATGGCGAGCTAGCATGTCTCTAAATGAGTGGAGATGACATCACGGCCATGACTGAAGGCCTGGCGAGTAGACCAGTCCCACAGAATCTTTCCAGATAAGGAGAGGACAGGAGATTGCCCTCTTGTGCTCTGGATGGCTGCTCCTCACAATAGCAGGATAGCAGTTTCCCGCGGGTTTGAGCGCTGGGAGACGAAGGGAAGCCATCACGCTCTCAACCACAGTGGAGCCTTTTAAAGGACACTGGGTTTGCTAACCTCACATTCTAATCATTTTCGGAAATTACCTATTTAACTATTTTAAGTCTAATAGAGATCTTCAAAACAACAAGTTTGCAAAGTCACCTGGTGAGTTTACCTTCATTCCAGAATAAAAGAAAAATTAACTATAAGCTTAAGAATTTGAAGAATTTGAAATAAATGGCAAAAAGCTAAATAAGACTTTAAGTCAAGAAAGTTATAAATGAATTAAGGCACCAGACGAATTTGGAATATTAGGACTTTTGCTATAAGGTTTTGGAAATAATTGTATAAATAAACAGCACATTTGTGGGAACTAAATTGTTTAGTCTACCTTAAGTCATAACAGAAATTCGAAACTTTATGATTTCAGAAATTGGACACTAGAGAAAGCTAAAAATTCCAGGCATAAAAGGAAAAAGAAAAAAAAGAGACAGGTTTGCCTTTTGTCTTCGGTCAGCACTGAGAAAAAATGACAGAAAATGGTATGACATTTGAAATACTCCGGGAGATATTTGAAGGGGACATAAACTAGCAGCTACAATGTTAGCAACGATGTCTGCTTCTGTGGATAGACTACGTCCAAAAGATGTTAAAGAAGAAATGAGTGAAAGAGAATACCTTGGAAGATCTACAGGATACCCGCCCAGGGTCCCTCCTTGTGGGGGAGATGGGCGGGATACAAATGTGATAAATAAATAAAATAAAGAGCTGAAAAAAATCACATCTGATGCAGAAATATTTATTTATTTAATTTTTATCCCGCCTTTATTATTTTTATAAATAACTCAAGGTGGCGAACATACCAAATACTCCTTCCTCCTCCTATTTTCCGTACAACAACCACCCTGTGAGGTGAGTTGGGCTGAGAGAGAGGGACTGGCCCAAGGTCACCCAGCCGGCTTTCATGCCTAAGGCAGGACTAGAACTCACAGACTCCTGGTTTGTCATTGGCTCCTTCCTAGGGCTGAGAGAAAATGACTGGCCCAAGATCACCCAGCCAGCTTTCATAGCTAAGGCGGGACTAGAACTCACAGCCTCCTGGTTTGCCATTGGCTCCTTCCTAGGGCTGAGAGAAAGTGACTGGCCAAGGTCACCCAGCCGGCTTTCATGCATAAGGTGGGACTAGAACTCACAGACTCCTGGTTTGCCATTGGCTCCTTCCTAGGGCTGAGAGAAAGTGACTGGCCCAAGGTCACCCAGCCGGCTTTCATGCCTAAGGTGGGACTAGAACTCACAGACTCCTGGTTTGCCATTGGCTCCTTCCTAGGGCTGAGAGAAAGTGACTGGCCCAAGGTCACCCAGCCGGCTTTCATGCCTAAGGTGGGACTAGAACTCACAGACTCCTGGTTTCTAGCCCAGCACCTTAACCACTAGACCAAACTGGCTCTATTATATTATAATATATTAGCGTATAAAGAAATTGTTGAAATACTGGAAAATAAAAAAATTGTGGATTATAAGACAGAGATGATAGTTAAAGTGGAAATACAAATGATAACCCAAGAGAATGACCTGGATAATGACTCCTTACTGGATTTACAAAAGAGGTTTGCTAAAGCCTCTAAGAAGCTTTTGAGATGGGAAAAAGAAAAACTGAAGAGAGATCAAATCTTACGACAACATCTGAATGAATTAAAGATCAAGATTGGTAGAAGCAAAAGGAAGGACAACAAAGTTGGTTGGTTTGACCAAGGTTAAAATAAGACATGTTTCTACAAAATTCTGGGAACCCTTTATTGACTTTTTGCTGATGTTAATAATTTATGGATTTGTGTATGGATAAGGGATGGATTATGGGAAGAAGAGATACTTGCATGTAACCTTATAGGGGTGAAGAATTACTAAGTTTGTTTGTACTTGTCATCTTTCCATCTTCAAGTCACTTCTTTAAATCTTTTTCTCTTTTTCTTATTTTTCCTTTCTTCTTTCCCTTTTTTTCTTCTTTTGCACTTCCCATTCTCTCTTTATTTTTTTGAAAATTTCAATAAAAATTATTTTAAAAAAAGATGTGTGGACTTCAACTCCCAGAATGCATGCTGGCTGGGGAATTCTGGGAGTTGAAGTCCACACATCTTAAAGTTGCCAAGTTTGAGAAACACTGCTCTAAAGCATCTCAGAAGTAGACTGAGCTTTTAGAGGTAGATTTTCCCACCCCTTCATAACACTTTACCCCATCTTTAGTACTACAACCTCCCCACACACATGGGGACTCCTGTGGGGAGGGGGACGCTGACCTCAGGCTTCCCAAGCTAGGTCTCACCAAAGGTCAGGTTTGGAAGAATTCACATCCAACCGAAGGTGTTGGGTTGGAAAAGGCTGGATTATATCCAACCAGCACTGCTCAGGAGGACACCCCAAATAGATCCAGGCTGGATTTTTCTATTCCCACCTTCTCACCCTTGTTGGCTTTACAATCAGTACTTGTGAATAATCTATGATTATTTTAATACCACCCACATTTGTTTTTTTGTCTTAAATCCTCTGGAAAATCCAGCCAAGAATTCTTCAACAGTATCCATTCCTAGTGCAGTAGAAGATAAAATAATCCCAAAGTGGAGGTCCAATGACTTGATCCAAACATACTCTGTTTAAAAATGTCTTCCATATGAATGCTAGAAGTTTGGGCTACTCGGGAGACTCTCTACTTTGCCATTATTGATAATATATTCCATCCTTTGAATTACTGTTGAACGAGTCCTAGAAAACAGACAACTTTACCTTGATTTTTGAATATAATCATCATGAAGTCCTACCATCTGAAATTCAATGCTTGTAGGGCAAAAAAAAAAAAAAGTCATGGTTTTAATCATAGTTTGGCCCAGGATAGCATTGGCCAGAGGTAGGTGGATGGGATTATTCCTTAAATCCCCGGTTGGCTTGCATCTTCTTATAGAAGTTCTCCACCTCTTCTGTTTGCCCATCCTTTTCCCCCACTGTTAAACTGGTTGGTTTTCTCCGCAGCGTTGATTCCCGGCTGGATGCCCCCAGAATGCTCTCTCCAGGGCTGGTTTCTGCTGAAACCAACGATGCGCTCCCTCCCAGACCCACGGC
Organism: Charina bottae; assembly: GCA_023362775.1. Lineage (NCBI taxonomy): Eukaryota > Metazoa > Chordata > Lepidosauria > Squamata > Charinaidae > Charina > Charina bottae. The sequence continues at coordinate 876,780 of JALMGJ010000017.1, read as the reverse complement.
CACATTGATGGTGGCCACGCTGCCGTAACGGGGCTCCTCCTGTTCAATGTCGCTGACCGAGGAACCAGGTGACACTCCAGCACTTTTGGCAGGCCGGAACCCATGGTAATCTTTGCCCATCTCATTGAGCTCATAAGCATCTTGGCCATCGGAAGGTTTTTGAGTGGCCTTCCATTCCCAAGGGCCATTTCCAGAAGATAAATGTACAACCGGGTGGTGGGGGGCATGGGCATCGATGGTAACAACACTAGAGCTGTCTCTTTCTGATGGGGAGCAGTACTGGGAAGAATCGGAGCTGGTGGAGGACGAAGACGTCTCCGAGTGTTTGGGTGTCACCGATACCATCCCGGGTTGCTTGGACATTGCAATCACCTGCATGAGGCGTGGTGGGTTGGCCACCCGTTGGGCTGCCCCCTTCTCGGCCATCATCATCCACTTGGCCCTCACAGCCGAGCTGCTTTTGGGTGAAATGTTAGCACCGGCGTTGGCTTGACTTTCCTCAGGGATGTGAACTAGTTGAGTGGCCCTGGGTCTCGGCTGGATGAGGACCCGAGGACCCAAAGAGGCACGCTCAGCTGTTCGAGCCTGAACTGTGGGGTACAAGGACGGTGGGATATGATCCTCTTCTTCTCCAGCCAAGGAATCTGAGCCCACACGCCTCGCAACCTCTTCTGCCAAGGTCATTCCACGGCCTTCCACTGATTTCTGTTTCCACTCAGTGATCAGCTGTTTAGATCGGGAGGCGTCCACTGGGACATGTATGGTCATGTGGCGGCGAGCAGGGTCATCCATCGAGGGGGTGCTGACCCGTGGCAATGTGTTGCTGAAGGTAACCATGTTTTCTTTGCCCATAGGGCTCCGGGGCGCCAAGAGGTCCACGTCAACACTTGCCCGTTTTAAGCTCCCAAGCGAGTTCTTCTCACGGGGCACTTGCCGGTTCATCCCCTCCAGCCGGGTCTGGGGGTTGAGCTCATCTGTGCTGACTGACTTGTTCTGGTGATAAACGGAGTCATGCCCACGTTGAGTCAGGGCTCTGAGAGCATCCTTGGCAGGAGGGTTGGAGGGAGCCTTCTCTATTGGTGCCCGGAAGTTGCCCACTGCATGGTAGGCCTGTGTGCAGCAAGGAGCATGGGGTAAAGATCTAAAAAAGCTCAGATGAGGATGGAAATAATTATTCTTGACTTCCCTATTTTGGATAAGTAAAACGTATATGGTACAGCTCTCTGGGACTATACTACTTAACAATGTGGGCCCAAGAGAGATTTAACGACTGGATATTCCTACAGTACGTACTAAAAATTGACATGTTACCAAAAGCTGATATGTCAATCACAACTATTCTAGACTATCTGTTTCCAGATACGTTCTTTCTCTCCCACCTTGGATTTCTATGACATTGGAGAATGTTTCAAACATTCCATACTTTTCAGAGTGGTACAGCCTGAGAAAGGCTACCCGACCTGATAGGTCTACCAGTCTTAGAAGACAGGACCCCTTCTGCTCCCCGGTCCTCCTTCCCATGGGACTTGGAAAGACAGGAACTTACCAAATAGGCAGCAATGCCGGAACCAATCAGGAAGCCCACGTAAACATCAATAGGGTGGCTGCGGTATTGGGTGATCTGCGTCAAGCCACAGATGCCAGCTGCGATGGCGAAACCAAACACCAGGATTGGCTTGAGGAGCTTGGTGCTGTCTGAGATTATGGAGTTGAAATACATCTGCGGATGATAACAGAGACATTGTGCAGGGACCCAATTGCTAATACCTGGAACCTTTCACTGGACTGTGATTGTGACAGTATAGCTCTGCTAAGAACAGCCCAATCACACCGAGACTCTGGGTGGCATATACATTTAAATAATAATAATAATAATAATAATAATAATAATTATTATTATTATTATTATTATTATTATTATTATTATTATTATTATTATTTTGGAGGCACCAAGATTTAAGGCAGCATAATTTCCTGCCGGCTCAGAGACAGAAGGGGAGTGCAGCAAAGCAGCTGTGTGACCGGTCTGTTCTTAGCAAAGCTACACACTCACTGCATGCCCTTTCCTTGCACCCAGAATGATTTTGTGCTGCGCTGCCATCTATACAGCTTTAACATGCAACATTCTAAGGGTCAGGATTGGTGGCTGAAATTCCAGTCCCGCCCAACATTATCTACAGGCAGTCCTTGCTTAACAACCACAATTGGGACCAGAATTTCAGTTACTAAGTGAAGTGGTCATTAAGCAAATCCAACCTGATTTTACAACCTTTTTTGCAGTGGTCATTCAGCGAATCACTATGGGCGTTAAGAGAACCATGTGGTCATTAAGCGAATCACGTGGTTCCCCATTGTTTTGGCTTGCCAGAAGCCGGCCAGGAAGGTTGAAAACGGTGATCACGTGACCACGGGATTCTGTGATGGTCATAAATGCGAATTGATTGCCAAGCGCCCAAATCATGATCATGTGACTGCAGGGACGCTGCGACGGTTGTAAGTGTGAGGACCGGTCATAAGTTGTTTTTTTCAGCACCGTTGTAAGTCTGAACCGTCACTAAACGACTGGTTGTTAAGCGAGGCCTACCTGTACCATGTGAAAGCCTCCTGCAGTTGGCATGCTTGGCATTCTGGTTACTCCGCGCATGACATTTTTTTTCTTTTTTTTTCCTGTTGTACTGTTGACCAGTTTATTGAAACTATGGGTCTACTTGTGAACCATTTGAGCTGTGTGGATCTGTCCCCAGGATACTGGGTTTCACTCAGTGGAACTGCTTAATGGCAAACAGGTGGTTTCCACAGCGTTGGGGGTCAAAACCTGCAAACGTGGGTGCAGTGTAAGCCTTGTGGGGCTTCTATCACAGCATCATGCCTGCTACCTTGCAGATTTTGACTCCCATCCCTGCAGGCACCACTGCATTAAACTCAAGATGGGCCAAAAAACCCCTTTATGTCTTCCCAGAGAATCAGACAAATTCATGAAGGAGGAGCAGTTCGTCCTTCACCATTAGCCTTGATAAACTATATCCCCATGTGCAGGGGAAGTCTACCTGTCCATGCCAGATTCTGAGGAACAAACAATATGGAAGGACATTTGTGCTCAGTGTCTTGCCTGTGGCTTGCTTGTAAGTATCTAGCTGACAACTGTGGGGGACAAGATGGTGGCTTAGATGGACATGCCCTTATCTGATCAATAATTGCTCTTGATATGTTTTCACTGAATGGGCAGGAGGAGAGAGATAACTGAGAAACTGAGTTTCTGGGAGTCAGGTGGCATATGGTTTTAATAAATTATTGTTATTATTATTATAACAGAAGAATGAAATTGACTACACCAGGTTGACTAGCTGACTACAGATAGTCCTTGACTTAACGACCATTTGTTTAGCAACCATTCAAAGTTACAACAGTGCTGGAAAAAGTGACTTGCGACCGGTCCTCACACTTACAACCATCACTGCAGCCCTGCAGTCATGTGATCAAAATTCAGGCACTTGGCAACCAGCATGTATTTACAATGGTTGCAGTGTCCTGGGGCCACATGATCACCACTTGTGACCTTCCCAGCTGGCTTCCAACAAGCAAAGTCAATGGGGGAAGCCAGATTTGCTTAACGACCACGGCAAAAAAACTGTAAAATCAGGCATGACTCACTTAATGACTACCTTGCTTGGTGAAGGGAGTTCCAGTCCCAATTGTGGTCGTAAGTCGAGGACTACCTGTAATTAGTGTTGAGTATATGAACACATTGTAAGGGGCGTGGTGGCTCAGCGGGTAAGACGCCAGGCTTGTCGATTGGAAGATTGCAAGTTCGGAGGTTCGAATGCCTAGCCCCGCGTGACGGAGTGAGCGCCCGCACTCGCCCCAGCTCTTGCCAACCTAGCAATTCGAAAGCATGCAAATGCAAGTAGATTAATAGGTACCACGTCGGTGGGTAGGTAACAGCGTTCCACGTGCGTCATGCCGGCCACATGACCGCGGAAGCGTCTTCGGACAACGCTGGCTCTTCGGCTAACAAACAGAGATGAGCACCGGCCCCTAGAGTCAGACACGACTGCACAAATGTGCGGGGGGAACCTTTACCTTTACCTTATATGAACACATTAACTAACCAAATATGGAATGCTCTAATACTTATTTATTTATTTATTTATTTATTTATCGAATTTATCACCGACCATCTCCCCCCAAAGAGGGACTCTGGACGGTTCCTCTTTCAAAAGTTCTTTTTCAAAGTGGCATCCTGCAGATTCCTGTAATACCCCAATAGGTGGTTGTCAGCCCCTCCCCCTCCCATTTTTATTAATGGGAATCATAGTGGGACTCTCAGCTCTGAGCTCAAGACCCCGCCAGGGTTGTGCAAGCTTTTCTGGGCTGGCATGCTGGGGCGGATGTGCGGAATGTGCGGAAGTGGAAGAAGACAATAGGATAGGAAGGACAAGAGACCTCTTCCAGAAAATTAGAAACATCGGAGGTAAATTCCAGGCAAAAATGGGTATGATCAAAAACAAAGATGGTAAGGACCTAACAGAAGCAGAAGAGATCAAGAAAAGGTGGCAAGAATATACGGAAGATCTGTATAGGAAGGATAATAATATTGGAGATAGCTTTGACGGTGTGGTCAGTGAGTTAGAGCCAGACATCCTGAAGAGTGAGGTTGAATGGGCCTTAAGAAGCATTGCTAATAACAAGGCAGCAGGAGACGACGGTATCCCAGCTGAACTGTTTAAAATCTTGCAAGATGATGCTGTCAAGGTGATGCATGCCATATGCCAGCAAATTTGGAAAACACAAGAATGGCCATCAGATTGGAAAAAATCAACTTATATCCCCATACCAAAAAAGGGAAGCACTAAAGAATGTTCAAACTATCGAACAGTGGCACTTATTTCACATGCCAGTAAGGTAATGCTCAAGATCTTGCAAGGTAGGCTCCAGCAATTCATGGAGCGAGAATTGCCAGATGTACAAGCTGGGTTTAGAAAAGGCAGAGGAACTAGAGACCAAATTGCCAATATCCTCTGGATAATGGAGAAAGCCAGGGAATTTCAGAAAAACATCTATTTCTGTTTTATTGACTATTCTAAAGCCTTTGACTGTGTGGATCATAACAAATTGTGGCAAGTTCTTGGTGGTATGGGGATACCAAGTCATCTTGTCTGCCTCCTGAGGAATCTGTATAACGACCAAGTAGCAACGGTAAGAACAGAGCACGGAACAACGGACTGGTTTAAGATTGGGAAAGGAGTACGGCAGGGTTGTATACTCTCACCCTACCTATTCAACCTGTACGCAGAACACATCATGCGACATGCTGGGCTTGAGGAATCCAAGGCTGGAGTTAAAATCGCTGGAAGAAACATTAACAATCTCAGATATGCAGATGATACCACTTTGATGGCTGAAAGCGAGGAGGAGTTGAGGAGCCTTATGATGAAGGTGAAAGAAGAAAGTGTAAAAGCTGGGTTGCAGTTAAACCTCAAAAAAACCAAGATTATGGCAATGAGCTTGATTGATGACTGGCAAATAGAGGGAGAAAAAGTGGAGGCAGTGACAGACTTTGTATTTCTAGGCGCAAAGATTACTGCAGACGCTGACTGCAGCCAGGAAATCAGAAGACGTCTACTTCTTGGGAGGAGAGCAATGGCAAATCTTGATAAAATAGTTAAGAGCAGAGACATCACACTGACAACAAAGGTCTGCATAGTTAAAGCAATGGTATTCCCTGTAGTAACCTATGGCTGCGAGAGCTGGACCATAAGGAAGGCTGAGCAAAGGAAGATAGATGCTTTTGAACTGTGGTGTTGGAGGAAAATTCTGAGAGTGCCTTGGACTGCAAGAAGATCAAACCAGTCCATACTCCAGGAAATAAAGCCAGACTGCTCACTTGAGGGAATGATATGAAAGGCAAAACTGAAGTACTTTGGCCACATAATGAGAAGACAGGATACCCTGGAGAAGAAGCTGATGCTAGGAAAAGTGGAAGGCAAAAGGAAGAGGGGCCGACCAAGGGCAAGATGGGTGGATGGTATTCTGGAGGTGACGGACTCAACCATTGGGGAGCTGGGGATGGTGACGGCCGACAGAAAGCTCTGGCGTGGACTGGTCCATGAAGTCACGAAGAGTCGGAAACGACTGAACGAATAAACAACAACAATTCTGGGGCAGGGGCCGGGTGGGAAGGAAGCATTCTGAGACACAGTTTGCAGCGCCAAGGCAAAAATTAAATTAAATTTCAGTTCATTTCATTACATTTAAATGTAATTAGAATTCAATGTAGTTAATATGATTATGCCCCAGTATGTCTTTAATAATCTTCTCTTTCTGTTGCATTAAAAACATAATTGCGTCTCAGCTACTGGAGGCCTCTTTGGACTTAGATAGCACTTCTCTGCTCTGTGACACGCAAACGTCTTTATGATCCTGATTCTTTCCAGGATTGAGATTAACAAGTAAAACTCACTGATACGTAGACGGCAGCAAAAGCAGACAGCGTGGCATGCTGAGAAGGGAATGTTTTCCTAGAAGGGAGAAAGAAATCATACAAATATCCATGAGCCTCCACCAGCAGTCAGGAGACACGATGAAGACTCCTTAATTTCACAACACACCAAGAAGTTCAACTACAATTGCAGCTGGGAAATTTAAGCATTTCTTAAACTTTCTGCTCTCAGGACACCTTCCCACCTTTAAAAATTATGGAGGACCCCAAAAGAGCTTTTGTTTGTATGGGTTATATTTATCGATATTTACCGTATTAAAAATTAAAACCGACACATTCTCAGAGTATTGATTGAATCATGTAAAAAGTAACAATGTTAAACCCATTAGATATTAACATCAATAATTTTTTCATTAAAAAACCCTGTAGTTTTTTAACAATAAAAAAATAATAATGAGAAGAGTTGACACTGTTTTAAATTTTCACAAATATCTTCAATATCTGGCAAATTTTGATTTTTGCAGACCCCTGAGAGGGTCCCCCAAGACCCAGGGGCCCTCAGACCACACTGTAGGAAACAGTTTTAGACCAAGCCAGGTCCACAAATGCAAGGGAATTCCGAGAAGCAAGGCACTCTGATGAATTAGACATTAACTGACACATTGAGATAAGCTCCCACTACCAACCACTCAAGAAAGAAAGCAGTCAAAGTTCAAGGCAAGAGATAAACTGAGCTAAACCGCCCAGAGTCCCCCTTTGGGGGGAGATGGGCGGTGATAAATTTGATAGATAAATAAATAAATAAATAAATAAATAAACTCTGAGCCGCCCAGAATCGCATATGTGAGATGGGGGGCTATATAAGTTGAACAAATAAATAAATAAACACATCCTTCCTCATCACACTTAACATCCTAATAAATAGGGACCAGCACCAGATAAACAAGATGAAAGAAGAATCAGTACTGCACCCAAAAAGCAATCTAGGAAGAACCAATGTCCCATTCAAGGCTGGTAAGACCAGCTGCCACATACTGTATAAACAGTCAGCACCCTTCACTCCTCCATGCACTGATGATGTTACCTAGCCTGGTCATGAAATGTCTGCAGGAAGAGAAGCAAATCCAGAGAACAACCCAACAATTCTACTCTGAGCTACTCTTTTTTTCCCCAAATTCTATTAAAGTTTTGAAATATACAAAGTTAAAAGTTAGAAATAGAACAGAAATGGAAATACAAATCAAAGAAAGAAAGAAAAAAGTGTAGAAAAGAAAAAGAAAGAAAAAGAAAAAGACATAGAAATTAGTCGACTTCCGATCTATCTATGGTCATAGGAATAAAAAAAGATTCTTTTTTACATGCTAGTTTTAGATATAGTATTCATATACATTTCTTGTCTAATATATTTTGCTTCTATATAATCTAATCGTCAAAACCCCATGCAAGCTTTGCTCCGCCTGCTTTCTGCAAATAGTCTATCAATGGTTTCCACTCTTTAAGATAATAACAATTTGAGTTTTCTTTTAATAAGCATGTCAATTTATCATTTTCTGCCATATCCATTAATTTTAACATACTCTGAGCTACTCTGATTCTTAATTATGGCAGGGATCAATTGCTGCCTTCCTGACAGGACGAGAGCCAGGTTAGTCTACGGTAGCCAAAATTCAGGAGTTGTCCCCTAGCAACTTTTCAGACTAACACATTTTATTAAAAGGCATAACCTCAGTCTGAAAAGGTGCTACGAGATGACTTCCTGATGTTTGCCTTCTTTCTAGCGTGGGTCAGGAAGCCAAAATGGAAATATATCAAAGTCCCTCCCCATAGAAAGAACAGAGAAACATAAACTCCCTTTGCCCAGCAATGCAAACTGGGAAGTCAAACTAAACTTGAGGGTGGGGCAGAATTCTTTTATTTGATAGGCAGGAGAATGGAATAAAAGACATTTCATTTCGGTAGCCTGGACTCTAGTCTCCCACGACTAAAATTAAAAGCAAAGGGGAAAACGGGCACTATATACCTAAAGGTACCATGTCTGACTTTATAACTACAGCAGAATGAGACAGTAAAATCTAGAGGTAGCAAAATGGATTATTATTGTGCTACTGGTGCTCAGTCATAATAATAATAACCCATCTATGCAAGCAGAAACTAGTATACAAGGGACTGTATGCTAGTTTCCAGCTGCAAAGATGTTTATTTAGGAAAGAATTCCTAACTATGATACAGTAACGTCTATTTTCAACATCTCAGTATCTCTTATCACTTGCATGTTGGCTAAACCTGGCTTTAAAAGGGTGCAAGAAAGAAGCACAATTCTATTCTAGCAGTAAACTTTCAAATACCTGTCAGATTCCCCCCAAAATTCCGTGCCAATTTTCTAAGAAACTGTGGCTGGCGATATTGTTGCGATAGCAACTGTGATCAGCCAAGGTGAGCTTGAATGAATGACCTTAAAAAGAACCAGACTGCACAGAGAAGCAAAGGTCGCTTTCCAGAGCAGGTCTAAGAGAAGTGGACTAACCTGGCTGAGAGAATGGCATGTTGGTCTTGACCTGAGCAGATATCTTGCGTGATGTAAGGGTTGGACTCACAGGAGATAGCCAAGAGAGTGTAGTTGGGCTTACAGACCGTCAAGAAGAAAGGCGCGTGGTATCCCGTGGCCAATTGGATGACATCGGTCACCAGGGCTGTGGCACAGAGGCCAAACACGTGGACACCTGAAGGGGGGAGCAATTTCAGCTAGGGTTAGGCCGTGGAGTTCTGGGATGAACGAAAGGACAAAGAGCATCTTTGAGCATATGAAGGATTATTCTCAGCTTCCAATGAGTAGCTTTGCCACTTACCATATCCTTGGTGGAGAAAGCAGAGGGCTGCTTTTGACCAAGGGCACCTTCCAGCCTCTGTTCAAAAAACAGAAGCTGCCTGCCAGACGCTTAACCAACAGCTCCACACAAGCAGTTTACTATCATGGTTTCCTCTTTCTTACAAGGAACCTGTTCTAAATTTTAAGACCAACCTTTTAAAGAAAGGGGGCCAATGAGTATTGCTCAGTGGATTAGGAACAAAAACTACAAGAGGAAACTGATGGGGGAATAAACTCTACTGGGAACACTCTGCTGTTAATCACAAAATATATATCTGTAGGAGGGATTCAACCTTAAATAGTGTCCTCAGCCCACCATTTTTTAAAAAAACAGACAAGCTAATTTGGGAGCCGAGATTCTAGGAAGAGAGATCTCCTAAGCCAGGGGTGGGGAACCTTTTTTCTGCCAAGGGCCATTTGGATATTTATAACATCATTCGCGGTCCGGGGGCGGGGTTTGCGGGCGGGAGCCAATCGCGTGCACTGGGGGGTGGGGTTTGCGGGTGGGAGCCAATCACGTGCACTGGGGGCGGGGTTTGAAGGCAGGAGCCAATCACAAGCACTGGGGGCGGGTTTGCGGGCGGGAGTTCCTAGATTTATTGAATTTCGAGTCCCGCCTGCAGTTGCCTTGGCAGGGCCAGACCAAATGATTTCGCGGGCCTTATATGGCCCACGGACCGGACGTTCCCCACCCCTGTCCTAAGCTATCGGGGGAACTTTGTTCTAAAATGTGCCATGGTTGATGAACAAATCATTACATGAAACAGTGATGCTTACTCTAACTGAGAAGGTAATCCACTGCTTTTCTAAGACAGCAAGCAAACAGGTGTGTTTCCAACCAACCCAAACAGCGGTGTTAGACCCTTTGTATTAGTTTCCTCACAATTTTTTTCATTTACAATCTGCTGGAAAAAAGCCTGTTTGCAATCTATCTTGGTGTGCCAACTTTGTCTGAACCTCTCAGACTCAAGGATATAGAGCCGAGGAGGGCCCAAGCTTAAGCTATTAAACTAGAGACACTGGGGTGGTCAAAAAAGTCAAGATGGCGGCTTCAATTGCATGGTTGCAGCACCATCTGCACATTTTATTCCAAAAAGAGGAAGGATGCAAACAGGCTTACCCACAAACCGGACCGTTCTGCGGAGAAAGGAGTTGAAATTACAACCACCAGCATTGATGCTGCCTTCGGAATTGCTGCGGCCCTTCATCTTCGACTGCAAGCAATACACGATGCCTTCGCCCACCATGATCTGCCAAGCAAAACAGCAGCTTCAAATGCCAGCTCCCTTCCTTCCTTCCTTCGTGCCCTGGGCTGTTCAAGAGATTTGGGGGGGTGGCATTTCTGCTACAGGGTGCCTAAGCCTATAGTCTTGTGGGTACCATGGGGCAAGCTTTTAAAGATGGAGATAGGCAAGTCCGAGCCCAAAAAAGGAGCCTTGGGAAGACTTCTTTGCTGCTGCTATGGTTGGATGTCTAGAGCATGGCTGGCTGGGGAATTCTGGGAGTTGAAGTCCACACATCTTCAAGCTGCCAAGGTTGAGAAACACTACTCTAGAGGGCAAGCATGAAAGCCGATGATAAAATTACACACCACTGAAAAAGTGCAGAGATAGCAGATCTTTCCCCATTTTGTTTAATCCTAGATTTGTGAGGAACGGGTGAGTCAGCCAGTGAAATAGGTAAGCAGAAGACTTCGGGTACAGGTAGTCCTTGCTTAATGACCACAATTGGGACTGGGATTTTGGTTGCTAAGCAAAGTGGTCACTAAGCAAATCTGACCCGATTTTACGACCTTTTTTGCAGCGGTCATTAAGCGAATCACCGTGGGCATTAACTGAACCACATGATTGTTAAGTGAATCATATGGTTTCCCATTGATTTTGCTTGCCAGAAGCCAGCCGGAAAAGTAAAAAATGGCGAACACGTGACCATGGGACACTGCAACAGTCATAAATGCGAATTTGTTGCCAGGAGCCCAAATTGTGATCACATGACCGCAGGGACGCTGTGATGGTCATAAGTGTGAAAAACAGTTGTAAGTCATTTTTTTCAACAACGTTGTAAGTCCGAACCATCACTAAGCTAATGGTTGTTAAGTGAGGACTACCTGTAGTGTCAAGAATTAATAACACAAGGCAGATTTAGCTGGTGGAATTCACTGCCACAGGTTTTAGCGATGGCCATAAGATTAGATAACTTTAACAGGAAAATTGACAAATTCATAGAGGAAAAGAAAAGGCTATCATTATTTACCTTGATTACCATAAGGAAAACTTTGACATTCAGCAACAGTCTATCTTAAATAGGCAGTGCATCAGTCCAGATAGTAAAATGTGATTTGGAGCTTGTGTGGGTGTGCACGTAACACCTGTGGGGAATTTTAAACCAGTGTTTTTCAAACTTGGCAACTTTAAGATGTGTGGACTTCAACTCCCAGAATTCCCCATACTGGCTGGGGAATTCTGGGAGTTGAAGTCCACACTCCATGCAAGCCCAGGAAAAGATACAGCGGCTTTAAGCTGTTCCTGATGGGTGCCATAGATGTGCCCATGGATGCTCTCAATCGCATTTTGCCTTTTTAATCTGAATTGCTGCACAGCCCTCGTTTCTGACTGGCACTTGCCACAATCTTTAGGATCTGCCTGGAGGCTTCCCATGCTTGACCAAATGGACTTTCTGACCAGCAATCCAACTCAGAGGACCAAATTAGTCAGAAAAATTAAGCAGAGGACTCTTGCTTTCAAGCCCAGCTGGTGAGCATTTGCTGGTCGCTGCTGGAAACGGTGGGATGAATGGAGTTTGGGGATGGATCCAGCAGTATCCTTATGTCACCTTCCTCCAGCCAGCTCTCTCCCAGGTGCCTTGGCTCTACAACTCCCAGATGGCGACCAGGAATTGTGGTCCAAGCCATTTGGAGAGTCCCTGTTGGAAGGCTGCCTTATGTTCCTGAGGGATCTCTATGGGAAGAGCAAGACAGCTGTTAATGGTTCAGGTGGCCTTCTCCAGGGAGAGAGAGGGGGGCTTTGATCACCCCGGGGGAGATGCCATCTTGACTCCCCCTCCTCCACTGAAGACACCCCTGAGAACTGGCCCTTTTGGATATGAGTTTTCCAATCAGCAAATATGATGAAAAGTCTGAACTGAGACACAGTATGGGGTAGAGGTTATGGTGCTAGACCAGCCTTTCTCAACCTTTTAACCATGGAGGAACCCTTGAAATATTTTTCAGGCCTCGGGAAACCCCTGCACATTCAGGCTAAAGTATAGGCACAAGTTACAAAATTATTATATCCGTTTCATAGGTAAAGGTAAAGGTTTCATACAGTATGTAGGCCTGTATATATGCATTAAAGGTAAAGGTAAAGGTTCAGGTTCCCCCTCACAGTCGTATCCGACTCTAGGGGCCGGTGCTCATCTCTGTTTGTTAGCCGAAGAGCCAGCGTTGTCCGAAGATGCTTCCACGGTCATGTGGCCGGCATGACGCACGCGGAATGCTGTTGCCTACCCACCGAAGTGGTACCTATTCATCTACTTGCATTTGCATGCTTTCGAATTGCTAGGTTGGCAAGAGCTGGGGCGAGTACGGGAGCTCACTCCGTCACGCGGGGCTAGGGATTCGAACCTCCAAACTTGCGATCTTAACCACTGAGCCATTGCGCCCCAATTAATTAATTAATTGATTAATATGCGTTAACAGTGTTCTTAAACTGAAAATAAAGAATGAAACCTCTCTAATGTGAAGTTGCCCGAATCTGAAATAATTTTTAAAATAAATCGTGATCTCTCAGGGAACCCCTAGTGGCCTGTCACGGAACCCTGGTTGAGAAACCCTGTGCTAGACTAAAACCAGGAAACGAAGAGTTCTAGTCCTCCCTGAGGCATGGGAGCCTAGTCTGGCCCCTCCCTCTCAACCTAACCCACCTCATATGGTGGTTGCGGAGAAACCAGGAGGAGAGAGCATTATGTACACTACCTTGAGTTGTACAAGATAAAGGCAGGTTATAAATCCAATACATGATGGAGGAGGAGAGGAATGCAGCAGGTCCCAAGTTACTCACGGAAGCCGCGGGAGCTGCAAACGCCAGGCTTAGCAGCATCAGCAAAGGAATCATTTCTTCATTGCTTTCTACGTAGGGCATGGACAGCGCTCGGTCGTAACACTGGAAGCCCACCTTGGCTGGCCTGAAGAGGTCTGTCAGCTCCAGGAAGTACAGAGTCACGATGGAGGACGCGACAATGGGCAACTGGGGGTCGGAAGCAAACAAAGAGACTGAGCAAGGAGTTGACAAATTAAGTCTGTCCTAATGAGCCCCAGTGGCAACATCTGCCTGGGAGCAGAAGAGACATGGGGGGGTTCAACGCTCACCCTTAATCTAGGTAAAAGGTAAAGGTTCCCCCCGCACATTTGTGCAGTCATGTCCGACTCTAGGGGCCGGTGCTCATCTCTGTTTGTTAGCCAAAGAGCCAGCGTTGTCTGAAGACGCTTCCACGGTCATGTGGCCGGCATGACGCACGCGGAACGCTGTTACCTTCCCACCGAAGGGGTACCTATTCATCTACTTGCATTTGCATGCTTTTGAATTGCTAGGTTGGCAAGAGCTGGGGCGAGTGCGGGAGCTCACTCCATCACACAGGACTAGGGATTCGAACCTCTGAACTTGCGATCTTCCGATCGACAAGCCTGGCGTCTTACCCGCTGAGCCATAGGAGGCCCAGCTTAAACCTTTGAGCCACCTGATTCTCCACCTTCCTTCAGTTCTTGGGGCTGGAGCTTGTGAATGGGGAAGCCGTTGAAAACCTTTTCCTTACCTCGACAAAGTAGAAGCAGGGAAGGAGCGTCATACTATCTTTGGGAGCCTTTGCCTTGTCCTTAGCAGAGATCATGGTGTCAGAAGTGGGATTTATGGGAACGGGTGGGCAGGGTGTGGGAATGAAAGCCCCAGCTCAGGTTCTGTTAGGAGACAAGATAGGTATAGGTATAGATGATATAGATAAAGATGGAAGAATCTGCAACAGTGGGAGGTGACAGAGCCAAAAGATGGACTCTGCAAAGGCGCAGAGCAACAGCACACCATACGACCCTACTGTACTCCAATGCTTTCTTACAGATACCCTGTTTCCAAAGAAAAGTCCGCAGAGGCTTCAAAAGAGCGTATGTGCATTCACTTCAGTTTCCAAGAAGTGAGCGGGGGAGAGGGAGGAATAATCTTTTGAAGTTTCTAGGGACCAGGGACTGGCATCTACGGAGGGAACATCAAAAAAGTCAAGATGATTACAACTGAAGCCCTGCATAGGACACATGTATAAATGGAGCAAGGCTTCCATCATACGGTCATGGCTGTCATCATGACTTTTTTGATTCCACCCCCCCCCAAAAGCCGTTGGGGGCAGGCACTTTTGGAAATGAGTTTTCCAAGCATCAACCCTGCTAGTTTCAAATCCTGGCACCCACAGATTACATCAACAAGCCACGTGGTTTTCATGCATTGTTTTGCTGGTGGTCCAAGTGGTAGATTGGATCAAGCCACATAAAATCTATTCACTGGGCAAAACACAAATGTTGGGCTGTAAGCACACTCCAAACCCATCCCACCGTACATATTAGGTAAAGGTAAAGGTTTCACTTGCACAGTCGTGTCCGACTCTAGGGGCTGGTGCTCATCTCCGTTTGTTAGCCGAAGAGCCAGCGTTGTCCGAAGACGCTTCCACGGTCATGTGGCCGGCATGACGTGCACGGAACGCTGTTACCTTCCCACCGAAGTGGTACCTATTCATCTACTTGCATTTGCATGCTTTCGAATTGCTAGGTTGGCAAGAGCTGGGGCGAGTGCGGGAGCTCGCTCCATCACGCGGAGGTCGGGTCTCGAACCTCCAAACTTGCAATCTTCCAATCGACAAGCCTGGCGCACTGAGCCATCGCACCCCTCTAATATTATTGTACACATTAGACGACC
Organism: Charina bottae; assembly: GCA_023362775.1. Lineage (NCBI taxonomy): Eukaryota > Metazoa > Chordata > Lepidosauria > Squamata > Charinaidae > Charina > Charina bottae. The sequence goes on along the minus strand of JALMGJ010000017.1, from coordinate 861,521 downwards.
CCTTACTCCTGTTAAGATGTGGCATGAAGATGGGGTATCAGCGGACATGGGAGAGCGTGTCATCCAGCACACGGTGTAACACATCTTGTCCAGGTCCCCAGGAGGCAAAAAATCCAACTGACCAACGAAGTTGTGCATGCCAAGTCTGACCATTGCCCCACCTGACTTGGGATTGTCTATTCCAGCCTTCTCCATGCGGTGTTGCCTAGAACTGTTGGACTACAGATCCTATCATGCACAGTGCCACTTGTCTGGAATGATGAGGATAGTTCAGAGCTTTCTAAACTTTTCATGTTGGTGACACACTTTTTAGACATGCATCATTTCGCGACACACTCTTACAGCAGGGCACAAGGCAGGCACTAGGGCCTGCGCAGAATCACAGCAGGTTTGGAGGCAGCAAGGCACAAAGCAGGCACTAGGACCTGTGTGGAATCACAGCAGGTTTGGAGGCAGCCAGGCACAAGGCAGGCACTAGGACCTGTGTGGAATCACAGCAGGTTTGGAGGCAGCAAGGCACAAGGCAGGCACTAGGACCTGTGCGAAATCACGGCAGGTTTGGAGGCAGCAAGGCACAAGGCAGGCACTAGGACCTGTGCGGAATCACGGCAGGTTTGGAGGCAGCAAGGCACAAGGCAGGCACTAGGACCTGTGCGGAATCACAGCAGGTTTGGAGGCAGCCAGGCACAAGGCAGGCACTAGGACCTGTGTGGAATCACAGCATGTTTGGAGGCAGCAAGGCACAAGGCAGGCACTAGGACCTGCGCGGAATCACAGCAGGTTTGGAGGCAGCCAGGCACAAGGCAGGCACTAGGACCTGTGCGGAATCACGGCAGGTTTGGAGGCAGCAAGGCACAAGGCAGGCACTAGGACCTGTGCGGAATCACAGCAGGTTTGGAGGCAGCCAGGCACAAGGCAGGCACTAGGACCTGTGTGGAATCACAGCAGGTTTGGAGGCAGCCAGGCACAAGGCAGGCACTAGGACCTGCGTGGAATCCTGGCAGGGCAGGTTTGGAGGCAGCCAGGCACAAGGCAGGCACTAGGACCTGTGTGGAATCACAGCAGGTTTGGAGGCAGCCAGGCACAAGGCAGGCACTAGGACCTACACGGAATCACAGCAGGTTTGGAGGCAGCCAGGCACAAGGCAGGCACTAGGACCTGTGTGGAATCACAGCAGGTTTGGAGGCAGCCAGGCACAAGGCAGGCACTAGGACCTACACGGAATCACAGCAGGTTTGGAGGCAGCCAGGCACAAGGCAGGCACTAGGACCTGTGCGTAATCCTGGCAGGGCAGGTTTGGAGGCAGCAAGCACAAGGCAGGCACTAGGACCTGCGTGGAATCCTGGCAGGGCAGGTTTGGAGGCAGCCAGGCACAAGGCAGGCACTAGGACCTGTGTGGAATCACAGCAGGTTTGGAGGCAGCCAGGCACAAGGCAGGCACTAGGACCTGCGCGGAATCCTGGCAGGGCAGGTTTGGAGGCAGCCAGGCACAAGGCAGGCACTAGGACCTGCGCGGAATCCTGGCAGGGCTCGGAGGCAGCAGCAGCAGCAGCAGCAGCAGCAGCAGCAGCAGCAGCAACACACCCAGACACTGCAGCCGACACACTAACCTGTCCTGACACAGTTTGGAAACCTCTGGGATAGTTTGACACCTCTTAGAGGAACAGGTGGGCCGACAGCGCGCTACTCTATTTGGCAGTGGCAATTCTATCTAGCAATCCTCAGAGAGAATCTTTCTGGTCCTGCAAAAATCTGACATCTTGTTTAGCTGGAGGACTTTGCGCTCCAAACCGTGCGCTCAAGCCCCAAGTTGTGATCTCTTCAAAGCTTTAGGGAGTAATATTTATCTGAATTCCTCCTCTAAAAGTTAGTGGTTACAGCCTAGCAGGAATAATAAGCTTCAAATACATAGAATGTGAATGATACAGATTTTGGTCCTCTTTGTTTCGCTACTGAAATGAATGTTGAATCAGCAGTGCAAGAGTGAAGGTCCTAAAAGTGACCAGAGATACATATCCCGGTTTGAAAATCAGTCTCTACCCATCCTGAATCCCAGTTGTAACTTGGTGAGACAAGGAAGCAGTCCACCAATTCTTGGTTTCCCTTTTGATTATTTATATCTCCCCAGCAGAGTTTCAACTGATGTTTAGTGATGGGTACATGAGCCGGCAGACATGATTCCGCTTCCCACGTTCACCTCTGTAAAATAATATCATCTCAATATTCCTCCAGGGTCAGCAAAAAGATAAATAAAGCAGCTACCACTCTAAAAACTATAAACTATAACGTGGCTGCAGCAAGAGACAGATGCGGGGAGAATCTCTAAGTTTAGTACTTTATCTCTATTACCAGCATCTTGTTTGCAACAGCAGACCGTCGGGAGCCATGTGTAGCGTTCCTACCACCTGTACTCAGTGGTATATCGCCTCTACACAGGCAGGATCCATTGAACCATCACAGCTGATGGATCCCGCTAGACCGCTCTGCGTTTACTCTGTCCGGTCCCTTTCTGAAAACTTTTAACAAAAATGCCAGCAAAAGCATGTCTGTCGTGCACTGTACATGCGAGTTCCCAAGGCACAGAATTTCCAGATTCAGGGGAGGGTGGGGTGGGGGTTTGGCAGAAAACAGCAAGTGGTCAAGAGACAGCTATGTTTTATGCATCATTTAAATGCCCTTCCTTTTCTTCCTCCCTCCCTCCAGCCTCGTCTGAGCGGCAACTGTTGAGAGGATCAATGAACGATTGATGGACTTGACATTCCACCACGCTTGAAATAAGGGGGTGGCTTTCAGATCGTCCCCCCCCCTCCACTCCCCCAGAATTAACCCCAAGGCTACACGGGACCAGATAACACAGGCATGAAAAATGGAAGCGCTCTGTTCTCCTCTGGCCCTGGCCTCTCCAGTTGAATCCTCAGAAAGGCTCCGAGCCTCCAAAAACATGGCTGTTGCTACGGGCTAAGGGAGCGTCCCACGGTGGAGGCAAATTTGGGGGGGGGGGCGTGCGCCTCGTTTTCTTCTGGGGTGCTCCTGGCCGTCAGCAGCATCGCCAAATCCAGTCCAGCCCTTTGTCTGGAAGTGAGGCGCAGAACCCCAGGCGCACATGGGATGGGATATGTGCAATGGCAGATTGATAAAGGAAAAGAGGAAGGAAGGAAGGAAGGAAGGAAGGAAGGAAGGAAGGAAGGAAGGAAGGAAGGAAGGAACATACCTGCCCAACATCTGCGGTGCACCCCAACCAGGAAATAGGAGGAGGGGGTGTTGCCCTTTCCTGAAGCAAAGCGTGCACCGGCTGGACCCCTTCCCCACTCTTCTCACCTTTCTTGTTGCTGGAGGGGGCAGCGTGGCATTTTTTCCATGCCCTTCCGTGCTGGAATTATTGGGGAGGGGGCATTCATTAAAAGAGGAGTGGGCTGCCTTTTCTTGCCTTGAAGGTTAGTTCGCCCACCACTTGTCTCTTTGGAGAAGAGCAAATCAAAGCAGTTTTTATACGAAACCAAGAAAGAGAGGAACATTCAAATGGGGGTGGGTGGGGGGCGGAGAGCTTTGCTTGGACTCCAAGAATGGCCACCTGCACCCCACCCTTCAGGAGAAGGAGGTCTGAAAGCTCTCTATCTCACCCTCCCTTTCCTCTGCCAAGCAAAATGGCTTGAGAGAGAGAGAGAGAGAGAGTGTGTGTGCGTGTGTGCATGTCTGTCTTTCGCCAGCTGCTGCAGGGTTCAGCACAAAGGGGCGGATGGGAGGGGGCTCCGGTTGATTTGTGGGGGGTGCAGAGGGGGAGGAGGTGGTAGCGATGGTGGAGAGCGACGTCTGTGTGCGTGTGCGTGTTGCATGCCTATGCCCGTATGACTTTGCTTGGTTTCCATAGAGAAGGATCCTTGCGTAGGATGGCTAGCAATCGTAGAAAAATAACAAAAATGCAGGATTACAAACCCATGGAGAAGGGGAAGAAGAGAAGGGAAACCCCAGGACTAAAACAGGGAATAATAATAATAATAATAATAATAATAATAATAATAGCAGCAACAACGACGATCAATAATACAACCAATAATTTTCAGGCAGGAACGGTTTACCCTCTGCTTGGGGAAAAAATGGTGAGGGTAGTATCTGAGCATACCCAGAGTGTCTCCTTCCTCGCGGGCCAGTCCGGACGCTGTTTTCTGGTGGGCGCCATGCACCTGCTCCCCTAACCCGGGGGGGGGGGGTTGAAAGGAGGGGGAGGAGTTGGGTTGCCGCCCCAGCACCTGTGCACAACAGAGAGCGGCTGGGGTTTGGGGCGTGGCTCTGGCTGTTGCGCCCCGCCCACGCCTGGCACCAGCAGGAGGGGGCGGGGCTCAGGTTAAGACACTCGCCCGCCTTCTCCGCCGGAGTTGTTAGACTACCACCGCTTATCTTCGCCAGCCAGCAATTCTCATCATCCCCAGCTAGCACAGCTGTGATGGAAGTTGGACTCCAAAACATCTGGAGGCTCCCCAACCGAGAAAAGCTGTTCTCCGGAAACTCCATCGGATAGTCCTACAGCTGCTATCAGAGCTGGAAGATGGGGGTGGGGACGATCCGGCCTTTTACCAGGACTGCGCTGGTCCCCTACTGCAGGCTCTCCAAAAGTGCTTCCCAGAGAACCGCAGATACGTCCTCTCACGTTCTTCAACTATTTCTGGTCGACAGCTAGATATAACAGTTGCTGGCCAGCACTTGTGCGCGGATGGGTTATTTGCCATGGCAGAAATGGAAAAGTCTCCCGTTAACCCTCCCAGGTTCAGTCCAGCCCTTTTTCTGGAAGTGAGGTGCAGAACCCCAGGAGCACACGGAGTGGGGTGTGTGTAATGAATGGCAGGTTGAGAGAGGAGGGGATGGGGGCTAGGAATTGCTAGGAAAGACCCGGGTTAGTGGCCCCGGTCCCTGCAGGGGGCCCAATCAGTGGCCCCAGAGCTTCGTGAGACCCCTGAACATTTACGTGCCACCTCCTGATCCCTGTCCGAAAGCTGCTGCCTGATTGTACTGTATGCTCTTGTGTGAACAGAAGGATTATTGAACATACTTGGGAAGATTCCACTGGACACTGATTAAAGCAATGATATTCTACGGACACACTGAATTTTAACTGAAACTAAAGCAAAAGGAAATCAGATGTCCTTTTGCCATGATCCTGCCCAGGATTCAGAAAGGTTTTGTCCATCCACAGCACAAACCTCAAAGACCAAGACCAAGCAGGGCCCTTGGCTTGAAAAAAGGTTGCAGAGACCTGAAACAAAGAATACTGGGTGTAGAGTGGCCGTGGGCACATTTGAGCTCTTAAGGGAATTTGCAGCCAGGGAGGAAGGCAGCAATACTTTGCAAGCCTTACAGCTGCACTCACACACCACGCTGCATTTGGCTAGCTTGACTTTGGTTTGGCAGGGAAGGAAAGTTTAGTTTATTTATTTTTTATTTTATTTATTCAATTTATCCCCGCCCATCTCCCAGAACAGGGGACTCTGGGCGGGTTACAACAGATAACAGATAGTTAGTGTGTTGCACACATCCAGTCAGTTTGGTGAGGTTACAGTTCATTTTGTTGTGTAAATCTGGTTGTAAACTGCCCAGAGTCTGCCACGGTAGAGATGGGCGGGGATAAATCCAAATAATAAATAAATAAACAAACAAACAAACAAACAAACAAACAAACAAACCGGGAAAAGAAACGGCTAATTCAGTAACCAGGTTAAGAGTATTGTGTGAATAAAGCCATTAAAAGACAGCTTCCTATTAATCTGATGTGGGTGTTGGCATGCACAGCTGCTAGCAGCTAGCAGTTCAGAAAGTGTGGTAGGTAGTATACAAGTAGTGCCTTTGACTCTCAAGAGATTTTGTACACATTTCACGGCATTGTGCTGAGGTTCAGAATTCCAATGACCAACTTCGGCTGGAAATAGGGAGCCTGAAAATGAATTTGCAAGCTAACGAATTTTATTAAAAGGTATAAGCTTTCATGAGCTACAGTTTAGGCTGCTAATCCCTCCGCAACTCCGTCTGGTCAAACCTGGATTTCATTATTCATGTATTAGTTACATCTGAGCTTGACTACTAAAACATGCTTCCATGGGACAGCCTCTGAAAGAACTCGTGGTACAAATTTTGCAGTTTTCTTACTGCCTCCCAGTTCCTTTCTTGGCTCACTTCAAAGTGCCGGTATTAATTTTGTCTCTCCGAAATGGTGCGCTGGCACGTGACATAGAGGACCATTTTTATTTGTTCAATATTGCCCCAAAATGTAAACATCAGTCTTGGAGATTTGGCTGATAAGCTTGCTAATAAAACTAATGAGGGTTTTTTTGTGGGGGGGGGATGTGAGGCAGAGTTTTCTCAGGAATGCCACTCTGGAGTTCCTTTCTAAATGCACTCCTCATACCCTTTACCTTTTTACCTTCCAACTGGCTTAAACATTTCTTCTAATAATGTTTTTACGCTGCCCATCTTGAAAATGCTGTTATTTTGACGTCCTATGCAACTGTGCAATATGTTCTTTAAAAAAAAGTGTACTTTTTTTTAACCGCCTATCTTCTCATAATGTATTGTGAATTAATGGTTTTAATGATGTTTAGGCTGTCATTCAAAGGCCTTGGGGCAGCACCCAGGGCCATAGATTGTCACATTACCCCCTGTGATGTCAGAAAGAGGGCTCTGGTCTTGGAAGGAGTCATCTGAGACTGGGTTTCTCCTCTTAGCTTCCTGCCAGGCACTGGCAGGCTTTTTCCATGTCAGAAAGCGTCAAAAGAACCTGTGAGTGTAACTGGGTGAAGGTAGTGACTTTGGATTTGAAGGATCAATAAACTGCCATTTGGTGGTTGTTGTGGGTTTTCCGGGCTGTGTGGCCGTGTTCTGGCAGATTTGGTTCCTAACGTTTCGCCAGTCGCTGTGGCTGGCATCTTCAGAGGACAGGAGCACAGCTAGAAGATTCTCTCTGTGCCCAAGTGGAGGGTGTGTGTTCCTGCTGGTGTTTATAGCTGCTGAGAGGGTGTGTGTCTTCTGTGGGTCATTTACAAGAGATTTGGAGAGGGGTTATTATGGTGATTAGGGGGTGTGGTGCTGTCGTGTGGGATTAGCACATCTATTGTGTGAGTTGTTTGTATATTTCTGTGGTTGAGTAGAGTTCGTTGACCTTTTGCAAGCTGTGTTTTTCAGGACTGGCAGCCAGGTTTTGCTGATCTTTAGGCTTTCTTCTTTTTTATTGAAACTGTCCTCTGAAGATGCCAGCCACAGCTACTGGTGAAACGTTAGGAACCAAATCTGCCAGAACACGGCCACACAGCCCGGAAAACCCACAACAACCATTGTATTCCGGCCGTGAAAGCCTTCGACTATACATTAAACTGCCATTTCTTTATGATATCCCCCAGATCATATGGAAATGTAAAGCAGCTCAGAAGGAAATTAAATTTAAAAAGAAAAAAACCTTTAAGGCAGTGTTTCTCAACCTTGGCAACAATGTGTGGACTTCAACTCCCAGAAATCCCCAGCCAGCTTGGCTGGCTGGGGGATTCTGGGAGTTGAAGTCCACACATCTTCAAGTTGCCAAGGTTGAGAAACACTGCTTTAAGGAGAGGCTAGAAAGATGTGGTTAGACATTAGATTTGGTGGAGCATTCCACATTTTCTGTACAATTGGCAAGCCCAATTGGCAAGCCTTGCAGGAATTATATATCTGTGGATACTTAAATAAATAAATGCTGCTCATCAAAGCAATTGAGAGATGCCAAAGAACAAGATAAAAGATGCTTATCCCTGCTCCATCTTAAATGCAAAGTTTAATGCCTGGGTTGAAATGTGCAAAATGGATAATATGATACAGAAAAACTGACAACAGTTGCTGATAACGTGAAAACATGCGTCAGCTCTTGGGCAGATGCTGTTTCCTAAAATTAATCATAAATATGATTTTTAGGCTCAGCAGATGGCGACCATTAGGGTGATTCTGAGCTCAGACATTTAAGTAGGGACTCACTGGAAAAGACCCTGATGCTGGGAAAGACTGAGGGCAAAAGGAGAAGGGGACGGCAGAGGATGAGATGGTTAGATAGCATCACCGATGTAATGAACATGAATTTGAGTAAACCCCGGGAGACACTGGAGGACAGGAAGGCCTGGCGTGCTATGGTCCATGAGGTCACGAAGAGTCGGACACGACTTAACGACTGAACAACAACAACAAAGAGCATCCAAAATCAAACAGAACTAAAAGGGAAGAGGGAGGGGACTCCTATAGCGAGCTTGCTAAACCACAAATATGACATGGATTGTATTCTTTTATCATGCTTGAGAATTTTATTGGACACTTTTTGAGTACTTTTAATTGCACTGGTCTATGACTGCTCATTGGAAGGACAGATACTGAAGCTGAAGCTCAAATACTTTGGCCACCTAATGCGAAGAGAGGACTCACTGGAAAAGACCCTGATGCTGGGAAAGACTGAAGGCAAAAGGAGAAGGGGACGGCAGAGGATGAGATGGTTAGATAGCATCACCAATGTAATGAACATGAATTTGAGTAAACTCCGAGAGACAGTGGAGGACAGGAAGGCCTGGCGTACTATGGTCCATGAGGTCACGAAGAGTCGGACACGACTAAACGACTGAACAACAACAAAAAGACCTGGTTGGTATTGAAACAGAATTCTTCCAGGGAATTCCAGGGCTATAGTCAAGACATCAACCTGTACGCAGAACACATCATGCGACATGCTGGGCTTGAGGAATCCAAGGCTGGAGTTAAAATCGCTGGAAGAAACATTAACAATCTCAGATATGCAGATGATACCACTTTGATGGCTGAAAGCGAGGAGGAGTTGAGGAGCCTTATGACGAAGGTGAAAGAAGAAAGTGCAAAAGCTGGGTTGCAGTTAAACCTCAAAAAAACCAAGATTATGGCAACGAGCTTGATTGATGACTGGCAAATAGAGGGAGAAAAAGTGGAGGCAGTGACAGACTTTGTATTTCTAGGCGCAAAAATTACTGCAGAGGCTGACTGCAGCCAGGAAATCAGAAGACGTCTACTTCTTGGGAGGAGAGCAATGGCAAATCTTGATAAAATAGTTAAGAGCAGAGACATCACACTGACAACAAAGGTCCGCATAGTTAAAGCAATGGTATTCCCTGTAGTAACCTATGGCTGCGAGAGCTGGACCATAAGGAAGGCTGAGCGAAGGAAGATAGATGCTTTTGAACTGTGGTGTTGGAGGAAAATTCTGAGAGTGCCTTGGACTGCAAGAAGATCAAACCAGTCCATACTCCAGGAAATAAAGCCAGACTGCTCACTTGAGGGAATGATATTAAAGGCAAAACTGAAGTACTTTGGCCACATAATGAGAAGACAGGATACCCTGGAGAAGAAGCTGATGCTAGGGAAAGTGGAAGGCAAAAGGAAGAGGGGCCGACCAAGGGCAAGATGGATGGATGGTATTCTGGAGGTGACGGACTCAACCATGGGGGAGCTGGGGATGGTGACAGCCGACAGGAAGCTCTGGCGTGGACTGGTCCATGAAGTCACGAAGAGTCGGAAACGACTGAACGAATAAACAACAAAATAGTCAAGACAAAAAGTTGAAAAACTTTCAGAAGGAAATGGAAAACTACTTCCATTCTGTTGCTAAGAGAAATGCCTGGATGTGTTATCAACTGATTTTGACTCAAAGGGGACTTTATGTTTTATTATGACTTTCAGAGGAACTAAGGATAGCCAAAGTCAGGTCCAACTCATCATGAGCTAAAACTCTATCACAGCTCACCTCCGGTGCCTTATGGCAGGGGTCCCCAACCCCCGGGCCACGGACCAGTCCCGGTCCGTGGCATGTTAGGAACTGGGCCGCACAGCAGGAGGCGAGCGGTGGGCGAGTGAGCGAAGCTTCATCTGTATTTACAGCCACTCCCCATCGCTCACATTACCGCCTGAGCTCCGCCTCCTGTCAGATCAGCGGCGGCATTAGATTCTCATAGGAGCGCGAACCCTACTGTAAACTGCGCATGTGAGGTATCTAGGTTGCGCGCTCCTTATGAGAAGTAATGTAATGCACTTGAATCATCCCGAAACCATCCCCTCCCCCCGGTCCCTGGTGCCAAAAAGGTTGGGGACCGCTGCTTCTCCTGCGAATGCCAAGATTGTCATGATTGGTAATATTTTCTTAAGGGAAAAGATTATATTTTGTATATGCTCAGAAATACTCTTGTTCTTCTTGCTACATTTCAACTATTAAAAACAACTCTCCAAGATCAAACGTCTGATGTGGCATATCCGCTCTTTGTTTCCCTGCCTGTCTCTGAGACCAATTATTTGCTGGGTGGGGAAACTCTTGACTTGAAAAAAGAGGAGGCCTCTGGGAGGTGGAGTCACCACCACATCTTCAAATGCTGATAAATTTTATTTCCTCCTATTGTTCAGTGCAAACAGAGAATTATCTTCCTCAATCAGTTTGCTCTTTAGGCCGCTTTTAATTAAGCAAAGCACAAATCAAGAGCACGTTGGGAAGAAATTAAAGTCTGTTTTAGTTGTGGTACATCACTGGGAATGGACACAACGACAACAGAAATGCAACCTTGCTGTTTTAACAACAAATGAGAAATGCTTGTGGGTTAAATGGGATAGGATAGGAATGTTCAGCCTGTATCTGTTCTGATTTTGAAAATAAGCTTTTATGTCATCTTTTTTTTTTTTTTTTTTGTAATGTGCTGTTATCTCAATCTTGTTGCCTTTTAAAATATATCTGTGGCAGCCGGTGGGGAGAGAAGCAGCAGGTCAGAATTTATTCAAAAGAGAGGAGCTGAGAACGCTGCAGATCTCAGGAACACATGTAGCCCCCCCAAAGCTGCCTCTGAATTTTAACTTTTTAGGTGATAAAGGAGGATGCTATTAAATGCTTGGGAAGTAATCATATGAACTGCATTTAACAGATAAAGACAAGATAAAGATGAGGCTTTTAGTCTAGAAAGGAGGCAAATGAGAGGGGACATGATTAAGGTGTACAGAATTATGCATAGGGTGGATAAAATGGAGGAGAAGCAGCAGCTATTTTCCCCTTTTAGAAACAGAGATTACCCAGTGAAACTGACCCCTGGAAGAACCAGGACCGACAAAAGGAAATATTTTTTACACAACACTTAATTAAACTTTGGAGTTCCCTACCATGAGATGTGGTGCTGGCTTCAAAAGAGGGTTGGACCAATTCATGGAAGTCCTGGGGATGAATGGCTATTGATGGCCATGGGACTGCCCCTGAAGGCCATCTGCTGGGAGACTAGTGGCCTTCCTTGTGCAGTTGATGGGCCACTGTAAGATCAGAGTGCTGGACTAGATGGGCCAGGGGTCTGATCCAACAGGGCACTGCGTATGTTCTTGCGTTTTGATGTTCCTCAGGTCAAATTCAACACCTGGAGACTACAGGGCACATTTATTTTGTTTTCTTGACAATAGTACTGAAGTACAGTTTCATTCTTCCAGAATTTCTGTTTCGCTTGCCAGTCTAACCAACTTCCCTGAGATTTCCTAGTGATCTCCTATCCAGTTCTCACCACATCCAATCCTGCTTAGCTTTTTGAGTTCAGGCAAGGTCGCCAAGGGACTGCCCTCTGCCCTATTAACTGTATTCAAATAAGTTAATTTTAATTACACAATATAAATAACATTACAGTGTGTTTTTTCCTGGTCTGACCCAATTCCTCCTCTGATTCTGCATACTTTTTGGATATGGCCCCTGGCCTGCCACTCAAAAAGCTACACATTCCTCAACCCCCCTCCCCCTCAAAATTCCACCCTACTGTCAGAACCATTAAAATATTTAAAAGTATACACTTAATATTGGTATAAAAATTGGATGCAGGTATTGGACTAATAATGATTACCCTGCAGGAATCCTTGAATCCATTCTGTTTTTTATTGATTTCAGTCATTTTTTCCCAATAGAACACAAACATTAAAGTGTTAAAGGAAACAAAGACAGTATTTCCTAAACATTTCTCATAATCACAAAACAGTTTTTCTGAGTCCATCTGCTGATCAGTGCTTTTCCATCAAGCCGTCTGGCAGACCATCAGAGGCATGGAGGTCTGCTCTTCTAGAAGCTACTTCATTCCATCACCGGCTCATATTTATCCAGTCTCCAAAATATTATTTAGGCTAATATCACATTTTTAAAAAGGTAAAGGTTCCCCCCGCACATTTGTGCAGTCGTGTCCGACTCTAGGGGCCGGTGCTCATCTCCGTTTGTTAGCCGAAGAGCCAGTGTTGTCCGAAGACGCTTCCACAGTCATGTGGCCGGCATGACGCGTGCGGAACGCTGTTACCTACTGACCGAAGTGGTACCTATTCATCTACTTGCATTTGCATGCTTTCGAATTGCTAGGTTGGCAAGAGCTGGGGCGAGTGCGGGAGCTCACTCCGCACGCAGGGCTAGGGATTCGAACCTCCGAACTTGCGATCTTCCGATTGACAAGCCTGGCGTCGGCTGGGGAATTCTGGGAGTTGAAGTCCACGCATCTTAAAGTTGCCAACTTTGACAAACACTGTTCTATAGAAGGTGAAAGTTGAATTTTATCTTTAAAACTGCAATTTCTAATTGAACATTTATGTTTAAATTGGAATTAAAGTTGAATTAAACCTATAACCATCTAAAGTAAACCTCCGTAAATAAATTATTCTGGATATATCTGTCTATCAGTGTCTGGTTCTGTGCATCAAACTCTCTAAAGATTATAATATTGTGCAACGACTTCTTGCATTTTAATTTATCATCATTCTCTCTGCAAGCATTGCCTTAGTTACTGTCCGGTTTCACCACCCAGGCAGGAATGAACGATTTAGACAAGCTAATTTCACATAACCAATTGAAGAGAATTTCACATACAGTAAGTAAAATGTATGGAGAAGTCCGTTTTGTAGGTTGGAAAGGAGAAAGGTACGTACATTAACCCTATGCATAGAAACAGTCTACAAAACCTCTTACATGCCTTTCTCCAGCCTACTTCTTGGTTTCTCTTTGGCTTTCTGTTGTTTTTGCAATTGTCAGATTTGTTATCCTATTTTTTTTTTTACCGATTGCGTGAGAACTCCCACTGATAGTTTCCATTATTATTAGATAATCTCTCTCTATGGGGAGGTTCTGTGGTGTCATTCTGACATGATATATCTGGAGGGCATCAAGTTGTGAAAGGCTGTTAGAATATAAAATCTCCTTCATCTCAGGTTTGATTCCTGGTGATTTAATGGACAGGTTTGTGTAGCTTTCACAGCAGCAATGTGGAAGGGTCTTGCCATCAGACAACTCACCTCACAGGGTTGTTGTTCTGGGGAAAATAGGAGGAGGAAGGAGTATTAGGTATGTTCGCCACCTTGAGTTATTTATAAAAATAATAACGGCGGGATAGAAAATAAATAAATAAATAAATATTGTTCTGGTGATGTTGTTTTGACTTCCCAATTTGGTCTCCCATACAATTACCAACCATCCCCAACCCTGCTTAGCTTCAGAGCCCAGATATTTTCCAAGGACCATTACTCTAGTAACCAAGGTGTTTTGGCATATCCAGGTATATTCAGTCCCCATGGCAACTGAGCAGGGGATCAGAAGAGCAAAATACCACTGGCTATTTCTAGCGGTGGCACTCCTGGCTTTTTGAAGATGCAATCATCCCAGTAGACTCTGAATTATACACACACACACACACACACACACACATATACACACATACATACATACATACATACACATCATTGGCGATCACTCGTAGCCGAGTAAGATTGTCTTCCAAAGGTAAAATTTTAACGGTGGATCTGTAAGTGGCTATAAAGGCCAATTCTGGATCCGCACAACCTCCCACAATGAGGGCATAGGTTTCCGGGTGGGAGACGGTCATGATGAGGGTTTGCCTGACGTGCCTTCCTTTTAGCTCTTTTCTCCTTTTCGCCCTGTACTCGTGCTTCTTCAAAGTCCATAGCGCCATTAATAAAGGATGACCTCCAATTGAAACGCTCATGAGTTAGGGCTTCCCAGTTCTCAATGCTGATATTACATTTTTTTAAATTAGCTTGAGAGTATCTTTGAATCTCTTTTGCTGTCCACCAATTTTCCGTTTTCCATTCTTAAGTTGGGAGTAAAGTAGCTGCTTTGGAAGACGATGGTCAGGCATTCGAACAACATGACCGGTCCAGCGAAGTTGATGTTGGATGATCATTTTTTCAATGCTGGTGGTTTTCGCTTCTTCTAATACGCTAACATTAGTCCGCCTATCTTCCCAAGTAATTTGCAGAATTATACACACACACACACAAATAAACAAACAAACAAATAATTCAGAGTCTACATTGAGAAGTTTCAATCTATCCTGTGCTCTCATGAGATATCAAACAGAGGTTTGGGTTAAAATATGAGTAGTTTTGTCACAGATCAGTTCCCCCTCCCAAGACTGGATTCCAAATCCAGGAACCTGATTTTCAATATCCAGGGTTAATTTTGGATTCAGGGAAAGACCCTCTAAGTGTTGCCTTGAAACTCAGGCGCCATCCGTTATTCTGGGGAACTCAATTCTTTGTTGTATGACGATGCAGGCTGACGGCCCAGCTACAAATCATCCTATATTTTTGCAGCACTAGGCTGGTTGTGCTAAGGATCAATCAACGGCCCAGGCTGGCATTTTTATCTGTGACCACACCTTCTTTTTTCCAAAGGCATCTTCTCAAACCATGCACCTGATCAGCTGCCCTGTGAAGCATTTGAGGCAAAACCCAGGGAAAAGGTTTAAATTAAAACCAAGATCAAAACCGATCACAGGGTGGAAGCAAGGGGAGCGTGTCCTGTGTGACAGGCCAGTTTCCCTGGAAGGTGGCCAGCCTGGTTGCTTAGCAACAGTGGGATTGATTAAACCGATGGAGCCAGCATCCTGGGACATTTCAAAAGAAGCTGGGGGGGGGGGGGGATGCCACTGTTTGCCTTGGTTCATTTGTAATGGGGAGAACAGAGTCATCTCTATGGGTGCAGATTCCAAACACCATCCCTTGCTCTAGTCCAGAGCTTTCCAAACTGTGTGTCGCGACACAAAAGTGTGTCGCCACACACAGCGTGGTGTGTCGCCACACCACCCGGAAGCGGCAGCGCGCGCGTGCACGGCGGCCGCCATGCGCGTGCGCGCCGCCGCACGCCCCCTGCGCCGCCGCACGCCCCTCCCGCGCCACCACCGTGCGCGCGCATGCCGCCGCACGCCCCCCCGCGCCGTCGCCAAGCGCGCGTGTCGCCACCGCCACCGCTGGGTGTGTCGCCAGCGGCGGCACTTTGGAAAGCCCTGCTCTAGTCAAACATCTCCAGCTGCATATCGCCAGCACTTGACGTCCTTCACTTACAATTTGGATTTCTGGATTTGCAACCCAAAACCCCAGTTAGTTTTACCTGAGCTACTTTGCTAAAATTACCGGTAGTCCTCATTTAGCAACTGCCTTGTTTAGCAACTGTTTGCAGTTACCACGGTGATAAAAAGTTACATTGTGACCAGTTCTGGTATTTGCAATCTTCACAGGTCTGTAAAGCAAAGGAAAGCTGAAGTAAAATCATAAGCACACTTGCAGTTTCACTTAGCAACCGTTTTGCTTAATGACCAAGTTTATTTATTTATTTATTTATTTATCAAATTTATCACCGCCCAACTCCCCCACAGGGGACTCTGGGCAGTTTACAACAAAATTAAAATCATTAACATACAATTAAATAGATTATAATACACAATAAATGAACATTTAAAATATACACTCTAGGACGAATCTAAGGTGCTAGCCATCTCCGGGTATATACCTTCTCCATCTAGCCCCAAGCATGCTGACAAAGCCAGGTTTTGAGTTGTTTTCGAAAGTCCAGGAGTGAGGGGGCCTGTCTGATCCCTGGGGGAAGACTGTTCCAAAGGGCAGGGGCAACAGCAGAGAAAGCACGCTTCCGAGACCCCGTTAGATGGAACTCCTTAGTCGATGGGGTCTGTAGCATGCCCTCTCTGCATGCCCGGGTGGGACGGGATGAAGCAATGGGGATGAGACGGTCCCTTAGGTATCCTGGTCCCATGCCATGTAGGGCTTTAAAGGTGATAACCAACACCTTGAATTGGACCCTGAAGCAAACTGGGACCCAGTGCAGCTCGCGCAGCAAACATGTTGGGACACCCAAAATTGTCCATGCGGCTGCATTCTGGATCAGTTGTAGCTTCCGGATATTCTTCAAGGGTAGCCCCATGTAGAGCGCATTACAGTAGTCTATGTGGGAGATAACCAAGGCATGAGTGACTGTTCGAAGGGCCTCTCGTTCCAGGAAGGGGTGCAACTGGCGCACAACATGAAGTTGAGCAAAAGCCCTCCTGGCCACGACTGCCACCTGCTCTTCAAGCAGGAGTCGTGAGTCCAAGAGGACCCCCAAGTTACGCACTGGATCTGTCTGGGGTAGTGCAACCCCAGACAGAATTAAAGATGATAATTTCCCAGATACCGAGGAGCCATTAATCCACAGCCACTCCATCTTACTAGGGTTCAGTCGAAGCCTGTTTTTCCCCATCCAGGCCCCTGCAGCCCCCAGGCACTTGGACAGGGTGGTCACTGCATCACTTACTTCACCTGGGATGGATATATACAACTGGGTATCATCGGCATATTGATGATGCCTCACCCCGTGGTGTCGGATGATCTCACCCAGCGGTTTCATGTAGATGTTAAAAAGGAGAGGAGAGAGGACCGACCCCTGCAGCACTCCACATAAGAGGGGTCGTGGGTCAGATCTCTCCTCTCCTATCGCCACCGATTGGGAACGGCCCCGGAGGAAGGAGGTGAACCAGTGCAAAACTACGCCGCCCACCCCCAACTCCCTTAGTCGCCCCAAAAGGATACCATGGTCGATGGTATCGAAAGCCGCTGAGAGATCCAAGAGAGCCAGGATGGATGCACTGCCTCCATCCCGCTCCCGCCAGAGGTCATCCATAAGCGTGACCAATGCAGTCTCCGTCCCATATCCTGGCCTGAAACCCAACTGAAAGGGGTCTAGATAATCTGCTTCATCCAGAATCCTCTGAAGTTGCAACGCCACCACTTTCTCAACCACCTTCCCTAAAAAGGGGAGGTGGGAGACTGGATGAAAATTATCCAGTATAGTAGGGTCCAGCAATGGCTTCTTGAGGAGGGGGCGCACCAGCGCTTCCTTAAAAGCTGCCGGGAATACCCCCCCTCTCAAGGATGTATTCACCATCGCCTGGACCCAGCTACAAGTCCCCTCCCGAGCTGCTTTCACCAACCAGGAGGGGCATGGATCTAATTGACAGGTGGTGGCATTTACAGTCTGGAGGACTCTGTCCACTTCCTCAGGACCAACAGGATCAAACTGTTCCCAGATAACAAAGTAAGAACGTCCCCTGGGTATCTCTCCAGACTCTGTCTCACACTCGGAGTCTAATCTGGAGCGAATCCGAGCGATTTTATCCCGCAGATGCTCAGAAAATTCCTGAGCACGGCCCTGCAGATGGATTTCAGACTCCCCTTTCCCTAAAAGGGATTGGGTAATCTTAATTCTGCAGATGCAATAAGAGCGGAGAAATATTGACGTTTCGCCGCTCTTACCGCCACAAGGTAGGCCTTAATCGCGGCTCTAGCTTGTGTTCGGTCGGGTTCAGTCTTTGTCTTTCTCCAGCGACGTTCTAGTCGTCTCTTAATCCTCTTCAGGACCCTCAACTCCTCTGTGAACCACGGGGAGTGTCGGGTTCGACAGGATAAGAGAGGCCGCACAGGCGCGATCCTGTCCAAGGCCCCGGCCGCCTCTCTATTCCAGGCAGCAGCCAGAGCCTCCGCTGGACCGTGCAGCAGATCCTCAGGTATAACCCCCAGCTCCCTCTGAAACCCTATCGGGTCCATTAGTCGCCGGGGGCGGACCAATCGAATAGGTCCGGCCTCCCTGTGGATGGGGTCGGCATAAGAGAATCTCAAGGTCACCAGGGCGTGGTCTGACCATCACAATGGGGACAGATCTAACTCTCCCCTCAGGTCACTTTGCCACTGCTCCGGCAAGAAAACTAAATCCGGAGTGAGGCCACTGTCTTGAGTCGGGTCCTGGATGATCTGGGACAGGCCCATGGTCGCCATGGTGGCCATGAACTCCCAAGCTGCTTCCGAGGTTCGCCCCAGGGAAGGCAGGTTGAAGTCCCCCAAAACCATAAGCTTGGGGAGCTCAATCGCCAATCCCGAGACGGCCTCCAGCAGCTCAGGCAGGGAGGTTGCTACGCAGCAGGGAGGCTGGTACAGTAGCAACACTCCCAACTGTTCCCGAGAACCCAACTTGAAAAACAAGGTCTCACAACCGGTCACTTGTGGAGCAGGGCCCCTGACGGCCATTAGAGACTCCCGGATGACAACAGCCACCCCTCCTCCCCTGCCCCGAAACCCGGCTGGACAAATCTCAGAAAGAGGAACACCTCCTTCCGGGCCCAGCCAGGTTTCCGTAATGCATACCAGGTCTGCCCCCTCCTCTAAAATCAGGTCGTGTATGAGGGGGGCCTTGTTATTAATTGACCTGGCATTACAGAGCAACAGCCGAAAATCAGGGCACCCATGAGTCTGCTGTCCAGGACCTAGGTTTGAGCACGGAGGGCCGGAACACGCCACAGGTAATAAACACCAGGGGCGTCTTCCCCTCAGATGGCCCGCCCTCCGGCTCCCGCCATAACATCCCCTGCCCGTCACCACCTCAATGGCCTGCCCCACCCTATAGCCCCCAGAGACTCTAAATCTAGTAGCCTCCACTCCTGGACTCTCGAGATCCCTGGTTAGAAGCGGGTATCCTTCCATCAATCACCCAACTCACTCATTCACAAACAGCTCAAGTGATGAAGGGCCCCCCAGTGCACCAGCTCACGCTCTCGGCACTGGAGCCCACTCACCACTCACACTCATACACCCACTCACTCTCTGTGCCCCCCCTCGACTTCTCTCACTGGTCAACAGGAGGGGCACACCAGGCGCTACTCATCACCCCCTGCCTCTCACTCAGGGGGTGAGTGCTCTCACACTCTACCCCGTACTCCCTCCCACGTCTCTCACACCAGAGAGGGAGAACACATTCACTTTGAGGGATCCCAATGATCTTAGCTCTATTAGGGCGGTTGGAGGGTGGCTAGGCTAGCTTCCAAGGTGGCCTTTCAATCTATTGCAATGCCAGAAGATCGTCATGGTGTTGCTGCGCCTATAATCTTGTTCTCAAAAATTTTAAAAGATCTTAAAAATCTACCAGGCGCTGATTGTTGCCGGTCCCAATTGTGGCAGCTAAACAACGACTACTTGTAAAGGAGCCGCAGTCTAAAATGAAGAACTTGGCCATATTGAAAGCAAAGGGGCTCCATCAAACCCAATAAAATAAATCAATATATACACAATACTTTCCTTTATTCTTGGTCCCTAGCATGTCTGACTCAGAGGTAGAATGCTTTCAGACACAGAAGTTCCATTTCCCTATAATTACTAAGAGGTATCTCAGGCACCTAAAAAACATAAAACTATCTGAGAAGTTATCCCAAATCTGAGATCTTTTCAAGAGTCTCGGTAGCAACAGTCAGAAGGCAATGCACCAATGA
This sequence comes from Charina bottae, assembly GCA_023362775.1. Lineage (NCBI taxonomy): Eukaryota > Metazoa > Chordata > Lepidosauria > Squamata > Charinaidae > Charina > Charina bottae. The sequence continues at coordinate 841,914 of JALMGJ010000017.1, read as the reverse complement.
CTGGAAGCCTGTTTTCTTGATGGTTTTCTTTAGAAAACCCTAGTCAGGTCTGACTCACAAAGGATTAGCACCATCTAGTGACACAAAGTAGTAATAAATCAGGAGGATTCTGGTAGCACCTTTTTTTCCAACTGACAAATTTTATTTACTGCTGCTTACTTCATCAGATGAAGATGCATGAAAGCTGCTTTTTAATAAAACTAGTTAGCTGGACAAGGTGCTTCCAGACTTCTCCTGATTTTATGTCATTATAGGCCAGTGTTCCTCAACCTTGGCAACTTTAAGATATGTGGACTTCAACTCCCAGAATTCCCCAGCCAGCAAGATGGGTGGACTTCATCTCCCAGAATTCCCCAGCCTACTGGGAACCACAACTCTCCTCCTACAATGTCTGCTCAGAGTAGTAATTGTAACTGCTTGGGTGAACTCATGTCTCTTTTGCTTTTCAAGGCCCCTACGGATTGGTAGCAAAGGTCAAAACGGATTTTTCATTTTGGTGGGTTTTTCCTTAAATCCTTTTTCAAGGAAAATATATTCGAGCATCCCTCTGTAATGGAAGATGCAAGGCTGGGGTCTCTCCTGATGGGGCCACAGAGGTCTTCTTCCATTTCCAATCCGACCTAAGTCACGTTGTCCTTCGCTTCTTCACTCCATTTTCTTTAGCGTTAATATCCACCAAAAGAATATGATAGAAGCATTCAGAGGAAGTTATCTGTGAAAGAACATTTGCATCTCTGCGGATCACGGCTGACATCGTGGAAGCTTCATTTTCTGTTGGCATTTCTGCCTGAGTCTTTTTAACTTGGCAACTTTTGAGTCTCACAGCACTGTTCCTGAGGCACATAAGCAAGTTAAAGGCAATAAGTCAAATGGTGATGTTTATTTCTTTAGAAATGGAAGTCCAATGAACATTTGCTCCGGCTTCGTCGGCAGTCTTGGGTGGCGTTCATCCTTGTCAAAAACATTTGCTGGGAATTCTCAGATCAGCCACAAAAAACGGGATGGAACTTGATCCTAGAATCAGAAGAGCTTTTAGGCTTTAAGAGTCCAACCCTTGCTCAAGAAAGGAATCCAAACGAAAATATCTCCAAGAAATAGTTGTCGATCCACTTAAATGCAACCCCTGAAATGCCTATCCTTTTTAGGAGTAACTTCTCCCACTGTCAAAATGCTTTCATTCTGTGCATTTATTCTGATTTGAGGAGGTACTAATCATATTTCCCCTCAAACCTTTCTTTGTCAAGAACATGCTGGCTGGGGAATTCTGGGAATTGAAGTCCACACATCTTAAAGTTGCCAAGTTTGAAAAACACTGCCCTAAGCCCTCCAAAACGCTTAGACTGATCAAGCCACGCATGTTGTAAGAATACAGCTATTAGACCTATAATTGATCTGGTTAAGCATGTTGTATGAACATAGCCACAAAGCAAACAAATTCTGGGAGTTGAAGTCCACGCATCTTAAAGTTGCCAAGGTTGAGAAACACTGGTCAAGAACATTCCCAGATCCTTCAATCTGTCTTGGAATGGCTCAATTTCTAGTTTCCTGATTAGGGGTAACCATAATAATAATAATCAACCTTGGCAACTTTAAGATATGTGGACTTCAACTCCCAGAATTCCCCAGCCTACTGGGAACCTACTGGAATCCTTTTTAAACTGTAGTGTCCAGAATTGGACATCACTCTTGTGGCGAGGACTAATCATTGCAAAATAAAATGCAATGATTACTTCCAGTGATTTGGAGCTATTTTTCGGTTGGTACAGCCTAAAAATTGCTTTTGTCTTTATGGCAGCCACATCTCACAGCTCTGTTCGTAATCAAGAAGCGTTCCAAGATCATTTTCGAAAGCGCTCTCTGCAAACCAGGTTTCCTGGCCAAGAAGGCCCGTGACTTGGTGCGAGTCGTCACCCAATAAACCACACCGAGGCAGGAAGGTCCTTTGTTCGCTTTTATTTCTGTGCACAGCAACAAGAGAGGGCTCCTGCCCAAGTGCAGAGAGCCCCGAACACCACACCTGACTTCCCTTTTATACATTTTCTAGCAAGGAAATAAAGGCAACAAAACTTCTTTATTGGCTAATTCTTTTAGCACTTGTGCAGTAACTCTACATGCTACGTGCTATCCCATAATATCCCTTAGCATGTTCTATGTTTTCTAAGACCCCCACCTTAGGGGTGTGAGCTTTACTATGTTAATTAGCCCTTAGGTTACAGCTAGGTCAACTGGTGGTCTCGTAACTAGGGTAACTAGGTCATTCTGTGGTTTCTGCACATACTTGAAAACCAATCTTCCTGAGTGTCTATGAAGGTTCTCAGTCATCCAGGTGGAATTGTCTGTAGCTTGAATCATGTCAACTGGATTTCTATCTTCTCAGTGGAAACGTTTTGCTCCTTATCCAAGGAGCTTCTTCAGTCTGAGCAAAGTTAGTAAGGGAATCCTTAAATATGTTTCTAGGTGGCTGTGTGACCTTGCACCTGGGGCTAGGTCATGGTTATTTTGAGATGTCATTTCTAAGTCCCTTTATCATCTAAAGGAGGATCGTTAAGATTACCATGCTGCTGTTGAGCTTGCGAAATGGTCTTAATCTTCCTAGGCACAGAAGACAAAGCAGGAAGGAAAATAGGGGAAAGGTTATGCCTGAGGCCCCCACCTCTATTCAAGGAAGGATTTTCCAAGTTGGCATAAATGGATTCCTTGACCCCTCTCTCAAACCACCTATCTTCTCTGTCTAAAATGTGAACATTTGTGTCCTCAAATGAGTGTCCTTTTTCCTTTAGATGAAGATAAACTGCTGACTCTGGTCCTGTGGTGTTACTTCTCCTGTGTTGGGCCATCCTCCTGTACAAAGGTTGTTTGGTTTCTCCAATGTAGAGTTCAGAGCACTCCTCACTGCACTGGATTGCATAAACTACATTGCTTTCCTTGTGTTTTGGAGTTTGATCTTTGGGGTATACAAGCCTCTGTCTCAGTGTGTTGGTGGGTTTGAAATATACAGGTATGTGGTGTTTGCCAAATATCCTTTTTATCTTTTCAGACACGCCAGCCATGTAAGGAATGACCAGGTTCTTCCGTTTACTCTGAGTCTCAGCCCTATCTGTCGCTGTTTTAGGTCTGGTCGATTTAGATTTGGTGAAGGCCCAATCTGGATATCCACAGGCCTTCAGAGCTGTTCTCAGGTGCTGATTTTCATTCTTTTTGGAATCCATGGAGGTGGGGATGGTTTCTGCTCTGTGTGACAATGTCCTGATGACTCCTAGTTTGTGCAATCTTCCTGAGTACAGCAGACCTTCCAGCAGGCCTTATACCTGCTGCTCAACCCACATCCTCTTGAAACTTAACCCCATGCATCTAATATTGCCTTGTTAGCAAGCAAGCATTAAACAATAATTTTCCACCTGTGCTCTTAGTTTCCCCCCCCCTTTGATGCTTCATATGGATCTGATTCCATCTGATGCATCACCACTCATTGAGGGCTTCCTTTACAAAGGCTTATATGGCATGTACAGTATAAGCAGCGTATGGGCCATAAGCAATAAATGTCTTGTTTCCCCTAAAAGGGTAACAGGTGCACTTGCAGTACTTCCCAGGCTCATCCTACAGCTAGAAGGGTTTCTAAGGTCCCTGGAGATAATGCAAGGGTTGGGGTTTGATTCCCCAGGGTCCTCCTTAACGGTCAGGAGACATGCTGAGCTGTCTGAGCTATGAAGCCACCTAGTCATGAGAGCTCTGCATCGCCTTTGTCGCCGAGTCCTCCTTCCAAGGGAGGCACATCCTTTCAGGATTGGCTCCCAACAGAATGCTAAGAAAGGAAGGCACTTGATACAACAGCAGACCATAACTCCCAGCACTATGAAGAGCACAATAATAACACAGAGAGACTTTAGCTTGAGCAATGTTGTGAAAAGTAGCTGATGGCTTCAATATTTCATATACATCAGTCAGAACCCTGCTACTTTGATCCACATAGGTACAGCATGTAGGATTAATTAGAGCCCACACTCCTCCTCGGGTTGCCTTTAGTTCAGACAAGGTGGCAGCAGAAGGTGGATTCTTGAAAATTACTGGGTTGTGGACATCATGGGGGAGAAGCTTAAGATCCATGGACTTTACTTGCCTGATTATTTGCTTAGCCACACCTGTGTAGAGTGCAAGACAATGTAGCTTCTCATTTGCACCTCTTGCCATTTCCTCTTCATGTGAGCAGCCAGGACGCTCCCTGTAATACAACTACAAGTGGATGTGGTCTTACCATGGCATCGGCTGCAAAGACAAACTTGCTTCTGGAGGGAATAAGGCTTGTCCCCCCGTATGACAGATAGGAGAAAGAGGGGTATGATCAGACACAAGGTGTTCATCCTAAGGTGATGATTGCCCCGAGTTTAAGTTTATCCCCAGTCCAGGAGAGGGAGGGGTGTAGAGGTACCCCCCCCCCCCAACTGTGGTTTTGGTTAGTATCTCAGTTGCAGGGCACTCCCACCTGGTTTGGGGTTCTTGGGAACGTAGGACCCACATTGGGCACACAGTGTATTGTTTATGGTAAGGGTGGAACGGTGGGGCAAGGGGGCTGTTTATTACAATGAAATTTTCAATTGCCCCCCTTCCCATTCCCTTCCCCCCTGTTGTCCTTTGGGTTTCTTGAACAACAGCTTCAAATCATTTAAAGGATCTGAAGGTTCAACAGTTCACTGGGGTCCGTTGATGAAATCAGGATGAAACTGCTCTGGTGGTGGGTCAGCTCTCTTACTGTGATGCACCCAATCTCCTGGTTCAAACGGATAAGCAGGCTGGTCAAGTCCCACAGGTTGGTTTAACTGCAAGTAAACAGATAAAGAAGACAAGGCAGCAGATATCTGTTTCAAATACCTACAGACCGACTCCTCTCCCACGGCATGCAAATCTCCTCCACTCAAAATTCCAGAGTAGGGTCGCCCATATAAAACTTCAAACGGGCTGACCCCTAGCCCTTTCCTGGGCGCTATCCGGAGACATAGTAACGCCAGTGGGAGGGCCTGTAGCCACATTAGCCCTGCCTCCTGTCCTAGCTTGGACAGTTGTCTTTTCAGAAGACCATTTGCTTTCTCAACCCGCCCTGAACATTTCGGGGTGATCGGTCTTCGGGTTGTTTCTTTGACATATTCTTTGACACTTCTCACACACATGCCTTGCTTCTGAAGAGTTTCCAGGACAAATAAATATTCTGGACACATAATCTCCTAAACCATTTGATTCCATGTGACTAGATTGGTGGGTATTGTTCAGGATTTATCTCAGCATTACTTTGGGTAAAGCTAGTCTCCCTGTGCTAGTGCTAATAGGGTCTAATACTGGGTCTAATACTGCACCTAAGGCTTTAGCCCTGGCTTCTTCTTCGGGGGTATAAGGTGGGTCATCAGGGAGCTCCTCTAGGGGCACAAGGGCTGCCACTTTTACTGGCGACAGCCCAGCGGCTTGTTTAGCAGCGATATCAGCTCTCCTGTTTCCTCTCACCACATCAGTGTCTTCTGAGGAGTGAGCTTTAACATGCATAACAGAAACCTCTTTTGGTTTTCACACTGCCTCTAATAGGCGACTGATTTCTAACCCCAAGTGTCCAAGCAGTGATCAGGTGCTCAGGCAATTGGTTCTTTTAGATCCAGAGATAATAAGCACGCCAGTGGATAAAGAAAGTTTAAGCTTTATTATGCCGAAGAATTGATGCTTTCGAGCTGTGGTGCTGGAGAAGACTCTTGAGAGCCCCTTGGACTGCAAGGAGGTCAAATCAGTCAATCCTAAAGGAAATCAACCCTGACTGCTCATTGGAAGGACAGATGCTGAAGCTGAAGCTCAAATACTTTGGCCACCTAATGCGAAGAGAGGACTCACTGGAAAAGACCCTGATGCTGGGAAAGACTGAAGGCAAAAGGAGAAGGGGACGGCAGAGGATGAGATGGTTAGATAGTGTCAGATCAGAACAGATCAAAATCTGTTCATCATTTTCACATTGCAACTTTCCTGCCATCAGTGAACCTATATCCCTTGGTCCCTGGCTCATACCCCACAAACGTCATCTTCTGTGCTTTTGCCTGTCCTTTCCTACGTACCTCCTTATGCACGTGAACATAGGCAGTGCACCCAAACACTTTCAAATGAGCTAATGGTGGCTTCTTGCCATATAACATATAATATGGAGTTTGATTTACAGACACACTCCATAATCTGTTAATTAAATAATTAGCTGTTAATATTGCCTCCCCCCAGTATCCACTTGATAACCCTGAGTCAGCAATAAGTGAATCCTTTACTGTCTGCAATGCTGAGTATCTTTGTTCTGCCACTCCTGGCTCTGACTTGGTTCTCCTATGCACAATGCCCCTTCTACCGAGCCATTGCTGAAAATTCCCACTCAGAAACTCAGTACCCCGGTCAGTTTGTAAACTACACACCTTTGTGCTATATCTACGTTCCACAAACTGCACCCAGTTTCTAAACTTATCATATGTTTGACTTTTAGCTTTCAATAGGTAACAGAACCCAAATCTAGTGAAATCATCTACAATGACTAAAACATATTTAGCACCCCCTATTGTAGCTGGTAATGGACCAATTAAGTCAGCGTGAACTAATTCAAAACATTTATGTGACTTCCTATCACTGAATTTGCTCACAGGAAATACTTTTGATTTTGCAACCTTACAAGCTGTACAATCCAAATACACTTGGCACTTTTTCAATTCCATTCCAGAACTTGCTTCTGACATCTTTTCAATCACTTTGAAACTCGTATGCCCAAGCCTTCTACGCCATAGGTGCTCACATGAATCATGTGTTGGCTTATTAATTGTGGCTACATCATGGCTTCTACTTGTCCTGGTTTGAACTATTTCATAAAGACAGTTCTGCAAAACACCTTTACCACAAACATTATTATCCTTCATGACAATACATTCATTATTTCCAAACTGTACAGTATAACCCTGTTTATCCAATTGTGACACACTGATAATATTGTACTCCAGTTCTGGTACACATAACATTGATAATTCAACATTTAACCCTGGTACATACACTAATCCCTTACCAGTCACAGATGCAATGCTTCCATTAACTAGACTAACATGATCTCTATCAGCTTGCTTAAAACTCTTAAACATCTGTCTGTTATTTCCTATATGCTGACAAGCCCTGCTGTCAATTAAAAATGGTCCCTTTAAATCTTGTTCTACACTTGAACTAATTAAAGACAGCTGTGCTGCGTCTCCCGGCTTGGAATTCCCCGGCTTGGCTTTAGACTTCCGTTTCTTATCACAATGTTTCCACAAATGCCTTTGCGACCCACAGTTAAAACATTTACGCTTTACAAATAAGATATTGTCAGAGTTATTAGAACATTCCTTAACAGAAACACTGTTTTGCTTAGACCTAATTACGTTAGAACACTGCTTTCTTCTTTGCTCTTCTTCCAAAAGCCTGCCAGATAAGTATTTTATGGTCACATCTTCCTCAGATAATGACCCGAAGCTCATTGCCAAAGTATCCCACGTTTCATTTAGAGAACTGAGAATTATATACACTTTATTAGCTTCTGTAAATGGCATATCTCTCTGAGCCAGCTCCTGAAACAACTCTGTCATATAATGCAGGTGATCCTTAATATTATCAGATACACCTAATCTGGCGTGATAAAGTTTCCTTGTTAGTAAAACTTTACATAATGGTGAGCTTCTTAGATAAACATTCTTTAAAGCTTCCCAACACTTATTGGCTAACTGACAGTCTCTAACATAACATAATTGGCTATCTTCCAGACATAAAATTATGCTTGCCAATGCTTTCTCATCCTGTAGAACAACGTCCTCATCATCCAGGTCTGGGTCAGGGCAAAGTACACTCTTCCAAAGCCCTTCACGTCGAAGATACATTTCCATTTTATATGCCCATGACGAATAATTGGTGTCATTCAGTCTTTCCAGAGGAAAACCTTCCCCAACTGCTGGCAACATCTTCACTGAGCTCATCTGTCTTCAGCCCCTTCTGGGCAGACACCGATGATTAAAGACACAGACCTTATCCGAATGTCCTCCAGCTGCAAAACAAGCGTAGGAGGAAAAAAAAAAACACACACGCAGGCACGGAACCTGTTAAAGCTCCAAATCACTCCAAATAGCCACACGACTCCTGGATAGGCTTCCAAAGCTTCCAGCTCACAGACTGCACACGATCCCACGATCCACAGCCAGTGCAAAGCCTTCCGTCGTCTATGGCTTCTCTGTCGCCTCTGGGCCCGTAACCTGTCAGGGCGAGCGGATGGAGCGGCCTGCTTTTCTCCTAGGCACCAGCGATCCAAGTACTATGCAGTAAATAGACTCCAAACAGAAGTTATATCAAATATCCTATTTACTTATATACAAACGTATTTACAGATCACTTCCACAGGTAACAAATGATACACCAACGATACAGCATTCACGAGATAAAATGGAATAAAATGGAATACAGAATATCTCTGCTTATATAGTCAAACTGACCAATCACATTATAGGTCAATCTCGTTAACTACCACACCCAACTTAACTCTTAGCACCTGTTGTATGAGTCACACATTGACACATCATCCCTACAACAATGGCTGCTAATTGGGTGACACTGCAGAATATTTCACCTCTCACCTAGAAATCAAGCCTCTCTGTATAATTAAATTCATATCTAACAGTAAATTCCTGGGTTTATCAAACCCCAACAGATAGCATCACCGATGTAATGAACATGAATTTGAGCAAACTCCGGGAGACAGTGGAGGACAGGAAGGCCTGGCGTGCTATGGTCCATGAGGTCACGAAGAGTCGGACACGACTAAACGACTGAACAACAACAACAAGCTTTATTATAAACTTAAGCAAACAAAGTTAAACAGAAACACAGTTTAGACAGATTAAACAAAAGCATAAAAAGCATAGCATAAAGAAAGAGAAATCATACATATCAAGCAAGTTAACCCTATTCCCTTTAGCTGCTAGGAGCCTCTTGACCAAAGCAGTGAAAATATCCCTTAGGATGGCAATTTTCCACAGCATCCAGCGCTGAATCTGTGCAGAAGTTCCCAAACTCAAAAGACAATCCTAAGGTTTTTATCAAAGCCTGGCCCCCAAACCCCGTGACCATGTTTCCATGGTTGCCGGCTGCGAGACCTGACCTTGACCAGGAAGCTCTCAGAGTCTGTGCACCTGTTTATGACATAATCCAAAAACCTGGGAAGCTATACAGACAAGCTAGTGTCTAACACCAACCACAATCTCTTATCTCCCCCCCCCCCATTCCAAGCCACTGGAGGGGCTGTTGGAGGAGTGGACTTATGCTTAAACTAACAATCTTGGGGTAATCTATCTCCCCCTCCATTCCAAACAGAAATAAAAACAAGCCAGTTAAACATCAGTATAACTCAAAATAAACTCTAATCTTCTTCGTGTGAGGGAGAAAATCAAAATATGTCACCTAACTCCTCAAAATAACAAAGGTCTTCCGCATTTCCACTACAAACCCATACATATTTTTTGTTCCTTTTGAATTCAAGAGACCTTGCTTTTTCTACAATGCTCCGTGTGCATGTGAAAATTTACTATCTGTGTAGACATTAACTCTCTTGTCTGTGGCCAATTCCAATGCTCTGGTTAAGGCAATTAGCTCAGCCTTCTGAGCAGAAGTGTTGGCACACAACGCACCAGCTTCAACTGTTTCCCAAAGGGTGACCATTGCATACCCAGCCTTTCTTCCCCCCCCCCCTTTCCATAAAACTACACCCATCTGTATAAAACTCCACATCTGGATTCTCCAAGGGAACATCTCTCAGATCAGGCCTGCTACTGTACACTTCAGAAACTACTTGCAAACAACCATGAAGTTCACTCTGCTCAACTTGGGGGGAAAGGCTGGCTGGATTCAGCCGGCTGGACACCACCAAAGACACATTTGGCTTATCTAACAAGATGGCCTGATATTTTCTACCTGCTGTTCAACCCACTTCCTCTTGAAACTTAACCACATGCATCTAATATTGCCTTGTTAGCAAGCAAGCATTACAAAAAAAACCTTATAGTTAAAATACAAAACAGTAGATACAGTAAAGATAGAAGATAGAACTAAAAGAAAAAAGATTCAAATTATAAATGTGAAAAAAAAAAGACAGAAATAAAAACAAGGAAATGACTTCCGAATGTGGATTGATATTAAGGCTTATATGATTTTATTCTCTTTAATGATTTGGATTAAGATGTATTTTATTAAGATGGATTAAGATGGATTCTATTGTTTTTACAGTTCGTTTGATTTATAAGACATAATAATTAGAGTTTGATTATAGATTTAATAGGGTTAAGACTATTATTATTACCATTAAACATTATTATTATCAAGTATAATAATACTATTAAGTACAAAATTTAAATATAATTTGATTTTTTTTTATAGTGGTTAGAAAAATATAAAATAGTGGTAGGAAGGAAATATTAAAAAATGAGTTTTGTTTTTGGGGGGAAGTGGATTTGGAGGTTTATATATCTGTTTATTTCTTTATATAAGGGGAAAGAGCAATTGCTTTTATAGTTTTATAATGTGTTAATGGATTGATTTATAGAAATAATGTGATTTGGGTTAGATATAGGGTAAGGGATTAATTATGGAATTTGCTGTATATTCTTGTTGTTGAAAGTTGGACGTCATCTTGTAATCTTAAAGAATATATTTTTTCTATTTTTTCACTTTTTCTTTTCCCCCCCCTTTTTTGTAGTTTCTTTTTGTAGTTTTTATCTTTGCTAAAACTTGCATTTGCCAGATAGGCAGCCATATAAATCGATCAAGTAAATAAATAAATTGCCTGCACATTTTTGTTTCTGTTTCCTAATTGAGGAACTTTGCATTTGCCTCTGATAAGTTTCATTCTGTGCGCCCGGATTGACCTGATCCTCGAGCCAAACAAGCAAGACTTTTCTTGTGTACCTATAATACGTTTTATATTTTCTGCATTGTCTCACCGCCAATCTCCATTGGAGGGAAAGAAAAACTAATGTTTTTTATGTAAACCGCCCAGAGTTGCTCTGAGTGAGATGGGCGGTGAATAAATTTGATAAATAAATAAATGTGGGTGCCTGTCCCCCACCCCTCCAGGGACTTCTCTGCAGCCAGGGGTCTTCAAAAGGGATACTATTTGTATTCCAAAGGGCAGAGTTCAAACCGAAAGCAAACAATTTTCTCAAAGTTCATTTTCAGAGAAGAATTGTAGCGGTTTCTACTACACTCAGGGCCAAAACAAACAAGGGGGTGTATCTTCTGAAGAATGCTATTGTTCAAGGACACCACCTGGACAGATAATACAAAGGTCTTCCTGGAAATTTGAAGTTGGGCCATGCTGAGTTTCATAGCAGCGGAAAAGACGCACTAGATCTGAGGAAAGGGTAGCTCGCAGTCCTAAGCTAAAGATGGCCGGTTCCTCCTTCTGGATCTTAATTATTTTCTTGGGCATCTTCTCTGTATCTGGTAAGCTGATTGACCCTCTTTTATTCCTTCCTCTTTGCCCAGTGTAGCAAGTTGTGTTCGGTCTATCTTATCCATGGTTAACTGAACCAACCAATTTTCTGAACCAACAACAAATCACAGGGACTGTTTTGGCAGCCACAAGCTAGTCTAAAATGTGGGTGGCTGTTTTGTGGTTTAATGTGTTGCGTACACCTAGCCAAACTTGAATAGCTGAAGTATTCTATTCTTTAAAAATTATGAGTGGGAACAGGCTGCACTTCCCCAGATAATGAATTTTTAGAGGCTGCACAGATCAGATTTACTAGGGCATCTTTTGCATGTTGCTGGATTGGAAAAAGCAGAGATTTTAAGCAAGGAGGAGATGCTAGGAGATGCAAAGGAAAGTTATGGCAGGCATGAGCTGATTGCACACCTTGAAAAATGGGGCAGATTTACTTGCATGCAATCACTGGAGGGAAGAAACGTTGGAACCACAAATCACACAGGAAGCTACAAGGAACCTTGCGGGGGGGGGGGGGGGGGGAGTAAGGATAACAGCCTGCTCAATTTTTTTAAAAGAAATGGCAAGAGAGCTTTCTAGAACAGTATAGCGTGGCTCACTTATCAAACTGCCTGTTGCACTGATTTTTCATCCTGGTCTTTTATGCTATGAAAGGGTTGATACTTCCCTTCCCATCATTTGATTACCCAGGCTAAAATACAGCTTTTGTTGGTTGTACAAAATGAGCCAAAGTCATGAAGGCATTTATCTAGAAATTCAATAGCCAAGAAGTAAATGGAACCTCCATGGATGGAGGCGGTCTATCTCTAAATAGCAGTTGGTGGTATTTACTGGGCAAAGGCTGATACCAGTCCCATTTACTTTCATGGGGGGGGGGGGTGGCCCTTAAGGCCAGAGTAGATGGGGCATGCTGATGATTTTTTGCCATGCAAGTGGCAGAACTAAGGATTCATTTTTTCCTAGACCTTTGGGAATGTGCTTTTTAAAAACTACTTTTAAGCCTGTTTTAGGGACCCCACTATTGTTTTCATGTGTTTCCTATTTCAGCGGGGCAGAAAAATTGTTTTTCCACCACTGTGATGGGAGAGGTCCCAGGGGTCTGCAAAAAAAGCCCCCCTTTGCATTAGGCAGATTGATGGGATTTTTACGAAAGCTAAGGTGAATTTAGTTCTAATTTGATTGCTTTTTCTTTTTTACTCCAAAAGAGAGACAATTATCTTTTTTTCCCCTCTTTACTTCCAAAAAAAGCCAATTAAGTGCACTCTGACTAATTGCAGGCCCACTATGGACCAGCCTAAGGGACGAAAAGGGGGTGTTTGACCCGATTCTGCAGTGTTTTCATGCCCCCCTCTGGGCCGCGGGGATTTTGAACTCCACATTCCATCCCTACCAGTCTTATTTATTTGTTTGTTTGTTTATTTATTATATTTCAAATTTCGTCACCGCCCATCTCACTCAAAAGAGGGACTCTGGGTAGGCTGACCATATTTCCTTAAGACAAAAACGGGACGAAGAACCGAGAGCTGGAAGTAGCTGGAGCGACGCGAAAGAGCCAGAGCAGCTGATTGGAGGGAACCCAGAAGAGGAATTGCCTCCACCTATCGCGGTGCTCGGCCCGCCTCTCCCACCTCCCTTGCCGCGTGCTGATAGGCGGAGGCAATTCCTCTTCCAGGTTCCCTCCAATCAGCTGTGACAGGGACAGGCTAGTTCCTGACAGGTTTTTTAAAAAACAGGACAAAATCGACTTTTATATTAAAACGACAGGACACTCCGGAAATGTTAAAAAAACAGGACTGTCCCGTTCAAAACGGGACGTATGGTCAGCCTAACTCTGGGCGGTTTACAATAAAACTAAAAATAAATACAGATTAAAATACAATAAAAACAGTGTTTCTTAAATATAAACATAAATGTGAAATACAAAATCCAAGATGGAGATATTAAAAGTTCTTAATTTAAATTCATATAAATTATTGAAATGCAGTTCTGTGCATGTGCCTGTCTGGCTCTAGGGCAGAAGTAAAGGGGTTTTCTACGATGCCAGTTAACATTCAGCCTTTTCTCCCTCACAGCGAATGGTCCCAGGGGCCGTATCCTGGGGGGATTTGAGAGTAACCCCCACCAGAGGCCCTACATGGCATCTCTGCAGGAGGATGGGACGCACCACTGTGGAGGGTTCCTGATTGCTCCTCAGTGGGTGCTGAGCGCGGCCCATTGTTTGGAGGATACGTAAGTGTGGGGTTTCTGCTCTTTGAGTGGCCGGAGATGGGAAGCCGGTTTTCTGCATGATGAGTCTCTCTTTTTCTCTGTCGACCAGCCAGGAGAACAACCAGGCCTGCCTCTTCTTATGCCTTAGACCAGCTTGAATTTTCAGAAATGACCAGGCAGAGGAGACATAACGAACCACACAAAGTCACTCCCTTGCCTAAAAGGAGGCAACCATCCGGTTGCATCGGTTGCCTTAATTATTGGCAAGTGTTTAGGGCAGAGGAAATCCTGGTCCATAAAAAGCAGAAAAAGAAGGTGCATGTTGGCAGATACAAACATCTCCAAATCCATTATTAGGGTAATATCTTCCTGGATTTCAAACATGGACACAGTTTCCTCCCCTTCTCCCTCCTTCCTTCCTTCCCTCCTTCCTTCCTTCTTTCCTCAGCCTTTGAGTCGTGTTGCAACTCTGTGATGGTTGTTCAACCCTTTGAGTCTGCGATCAGATACTGTATTGCGTTAAACCATTTTGTGGCTTGATTTTGGCTTCTTGGGTGAGCCTAGCCATTGTGATTTGTAAACCATCATTTATTGCTTACTGCATTTGATGAATCCAGACAATTGTCAACAAATTGTTTGTTTACATGAAAAGAAAGATAATAGGATTGAGTATATTCATCCTTTTATCTCACTGTGCAGTTTTGGTTTTGGCTGGAAAACCACTGTGGTTTGTAACCATGATTTCTCATTTTTGTTTGCTTTGTGGCTATGTTCATACAACATGCTTAACCAGATCAATTAAAAGTCTAATAGCTGTATTCTTACAACATGCGTGGCTTGATCAGTCTAAGCGTTTTGGAGGGCTTAGGGCAGTGTTTTTCAAACTTGGCAACTTTAAGATGTGTGGACTTCAATTCCCAGAATTCCCCAGCCAGAATAGCTGGCTGGGGAATTCTGGGAGTTGAAGTCCATACATCTTAAAGTTGCCAAGTTTGAAAAACACTGGTTTAGGGTGTTATAGCTCATTTGGCAAGTTTATAATTCGATTTATTGTATAAATACAGAAAATGAGTTAATTCAGTAACTCAATTGAGTTATGCAAACATAGCCACTGTGAACGTAGTTTATTCAGCAAACTTTGTTTAAGCAAGCCATAGTTTAGCCCAAGGTATAAACTCAGCCACCCCCACATGTGTTTTGACTGACTAGTAAGGCCCTTTTGATTGACTTTTTAGATCATTAACCAAGGTAGATCATATGTTGACATGGAAACCAATTTCAAGAAATGGCATAGTTAGTTTGGACTCAGAATACTTAGAGCTCTTGCTTAATTTTATCCATTTATGCTTATTTTTATCCATTTATCTTTAATTTGCTTTTCTTCTTGACCAGCTGTACTTCTGTTATGTTTAGGATCACAAACAATCAAACCTAGGACTCAGCTGAACAGATTCTATTAAGATTTTAACTCTTTATATTTCCATTTTTAATTTGAAACATAAATCAATCTAAAAATGGTGGAGGACAGGATGCCTCTTCTCCAAAGGGTTGTGTGAGAAGGAGGCATGTTCGAGGCCTCTTAAGATAGCTGGGTGTAATGGTATGTGGGAAGGACCTTGGGAGACGGGGCGAAGAGATGCTGCCAAGGGAACGGTCAGATAAGAGACAGCGTAGCCCACAGCTGGATAGTGGGTGGGGCAAGAGGTTCAGAAGGGACCCTCCCTAGCTTCTCAGGCTATAAAGGAGATGGCGGGAAAATTGTACTTTCAGACATGCAAGATTGATGTCAGCCTTACCAGGTAGACCAGACAGGAAACACCAGATGAGCTAATTCTACTTTATTGTAAAGCTACATTGACAGAATCTTGCAAGTCTGAAAGTACAATCCCACCCCCATCTCCTTTACAGCCCCTGGTCTCTTCTTTTTTTTTTATAAGAACTTTGTTATTTTTCAAAGTATAATTAAAATACAAAACAGAAAGTAGAGAAAAGATGGAAAATAGAACTAAAGAAAAAACGGACACTAACTCCGACCACCCCACTTCTGAAATCACCTTGTTTATCTTACAATTACTAAACTTAAAGAGGCTATCTCCAGTACAGAAATACTAATTATGTTGGTTGACTTTTCATTATTTTTGGAATTTTTTCTATAAGTTTTAACTGAGTTGTGATTATTTTTATTTCTTGTTTTTTTTTTTACTTTTAAGAAAAAGACTTAAAAAATAAAAGATTTTGTTGGATTTATAACTAATTATAAGCTATTTTTAGACACTGTGGGAAAGTGCTGTTGTGGTTACTTCTTCAAGTTGTGATTGGCTGCCGTTTCTAAATACTGATATTGAAAGACTTTCAGTCTTAATCCATGCCTTTGTAATCGGATATCTTTACTCCCCTCCCCCTTCTAGTCACTTACATGGGAACACACACACAAAAGAAATGGGGGGAAGAAGAAGTTGAAATTATGACTACAAGAAAACAAACAAGACGTGGTTCTGGTGAATTTGAATGGATAAAAGGCTTATTTGAGGAATATTTGCTCAAAAATACACAGTCTATGAATCAATCTCTTGAGGAATTGGAGAAAAAGCTTGACAAAAAGGCAGATATAAGATTTGCTGACTTTGAGAAAATACTTGATCAGAAATTAGAGAAAATGGAATTGAAAATGGAAGGAGGAATAAAAAAAAGTCAATAGCAGAGTTGATGCTTTTAGAACAGAGCTTTCCAAACTGTGTGTCGGGACACATTAGTGTGTCGGCTGCAGTGTATGGGTGTGTCGTGGCTGTTGCTGCCTCTGAGCCCTGCCAGGATTCCGCGCAGGTCCTAGTGCCTGCCTTGTGCCTGGCTGCCTCCAAACCTGCCCTGCCAGGAGACCACGCAGGTCCTAGTGCCTGCCTTGTGCCCTGCTGTAAGAGTGTGTTGCGAAATGATGCCCTGCTGTAAGAGTGTGTCGAGAAATTATGCATGTCTAAAAAGTGTGTCACCAACATGAAAAGTTTGGAAAGCTCTGTTTTAGAATGTGAAAGAGAGAAGGAGCTTGATAAAATTGCATTGTTGGAATTAAGGGATAAAGAGTTTTGTTTAAGGCTCAGTGGGATCCCTGAAGCCAAAGAAGAAAACCTTAAAGATAAGATTATACAAGCTCTGGGGGCACTAATTGGTTGGGAGGATGATAAAATGATGGAAGAAATAGAGAAAATCTTTCGTATTAATTCAAGATATGCAGCCACAAATAATGAGCCAAGGGATGTGTTGGTCCAATTTGCTAGGAGAAAGACAACAGAACTGGTTCTTCAAGCTCATTTTGAATCCAAACTCAATATTGAGAATGTGGATATAATTGTATTGAAAAAAATTCCTGTGAGAATTTTAAGAAAGAGAAAAGAATACACTTTCCGAACTGATGTTTTGAAAAAAATTTAAATCCCCTTTCGCTGGGAGAAATTGGAAGGAGTAAGTTTTACTTACCAACAACAAAGGTTTAGATTAACTTTGATCCCTGAAGTTAAGGAATTTTTGGCTAAATATGGAACCAAGCTGGAACAAGAAGTATCTGGATTGAGACAAATGGATGTTATAACACAAGAGGAAGAGATGGGTGCTACATCTAAAGACTGTGGTGAGTTGCTTTCATAAAAATGGCTTTAAATTGTCTCACATGGAATATAAATGGGGCAAATGCCCCCCAAAAAAGAAGATTTTTTTCCATTATTTGAATAAATTGAAATATGATGTGATATGCTTACAAGAAACACATATAAAGAAAAAAGATTTAAAATACAGTATTTGACAAATAAGAATTTGGGACAAGAATTTGTTTCAGCAAACTTGAAGAAAATTAATGGACTTGTATTATATATTAAACCATATTTGAATCCAAGTTTATTATTAGTTGATGAGTATGATAGATATGTAGCAGTTGAAGTGGAACTTTATGGACTTAAAGCTATTACACAACTTTTGAATGATTTGTCAGCTTTTTCATATCAAAGTTGGTGTTTAATGGGAGATTGGAATGGAGTTACTTCCCCATTGGTTGACAGAACATCTGAGAAACAAATTAAAATTAAACAAGGGAGACTACCAAAATCTTTCTTTGATTTGATGGATAAATTGGCATTAGTGGATTCATGGAGATATAAAAATGGACTGGCAAAAGATTATACTCAGACATAAATCCTTTTCAAGAATTGATATGATTTGGGTTTCAAAAGATTTGGTGAATAAAATTTCTACAGTGAACATTTTACCAAAGACTTTTTCTGATCATAATCCTGTAAGTATGACAATAAAAAGAATTTTTAGGTCATATAGATGGAGACTGAATGAATCTATTCTACAAAAAGAAAAGGTTGTGGAAGATTGTAAGAAGAAATTAAAGAACTTTTTTTGAAATCAACCTGGATAATGAAATAGACCTAAAAACTGTGTGGGATACTAGTAAAGCAGTTATGAGGGGACATTTTATTTACCATAATTGTAGGCTTAAGAAAAAATCTCAACAAAAGTTACAAATGGTTTTGGATCAAATCAAGTTGAAAGAAATTCAGCTACAGAAAAAAAAATTATGTATCAACTTAAGTTACTACATCAGCAAGTGTCAATGTTGACTGTGAAAGAAATTGAAACAAAGTTAAAATATGTTAAACAGAGACATTTTGAATTTGCTAATAAGCCAGGAAGATGGTTAGCATATAAATTAAGGAAAGAAAGAGAGAAGAAAATGATATTAAAAATTCAAGAAGGAAATGTGGAATTATTGGACAATGAAAAGATTAAAAAAGAATTTCATAGTTTTTTCTGTAATTTATATAAAAAACAAGAAGTCTCTTTGGAAAAGATAAATGAATATTTGAATAAACAAGTTTTACCAAAACTTACACAGTCACCGAAATTAATATTGAATAGTCCCACAACCACTTTTGAAATAGTAGAAGCTATAAAAAGAACAAAATTGGGAAAAACACCAGGACCTGATGGTTTATCTGCATTATATTACAGATGTTTTGAGGATCAGATTCTTCTACCTTTTAAGAGACAGGTGAACTCCATTCTGTTAGGCTCTTCAATGTCAGATTCATGGAAAGAAGCTAATATTGCTCTTATACCAAAGGAAGGACAAGATGCTTCCTTGGTTAAGAATTACAGACCAATATCATCGTTGAATACTGATTATAAAATATTTGCTTCAGTGCTGGCCGAAAGAATGAACATTTTTTTACAAGAACTCATCCATTATGATCAATGTGGATTTTTGCCAAAAAGACAAGTTAAAAGACAACGTAAGAGTGGTTTTGGATATTATAGAATATCTACAATATCATAATGAATGCCAGGCGGTGCTTATTTTCTTAGATGCAGAAAAAGCCTTCAATAATTTGAACTGGAGTTTCATGTTTAAAGTCTTGGAAATTATGGATTTTGGGGAACATCTTATCCAGGGAATTAAGACAATTTATACACCTCAAAAGGCAAATATCATTGTGAATGATGAATTAACTGAATCATGTCAAATACAAAAAGGAACAAGACAAGCATGCCCTTTGTCACCTTTGCTCTTTATCTTGATGTTGGAAGTTTTTAATAGAGACATTAGAAGAGATGAACAAATAAAGGGCTTAAAGATCAAACAAGAGGTTTTCAACTTGAGGGCTTTTGCTGATGATTTAGTTTTGATATTACAAGATCCCTTGGATACTGCGGAACATCTGATGAAGAAACTGAAAGAACTCGGGTCATTGGCGGGACTTAAAGTAAATAAGCAAAAAACAAAAATGTTAATCAAAAATATGACCCTGTCCAATCAAGAATTGCTGTTGGGTAAGACAGGTTTCAAGACTGAGAAAAAGATTAGATATTTGGGGGTGATCCTGTCAACTAAGAACAGTATGTTGTTTCAGAATACTTATGTTAAAATTTGGAATGATGTGAAAAAAGATTTGTTAAGATGGGGAAAATTACAATTGTCTCTCATGGGAAGAATATCTGTGATTAAGATGAATGTTTTGCCTAGGATGTTGTTTCTTTTTCAAACCTTACCGATTTTGTCGACAGATTTACCATTTAAAGAATGGCAGAGAGAGATTTCGAAATTCATTTGGCAAGGCAAGAAACCAAGAATTAAATATAAATTGTTAGAAGATGCCAAAGAACGAGGAGGTCAGGGTTTCCCTAATTTAAAATTGTAATTTGATTCTTGTTGTTTGCTTTGGATGAAAGAATGGATTACTTTGGAGAACAAGAAATTACTACATCTTGAAGGACATGAATTAAGATTTCGATGGCACGCCTATTTGTGGTATGATAAAGTTAAAGTTAATAAGGATTTTAAAAATAATTTTGTTAGGAGTGCCATACTAAGGATCTGGAATAAATATAAGGTAAGATTGTCTCCTAATGTACCATTATGGTTGTCACCTCAAGAAGCATTTGTTAGAAGAGAAAATGTGGCAGGAATAAGTTGGTTAAAGTATAAAGATTTGTTAAATTTTGAAGAGGGTGAACCAAAACTTAAAACAAGGGAAATGTTAGAGTTGGAAGGTTTGTTTCACATGTCATTGGTTTAAAAAGGTAAAGGTTCCCCCCGCACATTTGTGCAGTCGTGTCTGACTCTAGGGGCCGGTGCTCATCTCTGTTTGTTAGCCAAAGAGCCAGCATTGTCCGAAGACACTTCCACAGTCATGTGGCCGGCATGACGCACACGGAACGCTGTTACCTACCCATCGAAGTGGTACCTAATTAATCTACTTGCATTTGCATGCTTTCAAATTGCTAGGTTGGCAAGAGCTGGAGCTAGTGCGGGAGCTCACTCCGCACGCAGGGCTAGGGATTTGAACCTATGAACTTGCGATCTTCCGATTGACAAGCCTGGCATCTTACCCACTGAGCCACCACACCCCTGTCATTGGTTTACCTATATGCAAATGTCAGAACGTTTTAAAGTGGATAAAAAGAATTCTAAATTTGTTAATGAAACAACTCACTTTGAAATGAAACTCTGCACAAATGATGAACATATTATTACTAAAATGTACAAAATGTTGTTACAGATGAATTTGGAAGATGAACAGGTCAAAGAATGCATGATTAAACGGGCTAAGAACTTCAGATATAATATGTTGGAGCAATGGGAAAATATGTGGAATAAAGGTTTGAAATTCACCTTGAATTACAGCTTAAAAGAGAATTTTTACAAAATGATGTATCGTTGGTATTTAACTCCTGATAAGTTGACAAAAATGTATAATGTAATTAACATTTGTTGGAAATGTTTACAGGGTGAAGGAACTTTTTATCATCTTTGGTGGACCTGTGACAAGGCTAAAAAGTTTTGGGATCAAATATGTGTCACTATTCAAAAGATTCTTAAAGTGAACATACAAAAAAAACTGTTTCTCTTGGGTTTGATGGAGAAGGAGTTAGAGAAACAACATGGAGTTTTGCTTCTATACATGATTACAGCTGCAAAACTTTTATATGCACAACGATGGAAAGATCCATAAATACCTACAGTTGAAGATTGGATTATTAAATTAATGGATTTGACTCAAATGGCTAAGTTAACAGCGTTAATAAGAGAACACTGTTTTGAATTTATATCTACTTGGCAACCGCTTTTAGAGTACTTGCTTGTGGTAGAAAAAATGAAATTTTGTTCTTGGGTTTTAGTGATTAAATGGTTTGTTTTAATAGAAATAATGTCATTATGGTTTAACTAATGGTAAGATATTATATTTGTAAATTTACCTATATCTGTATTGGAGAAAGTCGGAAGTCACTTTCCATTTCTACTTTCTGTCTATTTGCACTCTTATAGCCCCTGGTCTCTTCCGAGCCTCTTGCCCCACCCACTATCCAGCTGCAGGCTATGCTGTCTCTTATCTGACCGTTCCAAGGGTCCAGTGTCTCTTTGCCCCGTCTCCCAAGGTCTTTCCCACATACCATTACACTGGGGGACCTGATGGTGCACACTAACGCCAATCTCTGCTGCAGGAAAAATGAGACATTCCAGGTCCTCTTGGGAGCGCATTCTCTCTCAGAATCTGAACCGAACAAGCGTCTGTATGGGGTCCGTCGGCTCATTCCTCACCCAGGGAGCAGTGAAGACACCATTCTCCATGATCTCTTGCTTGTCCAGGTGGGTATTCCAAGGCTTAAATCAATTTTTCCTTGTAAGAAGATGGGTGCTCTTACCTTGCCCTCTGCATCTTCTCCTTTGGGGAGACACTGACCTTAGTGTCTTCTCTTTCTACTGATAATCTTGTTCCTTGGCTACTTTCTACAACTTTCCTGACATCTGATTTTCAACTGCAACAGAACCACCTGGCCAACCCATTTTCAGCTTCCGCTCCCATGATACTGACCCTACTTCATCTCCAGGCCATGATTTAAACAATCTGTCTCTTTTAAGCCCCGCAAAACCAATGTTTTTCCTTCTTAAGCCACCAAAGCAGGGTTTCTCAACCAGGGTTCTGTGGCACCCTAGGGTTCTGCGAGAGGTCACTAGGGTTTCCCTGGGACAAGGGTCGGAAATGGCGGCTCGCGAGCCAGATGCGGCTCTTTGGCCCCTTGAGTGTGGCTCTTCTGCAGCTGAACTCACCCCCGCCCCTTCCACGCGATTGGATCCCGCCCCCAAACTCTTACGCTCTTAGGTGCTCTTGCTCTCCAAGGCCGGGGCCACCCGCAGCCGCCCACACCTCGCGCATGGGGTTCTACTGAGTTGCATTCTCCCCCACGTAGAAGCGGTGCCTGGGCCGCCTCTCGGGATGGGGCGCCCAGCCCGTCTGCGCTCTCTTGGCATCTCGGGCGACTGTAGCGACCGGAGGCGGCCAAGGGGAGAGCAGACGGCTCTTCAC
Organism: Charina bottae; assembly: GCA_023362775.1. Classification (NCBI taxonomy): domain Eukaryota; kingdom Metazoa; phylum Chordata; class Lepidosauria; order Squamata; family Charinaidae; genus Charina; species Charina bottae. The sequence continues at coordinate 819,339 of JALMGJ010000017.1, read as the reverse complement.
CCTCGGCGCGCCGCGGGGCCAGACGAGCCTCCGGCTGCTTCCTGCGCCCGTGGCCTCTTCGCTGCCGCCGCTGCCCGCCTCACCTCTGCCGCTCTCCGCTTCCCCCTCACTTGCTGGAACATATTGAAGGGGAGGAAAAGGAAACATTAAGATCAACTGGGAGCTTTGCGGAGAAGCGGAGAGCGGCAGAGGCGAGGCGGGCGGCAGCGGCAGCGAAGAGGCCACGGGCGCAGGAAGCAGCAGTCGGAGGCTCGTCTGGCCCCGCGGCGCGCCGAGGGCGAAGAGCCGTCTGCTCTCCCCTTGGCCGCCTCCGGTCGCTACAGTCGCCCTGACATCTCCCTTTGGCCTGCCGTCCGCGGCCCCTGCCCCCGCCCCAGTGCCCAGTCTTGTCCCCCCCGCCTCCCTCCCTGCAGGCGGCGGACAAACTCGGCGAGGAAGCCCGCGATGGCGGCTTCCCTCCCGCACGCACGCCCAGGCTCGGCGGCGGAGCTCAGCTCAGGAGAGGCGGCGGGAAGGAGGGAGCGTCGCGGAGCATGTGCAGAGGGCGCCGCTGGGCGCCGCAGCATTCCCGGGCAGGCACGCGTGGCCAGGTCAGGGATCGCGGCGCCGCTCGTTTGTGAAGCGGCTATGATCCCAAGGTGGGCTGGGAAGGGGGAGGAATCGCGTCTGCGGGGCTGTGATTTGGATCTCTCCCTCTGCCACTTGGCAGATGCCTTGGGTTGTGTGGGTGGCCCCGGCCTTGGAGAGCTGGGGTGCAGCGGGATGGGAGCGTCGCCGGCGTCCCGCAAGGACCGGCCATGGAAGGTGAGTGAGGGCCGGGGCGGCCGGCCAAGCGCAGCACAGCCCTGTATCTTACCCTTCCACGCGATTGGATCCCGCCCCCAAACCCCGCTCCCTTCCACGCGATTGGCTCCCGCCCATAAACCCCGCCCCCTTCCACGTGATTGGCTCCCGCCTGAAAACCCCGCCCCCTTCCACGCGATTAGCCCCCACCCGCAAACCCCGCCCCCTGGCTCTCGAGCATGTCAAAATGGCTCCCGGCATAAAAAAGTTTGCCGACCCCTGCCCTGGGAGATCACGATTTATTTAAAAAATTACTTCAAATTCTGGCAACTTCACATTAAAGAGGTAAATTTCATTCTTTATTTTCAGTTTAAGAACACTGTAAGTGCATATATACAGGCCTACCCATGAAACAAATATAATAATTTTGTAACTTCTGGCCTATATGTGAGCCTGAAAGTGCAGGGGTTCCCCGAGGCCTGAAAAATATTTCAAGGGCTCCTCCAGGTTCAAAAGGTTGAGAAAGGCTGCGCCAAAGAGCCATGGTGTGTAAACGTCATTGTGGTCCCCCTTTCAGGCAAGTGTCTGAGCTTTATTCCCTCCCTCACATAGGAGAGATGCCTATATCTTAGAAGGTAAGGTAGGTAATGCATCTCATTGGGTATTCGCTAGCCAATCGACACCCTCAAAATTTTCGCACCCACCCACCAACATGGACAACCTATTTGAATACTACTGGAGAAAAGCTGTCTTGTTTTTGCTCTTTGTCTTTTGCAGATTTAACATTAGCACTTCTGATTCTGGAAAACTGTCTTCTTTCAGTTTTAGTTTCCCTACAACACGACCAGAGGCCTGAGAGAGTCTTGAGATCCTCTGATTTGAACGCACTCCCCACATCCCCACTAAAAAAAATGCTGCTAAGTTACGCTTTTTAATGGGGTGGAAGGCGAGAATTATCCATGCTACGGGGGACCATCCTATTAAAAATATTATTTGCAGTTGCAATGTAAATAAAACAAGACCCAGTCTTGTTTTTCTCCTGGCTCTGTTGCCTTTTGGGAATGTGCCCCCCTTTGTCACTCGAAGACTCTCGGGCAACACCCACAGCCCTGAAAGGAGGGTTCTTGATTCTGAATTGGGACTGAGGCATTAGGAATCCTCTTTTCATTTTTTTAAAATCATAATTTGCACAGGTCATTGCGCATTCACAAAATGTAGAATTAAAGGGAACTAAAAACCTGTAAATGCATACAGGATGCATGTAAAAAAAGGATGAAGTTGTTTATTTATTTATTTGTTCATTTACAGGACTTACATGGCTGCCTACCTCATATTATGATTCTAGGCCAGCGTTTCTCAACCATGTCAACTATAAGATGTGTGGACTTCAGCTCCCAGAATTCCCCAGCCAACTGGGAACCATAGACTAACACAGCTCTCCTCCTACAATGTCTACTCAGAGTAGTAATAGTTTGGTCTAGTGGTTAAGGCAACGGGCTAGAGACCAGGAGTCTGTGAGTTCTAGTCCCGCCTTAGGCATGAAAGCCGGCTGGGTGACCTTGGGCCAGTCACTCTCTCTCAGCCCTAGGAAGGAGCCAATGGCAAAGCAGGAGGCCGAGAGTTCTAGTTCCGCCTTAGGCCTAAAAGCCGGCTGGGTGACCTTGGGCCAGTCACACTCTCTCAGCCCAACTCACCTCACAGGGTTGTTGTTGTGGGGAAAATAGGAGGAGGAAGGAGTACTAGGTATATTCGCCGCCTTGAGTTATATATAAAAATAATAAAGGAGGGATAAAAATTAAATAAATAAACCCTTTGAAGTGAGTTGGGCTGAGAGAGTGACTGGCCCAAGGTCACCCAGCTGGCTTTCACGCCTAAGGTGGGACTAGAACTCTCAGTCTCCTGGTTTCTAGCCCAGCACCTTATATCCTGTTTTATCTCCCCACTTCTGGGACCAACACCACATAGCAGTGTTCTAATGGTCCCCAGTTCTTCCCATTTGGCATATGGCCTTTTAGCAGTCAGGGATAAAAGTGAAATTGATGGTTTACTGTGTGATATCCTGGATGCAGTTTGTTTTCTTCATCTCCGGTTCTCTCAAAATTAGCTTGAAGAGCCAGTGGTCCTTGGCCCACACGTGCAGATCCTGGCTTACCAGACTGCAAACAATGATGTCCCTGAACACACTTTGTGTGAAGTGGCCGGCTGGGGCATTATCAGCAATACGGGAAAGAAAACGGACAAGCTGCGGTACGTGCAACTCAGCATCATCGGGCGAGATCGATGCAACATGAGGAGATTCCATGACGGCAGTGTGACGGAAAACATGATGTGCGCTGAATCCAGGAAGAAAGATTCCTGCAAGGTGCTCACGGCTGGTGGAAGGAGGGGGAGAAGGAGAAAGGGGAACATCTTTGTAATGCTACTCTGGGGTGAAAACAGAATCTTGAATATTCTAAATCAGTGTTTCTCAACCTTGGCAACTTTAAGACGTGTGGACTTCAACTCCCAGAATCCCCCAGCTAGCCATGTTGAAGTCCGCACGTCTTAAAGTTGCCAAGGTTGAGAAACACTGTTCTAAATATTTAGCCAATTTTGCCCTCCCTGCAAATATGAAATAGTGTAATGAATCTACGTGGGTTGATATAATTTGAATGAAGGCCTTTTTCGGTGTTTTGTTCCCCAAACATATGAAGTGCTTCTGAAGAAAAGATGGGAGAAAGTGACATTCCCAGCCAGAGTCATAGTGAGTTAATGAAGGCTTTTCAGCTCTCTGAACTGGGTGGCCTCTTCTCTCAAAAACCACACTCTCCATCCCCCGCTTTCTTCCCACAGCCTCTCAGAAATAACTCAGAAATAACCGCTCAGCCTCTCACATAACACCTGGTGATTTGAACTAAGAATGGTTCAGGATAGCCTGCCTTTGAAAAGCCTTCTTGCTGCAAAACGTTTAGCAATCTTAATAACAGAAATAGCATTCCAAAAGGCAAACTGAGTTAAAAACAAACAAACAAACTGACAACAGGGAAAAAAATTGGACAACCAAGAATACACGCCGCACTAGATGTGTTCAAAATATTTTGCAAATATTTTCTTCGCAACATCTTTACAACGTAGGTCAGGGATAGGAATCGAGGGAACCACTCATGGGAGGTGAGATTTGAAGCAAGATGATGATGATGATGATGATGATGATGATGATGATGATATAAAAACTGGGATTGACCCTGATTTGTTTCTCAGGGAGATTCTGGTGGACCTATCATTTGCAACGGCATTGTTGAAGGCATCGTGACCACTGGCTCCACCATTTGTGGCAACTGGATGAAACCTGGCATTTATACCCGGATCGCTCCCTACGTCTCATGGATCACCAGCACCATCGCCTCCCACACTTAAGTTGTGCGAGAGATTGCTTGGTATCTCTCAGCGCCAAGGCTTCAAGATGCAAAAGGGGATGGAGAATTCTCCCAAGAGCTTCAGAAAGGAACCTCCTTCTCATATGCAATTATAGAATATGGAGCTTCTTTCCTTTCTTTTGATCAAGAGGTACCAAAACATCAACCAGCATTGCTCACCAAGGAATGTTGCCAGTTTGTAAAGAAAAAAAATTAAGTGGAAAGCAGATGGTGTTGCTTTTGTCATTATTTAAGCGAGAGAGAGACTGGAACCCCACTCTCCATGACCTCCCTCTTCCCAATCTCTTATTTGGGTGGTGGCTACATTAGAACATGGTTTTATGTGCTGGATGTACTGGCCTCCAGGTTCCGGGTATAATTCCTGACAGCTCCAAGGTGGGCACAGCTGCTCTGAAACTCAAGAATTCCTGCCAGTCAGTGCAAATCATACTAAACTGGGAAGAAACTCTGGCCCACCTGGCATGTACCACCTTCCAATGTCCGTGTTATTACCAATAGCCAAAGAAAGCACACTTTGCTTACCTTTGGATTCTCCCACCTTTTCTTCAGAAGCACTTCATATGTTTGGGGAACGCAACGCCGAAAAAGAAGGCCCTCGTTCAAATTATATCAACCCACGTAGATTCATCACAGTATTTCATATTTGGGGGGAGGGCAAAATTGGCTAAATATTTAGAACAGTGTTTCTCAACCTTGGCAACTTTAAGATGTGTGGACTTTGGAAATTCTGCCAGTTGAAGTCCACACATCTTCAAGTTGCCAAGGTTGAGAAACACTGATTTAGAATATCAACCTTTTTCAGCTGGGGAGGCACAGTCTTTTCAAATGAATTCAGCTCGGAACTGTAGGGTTATGTCTCTAGTGATGTAGTAATATTGCCAGGATGGGGAAATACTTAGCTTATCTGGATGTTGGGAGCTTGGCACACCCCCATTAACCCTCCTTTTAGCATCCCCCCCCCTTTAAACTGTGCTGCTCAAAAGCATCTAATTTGTTCCTGGATTTTCTCAGAAGTCCAGCATTCAGCCCACCATGGGCTGCCCACCCCACCCTCAATAAATAAACATAGCATTGGCCTAAGTAAAAGTTAAAGAATTGAGAGATTATGTCTGGGGGGGTGGGGGTGGAATCCTTTCTTCATGTTTCCTGTTTTGGGGAGGCTGACAGTGAATATTTCACTGATAAATGCAAGGCACTCTCTATATTCCAGAGCCGGAGTTAATAAGTAGCTCAGAGGATTTCTGTAGGCCTAGGCAAGAGAGGGGGCTAATGCTTAAGAGAAAGGTAAGGTAAAGGTTCCCCCCGTACATTTGTGCAGTCATGTCCGACTCTAGGGGTCAGTGCTCATCTCTGTTTAGAGAAAGCTTAAAAAAAGATCTAGGCAGGCTTGGATGGAATTTAACAGGGAGAGATGTAAGTTGTGAATCTGGGTAGGAAAAATGTAAAATACAAGCATAGAATGGGGGAGACCTGGCTTGGCAGTAGTACATGTGAAAGGGATCTGGGTTCACTACAACAGGGGTCGGCAAACTTTTTATGCCGGGAGCCATTTTGACATGCTCGTGCACATTTTGAAATGCTCGAGAGCCAGGGGGCGGGGTTTGCGGGCGGGGGCCAATCGCGTGGAAGGGGGCGGGGTTTGCGGGCGGGGGCCAATCGCGTGGAAGGGGGCGGGGTTTGTGGGCGGGAGCCAATCGCGCGGAAGGGAGTGGGGTTGGTGCTGGCGCTGGGCTGTGAAGCTGGACGAGCCGCCGGACCTGGAGTGCTTCTGCGCGCAGCTGAGCGAGGCCCCGCGCCGGTCTTTTTTTCGCACCTCTGGGTAGCAGGGCCAATCGGGCTTCACCTTGTTCAGCCCGCCTCTCTGCTCCCCTTTGGCGTGCGCTGATTGGTGGAGGCGTCCTTCCTTCTGAGCCTCCACCAATCAGCGTCTGTTTCTTCCCCAGGGTTTGCGCTGCTTCCGGAGACCGGCTTTCCGGATGTCGGGCGGCAGACAGAGAGAGAGAGCCAGAGCCGAGGGGCCAAAGAGCCAGATCTGGCTCAAGAGCCGCCATTTCTGACCCTTGCACTACAAGGTAAACACAAGCAGGGCCAGTTCTAGACCTAGGCAGCCTACTTGGGCACCCAATTTTAAGGGGCGCCAAAATTGAAAAGACCTCTGAAATATACAACATGAGTATAAAATCTGACAGTCTTTCCTTGTTGCTTTAGAACTTTTTCTCTCTACACTAGTGTTTCTCAACCTTGGCAACTTTAAGATGTGAGGACTTCAACATGGCTGGCTGGGGAATTCTGGAAGTTGAAGTCCACGCATCTTGAAGTTGCCAAGGTTGAAAAACACTGCTCTAGTCCAGGGGTACCCAACCTTTTTGGCACCAGGGACCGGTCGTGGAAGACAATTTTTCCACGGACTGCCCCCCCCCCGGTTTGCAGGCGGGAGCCAATCACGTGGACGGGGGCGTGGTTTGCAGGCGGGAGCCAATCACGTGGACGGGGGCGTGGTTTGCAGGCGGGAGCCAATCACGTGGACGGGGGCGTGGTTTGCAGGCGGGAGCCAATCACGTGGACGGGGGCGTGGTTTGCAGGCGGGAGCCAATCACGTGGACGGGGGCGTGGTTTGCAGACGGGAGCCAATCACATGGACGGGGGCGTGGTTTGCAGGCGGGAGCCAATCGCGCGGATGGGGGGCGTGGTTTGCAGGCAGGAGCCAATCGCGTGGACCACCACTGCTCACCCGCTATGCGGCCCACTTCCGAACAGACTGTGGCCCACAGGTTGGGGACCCCTGCTTTAGTCGATCCAGCACTGAGCACGGGGTTGGACTAGATGCCTTCTAGGGTCTCTCCCAACTCTATGATTCTGATTCATACTCTACATCAGAGCTTTCCAAACGGTGTGTCGGGACACGTTAGTGTGTCAGCTGCAGTGTCTGGGTGTGTCACGGCTGTTGCTGCCTCCGAGCCCTGCCAGGATTCCATGCAGGTCCTAGTGCCTGCCTTGTGCCTGGCTGCCTCCAAACCTGCTGTGATTCCGCGCAGGTCCTAGTGCCCGCCTTGTGCCCTGCTGTAAGAGTGTGTCGCGAAATGATGCATGTCTAAAAAGTGTGTCACCAACATGAAAAGTTTGGAAAGCTCTGCTCTACATGAACTCTACTTGCACTCAGGGAGGAACATAGTACTTTGCAGGTAGCCAAACAAAAACAAAAAGCATTGATCCAATATCCACTCTGAAGTCACATTTCAAGACTCGACCAACATTTTATCCCATTTTCAGAATTAGAGAATGCAAAAGCTGGATCATGTCTGGTTTTCTAGTGCAGGCTGTTATACTCTGATGGACCATCAAACAGAGATGGGAAGAAAGGGAATTTGCTCACCCACATTTCCCCCCTAATTGCAGACAGCTTGCTTAGCCCCCAACTGGAAATAGTGCAGCTGACTGGTTGTGCTTCAAGTCTCTTCTAACCCAGTTAATTTCTCTCCGAACAGAAAAAAATTTGCTTGTTTTTAAAACGATTCATGGGTACATATGTGAATAAACACTGCCACAGATAAATTGAACAATGTTCTCTGTCATGGCCAGAACAAGTTTTGATTTGCTCTTAAAATTTGGAAAGAAGTACTTACAGTATGTGCATGCATGCTAATGCAGATTTTTAAAAAACAAAAACAATCCCCCCCTTTTCTGGAATTCTGGAGGCGTGGCGGCTCAGCGGGTAAGACGCCAGGCTTGTTGATCAGAAGGTCGCAAGTTCAGAGGTTCAAATCCCTAGCCCCGCGTGACAGAGTGAGCTCCCGCACTCGCCCCAGCTCTTGCCAACCTAGCAACTCGAAAGCATGCAAATGCAACTAGATTAATAGGTACCACTTCGGTGGGATGGTAACAGCGTTCTGCACACATCATGCCGGCCATATGACCGTGGAAGCGTCTTTGGACAACGCTGGCTCTTCGGCTAACAAACGGAGATGAGCACCGGCCCCTAAAGTCGGACACGACTGCACAAATGTGCGGGGGGAACCTTTACCTTACCTTTCTGGAATGGTAATCACGTTACTGCATTGCAATAAAAAGAACAGTATTGTGGAATCTTAGGGCATAAGCTTATATGGATTAGTCCCTCAGATTCATACAGTATTATCCTGAGTGATGGAAGTCAACATGCAATGCACCTATCATTGGGCAGATGATGAACAATGAGGGCAAAGACAAATGAAACATAGAAGATAGAGGCAGTGATAATTGCCTTTTGATAGTGGCCATTCCCCAAACAGTTGTTAGACCAGACATAACCATTATTGCATTATTTTCTCTTGGGAATGAATGGATTGAACCACAAAATTACTCAAGACGATTTCACAACTCTTTAAGGCAGTGTTTCTCAACCTTGGCAATTTTAAGATATGTGAACTTCAACTCCCAGAATTCCCCAGCCAGCCATGCTCTAAGGTCTACATTGTGACCTGGAACCAACTTGTTTCTACCCATCCTATGCAATCTGGTGGGAAGGGCATGCTCTGGGTACCCCCAGCTAGGGAGTGTTGGCTAGCGGGGCCCAGAAGGAAAAGCCTTTACTGACATGGCAACCACCCTTTTGGAACATCATTCCCCCTGAGATTAGATTGGCCCCGTCCCTGTTGACCTTTTGTAAGGCCTTGAAAACCTGGTTTTCTGCTAGAGCCTGGGACCCTGGGCATGGATTAGAGCCCGTCTCCTGGTTGTATGGATGATGGATTAGATCAGAGCTTTCCAAACTTTTCATGTTGGTGACACACTTTTTAGACATGCATAATTTCACGACACACTCTTACGGCAGGGCACAAGGCAGGCACTAGGACCTGCGTGGAATCACAGCAGGTTTGGAGGCAGCAAGGCACAAGGCAGGCACTAGGACCTGCATGGAATCCTGGCAGGGCAGGTTTGGAGGCAGCAGGGCACAAGGCAGGCACTAGGACCTGCGCGGAATCACAGCAGGTTTGGAGGCAGCAGGGCACAAGGCAGGCACTAGGACCTGCGCGGAATCCTGGCAGGGCAGGTTTGGAGGCAGCCAGGCACAAGGCAGGCACTAGGACCTGCGTGGAATCCTGGCAGGGCAGGTTTGGAGGCAGCCAGGCACAAGGCAGGCACTAGGACCTGCGCGGAATCCTGGCAGGGCAGGTTTGGAGGCAGCCAGGCACAAGGCAGGCACTAGGACCTGCGCGGAATCACAGCAGGTTTGGAGGCAGCCAGGCACAAGGCAGGCACTAGGACCTGCGCGGAATCACAGCAGGTTTGGAGGCAGCAGGGCACAAGACAGGCACTAGGTGTCAGAGTTCTGGCAGACCTCTGCCATTAAGCTAGACAGCTCTGTGTATTGAGGGTAGCTTGAAACCAACGCGGGACAGGCAACAACGCCAAAAGGAGAACGACTCGCAACGAGGTGTCAAGCTGAACTCTACAACCCCGGGAACGACTGTCTGAGCACCCTGGAGCCTGGGTGTTACACGTGTCATCATCTAAGAACAATGGGGAGGGAATGTTTAAATGTACTATGCCATGCTATGCCTGCTCATTCCAGTCTTTGGTTGTGTTAACCTTCGTGCACTGTAATAAATCCTTTTACTTCTAAGAAACCTTGCGTCTGTGGTTTACTCTAGAGAAAGGGATTTTAGGGCATCGGAGAAGAGCACCTTACACTAGGACCTGCGTGGAATCCTGGCAGGGCTCGGAGGCAGCAGCAGCCGTGACACACCCAGACATTGCAGCCGACACACTAACGTGTCCCAACACACAGTTTGGAAAGCTCTGGATTAGATCATTCCCAGCTGCTAAGTGTTTTATTTTTTGTTTTATATTATGTATTCTATGTTTTTGTTTGTTCTGTTGTAAGCCAGTCACGTCAAAGCGAGATGGGCGGCTATATAAATTGAGTAAATAAATAAATGTCAAGGGGGTATGAGTAGGAGAAGGCGAGCTGTGGAATATTGGCTATAGAGCAAGAAAGATCAGGTTCACATTCTTCCTGGTGAAGATAAAATGCGCAGCCTCTTGCATTCCCTGGGACAGGCATATAGAAATACAACCTAGCTTGGCAGACAGAAAGATTTTCTAGAGGCAAGCAGTGACTTCTATCGTCCACTAGAGGACACCCAAGTATTCTGGAATCCAAAACTCTTTCTCTTCTCCATATATACAGCCTGAAAAGGAAATCTTTAAAAATGTAGAAGAGGCTTCTCTTTCCTTTAAAAACAGGGACAAACTTAAACCTATGGAACTGGGTGCTAATACAGTACACTAAACTGCAAATCTAGAGAAAGTCAAATTAAACAATTTAGTTCAACCATGGTTTGGCTCACAACTGAGTTCAATCAATAACCAGAGATCTCTCAATTATGCAACAGCTGGAGCCCAGGTTAGGTGCTGGCCTGGGTTTCCAACTGGAGAACCACACATCTTAAATTTGTTTAGCTTGCATTTAGATGTGAACTTACTTAAGGTTCCAAACAAATACACAAGCTGGAACTTAACTATCATTAAAATGCAGTGTTTTCCAAATATTACAATGCATGAACATGAAAAAGGAATCTGTTAGGAAAGTATCTATGTAAAATGCACATTTGTCAGGGTTCATGTCTATGAATCCTGTCATTGGGATTCAGGCTAGAGATTTACTCTCAGGCTTTTTCCTCACAGCAGTAGTTGTTTGCGGGCAGTTGCTAATGCGATGACCCTCTCTCCCACATTTGAAACACAAGCCGCTTTTGGCTCTAAAAAATATGTACAATGAAAAATTATCTCTTTAACCATTCTGGTATTTTCCCCCTTTCCATGCTTGTTCTATTGGAAGGGAGGGAAGAAGGAAGGATTTGTGTGTGCATGTGTGTGTGTGTGTGTGTTTGAGAATGGTTTGTGTGAGTGAAATAGAATGGTTGGTAAATATGCAGGTGAGTTACTATTTTTATGAAGTAGTTACTTTATTTTACAGGACATTAATTCACTTCAATTTTTAATCTGGACTTAACACTTTTTTTTAGTGTTACTTCTGGCAGGTTTTGTCTGTGTATGTGTGTATTGATTGTGTTCCATCAAGTCGTTTTCAACTCCCAGTGACCACATAGATTTTCTCCATGACAATCTATCCCTAAGCTGGTCTTTCAGGTCTCCCAACGGTGCCCCCATCGCCTCAGTAACTGAGTCCATCCCCCTTGCTGCTGGTCGTCCTCTTCTCTTTCCTTCCGCCTTCCCCAGCATTAGAGCCTCTTCCAGAGAGCTGAGTGGTGGTTAAGGCACCAGGCTAGAAACCAGGAGACCGTGAGTTCTAGTCCTGCCTCAGGCACGAAGCCAGCTGGGTGGCCTTGGGCCAGTCCCTCTCTCTCAACCCCAGGAAGAAGGCAATGGCAAACCACTTCCAAAATCTTGCCGAGGAAACTGCAGGGACCAGGAGTCAACACTGACTTGAAGGCGCGCACACACACATACACACACACCGATCAACAAACAACCACGCTCAGAGAGCACCAAGGACTCCACACACAGATCTTCCCATAATGTGTTCAAAGTATGATAATTTGAGCCTCATCACTTGTATCTCTAATGAGAACTCTGAGCTGTTTTCTTCGATGATCCATTTGTTTGTTTCCTTGGCCGTCCACAGTATTCTCAGGAGTCTTCTCCAACACCAAAGTTCAAAAGCATCAATACTTTTCCTATCCTGCTTCTTCAAAGTCCAATTATCACTTCCATAGAGTGTCACAGGGGCTTGCACGATTCTGATCTTTGTCGGTATAGACACATCACAGCATCTGAATATCTTTTCCAAGATCCTCATTGCTACCCTACCAAGTGCTATTCTGCAGCATATTTCTTGAATGCTGGTTCCTTTACAGTTGAGTGTGGGTGCGTGTGTGTACACACACACACACACACACACACACACACACACACACACAGAAACATAAGCAAACATGAGCTCCTTTCCACTCTTTTCCTCGGGAAGGGGAAATTTCAGTGGCAGTCTACAGCCTTACCTTAACAAGGTGGGAAAGCTGCCTTTCCACAGGATTTTAATTTTTTTTTCCTGTCTCTTTGTAAGCCAGGGGTCCCCAACCTGTGGGCCGCAGCCCACTAGTGGCCCCCAGACTGTTAGTAAGTGGGCCACACGAGCCTGTCCCTGCCACCATGAGTCGGAGAAAGAGCAGCTGGTAGCAGGAAGAAGCTGGGAAGGCGCAAAGACAGAGCCTGAGCCAGAGCAGCTGATTGGTGGGGATCCTGAAGGGGAAACACCTCCACCTATCAGTGTGCAGCAAAGAAGGGCGGAGAGGCGGGCCGAGGAGCGCGAGGCCCGATTGACCCCTGCTTGCAAGCCCCGCCCCCATCTGCACGATTGGCCCCCACTCGCAAACCCCGCCCCCGGTCCGCGCAATTGGCTCCCGCCTGCAAACCCTGCCCCCAGTCCACGCGATTGGCTCCCGCCTGCAAACCCCGCCCCCCAGTCCGTGGAAAAATTGTCTTCCATGGAACCGGTCCCTGGTGCCAAAAAGGTTGGGTACCTCTGTTGTAAGCCATCTTAGATTCAGGATTACTGTTTATTTATCTTATGTGAATGGCTACTACAAAAAGCACATTTTAAAAAATGTTAATTTCAAGTGATGGGAATTGAAAAACTTCCCCTGTAACACAGAATACAACAGAGCTAGAGAGCTATTGATGAAGAAAACATTCAGGAATGATCCACGTTTTTAACGATGGATTTCAAATCCCTCAAACATCAAGGGACTATGCTTTTTCTTCTTAACAGTTCTGAGAATTGTACCTGGCACCCTGAGGAGGGTTAACATAACCCGTCTTCCTCCACTGAGGCCCTTCAGCAAGCTTGGACTACAATTCTCATCATCCCAACCATCAGAGTTGATGACTCCGTTGGTTGAAGAGGATGAGAAGGGATCTAACATTTCTGGAAGATATAAAGAAATGTGAAGCCTGTGCAAGTTTTCCCTTCCCAATAATTTACATTTAAACTAGGACGTAGGTACATGTATCCAAGAGAATACTCAAGCTACAATGTAAACGCAGGCAGTTGCAGAGTTTTTAAATACCTAATATTCCCTTTGGGCGTCTCCTTTCTCCTTGGTGTGGAATGTGATTCCTAGTAACCACGCGGCTCTGCTGTTCTTGTAGTTTTCTTGGCAACAGGATGGAATTCCTGCTTCATTTGGCGCTGTTTTGCCAATTCCCCAATCTAGCTTGCAGCTGTGGGATATCCTTGTGGTCTCCCATCCTAGCACTAACTGGGCCCCACCCTGCTTAGCCCCAAGCCCAGACAAGAACAACCAGGGGCTGCCCTTTGCTGAAGCCTACCTCTGGGTAAAGGTAAGTTGTCCATCATGCTGAGTTTGACCACCTCATGCTAGCTAGGGCAGGGGTCCCCAACCATTTTGGCGCCAGGGACTGGTTTCAAAAGACAATTTCTCCACGGGGCGGGGGGGACGGGGTTTCCGAGAGTTCTGCGGACCGGGGGGGCGGGGTTTCCAGGATTTCCGCAGACCGGGAGCGGGGTTTGTGGGCAGGAGCCAATCACACGCACCGGGGGGGGGTGTTTGTGGGCGGGAGCCAATCGCGCAGAAGGGGGCAGGGTTTGCAGGCGGGAGCCCCGCAGCCCAGTTCCTAACAGGCTGCGGCCCACTAGTGGGCCATGGCCCACAGGTTGGGGACCCCTGGGCTAGGGAATTCTGGGAGTCAACATCCACACATCTTAAAGTTGCCAAGGTTGAGAAATACTGGTCTAGTCTATAGCAGATGCTCCCTTTCAGGCCAAGACATGCCTCAACAGCAAGCTGAAGAAATAACCTTGCCCTGGTGAGATGAGGGGAGTCGAGTTTTTTAATTCTCTGTGCTTGGGATGAGTAACAATGAAGGGCCTTGTTCTCTACTGAAGGACAGCAATTGTCATGAATGTTTACAGACAAAATAGCGTGAATTCCAGTGAATTCCTGGAATTATTACATGATTGGTCTTTTTAACCAACAGCAGGAACATCCCTATTCATGAGCAGAAATAACTCTCGGAGTTGGGTTTGCGAAATGGGAAATCAAAATTACTTTGGGGAAGGCGGACAGCTGCTTCTCTAGAAGTAATTAATTCTGAAAGGCAGCGTATTGTGCAGCCATTCTGCTGCCTTGATTTAAAATAATCTATTTAATTTCAATTACTGAAATTCAATTAATTCAATTTCAATTACTTCTTCCCATTGCTCTCAAGGTGGACTGTACATTCCATTCTGATAGATGCTACTGGATATTTCCTGGCAACACCACCGAGTGCCAGGTTCTGGATAGCTCTTATAGCTAAGGCATTGTATTTTTTTTAATCCGTTCAATTGTGTCCGATTCTCGGAGACTGCCTGGACCAGTCCCTGCAGTTTTCTTAGCAAGATTTTTCAGAGGTGGTTTGCCATTGCCTCCTTCCTGGGGCTGACAGAGAGTGACTGGCCCAAGGTCACCCAGCTGGCTTTGTGCCCAAGGCAGGACTAGAACTCACAGTCTCCCGGTTTCTAGCCTGGTGCCATAACCACTACACCAAACTGGCTCAAGGTACTGTATATAATCATCTGAAGTGTGAGGGCTGTGACTTCCAATTCTCAGCAAAAGGTTGGAACCCCCATAGAACAATGTTCCCCAACGGGGGCAATTACCAGGTGTGTAATTGAGACATTTGAAATCAGTGTTTCTCAACCTTGGCAACTTTAAGATGTGTGGACTTCACACTCCCAGAATTCTCATCAATGGTCATGCTGGCTGGGGAATTCTGGGAGTTGAAGTCCATACATCTTAAAGTCGCCAAGGTTGAGAAACACTGATTTCAAACGTCTCAACTACACACCCATCAACCCCAGCCAATTGCAATCACTGATGAAGAATGATGGGAATTGTAGTTGAGTAGTATCAGGAGAGCTGTGGGCTCCCCATTCCTGAGGTAAGTGTAGATACTGAGGAAGACTGAAGTAGGTTGAGGAAGAGAGGCAGGGAACACAACCATGGGGAAAGAAAGTAATACAAAATACCAGTGCTGTGTGGCACAACAGATCTTGTGTTGAAGATCTTGGGTTCAACTCCACTCAAATAAACCAGTTGTTGTTGTTTATTCATTCAGTCGCTTCCGACTCTTCGTGACTTCATGGACCAGCCCACGCCAGAGCTTCCTGTCAGTCGTTGCCACCCCCAGCTCCCACACGGTAGAGTCCGTCACCTCCAGAATTCCATCCATCTTGCCCTTGGTCGGCCCCTCTTCCTTTTCCCTTCCACTTTCCCTAGCATCAGCATCTTCTCCAAGGTATCCTGTCTTCTCATTATGTGGCCAAAGTACTTCAGTTTTGCCTTTCATATCATTCCCTCAAGTGAGCAGTCTGGCTTTATTTCCTGGAGTATGGACTGGTTTGATCTTCTTGATCAAATCAACCTACCTGTGAGAAAAAATGGGGGGGGGGGGCTTGTGAGTGGGAAGGGGAATATATGCAGATACAGTAAATAGACGTACATCAACTTATGCATCACACCAAGTCATGATTTTGCTTATTTGTGAAACCTCAGTGGGTGGATTCAGATAAAATATTAAACCAACACTAAACGATCACATCATGGCTGATGGCATTAGTATAAAATACATTTACACTTTGGCTGAGGATGGGGACTAGGAACTTGGATGAAAAAGCCGGGTTTTAATTTCGATGGAAGAAAAGGGGTGCTCTACAGTTGGCATGAGTTCCAGGCATAAATGTAAAGGGCATGAACTTTGCCTAATCCTAGATTCACTTTTGAGATTTCCACTTCGTGAATGTTTATAGCAGAGCTTTCCAAACTTTTCATGTTGGTGACACACTTTTTAGACATGCATCATTTCGCAACACACTCTTACAGCAGGGCATCATTTCGCGACACACTCTTACAGCAGGGCACAAGGCAGGCACTAGGACCTGCGCGGAATCCTGGCAGGGCAGGTTTGGAGGCAGCAAGGCACAAGGCAGGCACTAGGACCTGCGTGGAATCCTGGCAGGGCTCGGAGGCAGCAGCCGTGACACACCCAGACACTGCAGCTGACACACTAACGTGTCCCGACACACAGTTTGGAAAGCTCTGGTTTATAGATTTCTACTGATGCCGATTTTAATTTTTTGCTCAGAATGCTAGTTATCAATAATTTGAAGAAAAAACAATGCTCTTCCCTTGCCATGGGTACTAATTAAATCTTGGAATGGTTCTGACAACACATTTTGTTTTTTTCCTTTTAATTATCAGACTTTCTGATAAATGCACTTCAGTCTTGTGGAACAGTAGCTTTGAAGTGCACTTAGGCTGACAAGAGATTTTGCACACAATCAGTGAAAAGAGATGATGCGTTTGCTGAAAACACTGACTCACAAATGTGCCAACCACATTTCAGCTTAATGTTCTATACAAATCCATCCTGTGGGATTATTTTATAGTTCAGAGTGTATCGAAAACGTTAAAGAATTGAATGAATTACATGAACCATGGTTAGATGGATAAGAATGTTGTGAAAATACATCCAAACTGAGAAATTGAAGAGAAAGAATTAGGAGTACTGTAGATGTGAGGTGGGATGAATTAATTGGACATCAAGAAACAAATAAGCCCTTACAGGTAGTCCTCGACTTATGACCATTCATTTAGCGACCATTTGAAGTTATGATGGCACTGAAAAAAGTAACTTACAACTGGTCCTTGCACTTACGGCCTCACACTTATGCCGCTGTCATGTGATCAAAATTCAGGCGCTTGGCAACTGGCATGTATTTACGACAGTTGCTGCATCCCAGTCACATGATTGCCAGTAACCGCCCAGAGTTGCTCTTTGAGAGAGATGGGTGGTGACTAAATTTGAAATATAAATAAATAAATAAATAAATTTGCAACCTCCTCAGCCGGCTTCCAACAAGCAAAGTCAATGGGGGAAGCCGGATTTGCTTAACGATGTGATTCACTTAACGACCATGCTGACTCACTTAACGACCACCTCACTTAGCAACGGAAGTTCCAGTCCCAATTGTGGTTGTAAGTCGAGGACTACCTGTATTTATAAACTCAAGGCTCTCAGTATCCCAAGTTTAAATG
This sequence comes from Charina bottae, assembly GCA_023362775.1. NCBI lineage: Eukaryota > Metazoa > Chordata > Lepidosauria > Squamata > Charinaidae > Charina > Charina bottae. The sequence continues at coordinate 802,040 of JALMGJ010000017.1, read as the reverse complement.
CTCTTCTTTACAACAAACGCTTCCCTTGCTAATATAAAAGGAGTACGTCAAGGTCCATGGCTAGAACTTTATCTTGCTATTTTAGCTTTCTGCATGCAGGAAGACAATTCTCTCAACAGAAGAGGCACTCCAATTGACACAGCTAAAGGATACAATCGAAGTCAGGCTGCATGAATTCACTCTTGTTCTTCTAATTTGTAATTTGCAGGATACTGGTATTATTAACTGGTTGATCACATTGCAAACAAACACTTGAAAAATCAATCAAAGATTGCTGGTCCTGGTTTATTTCCAACTGCTTTCACCCCTCCTCCACCATTCTTCCCATCACTGTTTCCTGCAAATAAAATGGCAAAGCGGACTTCAAAACAGAAGGAACTTAAAAACTGTTCCAAGCTGTATTTGAGAGGATGTCTGGGCGTGTGTGTGTGTGTGTGTGTGTGTACCTGTTAAGGATTTTTTTTTCTTTAAAAGTTCAGAGAGAGGGGGAAGTACTTTGTGGGAAAAACAAAGAACAAAAGAAATTCCCCATATACAAAGCATACAAGGCTCTATAACAGTGTTTCTCAACCTTGGCAACTTTAAGACGTGTGGACTTCAACTCCCAGAATTCCCCAACTAGCATGGTTGGCTGGGGAATTCTGGGAGTTGAAGTCCACACGTCTTAAAGTTGCTAAGGTTGAGAAACACTGCTCTATAATATCTGTACAAACTCAGATCCTATTATTTACAAAATCATTGCTTATCCATGGATACATTTATCTTCTTCAGCGATCACTGTCTCCACTTTGTGAGAAAACACAGAAGTATTGGGCATAGAGAAAGTCACTGCTTATCCATCACAGACTAAAAAATCTTGCAACTTCTATGCAAGAGGCCGTGTTTCCCCCTGGGTTTTTCAAAGAGAGGATCACAGTCTTGTATCCCAGGAAATTCAGAAAAATACAAGATCAGAGCTGTGGTTTTCGAATCCTTGTATCATCACATACTTTTCAAAGGAATGGTCTCTGAAGCACTGTAGAGTTAGATGTTCCAAAACAGACATACAAGCTGTATGTGGAGCTAAGAATGAAATCTACCTGAAATGGAAGGATTTTAGACTGGATTATTTCAGACTGCAGGTAGAAATAGGGAAGGGTGTACTCTGGTGGAATAATATGTTTGGCCTCTGTTTCCCAACACACTAGCTTTCTAGATACAGGGAGTTTTGAGGCTGGAGCATCTAGAAAGAAAATAGGGGAGGAGGTTATAGTTCAAATGTCCCCCCCCTCAAAGAAAACCCCCACCAATTCTCTGTGTGAAGCAAATTAGTATATTAAGAAAAGTTCTTCTCTTTTCTACGATTTTCTATTTTTCTGCAACTTGAACAATGCCAAGGGCAAAGTTTCACATCCTGCTATGCCGCATTTTAACGAGGAACCCTTCCTGAACGTTGAGCTGAAAGCTGCCATTTGTAGTAAGGGGAGAAGTTTGTGGGGCGAAACAGGGAGATCAACGCAACGTTGGCATTGGCCAAACGGAGGTCTTCCGTCTGCTCCAAGTGCCAGTCGATCCGAACCCCTTCTTCCTCTCCCATGGATCTCTCTTGGTGCTTTGGCCCAGGAGAGTCTGCTCCTCCGAGGGGTGGTTAAAACCACCTGCAACTCTCCCTGGAAGTTATATTTTATGGTGACTTTTTCCTTCAGGACATTTGTTTTCTTGGACAGAGTTTCTGGAGTTAGCTGCAAAACTCCGAGGGAAGGGGGTCCGTTCCTCACAAATCCCATCTCGGGAAGGCAACGGGCAAAGGGCCCTGCCACCCATCACGAGTAGCTGAGCGGCATTCTTCTCCAAAGGCCACCGCAAAGGCAATTCTTGATCCATCGCTGTTCCCACTGCTTCACAGCCGTGGTCTTGTTGGGGGAACGGAGCATCGTCACACAGCCGCACCTAGACAGGGGACACAACGGGACCCTGCTGAGAAGCTTCTCCAAAAATGTTCTCCTCAGAAAACCTTTAATATTTTTTTTGCAGGGTCTTCTCTCTCCATACGAGCCATTCTAGTGAGCCGCCACCACTATTTCGGTGCCCATTTCAGCCACCTCTCCCCTGATCTATAGGAACCCAAACCTGGGCTGTCTGCTTGCAGACAAGTAGACAGCCTGGGCTTCATCTAACATCAACGGCATTGGTGAATGCGGAGAAACCCAAGACCCAGCGCATCTGATGGTGTGTCGATTACTGCCGGTGCACTGTTGACCATCTACAGCAAGCTAATGACAAAGCTGTGGCGGTGGCTACATTTTGGCAGAGTAAAGTTTGATCTGGACACGAAATAATAATAATAATAATAATAATAATAATAATAATAATAATAATAATAATTGCAGACAGGACTGAGGTAAGTGTGTTTGCTGCCTTACCAAGATTGCAAACAATACACAAAAAACATCTGTAGGAATGTTATGTTTTGCTTCCTCTTAACACATCATTTCCCTAGGTTAACCTAAATACTTTATACTAGGTTTCTGTATATACTCCATAACTTATAAAGGAGCGGAGCTATTTATTATGACTTTTGTCTTAACACTCTGCATGACACTAGGAGCCTGTTCTGACCCTTAACACATTGAGTCAAACTTGTACCTGCAGCTGCAATTTCTCTCTGCTTGTCTTTAATGGGTTTTGGATTAGATTCAAAAGTTAAGAGAAACCTTTTTGGGAATGGAACCCCTCCCTCCCTCAGCCTGGCATGCTAACCTCGTACAGGACTTGCATTCTTCTGTAGGATAAGCTCCAAGATGGAGCCGCCGCAGGTGGTCGATCTTTGGGTGCCCAGTCGTCCTGTGCAATGGCAAAAACATTTGTTAGCTAGCACAGAGCCAAGTGCTTTTGGGGGACCGGGGGGGGGGGGGAGAGAGAGAGAATGTTTCAGGGTGGTGACACAGCAATGCCATCGAAGGAGGGAGGGAGGGACAGATTTATCTTCCTCTATTTTTGCATTTGGGGTGGGGCTGGAACAACTTTTAAAAAACTAACACAGTTGGGTTAATTAAGCGAGAGCTTAATATACCCATTCCAATGCTTATTTTTAAATAATGGAGGAACAGCACTGCTGTAAAACCAGTGATTTGCTGCCACTGGGGAGTTGCAAAATGGAGCTGAGGCTCATGTGGGCCCTAGAGAGAAGATTAAAACCAAGACTAACTTGGCCCCCACCATCCCTGAGCCAAGGAACTCGTCTTCCAGTTCATCCTTCCCTTCCCCTTGTTTTTAACTGGATTGATTAAAGCAGTGTTTTTCCAACTTGGCCGCTTTAAGATGTGTGGACTTCAACTCCCAGAATTCCCCAGCCAGCATAGCTGAAGTCCACGCATCTTATTTATTTATTTTATTTATTTATTTAATCAAATTTATCACCGCCCAACTCCCCCAAGGGAGTTAAAGCAGCCAAGTTGGAAAAACACTGTATTAAAGTGAGTTTATCTTTTGATAAGCACAGAAACTGCAGACACTGTGAAAGCATTCAGCGAGACTAAAGCACGTGAAGGACAATCCCTCCGACGTGTCAAGGAGCTTCCCTGCCAATTCAAGAGAGAAACCGTGTTGCCCTCAGTGCACCTGGTAAATGCATCGCACTGAAGTGAAACGGAGTGTCCAACGACCCCGGGAGGCTTTCCAAACTGCAGTCGGACAGGCTGCTTGTTCTGCAGTTTGCTGATGATGGCATCATTCACCGGAAGCCAATCCATGTTTGGGATGAGAAGCTGGCTGGGCAAGAGGCAGCATTCATCAATCAAGGTATCATCCGGCTCGCTGGGATGCCCCTCGTCACGACCTGCCCAAGAGAGAAGGCTTTAGATCAGAGCTTTCCAAACTGTGTGTCAGGACACGTTAGTGTGTCGGCTGCAGTGTCTGGGTGTGTCGCAGCTGCTGCTGCCTCAGAGCCCTGCCAGGATTCCACGCAGGTCCTAGTGCCTGCCTTGTGCCTGGCTGCCTCCAAACCTGCTGTGATTCCACGCAGATCCTAGTGCCTGCCTTGTGCCCTGCTGTAAGAGTGTGTCGCGAGATGATGCCCTGCTGTAAGAGTGTGTCGCGAGATGATGCCCTGCTGTAAGAGTGTGTCGCGAAATGATGCATGTCTAAAAAGTGTGTCACCAACATGAAAAGTTTGGAAAGCTCTGCTTTAGATCATTGTATTTTCAAACTTGACCACTTTAAGAAGTGTGGACTTCAACTCCCAGAATTGCCCAGCTAGCATGCTGGCTGGGGAATTCTGGGAGTTGAAGTCCACACTTCTTAAAGTGGCCAAAGTTGAGAAACACTGCTTTAGATCTTCTAAAACCCTCTTTTTACAAGCATCACAGTCCAGAGCCAGTCTGAAGCTTGTTTCAATTATTATTTATTTATTTGTTTGAAGCGTGTTTCATTTATTATTTATTTATTTATTTATTTATCCTTCAACTTCTATCACCGCACCATCTCCCCCAAAGGGGACTCTGGGCGGTTTAATTTACATGGCCGCCCATCTCAAATTAATGACCCTAACCTTAACCCTAACCATGTTAAAAATACAAAAGTATGAAAAAATAAAACAAAAAACCTTTTTATCTTGGTGTCCCTAATATCTCAACCCCATCAAACGTGGTTTTAAAAGGTGCTTCCTCTTTTCAAGGAACCTTCCCACTCTGGTGGGCCAGCACAAAGTTCAGGTGTGTTTCTTTACATGTTCCAGGGTGAAAAAGTCAAGTTCACATTATCCAGCAGGAAACAAACCAAAACGTAGCTAAACTGATTCCAACACAAAATAGCAACTGAAATCCTGATTAGCAAACTGTGTACAGTAAGAATGTCAGACCAGCAAAACACACTGGAATGAAAAGGTGGCTAAGGACCTTTTCAGGCCCTTACGTTTATGTTTTCAGTTTTAAAACACTTGTTTTCTTTTAAAATCCCTCTCCCTACTCCAAAAACCCATTTAAAAAATCCAGAAATTTCACTGTTTCTCTTCCATGCCAATCTTGTAGCCTCTGAGCCACATAAAACTTTTCTAAATAAAATTCCACTTCACTTGCTGCAGGAAGGTAGCACTCAGGATTATGCTAAACACTCATCCCTGCCATGCTAATTTTTTTAATGATTCCCCCCCCCTGTGATTCATATACCACACATATCCTTCCACTTTCAAAGTAAGCCACTCTATGGATTATAAAACTGTTATTTTCAAATAACAAGCACACTGCTGTTTGTATTGCAACTTACAAAAGAAATCATCATCAAAATAATTCTTAAGAACATTAATAGTCCGACAGTATTCTGATAAAACATAGGGAATAGAGAAAAATCTATTCTAGTTTTCATACATTTCTTTAGCTCATCCTGACTTCTTAAAACCTCTGATTGTTAACTTGACTAGATACTGTATAATTTTTTCAAATGTCAGGGATTTCAATTTTTCAGCAAGGTGGATCAATCACAAAAGAAGTTGCCACTATTTCAAAAGCCTGCTGTTTTGCTATGCAGGTGAAGCCCTTTCCTGCATTGCTTCTAGTCCATAGAACGCACACCTGGAATAACATCTGGCCCCTGCCCTCTGTTTTTAAGAAAATCTGTGAAGATACCTTTTTAGGTAAGCCATTCAATCTTGTGTTTGTTTTGAGCTTAGAATGCTTAAAATGGCCATTCTGAACTTTGAATGATTCACACTTGGAATGTTCTGCACACCATTTCTTTGTGCTCCAAGCCTTCCAGCCATTACCCTCCCTAGTTTGGCAGAGCAGCAGATCACTCACAGCACAACCACAATTTGGTAAGAAGCCGGAAGAGGAGGGACATGCTGTCCTGCGTATCAGATGTGGCCGTATAAATGGGAAGACAGCTTGGCTTCAAGAGGCCCCAGATCCGGATCATGACCATCAGCTCACGGAGCATGCCTAGGGAGGCCCCATCCCGTAGGAAACTGTGACCTGGACGAACAGGTCCAGAACCTGGTCCAGAACCCTAAAGGCAGAAAAAGGAAAGTGAAGGTAGTCGAAGGCAGAAAAGATGCACACAATTCTACAATTACCATTACTGATCGACTTGTAATAGAACAAAAGAAATACTCAAATTGATTAGCAGCTTGAATTTAAAATAATGATCCTACAGCAAAATTTGCATAATAGGTTAAATATCCTTCCATCCCCAACTACCCGTCCTTGGAAATTCTGCCCCCGCTTTGATTTTCTAAGAGGCTAACTGAACCAGAGCACACCCAGTGTTTCTAATGAGGTTACTCATAATCATCAAGGTGGGACTGAGGATAAGGGTTGAGGTTCACCCAAAGGATAAGGGTTGAGGTTCACTCAACCAGCAATGGTTCTTTGGGATGGGCCCAGAGTCTGCCATGGTGGAGATGGGCGGTGATGAATTCAATCAATCAATCAATCAATCAATAGGCCCTTCTCGCTTTCCTTGGTAAAAGGTACCAGGATTTAATAGTTAGGATTGCTTCAATTTTAGAAATCTCAGCTAATGAAATAATGCAGTTTTAACTCATTCAGTAAGCAAATTAAATCTGCATCAATGAGAATAAGAAATAAATGAAATATTCAACAGAAAAAGATGAAACCTGCACTGGGTGCACCACTTTAAGCTAGGAATCCTGGCTTAATAAGTCGGGCTGTAAATGGGGTAGTATACCGGTACATGCACTTTGTTTGCTTTGCAGGATAAACAAGCCAGAAAGGATACTTTTGTGTAACAGCTGAACCCACATGAATCATTAAATGTACCCCATAAACTAAGACACTTTGGTGTAGTGGTTAAGGCATCAGGCCAGAAACCAGGCGACCGTGAGTTGCAATCCTGCCTTGGGCATGAAGCCAGCTGGGTGACCTTGGGCCAGTCACCCTCTCTCAGCCCTAGGAAGAGGCAATGGCAAAGATTTCGCTTCTGAAATCTTACCAAGAAAACTGCAGGGACTTCTCCAGGCAGTCACCAGGAGTCAACACTGACTTGAAGGCACCAAACAATCAATCAATCAATCAATCAATCAATCAATCAATCAAAAACAACCCCCTGGTTTAAAGATGGCTTAAATTCCAGCCCAGTGTTTTTCAAACTTGGCAACTCTTAGATGTGTAGACTCCAACTCCCATGACCCATGCTGGCTGGGGAATTCTGGGAGTTGAAATCCACGCATCTTAAAGTTGCCAAGTTTGAAAAACACTGGTCTAGCCCATTTGGGTTCAATAAACCATAAGCCCAGGTTTATATATAATGAAGCCCTTTCTTCCTGATTTGTTTGGGTGCAAAGAGACTCCGTGTATCATCACACTACTTATTCGAAACAGAGTTTATTAAGTCAAGATTCCTAGTTCAAGATTAATGTGTAATCAAAGCCGTAACCGCAGTCTTTATATATTTGTGACAATACAGGATGGGCCACTGAGAAGAGGCATTCCCTTTTCTGTATGTGAGGGACAAGGGAATGCCTCACTTTAAACGAACAGTCGGCAACTGTCAATATAAGAAATCAACTGGTGAATTTGTTACAAAGGTTTACGCTCCATTAAGCAAACGGCGTCAGCAAGTCTCACCTGGTTTGGGAGACTGGCGAGCAGGTAAAGCACAAAGTCCCCAACCCACTGGATCAGTTGCTGAAGAGACTGCAAGGTGGTCATCTCCAGGACAAATTCTTCTGTCTTCAAATTAATCATCACTTTGTCGATATCTGGAAGGATCAATGGGATGAAACTTCAAGGAGGCAGACACAGATTAGACCAGTGTTTCCCAACCTTGGCAACTTTAAGACGTGTGGACTTCAACTCCCAGAATTCCCCAGCCAGCATGCTGGATGGGGAATTCTGGGAGTTGAAGTCCACACGTCTTAAAGTTGCCAACGTTGGGAAACACTGCTCTAGGGTACAAACAGGCCCAGATACATTGATAAAATGAGATGATAAGAAGCAGTTGTGAGAAACTTTGGGAATCTTTTTGTCCTCTGTTGTACTGATATTACCATAAACCAAGCAGGTATGGCACATTTTACAAACAAAAGAGTCCTGAATACTAGGAGGTCAGTTTTGCAAATCAAGTAATTTGGCATGCCAACATTCAGGGAGGCATTGACGTTATCAGCGAGGATGTCAGAAATACCACCCTTAGTTATGAAATTGACTTTCACCCAGGACTAGACTACAGCATGGAGGCAAAAACGAGGAGGAGGAGAAAGGAGCGTCCATGCTGGCTGGGGAATTCTGGGAGTTGAAGTCCAGACATCTTAAAGTTGCCAAGGTTGAGAAACACTGTTCCACGGGGTAGTAAAAAAAAGTCAAAATGGTGGCTGTGGCCGTGCAATTGAAACTGTGCCCTTTTTGTGCATGTTGATGCCCCTAAAAAAAAAAGTACTGAAGTACTTGACAGGATACCCTGGAGAAGATGCTGATGCTAGGGAAAGTGGGAGGCAAAAGGAAGAGGGGCTGACCAAGGGCAAGATGGATGGATGATATTCTGGAGGTGACGGACTTGACCATGGGGGAGCTGGGGGTGGCGACGGCTGACAGGAAGCTCTGGCGTGGGCTGGTCCATGAAGTCACGAAGAGTCGGAAGCGACTGAACGAATACACAACAAATGCCCATAAAAAAACAGACAGGGCTTCAGTCATGGAGTTGTGGCCACCATCTGGCCATTTTTGATTCCCCCCCATCCGTGGACATCCTTGGAAATAGAAGAACTTTTAAGACGAACTCTTTTTTCCCCTGGAAAACATGCCAGACAAAGAGAGGACCAGCCCTTTCGGACATACCTACGTCCGTGATCTTGGCGCAGATCTCAGTGAGCCTGTCCCCCGGAGTCTTGTCGGGCGTGTTGAGGACCGGGGGCCGGAGCAGGGACTTCAGGGTGCAGCTGATGGCGATCAGGAAGAGCTTGGCGTGGTAGTCGCAGACCCGTGCCACTGTGCCAGAGGAGAGCTTGCAAAGCGAGGCTTTCATGGCGATGATGCGGGTGGACAGAACCTGCCAAAGGAGGGTCATGATCACCCCCAAGAAGGCTGCTCCTTCCAGCAAGGACATTCACACATCGAAGTCAACAAATAAATGGCACGGATTCACTTGTGATTTAACTTCTAGCAGTTAAAGCTTCTCTGTCCCAAAAGGGTTTACTCCAAAAAAATTGGCTTCACATAATGAATGAAACCATGTTTAACCATAATTTAACCATGGTGAAACTATTGTTTAACCGTGATTTGGCTGCTTCATGCAACAGACCGAGCACATGCACCATGGCATGCCCAAGTAACACCACTACTCTGTGAGCTGCACTGGACCCTTATCAGCTTTCAGGTACAATTCAATTATCACCTATAAAGCCCTACAGGTAGTCCTCACTTAACAACCATTTGTTTAGTGACCATCCAGAGTTACAATGGCGCTGAAAAAAACAACTTATGTTCCTCGCACTTAATGACTGTCGCAGCGTCCCTGCGGTCATGTGATTGTGATTCGGGCACTTGGCAACCATTGTGCATTTATGATGGTTGCAGCATCCCGTGGTCACGTGACCACCATTTTCAACGTTCTCAGCCGGCTTCCAATAAGCAAAATCAAGAGGGAAATGTGTGATTCGCTTAAAGACCACGTGGTTTGCTTAACGATCACTGCAAAAATGGTTGTAAAGTTGGGTCCAGATTTGCTTAACAACCACATTGCTTAGCGACCTAAATTTTTATTTATTTATTTATTATTCAAATTTATCACTGCCCATCTCCCCCAACGGGGGATTCTGGGCGGTTTACAACAAAATCAAACATTTAAAAACCTATAATAATAAAATTACAATCCAATCAATATTTATTTTTTCCCAACTTATATCACCGCCCATCTCCCCCCACAAAGGGGACTGGGCAGTTCAGATACAATACACTTAAGTAGTAAAATTCTCCCTTTCACCCACCCATCACAATATAATAAATAGATAACAATTCTGGTCCCAATTGTGGTCATTAAGCGCGGACTACCTGTATATAGCACAGGACCAGGTGATTTGTGGGACCATCTCTCCCTAAGGGCATCTGCTCGTCCCACTCACCCTAACAGGGCGGGCACACTTGGGGTTCCTTCCTTGAAACAGTGCCAAGATGGGGACCAAGACAGCGTGTCTTTTCAGTAGCGGTGCCCACCCTTGGGAATGATCCCCCCTGCACTTTTGGTTGGCCTTGATCCTGCTGGCTTTTAGAAACATGTTAAAAACATGGTTATTTCTCCATGCGCTGCGGCCGAGATAAGTAAATTCCCATTGGAAGAGGGCAGGAATGCGAGCCAGGTCGTGTATTGGTCATTATGACCGTGTGCTGGCTCACCTCCAGAACAGATTGGAGAGTCTTGGCAGTCAGCCAGAGGTAAGGAATGCAGCCCAAGGTTACTTTGCAAGGCTGGCTGAGAGAGAGACAAACCAGCGTGTGCCAATAATCAGAGTAGTGAAGCAAAGGGTAGTCAATAATCCCAACCGGGTCAAGGGTTCCAGAAGTCCGAGCCACGATAATCCAAACAAGGTCAGGGGTCCAGAGCTCCAGGTAACGATAATCCAAACAGGGTCAGGAACGCAGGCCAGACAGGATACAAGAGTGGTCGCGAAGCCAAACTGCAACGTTGCTCCCACAACTCCCTCACTGCTCCGTTGGTAATTTATCAGGAGCTCAGGAGCTGTCCTCTGGGTCCTGCAAAGACTCTCCCTGCCCTCTGCGTAACTCCCTAGCAGCCAGCCGAGCACTTTTCCTCCTGTCCTTTAAGGCGAGGCGCACACGCCTCCGCCTCTGCCCTTTGGGGGATTCAGGAGAGCTGGGAGGCTGATGGGATCCAGCTGGCTGCTGGCTAGAGGGTGGGGCCAAACCACCATCCCCAGCTTGCTCTCCTGCAGCCTCAGGTATTGCTGCCTCCTGAGGTGCTGGGTCATTATCTGGGCCCGTGTCTGTGTCTGGGGCCTCGCCTGGCTCAATCCCCTGGGGGTTTGCCAGGGGCAGCTCGTCCTCTGACTCATCGCTGAGGCCCTGGGGCAGAGGCTGAACCAGGACAGACCGTTACTGTTGATTGTGGCTTTACGTTGCTTGCTTTTTTTGTACGCTGCCCAGCATCGCACTGTTCAAGCTGGGCAGCCATATCAATTATTTAAATAAATAAACCAACCAACCAACCAGGATTTGTAAATCGCAGTGCGGTTGACATACAACGCTAAGACAAAACCAAACAAACCACATTATGGTTAGCCTGATGTATCAGCCCTCTCTGTTGTTCCAGCCTGGACCCTTAAGCTGGTTTGAGAGCAGTTTCACCTAATATGGCACACCACACTTACCACTTGCTACCAAATCTGCGTGTCCACCGACACACTCCTCATGCCCTGATTATCGCATCAGCCGCTTGCATTTGGGAACAGCAACTTCACAGCTTCCGACAACCTTCTGCGTTGTTAAGCTAACTGCAATTCCTTCCAAGGGAAGAACCCCGCTGTCAGACAGCGTATGAACTGGGAAACCCAGAAGTGTGACTTACCTGCAAGCCAAATCCCAGGAGGGAAGCAAGACGGGAACCCACCTGCTGCAGGGCGGCATTCTGGCGCATGTATTCCTCGTGCAGCTTTTCCACCAGATTCTGCACCATGCCGGGCTGGACGTGAAGCAGGATGTCCCACCAGTCATACCCTGTCACCATGCAGTACTCCAACAGGAAAAGCAGGTGGCGGAGAGAAATGTTCATATCCAGAACGTGACCCATGGAGGGAGAGATCCGGAGCATGCTGAGCTGCAGAGGGCAAAGGGACAGACAGAGGTGACATATCGGATGCGGCCAGGAAGTCAATTACCTCCATCTTTAGGCAGTTACGTGCGCCTCGAGAACAGCGCATGTTACACCTCTGCTTCAGGAGCTGCATTGGTTGCCAGTTTGCTTTGGGTCCAATTCAAGGTGCTGGTTTTAACCTTTAAAGCCCTTCATGGCATGGGACTGGGCTATCTGAGGGACTGCCTCTCCCCGAACATATCAGTCCACCCCATTAGATCCGGCAGAGAGGGCATGCTGCAGATACTATCTGCCAGGGACCTACATTAGGTGGGTCCCAGGCGGTGGGCCTTCTCTGCCATGGAGCCCGCCTTATTGAACATTCTCCCCCACAACATTAGGTCAGCTCCACCCCTCTTGATGTTCCGGAAGTCCCTCAAGACCTGGTTGTGTCACCAGGCCTGGGGGTCCCAGGGAACCGGTGACTTGTCTAGAAGGCTCCACTATTGAGGTGGATGTCCTCATTCTCTCTCTGTTTGGGGTCTGTATATTTTAGTTTTAATTAATCTCTATTTTTAATGTTGATTTTTATATTTTCAAACACTTGTTTTATATATGTGTTGTTTTTTACTTGATTATTGTATGCCGCCCAGAGTCACTTCTCGTGAGATGGGTGGCTCTATGAATCCAATAAATTATAATTATAATTATAAATTAATAGATTAATAAATAAATCTTCCATGGGGGTGGGGGGTTCCTACTCAGCAATTCTTTTTCACAACACCCTCTGCAGGATTAATGCTTGGCACTTTCCAGGGCTCTGTTCTTGTTTCGATCAGATGAGCCACAGGGAGCTTCTGCATCGCTTGCCCAACTGTGAAGCTTGACTCATTTGTGAGTTATCTGGCCTCCTAGGTTTGGCAATAATTCCTTGGTTTGCCCAGGTTGCTCTTAGAAGGGAGAAAACGAGGAAATCTCCAGTTAACTACAGGGCAGAGCAAAGGCGCAGTTCCTTTAGGAAACATAGGACCTATTTAGGGAACGCCCTGCAAAACGCTATGGAGATAGCTAATGACTTAAAGGCCTTTAAAAGGGAGTTACTCAAATTCATGGGGGAGCCAAGCAAATAAGCTATTGTTTGCAGGGCTTACCTGATTTTCCAGTCAAAACAGAGCACCTTATGTACCCTATTAATGTAAAGAAAGTTAAAAGGTACAGATAGAATGCTACCATTCAAAACCCAGCTCTGGAGACAAAGAAAACTCTTCATTCATTCATCCCTAGATTACAGGAAGCACCAGCTCAGAAGAGTGAGATGCCTGGGTGAAAAACAACATAGGGAGATAGAGATGGTTGATGCCTTGGGGAGATTTAGCTGTCCGCTGCTGGAATCAGGACAGTAGATGAGAGGATTTTTCAGCCATCAACAGGCACATAGAGATAAACAACATTTAGGTACCATTCAAAAGAGACAATAGAAAAGACAAAAGACCAGAACACTGCCTCACCAGCAATCAACACCCAGATATGCAAAGATTAACACCAGGATTAACAACAGATGAACAATCAAACAGTACATTAGACCTTAATCAAGGAACTATTAACTCAGTCAATCAACCAAGCAGTAAACAACAGCCCAATCAAGGAACTCCCAAGGAGAGAACAACACCCCCACCAACACAAGCCGGGCAAACCACTGTATATAAACTGAGAGCAAACACTACTCCCTTTTCGCACTGAGGATGTTGCCTAGTCGGGCAATGAAACGTCTGCAAGAAAACAACAAGGCTCAGAGAGCACCAAGGACTCCACAGAGGACTTTTCTTATGATCCAATACAGCTCTCCTTCTGTTCTTGCCTTGGAGAAAAGGGAACCCAAAGCCTTTCTTTGCCTCCCAGTTTTAAATACCGGGGTTTTTCCTACCCTGCATCCCCAACACTTACCTTTCCATGGCTATCGACCCCAACTAAGGCCAGTGATGTCCAAGACATCTGCATAGCTTTGAAGTAGACCAGAGGGCCAGAAGCCCTCTGCCTTTTGATGGCCTGCTCATCCACCGGGCGCTGCGAGGTCGAGCCGTAAAACACTGCCATGGTTTGCAAGGAGAGACGGTGGATTATGTGGACACTGCCATCGTGGAAAGCCAGCGCCAGGCCTGGAACAGAGGTGGGTAGTAGAAAAGGGATTTTTAAAAAGTTTTGTTAAGAGAAGTAGGGCTGCTTCTTAAGATAGGTCCCTCCACCTAAAACATAAAACAGCTACTTTAATTCTAAACTATAGTTTTGTGATTTTTAATTTTGTTAAAAAAATTATTTACAGGTAATCCTCGATTTACAACCATTTGTTTAGCGACCGTCATGACAGCGACTGGTCCTCGCACTTATGACAGTTGCAGCGTCCCTGCGGTCACGTGATCAAAATTCAGGTGCCTGGCAACTGGCTTGCACTTACGATGGTTGCAGCGTTCTGGGGTCACGTGATCGCCATTTGCAACCTTCTCAGACAGCTTCCAACAAGCAAAGTCAATGGGGGAAGCTGGATTCACTTAATGACCATGGTGATTCACTTAACGACTGCAGTGATTCACTTAACGGCCGCAGCAAAAAAGGTCATAAAATCAGGCATGACTCACTTAACAACTGCCTTGCTTAGCAATGGAAGTTCCAGTCCGAATTGTGGTCGTTAAGTTGAGGACTACCTGTACATGGCTACCCAACTCACAAATAGTGACTCTGGGCATTTACATAGGGTTAAAAACATAAACAAAAACCTCAGTGACAAGAATACAAACTGACACACCACAGGATAGCATAACCAAGGACAACCACACACTCCAAACTCCAAAGCTATTACAGGAGAGGCTCATCCAATGCTCTGGCTCAAAGCCCGTGGGAAAACCCAGATCTTCAAGGCCTTACAGAAGGCCAACTAGATCTCGTCCTTCTCCTAAAACTGGAGGCTGCCCATTGGAGAACCAAATCCAGGTCTCCAGCATGAAAGAGAGGCTAATTAGCTCCCACAAGAGGCTGACCAGGATCTGAAGCAGAAATGGCCTTTTCCCATCAACTCTACTGGACTGCTTTTAACAGGAGACAGTGTTTTAATCCAGAAATATACGCATGCATGGTCTGTATTTAATCATTAAAGAGATAGATCAGGTGGGTTGGGGTCATGGCTGGTACACTGTAAACTTTATAGTGTGGGATTTTGATCAGGAGTATGGGATGATGATGATGATGATGATGATGATGATGATGTCAGGCCCTTCCCTAAAAGCCAAAATAATTACAAGCAGAGCTGTTGTGATAAAGCTTGGCATTATAGACTGTATTAACATGATTTCTGGATTTTAACAATATTGCTCATTTTCACTTCTTCTCTAACCCTGCCCGGTTTGAGACCGGGCCCACCACTTTTGAACGATAGTTGCCAACCTGCCACTCAAAAGCTAACACAATACAGATCATGCATCATCCATCCCTATTTTACTCGCCCCAGAATCTATGGTTCTGCCCTGATGCATGAAAATAAAATAGTTTATTTCTCACATTTCAATCTTGGCAGAATCTAAAGACATCTGGAAAGAGCTACCAAAATAATCAGGTAGGTTCTTTCCTGACAGAAAATAAAATAACATGGAGCTTTTGATCTGAGGAAAAAAGAAAACAATGGGAGTGGACAGGGGAACAGAAAAAAAAACCACTCTAAACTCACAGTTGGTGAGAAGAGAGTGGATGGAGACGAGGTTTATTCTCTGTCCCATAACATTCAAATAGTTAAGAAAACTGGAAGCAGATTCTAAAGCAGTGTTTCTCAACCTTGGCAACTTGAAGATGTGTGGACTTCAACTCCCAGAATTCCCCAGCCAGCATTGAAGTCCACACTTCTTCAAGTGGCCAAGGTTGAGAAACACTGTTCTAAAGAGTCAAGTTCTGAACTATTTATCCCTGAGTGATGAATCATTGTGACCAGTGTTACAATTGAAGGCTAAGAAGATTATTGATGCCTGAAAATGGGATATCAATTCTTGGGAATCACAGATGCATCTTTTTCAAATCCTAATTAGTACTTTAATTTTTTTTTATCCATTCAATCGTGTCCGATTCTCGGAGACTGCCTGGACAAGTCCCTGCAGTTTTCTTGGCAAGGTTTTTCGGAAGTGGTTTGCCATTGCCTGCCTCCGAGCTCTGAGAGAGTGACTGGCCCAAGGTCACCCGGCCGGCTTTCATGCCTAAGGCGGGACTAGAACTCCCGGTCTCCTGCTTTGCCATTGGCTCCTTCCTAGGGCTGAGAGAGAGTGACTGGCCCAAGGTCACCCGGCCGGCTTTCATGCCTAAGGCGGGACTAGAACTCCCGGTCTCCCAGTTTCTAGCCTGGTGCCTTAACCACTACACCAAACTGGCTCTCTCTTAAGTACTTCAATTAGTAATGACCAATTAGTAATTTACTACTGATACTAATAAGTTGTGAGCAAAGCATATGTTGTGTTAAAAACAGTGACGTTTGGTATTTCCTGGAATAGTCTATGATTTTATCCCTGAGCAGGCCGAACCAACCATTCCAGAACAGGAAGTAGTTTACTGTGTTCTGGATAGGGTTTAGCTCTGAAATGGGCATGGGGGAACCTCAGAACTTTCCAAGAATGGATCGCACTGGTTTTTTTGCACATCTGATAAGAATACATATCCAAGAAACACTTTCCTCACCTAAGCCGGGGAAGAACTTGGTGTCACTGGCTACCTTCAAATCTGTGCTGGTCAAAGAAATTGGCAGTTTGGGTAACGCCACAGCTGAAACTCGGTCCAAGTCATTGGTGGCTGAAAGGATGCGCCATTTCAAGATCATCGGCGGCTTGTCCCCAACTTAGAAATAAGAGGAAGAAGATGATGAAAGAACTGCAAAAAGCATTGCGCAATGGAGCTTCCTTCCTTTCTGCTTAGCATGATCAGATTAATGCAACTTTCACACTTTCTAGAGGTGTTTGGGACTGCAATTCCCAGAATTCCGAGCAGCCAGGATACTGAGAATTTTTTGGCCATGCTGGCTGCTCGGAATCCAGGGAGTTGTAGTCCTGACACTTCTGGAGGGCCTTGGTTTAGAAAAGGCTGGGTTATGTTGTATCCAGAAAAGCAAACTGAACTAGCTAAGATACACACGCAAAACCACAGGTTTGTTCTCTTGTATTCCTAAGATACCACAGCTGAAGGAAAATTGTGTGGCCTGAAAATCTATGTATTTTACATACAGGTGACCCCTGGATTTGTATCAAAATGACGCTAACACCCTCCTCAAACCGTCATCAAATATTCTGTTTCTAACCCAAAGAAGCAGAAATTCAGCTTAGGATTTGCCAGGTCGAAATGCACCCAATTTAACAGCTTCTCGCCTAGGGAAGAACCAGAAAAGCTCATTTCCAGAGGGACTTGTGTGATGAGAATCTGTTGCCATGTGATTTCCTGTGCAAAAGCAACAATTAAACATCACCCGTGGGTTCGATTGCTCTTGGTTAGAAAAATTGCTTCTGCTGCACTATAACCAGGGATATAAACAGAAGGGAAGCTGGAAAGAAATGGGCAACTTTTTCAGTGGCAACACAATCACATCCGTGAGAACTAGGGAGTGATTCAAATGGGAGAAGCATATGAGAGAATGAATTTTACACAGAGGCCTGACTTTAACCATCAGCCTGCTGCTTTCCTCCTTTCGGTTGGCTAGGTCACTGAGGAATATTTTCTCCTAGTCAGATCTCTTCCTTTGCTGCCCTACCCATATTCTTCTTACTTAGCTAACTAGCCAAGCAGGCTAACTGCAAAGAATGATGGAAGCTGCGATCCAACATACTTGGAGAGTATCAACTTGAGGAACTTCAGTCTAAATCAGGTTTTTCAACCTGTGTTCCACGCCATGAAAACTAGGTCACGTTCCATGACAGACTAAATGCAAAGGGGAAAAAGTTTATTTTTTATTTTATTTTATTTATTGGATTTATATTACCGCCCATCTTCTCCACAAGGAGAACTCTGGGCGGTTCATAACCAAACCAACATTAAAATACAAAACCGGTCCTAATACAAATACTCAAAATATAAAATATCATTAAAATTCATAGACAATATAAATGGAATAATATGGAATAAAATCAAGATGGCTACAGTTCTTCTCAAATCCTGAGCGTAAGGGCAGCTCTCTATCCAGGCTAGGGTGCTAGCCATCCGCAAGAATGACCATTTCCCCTCCCGTCCCATGTGAATGCCGCTTTGCCTCTTGATTGAGCGTTCTGGATTTTTTTTCCACGGCCTGAAAATGTTTGAAATCCTTGGCTTAGATAAGTGTTGCTCAACCTCAGCAACTTTAAGATGTCAGGAATTCTGGGAGTTGAAGTCCACACATCTTAAAGTTGCTGAGGTTGAGAAACACTGGCCTAGATCAATAGCTCATAAAGAGCAAACAAGAAAAGGAAGACGGCTGCCTTGATACTGATGGGCTTGCCGTTAATAAACCACTCTTGTGACTCTGGATGCAAGATTCACTTTGTCCTGATCAGCAAGATCCTGCTTATACTTTATCTGCCTGGCTGCCTGAGCTGGACTTTCAGCACACAGATTTCAAACTCCCCAATTTGACCATTCAGGAATCCAGGACAACGTCAACCAAATGAGGAGGAGGAGAAGCCATTTTCTGCTGAGCTCCTTCTGCATCAGCCACTTGACTCACCCGTGGGGGATATCTGCTGGAAAATGTTGTTAACCGGCAATCCTTCTTTCCGGAGTGACCAGCATTCCACAATGCTATTGTTCTGATTGGAGGCACACAGCAGCATCTGGGGAAGGAGGGGGAAGAAGCCAAGGCAGGTTAGAACAGTGTTTCTCAACCATGGCGACGTTAAGATGCATGGACTTCAATTCCCAGAATTCCCCAGCCAGCATGCTGAAGTTGAAAAGCACTGGGTTAGAATATAACTTCAGATGCATGTAAAATAAACACCTGGGATGACAACACCGGATCAAGCCAAGTGGACCTCTGGTCCAATGTCTTGTTTCTCATAGTTGTGCTCTAGGACAGGAGTGGTAAACTGCCAGCCAAAGACCCAGATGCCCCCCGCCCCCCACTTCAGAGTTTACTGGAAGCTCCCCCCCACAATCCATTTATTTATTTATTTTGCATCTAGAACAGTGTTTCTCAACCTTGGCAACTTTAAGATGTGTGGACTTCAACTCCCAGAATTCCCCAGCCAGCCAAGTCCACACATCTTAAAGTTGCCAGGGTTGAGAAACTGTCAGGGAGATAACGGGCGGCGAAGGAGGGGGCTCCCTCCAGGAAGGGAAATGCGTGCGTAGTTCTGAGAATCTATCTTTCCCTCCCAAGAGACTCAAGAAAGCCCCGCCCTACATTCTGCACTCTATCTCTGGGATTCCTCAAGCCGATTTAGTTTAGCTGGATTTCTGTTAGGGTAAGCATAATAAACACTAGAGTTTATCAGCGTGTTATTTCTGCACTTGAAGTCAGGAAAGAAACACTGATCTAGAATGCCCAGTGTCAGCTCTACCAGCTGCCTAAAATTCAAAGTAATTGGAGGAGGGCAGAAGTTATGGAGAGGAGAGAGCATCCTCATGTATGGGTAGATGTTTGTGTGAGAGTGCATATGCACACGTGTGCATGCATGCACTTGAGTGAATGGGAAGCATGGGGCTCTGGCCATACTCATCTATGGCTTGTGCTCACTTCCAACATGTAGCTCCCCAAAGGTCAACCATGAAGGAATGAAGTTCCTGGGCCAAAAGCAGTTCTCTGCTGCTCTTCCATGATAAATGGAATGGAAGAGAGCCAGTTTGGTCTAGTGCAGAGCTTTCCAAACTGTGTGTCGGGACACGTTAGTGTGTCGGCTGCAGTGTCTCGGTGTGTCGCAGCTGCTGCTGCCTCCTGGCTTCCACACAGGTTCTAGTGCCTGCCTTGTGCCTTGCTGCCTCCAAACCTGCTGTGATTCCGGCCAGGTCCTAGTGCCTGCCTTGTGCCCTGCTGTGAGAGTGTGTCGCGAAATGATGCCTTGCTGTAAGAGTGTGTCGCGAAATGATGCATGTCTAAAAAGTGTGTCACCAACATGAAAAGTTTGGAAAGCTCTGGTCTAGTGGTTAAGGCGCTGGGCTAGAAACCAGGAGACTGAGAGTTCTAGTCCCGCCTTAGGCATGAAAGCCGGCTGGGTGACCTTGGGCCAGTCCCGTGTCTTTCAACCCTAGGAAGGAGCCAATGGCAAACCAGGTGTCTGTGAGTTCTAGTCCTGCCTTAGGCATGAAAGCCAGCTGGATGACCTTGGGCCAGTCCCGTGTCTTTCAACCCTAGGAAGGAGCCAATGGCAAACCAGGTGTCTGTGAGTTCTAGTCCTGCCTTAGGCATGAAGGCCGGCTGGGTGACCTTGGGCCAGTCGCTCTCTCTCAGCCCAACTCACCTCACAGGGTTGCTGTTGTGGGGGAAATAGGAGGAGGAAGGAGTATTAGGTAAGTTCGCCGCCTTGAGTTATTTATAAAAATAATAAAGGCGGGATAAAAATAAATTAAAAAAAATTTCAAGATTGCTATCATGTCCTTCCTTACTCTGCAGACTCACAATATCCACTCCTTCCATCTTTCCACACATTGGTCTCCAGACTCTTCACTATCTGATCTGTCTTCTACTGGACTAATTTGGACATTGCCAAGCAGCTATTGTTAAGGAAGAGGCAGCCAGGACTGGACACGGACACCCCAAGGGCCTCACCTGCTCAGACATGTCCCGAGCCAGAAATTTCAAGTGGGTGATTGCAGGATATTTGTCTTTCCGAGCTGGGTCTGTGGTGCAGCGCATGAACAAGGAAGGGAGGATCTCTGTGTCGATCTTACACTTCTCGTTCACCACACTGACACAGACTTTGTAGAACTGGACTGGAGAGGCACAGCTGCCATCTGACGTGGCCACCACAATGTTGCCTCCACCGGTGAAAGCAATATCAGCCAAGGCCACCCGGCACCGTAGGCGGCAGAGGCTCTCCGTGGAGGTCAGCACTTGCCCGTTGGGCTTCAGCAGCGAGACGGTGACCAGCCCGCTGATGGTTACGGCGATCCAGCCCTCCATAGGTTTCCCACCAAAGAGGGTCAACGATGGGGAGAACTTGACCCGGGAGAATTTCTCACCAAAATTGGAAGCTCCAGACTAAGGACAGAAGGAAACGGAAGATATTTAGGAGAGAGGGGATCCAGAACTGCCTTTACTATTTTCTCCCTCTGCAGTCAGTGTTGGTTATCAAGAATATACAGGTCGTCCTCGACTTATGACCACTATAGGGACCAGAAAATGTGTCGTTAAGTGGTGCGGTCACTAAGCAAGGCACCACATGACCACACCCGATTTTACAAAAAAAATGTGCGTCAGTCATTAAGTGAATCACACAGTTCTCCATTGATTTTGCTTGTCGGGAGCTGGCTGGGAAGGTCGCAAATGGCGATCACGTGACTCCAGGATGCTGCAACTGTGGGTTGCCAAGCGCCTGAATTTTGATCACGAGACCATGGAGACACAGCAATGGTTATAAGTGCAAGGACCAGTCGCAAGTCACTTTTTCCAGTGCCATCGTAACTTTGAATGGTCACTAAACAAATGGTCGTAAGTCGAGGACTGCCTGTAACTGCAAAATATTCTAAAGAAAACCTAAACCAGGTGAAAAAGTTTGCTTTCAGTAGAAATATGTGCATACAATCTCCTCTATATGGCTGTTTGGTTTCTCAGATGCTTGGCAGAAGCAGCTGTTTTCCCAGACTTACCTTGGTTGGAGGCACTACTGGCAATATGCAAGAGAATGCCTTCTTGGATTGTCAAGCTGCTCTTCCATGAAGGCCGTTCCACCAAGAGGCAAAAGCCTTCCAATTCTAGCCTCTGACCTTTAAGCTAAGCTCAGTTTTGGGGGAATGGTTCATTTTTAAATTCTATTGACTTTTCAAAACTGACATTGATTCCAAAGTGTTAACTTTTTTTTGGTTGTTAGAATTAATAATTTTAACTTTATTTTAACTTATTTATTGTGAACCGCCCAGAGTTCCCCATGGGGGGAGATGGGCGGTTATAGAAATTAAATAAATAATAATAATAATAATTAAAATGCAGGCTTGAAAGGTAATAGTTACAAAGATTGTTGACTGTATTTTGGGTTGGGAAAGACTGCTCTAATCCTCCTCGAACCACTTCAACCAAAGCAACTGTTAAACAATTCTGAAAGTAATACTTGGGCTTTGGCTTAAGCACTGGCTTATCTTTAGCCACACCTGTCAGGGTTCATAGTTGAATCCTGCCATTAAGGGTGTAGAGTTAGTATAAGCGTGTGAACTGGAGGGAGGGGGTGAGTGTGCCAAGTGTGGTGGGTTTCGTCGGAGACTGTGGATTGCAGTGTCAAGGTCAGCCACCTGCAGGAGCTGGAGGCTTGGGAACGGAGAGGGAAAGCTCTGGACATTGACATCATAGACGCTGCGAAATTAGCGCGCAGGGGGGAGAGTTAAGTTAGCGCTGTTTGGCGGGAATCCGGCATTCGGATCTTTAGGAGTGTTTCAATTCACATGTATCCTGAATAAAGCTTATTCTGCATTTCAATGAATTGCACCGAGAAGTGTTTATTGGGGCACTGAAGTTGGAGTCATTACAGAAAGATCCAAATGCCCTTTTGTGTCGATTTACCCTGAGGCTACGACTGATACCTCGTCGAGCCTTGCCTGTGAGAATCGACCCCCTACCACTTACCTGTTAACCATCTGCATGGCAGATAACAGCAGGATGGAGGACTCTACCGTGTTAACACAGGTAGAGGAGCCGGAGCAACCAGGAACTTCCAGGGACTTAGGGGTAGTCCCGAAAGAAGAGAAATCGGTTGCCTTTGAAGAGAAAGCTGACCGTAAGAAGGGATCCAAGAAGGGAGATAAACGGAGCGGGATTGAGGTAGCCGAGATCCCCATGTTCCGCACTCCTAAAACCCGAGCGGAGTGCTCTATGGGGATTGGAGGTGGCCTCAAACCAGAGATGGGGAAGCGGGCTACTAAAACCCAGGTAACCCAATCCCAAAGAATGGCTTTCCTGGAGGCAAAGGCGTCCCGCATGGATTTCGAGTTGGAGACCATCAGTCAGCAGATGGCCATGATGAACCAAACCTTACAACACATCTTGCAAGTTCTCCCCCAGGAAGGGGGAAAAGTTACCCAGAAGGGGGTCACTCCGACCACGACTTCGGCGGAGAGTGAGACATCGGGCGAAAGTGATGAGGAAGAAGAAACATCAGAACCTGACACAGGTTTGAGACTTCCCTCCTCGGGCGGACAGGCCAAAGGGAGAACACTGGCTGTCAATAAGTTAAAGATGTGGTTCGATGGCGATCCAGGAAAGTTAGCCTGCTTCATGACCCATGTAAGAGGGTTCATGGAAGAATTTGAGGACTCATTTACTAATGAGGAGGCAAAAGTACGGTACGTGTCTAGCTTTTTGGAAGGGAAGGCAGCGCAGTGGTTGGTAGCCATGCATGATACAAGTGCCAAAGAACTGTTAACTTTTAAAGCGTTCATGCTGGCATTGAGAAAGAGATTTGAAGACACCTTATCAAAGATGTCGGCTAGAGTTGAATTGCAGCAATTGAGCCAGGGGAACCGCACAGTGGAAGAATATGCCATGGAATTTAAAAAACTAATCAGTCAGTTACCTGATTGGCCAGAAACTCAAATTGAGTATTTCCAGATGGGGTTAAAGCCTGAAATTCTGGAAATGGCAGCTAGGAGAGGGGACCCTGAGACGAATGGATCCAACTAGCGGGGAAGGCAGAGAGCACCAGGTTGCGCATCAAATCATATAAACAGCTCCAAACGCCGGGGAAAAGGGTGATTGGGACAGCTCAACCACCGAAGAAATCCATCAGTCAGAAAGCCTGGGAAGAAGAAAAAGAACACCGGGCTAAAAGTGGACTATGCTTTAAGTGTGGCAAGGAAGGCCATAGAATTAGCAATTGCCCGCAATCCATTTATGTGGCAAGGAAAAAGCCAGAGATCAAAGCAGCTAAACCACAACCTCCAAAAAGAAAGGGAGCAGCCATCGCGGTTGAGGAGCCAAGCAAAGCAGAAGTGTTTGGTGGCGAGAACGACTCAACAGATGAAGAATTTCTGCCGGCGGGAAACTCCAACTGCCTATCCTGAGATGCGCCGGAGGCCAGGCATTTGCAGATAGGCGCGCAGATCCCCTGGTGAGCGGCAACTGTCCCACCATGCAAGTAAAGGTAAAGATCGAGACTTTGGATGGGAGGGATCAAGCTAGTTTATTAGCTATGTTGGACTCGGGGTGTTCTAGATGTTTGATTCACCCTGCCATAGTGACTGGGTTGAGACTAAAGTTTGTTTGTTTGTTTGTTTGTTTATTTATTTATTGGATTTATCACCGCCCAACTCCCCCAAGGGGGACTCTGGGCGGTTTACAATAGAATTAAAATCATTAATATACATTTATAATAAAGAACATACATAATAAACAATAATTTAAAATATAATGAGTAAAATGGAATCCAAAGGCAGAGTATTCTTAAGTTATAAAAAGGGCTCCTCAGAGCAAATCTAAGGTGCTAGCCATCTCCAGGTATCTCCAATCTCCTTCTGACCCCAAGCATATTGACAAAACCAGGTTTTGAGTCTTTTTCGGAAGTCAAGTTATATAAAGTTATATAAACTCAAGGTACCAATAATTTTTTGTCAACTGGATGGGTCAGATATGAAGGGGGACCCAGTAGAATATTATACAGAAGCCATAAAAATGACTATTGGGATACATCAAGAGACTGTACGATTCATTGTAGCCCCTATAGCAAATCAGCCAATAGTATTAGGGCTGAAATGGCTAAGGGAGCACAATCCCCACATTGACTGGGTTTCTGGGGAGATGGAATTTGCGGATGGGTCCTATGCCGGGTTGGAAAGGGACGGCACGCAGCTTGGAACTGAAGTGGGAGCCGCAAGTGTTGAACTTGGGCAAGAAATGGCACAAGCTGCAAACGTCCCTGAGTCGTACGAGGAGGTGGAAGTAATTTTCGAGGAAACTGAGTCGGATCAGCTGCCCCCCCATCGTAAAACTGACTGTGCTATTGAGTTGGAACCAGGGGCAGTCTTACCAAAACCTAAGTTGTACTCCATGACTCATAAAGAATTACAGGAACTGAGAAAGTTTATTGACAAAAATCTAAAAAGGGGTTTCATTGAACCATCCACTTCACCCATGGCAGCGCCGGTACTGTTTAGAAAAAAGAAAGATGGATCGTTGAGACTGTGTACTGATTATAGAGGGCCAAATGTATTTCCAATCAATATCCATTGCCTTTATTGAAAGACATGTTGGCTCACTTAACCAAAGGAAAAATCTTTACCAAACTGGATTTAAGGGAAGCATATTTTAGAGTACGCATAAGAGAAGGGAATGAGTGGAAAACTGCTTTTAATTGCCAACTGGGTTGTTTTTGATTATCAG
Source organism: Charina bottae (assembly GCA_023362775.1). Taxonomy (NCBI): domain Eukaryota; kingdom Metazoa; phylum Chordata; class Lepidosauria; order Squamata; family Charinaidae; genus Charina; species Charina bottae. The sequence goes on along the minus strand of JALMGJ010000017.1, from coordinate 776,797 downwards.
GTCATGCCGTTCGGATTGACTGGAGGGCCTGGAGTATTTATGAGCTTAATTAATGAGGTTCTGCATGATTTTTTATATCAAGGTGTATTGATTTATTTAGATGATATACTAATCTATACGGAAACCATGGAAGAGCATGTAAAATTGGTCAAAGAAGTGTTAAAATGACTGTTAGATGCTAAACTATGTCAAATTGTCTAAATGTGAATTTCATAAGGAGAAATTGGATTATTTGGGGTACAGAATATCGCACCAAGCGATTGAGATGGACCCTGCAAAAGTGCGGGATGTCCTAGAGTGGGAATCCCCAAAAACCAAAAAACAGTTACAATCATTTCTTGGGCTCGCCAATTTCTATCGCCAATTCATTCCCCAATTTGCTCAGATAGCTTTGCCCTTAACTGATCTGTTAAAAACAAAACACCCCAATGAGGGGGTGCTAGCAAACAAGCCCCAAACAAAGCTGAAATGGACTCCAGCATGCCAAACCACTTTTGAACAGTTGAAAACGTTATTCACAGCTCAGCCTATCTTAAAGCATCCTGACTCTGAGCAACCATTTGTAATTCAAACAGACGCATCTGATACCGTAGTAGGTTCAGTATTGTTGCAGAGAGACACTGATAACAAACTAAGACCATGTGCTTATACCTCTCGTAAATTCACTGAAACTGAGAGACGTTGGCATATGTGGGAGAAAGAAGCATTTGCAGTTCGTCATGCTTTGGCTACATGGCGGCATTTGTTGGAAGGATCTCCCCACCCCTTTGAAGTTCTAACTGATCATAAAAACCTGGAAGCTTTAAAATCGCCATGCAAATTGAACCCAAAACAAGTAAGATGGGCTGAGTTTTTCAGTAGGTTCAGTGGTACCCAGCACCACTCCCAACATCAGCCACATCTTACTTACAAATGAAATACTGTAAAAAAGCAATCCTAAATCATCTACCTACCTTCTCCACATGCAAAGCCAGTTTCACCCCATTGTGCAGCCAAGAAAGTGCCACTACTGGGTCCCCCTCCACATCACTGCCCACTGTACTGTCCCAGCTGTTGGCCAGGTGGTCCGTCATGCTCCAACATTTGATGTGCCCATCAGCGTCAGCAGACAGAAGTCTGGATCCTGAAGCCAAAAGAAATGAAGGAGGTCAGAATACTAATCAAGGGAATGACAGAGGCCCATTCTCTGTGTGTACAACTGAATTGATTGAGCTGATGTATTTGAAGGCTGGCTTAAAGTCTCTTTCATGAACTGTCAACCCTTTGAGATAGGGTGCGTCATGGAAGAGACAATGCAAGGATTACTGCAATGCTCCTTTATTGTTATAGGGTATAATAACGGACTCCAGCAAAGGAGTCGTGGTGCTGGAGCTTGAGCACCTCAATGAAACCATGAGCTAAACCGTGAAGGGACACCCAAGACGGGAAGGTCGTGGCAGAGAGGTCAGAATAAATACGATCCCTGGGGAAGGTAATGGCAACCCACCCCAGTATTCTTGTCGTGAAAACTAAATGGATCAGTACAACCAGAGATATGTCGGTATACCATCGGAAGATGGGACTCCCAGTTTGGAAGATGGTCAAAATGCTACTGGGGAGGAACAGAGGATATGTTCAACTAGCCCCAGATGTGATGACGCAGCTAGCTCAAAGCCGAAAGGACGGCTAGTGGCCGACGGTGCTGGCGATGAACGACGAATCCGATATTCTAAAGATCAACACACCATAGGAACCTAGAATGTAAGATCTATGAGCCAGGGCAAATTGGATGTGGTTACTGGTGAGATGTCAAGATTAAATATAGACATTTTAGGTGTCAGTGAACTGAAATGGACTGGAATGGGCCACTTCACATCAGATGACCACCAGATCTACTACTGTGGACAAGAGGACCACAGAAGAAATGGAGTAGCCTTCATAATTAATAATAAAGTGGCTAAAGCAGTGCTTGGATACAATCCAAAAAACGATAGAATGATCTCAATTCGAATTCAGGGTAAGCCATTTAACATCACACTGATCCAAATATACGCCCCAACCACAGATGCTGAAGAAGCAGAAGTAGATCAGTTCTATGAGGATCTGCAGCACCTACTGGATAATACACCAAAAAGAGATGTTATTTTCATTACAGGAGACTGGAATGCTAAGGTGGGTAGTCAGACGACACCTGGAATTACAGGCAAGCATGGTCTGGGAGAACAAAATGAAGCAGGACATAGGCTGATAGAATTTTGCCAAGACAACTCACTGCGCATAACAAACACTCTCTTCCAACAACCTAAAAGACGACTTTATACATGGACTTCACCAGATGGTCGACACCGAAATCAGATTGACTACATCCTTTGCAGCCAAAGGTGGCGGACATCTATACAGTCGGTAAAAACAAGACCTGGAGCTGACTGTAGTTCAGATCACAAACTTCTTATTGCAAAATTTAGAATCAGACTAAAGAGAATAGGGAAGACCCACAGATCAGTTAGATATGAGCTCACTAATATTCCTAAGGAATATGCAGTGGAGGTGAAGAATAGATTTAAGGGACTAGATTTAGTAGATGGGGTCCCGGAAGAACTATGGACAGAAGTTCACAACATTGTTCAGGAGGCGGCAACAAAAAACGTCCCAAAGAAAAAGAAAACCAAGAAGTCAAGATGGCTGTCTGCTGAGACACTGGAAGTAGCCCAAGAAAGAAGGAAAGCAAAAGGCAACAGTGATAGGGGGAGATATGCCCAATTAAATGCAAAATTCCAGGGGTTAGCCAGAAGAGATAAGGAATTATTTCTAAACAAGCAATGCGTGGAAGTGGAAGAAGACAATAGAACAGGAAGGACAAGAGACCTCTTCCAGAAAATTAGAAACATCAGAGGTAAATTCCAGGCAAAAATGGGTATGATCAAAAACAAAGATGGTAAGGACCTAACAGAAGCAGAAGAGATCAAGAAAAGGTGGCAAGAATATACGGAAGATCTGTATAGGAAGGATAATAATATTGGAGATAGCTTTGACGGTGTGGTCAGTGAGTTAGAGCCAGACATCCTGAAGAGTGAGGTTGAATGGGCCTTAAGAAGCATTGCTAATAACAAGGCAGCAGGAGACGACGGTATCCCAGCTGAACTGTTTAAAATCTTGCAAGATGATGCTGTCAAGGTGATGCATGCCATATGCCAACAAATTTGGAAAAAACAAGAATGGCCATCAGATTGGAAAAAAATCAACTTATATCCCCATACCAAAAAAGGGAAGCACTAAAGAATGTTCAAACTATCGAACAGTGGCACTTATTTCACATGCCAGTAAGGTAATGCTCAAGATCTTGCAAGGTAGACTCCAGCAATTCATGGAGCGAGAATTGCCAGATGTACAAGCTGGGTTTAGAAAAGGCAGAGGAACTAGAGACCAAATTGCCAATATCCGCTGGATAATGGAGAAAGCCAGGGAGTTTCAGAAATATTTTTCCGAATTATTTATTTTTGTTTTATTGACTATTCTAAAGCCTTTGACTGTGTGGATCATAACAAATCGTGGCAAGTTCTTGGTGGTATGGGGATACCAAGGCATCTTGTCTGCCTCCTGAGGAATCTGTATAACGTCCAAGTAGCAACGGTTAGAACAGAGCACGGAACAACGGACTGGTTTAAGATTGGGAAAGGAGTACGGCAGGGCTGTATACTCTCACCCTACCTATTCAACCTGTATGCAGAACACATCATGCGACGTGCTGGGCTTGAGGAATCCAAGGCTGGAGTTAAAATCGCTGGAAGAAACATTAACAATCTTAGATATGCAGATGATACCACTTTGATGGCTGAAAGCGAGGAGGAGTTGAGGAGCCTTATGATGAAGGTGAAACAAGAAAGTGCAAAAGCTGGGTTGCAGTTAAACCTCAAAAAAACCAAGATTATGGCAACCAGCTTGATTGATAACTGGCAAATAGAGGGAGAAAAAGTGGAGGCAGTGACAGACTTTGTATTTCTAGGCACAAAGATTACTGCAGATGCTGACTGCAGACAGGAAATCAGAAGACGTCTACTTCTTGGGAGGAGAGCAATGGCAAATCTTGATAAAATAGTTAAGAGCAGAGACATCACACTGACAACAAAGGTCCGCATAGTTAAAGCAATGGTATTCTGTAGTAACCTATGGCTGTGAGAGCTGGACCATAAGGAAGGCTGAGCGAAGGAAGATAGATGCTTTTGAACTGTGGTGCTGGAGGAAAATTCTGAGAGTGCCTTGGACTGCAAGAAGATCAAACCAGTCCATACTCCAGGAAATAAAGCCAGACTGCTCACTTGAGGGAATGATATTAAAGGCAAAACTGAAGTACTTTGGCCACATAATGAAAAGACAGGATACCCTGGAGAAGATGTTGATGCTAGGGAAAGTGGAAGGCAAAAGGAAGAGGGGCCGACCAAGGGCAAGATGGATGGATGATATTCTGGAGGTGACAGACTCAACCATGGGGGAGCTGGGGATGGTGACGGCCAACAGGAAGCTCTGGCATGGACTGGTCCATGAAGTCACGAAGAGTCGGAAGCGACTGAACGAATAAACAACAACAAAATAATAACAGAATCTTGAAAGCCTGCCAGTTTCTCCCTGCACCCTCTTATACCAAACAGAATCAAGGTGAGGTTATTTTGAGTCTCTTTCTCACATCCTCTCCTCTCTCCCAGGCCTGAGTTGTCATTTATTATCTCTTAATGATCCTTGTATACCTTCATCAAGGTCAATTTCATACTCCTCTATATGGACACAGCTATGTAGTCATCTTGGCAACAATCCAGAAGTGGTTTGCAAATGCTTTCTTCTGGGATATTTTGTGAATAGTCTAGAGTCCTGGAGTTTGCTGGTGGTTTCCCATCGAAACAGCTTCTGGGGACTGGGAAACAGATATGCGCACTCCGGGAAGCTGCAACTGACATGACACTGACGCCGGCTGAATAGACCAGTTCGCACCTGGCTGATGACCGCAAATACACATCCTCACCAAGGGATGACGACGGGTCTCGGAAGACACGATTACATGTGTCTCCAAACAAAGAACCTTGGGGGGAGGGAATGCTTAAATGTAACCACTGTATCTGTTTCACTCATTCAAGTCTTTGTTTGTGCTAGCTTCTGTATCCTGTAATAAACTCTTCTACTTCTAAGAACTCATGCGTCTGTGAGTTATTCTAGAGCAGGGAGATTACAGATATCGGATGGAGTGCCTTATAATAGTCTAGAGTCCTGGAGTTTGCTGGTGGTTTCCCATCGAAATAGCTTCTGGGGACTGGGGATCAGCCAAGGTCGGCTGGTATCTAATTATGTAAACCACCCTTCCCCAGCCTGGTACAATCTCCCCCAAGACATCTGTAAAGTATCAGCCTGAGGAAGGTGGATCCTTAATATCCATTTCACCAACTCATCCTGACGCTTCAAGATCTTGAGAACAACGAAGATCTTCCCAGGCAAAGGGAAGATCTTCCCAACACTTTTATTTGCAGGTGCCACAAATTGAACCTGAGATCTTCAGGTCAAACAGGTGCACGAGGCCACAGCTGTCCTTCTTTACCTGACTGATCCCATTCCAAGCACGTGATTATTTCAGTGTGTCCAGAATTGATGGAATTGATGGAGTGGACGTCCCATGGGTGTTCCGTGTCAAGGATGTGGATCATATGGGTGAGGTCTGAGGAAGGAGATGAAAGAAAAAGTTATAAATGGATGAGAAAGCAGTGGAGGGGGAAGGAAATATCGTTAGTTAGAATTAATGCTGCAGCTGCTTGGACATCAGGTAGAGCAGGGTTCCTCAACCTCAGCCATTTTAAGATGTGTGGACTTCAACTCCCAGAATACTCCAGCCAGCATTGCTGGCTGGAGTATTCTGGGAGTTGAAGTCCACACATCTTAAAATGGCTGAGGTTGAGGAACCCTGAGGTAGAGGAAAAGAGATGGCAAAGCTGGGCTTAGCTGAGGGAGGCTGTGGGGAATCTCCTAGGATTCCTCGGGATTCCCCTGCTCTAGAGTCACTCCCAGCTCTAAAACAGAGGAAGAATAACAATAATGGACTGATTTTTCAGGCTAGTTCCCCACCTCATTTGACTATTCAGATAACTTGAAGCTTTGCCAGTAGCCTGGAGCTTTGACCTCAGCACAAAACCTTCCAGGATGGGGAAAGCAAAGCCATTGTCTGTTGCCCATCTGGCATCCAAGGGCAGACTGCCTCTGGACAGGGAGGCTCCACTGAGCCATCCATGAATTTATACAATCTGTCCAATTCTCCATGAAAGCCAAGAAAATACAATAAATTCACCACGATCAGATTGAGGCTATTTAATGGACTGACCCCTACGTTTGGTACAAGGTTGTCCATTTCTTCATATTCTCTTTTTGTATGAAAACAATTTCAGGAACTATCTTCGTATTCCAGAATGTAAGAAGAAGAACTTTGGAACATTCTGCCCCCAGAGGTGAGGCAGGCCCCATCGCTCCAGTCCTTCCAGAAGAACTTAAAGACCTGGTTTTGCCGCCTCGCTTGGGAGGGGAATAGGAATAGTTCTTCATGGGGATGGCTGGTGCCATAGAGCCCTTTTAGAAGATCATTGTATCGCCTCTTGGATTTTATATATTTAATTTATTAATAATGATTACATATTGTATTTTTATAACTATTTATAGGATAATTTTAATTTTTATGTGCGTAAACCGCCCAGAGTCCCCTTTGGGGGAGATGGTGCAGTAATAGAAGTTAAAGTATAAATGAATAAAATAAATAAAAATAAACTTCATTTAACATCTGGCAAAGAACCCAACATAGTAAGAAATACCTTTTTCCTCCTCATTTTTCAGGTCTGTGGTGAAAGCAATCAAGTTGCGGCAAGACCAGGCGCAGACCAGGGGAATGGACGGGCAGTGGTTACTCCTTGGACGTTTCTCCCACTCGCAGACATAGGCCAGATCCATCGCCCCTTCCTCAGTTTAATAGCAGGGAACTGCTACCTGGAAGAAAATTGCAACTGGAAGCTGCCGTAACTATTACAAAGTAAAAAATGCCAGCTGAAAAACCAAAGGGAATAACAGCAGCCATCTTCTCGAACGTTCAGTAACACTGCCCCCCTGCCCCGCTCCACTTCTTAAAATGTGCTGCTTTTCTGCAGGCCGATGTGCAGAAATCAAAGACCAGGTTGGGACAAAAGGTAAGGGAAACAGTTGAGACCTTGGTGCTCTCTGAGCTTGGTTGTTTGCTTGCAGACGTTTCCTTGCCTGACTAGGTAACATCTTCAGTGCTAGAAGGGAGTGGGGTTTGCTCTCTGTTTATATACAGTAGCTTGCCCTGCCAGTGTTGGTTCCTTGGAGAAAAAAACACCCCCACCAACACTGACAAGGGAAGCTACTGTATATACCAGTGTTTCTCAACCTTGACAACTTGAAGATGCGTGGACTTCAACTCCCAGAAACCAGAAGCTATGCTGGCTGGGGAATTCTGAAAGTTGAAGTCCACACATCTTCAAGCTGCCAAGGTTGAGAAACACTGGTATACAAACAGAGAGCAATTTTCAAATTTGTTTCTATCTTCACCAGTATTAACCATCTCACCCAATTTTTTATCATTTATTAATTTAAGGCTGGGCTACCCTATCTGGCAAATAACAATCAACTGAATGGCAGTCAACTGAATGGCAGCCAAGAGACCCAAAAACTGACAAACCAGTATGCTGGCTGGGGAATTCTGGGAGTTGGTCCACACATCCTAAAGTTGCTGAGGTTGAGAAACACTGATCTAGATTTTTGCAGCCTAGATATGATGGTCCTAAATTTGAGAGGCATTCCTTCCATCTGTTCACAAAAATCATTCATGAAAATGTTGATGGGTACCAGTTCCAGGATCAAACCTGTGGCACCCCCCTCAATACCTCACTCCAATTTGATTTTAAAAAAAATAATGACTATTCTCTGAATATCTATCAACCGATGTGGACGCTAAGACTCAACACTGACTTGATGGTGCACAATCAATCAATCAATCAATCAATCAATCAATCAATCACTCTTTGAATACAGTTTTCAAGGCACCTGTGGATTTCCTTAATAGACCACGCACTGATCTAGCTTGCCAATCAAAATGGCACGGAGCACACTGTCAAATGCTTTTGCTACAGTGTATTAAATCCATAGCAACCCATAATCTACCAAAACCCAAAATTAATAATCACTGCATTGTGTCCAGTGTAATGGCTCTAAAAGATCAATGCCTCAACAAAAGATGCAAAGAAAGAAAAATTACTCTGGAACTACAAGCTGTGCAGTAAAAACGCCTTCCGGGAGTAGCTTTAACATGCTGAGATTCTTAGCATCCTTTCTTGCTTCCCAAATGAACTTTCCCATGTCCCCCCTACTTACCCCAACCATCCATGCAGTCCCGCTCCTATGCGCCTGCGCCAAAACGTGGGCTTTCTCTCTAACGCTGTCTAACGAGGTGCCCGATATTCATGTCAGTGAAATGAAATCTTTAAAAAGCCCACACCAGAGAAAAATATAATCCCTCCCAGCTACATACAAGCCTCTTTTGCTGTGAAAACTCAAATTTCAGTTTCTTTTCGGGGATCTTAAAACACTACCAATGAGGACGAGGGCCCCTAGTCCCCACCCCTATCATAATCTTCCGCGGTGATGACCAAGAGGCGTATATTTGCATACGTCCTTCCCCATCATGCGCCAAGTAGAAAGATAAAACAAATAACGAATTTATTGGAAAGAAAAGCTTGTTAATGTACTTTAATACTAAAACATAATAAGCATAGAGCGCTAAGAAGACTCTGCATGGGCAGAGAAATCATAGACAAACTTGCACTTATACTATCTCACTATAACATTACAATTAGACGTATATAGAGCTTTATATATCAGGCAAGCCAACCTCTAGTTTGTGCTCGCTTCGGCAGCACATATACTAAAATTGGAACGATACAGAGAAGATTAGCATGGCCCCTGCGCAAGGATGACACGCAAATTCGTGAAGCGTTCCATATTTTACTTCACTCCAAAATACAAATTCTTTGCAATTTATCTGTTCCTATAGTCTCACGCGCAGTATCCTTCTGTAAATTCCTTTTCCATCCAACCTGTGTATGGTTATTTATCAATGTCGGCAGATACATTTATAGAAAACGTTTGTAACTGTTTCATTTCTTAGGTCACAGTGCATGGTGCTTTTATTATGATTATGCTTTATTAATGTAATATGAGCCTTTTAAAAGTAATATTATAAATATTTTATAAATATTATTCATAATACAAATAATATAATTTATATAATTGTATAAATAATTCTAATTCATTCCCGTCCTAAACAGATTTAAGATTATATCTTCCAAGGAGCAGAAACCTACAGTATGTTTGTTGTACAATGAAAAGATCCAACTACCTACCAGGAGATATTCATAAGCACAATGATGGTGTGATAGCAATTATTTTATTTCAATAATTTTAAATACCATTTAATTAAACAAAATTCAGGTTTGATGCAATATTGCTATTTTATAGTAAAATACATAATATAATAATGTAGAATTAGAAATACTAATGATTCCTATACTGTATTACTATCATTGCTCTTGTTGTTGTTCAGTCGTTTAGTCGTGTCCAACTCTTCGTGACCTCATGAACCATAGCACGCCAGGCCTTCCTGTCCTCCACTGTCTCCCGGAGTTTACTCAAATTCATGTTCGTTACATCGGTGATGCTGTCTAACCATCTCATCCTCTGCCGTCCCCTTCTCCTTTTGCCTTCAGTCTTTCCCAGCATCAGGGTCTTTTCCAGTGAGTCCTCTCTTCACATTAGGTGGCCAAAGTATTTGAGCTTCAGCTTCAGCATCTGTCCTTCCAATGAGCAGTCAGGGTTGATTTCCTTTAGGATTGACTGATTTGACCTCCTTGCAGTCCAAGGGGCTCTTAAAAGTCTTCTCCAGCACCACAGTTCGAAAGCATCAATTCTTCAGCGCTCAGCCTTCCTTATGGTCCAACTCTCACAGCCATACATTACTACTGGAAAAACCATAGCTTTAACTATACGGACCTTTGTCGGCAAGGTGATGTCTCTGCTTTTTAATATGCTGTCTAGGTTTGCCATAGCTTTCCTCCCAAGGAGCAAGCGTCTTTTAATTTCATGGCTGCAGTCACCGTCTGCGGTGATCTTGGAGCCCAAGAAAATAAAATCTGTCACTGCTTCCATTTCTTCCCCTTCTATTTGCCAGGAAGTGATGGGGCCAGATGTCATGATCTGAGTTTTTTTAATGTTGAGTTTCAAGCCAGCTTTTGCACTCTCCTCTTTCACCCTCATCAAGAAGCTCTTTAGTTCCTCTTCACTTTCTGCCATTAGGGTGGTATCGTCTGCATATCTGAGGTTGTTGATATTTCTCCCGGCAATCTTAACTCCAGCTTGTGATTCATCCAGCCCGGCATTTCTCATGATGTACTCTGCATATAAGTTAAATAAGCAGGGTGATAATATACAGCCTTGTCGTACTCCTTTCCCAATTTTGAACCAATCGGTTGTTCCATGTCCGGTTCTAACTGTTGCTTCTTGACCCGCATACAGGTTTCTCAGGAGACAGGTAAGGTGGTCTGGTACTCCCATCTCTTTAAGACTTTGCCACAGTTTGTTGTGATCCACACAATCAAAGGCTTTAGCGTAGTCAATGAAGCAGAAGTAGATTTTTTTCTGGAACTCTCTTGCTTTTTCCATGATCCAGTGAATGTTGGCAATCTGATCTCTAGTTCCTCTGCCTCTTCGAAACCCAGCTTGCACTTCTGGTAGTTCTCGGTTCACATACTGCTGAAGCCTAGCTTGTAGGATTTTGAGCATAACCTTGCTAGCATGTGAAATGAGCGCAATTGTACGGTAGTTTGAACATTCTTTGGCATTGCCCTTCTTTGGAATTGGAACGTAAACTGACCTTTTCCAATCCTGTGGCCACTGTTGAGTTTTCCAAATTTGTTGGCATATTGAGTGCAGCACTTTAACAGCATCATCTTTTAGGATTTTAAATAGCTCAGCTGGGATACTGTCTTCTCCGCTAGCTTTGTTGTTAGTAATGCTTCCTAAGGCCCACTTGACTTCACTCTCTAGGACAGGGCTTTCCAAAGTGCCGCCACTGGCGACACACCCAGCGGCGGCGGCGACACGCACGCACACGGTGACGGCGCAGAGGCGCGCGCGGGGCGGCGGCACGGGGGAGCGCGCGGCGGCGCGTGCGCGCATGGTGGCGGTGCGGGAGGGGCGTGCGGCGGCGCGCGTGCATGGTGGCCGGCGTGCGGCGGCGCGCGCGTGCATGGCGGCCACCGTGCACGTGCGCGCCGCCGCTTCTGGGTGGTGTGGCGACACACCACGCTGTGTGTGGCGACACACTTTTGTGTCGCGACACACAGTTTGGAAAGCTCTGCTCTAGGATGTCCGGCTCAAGCTCAATGACCACACCATCGTATTTATCAGGGATATTAAGATCTTTCTTGTATAGTTCTTCTGTGTATTCTTGCCACCTCTTCTTAATCTCTTCTGCTTCTGTTAGGTCCCTGCCTTTTTTGTCCTTTATCATGCCCATCTTTGCACAAAACGTTGCCTTGATATCTCTGATTTTCTTGAAGAGATCTCTAGTCTTCCCCATTCTATTGTTTTCCTCGATTTCTTTGCATTGTTCATTTAAGAAGGCCTTCTTATCTCTCCTTGCTATTCTCTGGAAATCTGCATTCAGTTGGTTATATCTTTCCCTTTCTCCCTTGCCTTTTGCTTCCCTTCTTTCCTCAGCTATTTGTAAAGCTTCATCGGTCAGCCACTTTGCTTTCTTGCATTTCTTTTTCTTTGGGATGGTTTTAGTTGCTGCCTCCTGTACAATGTTATGGACCTCCATCCATAGTTCTTCAGGCACTCTGTCTACCAGATCTAATCCTTTAAATCTATTCCTCACCTCCACTGTATATTCATAAGGGATATGATTTAGGTCATATCTGAGTGGTCTAGTGGTTTTCCCTACATTCTTCAATTTAAGCCTAAATTTTGCGATAAGAAGCTCATGATCTGAGCCACAGTCAGCTCCAGGTCTTGTTTTTGCTGATTGTATAGAGCTTCTCCATCTTTGGCTGCAAAGTATATAATCAATCTGATTTCGGTATTGACCATCTGGTGATGTCCATGTGTAGAGTCGTCTCTTGTGTTGTTGGAAAAGAGTGTTTGCTATGACCAGCGTGTTCTCTTGACAAAATTCTATTAGCCTTTGCCCTGCTTCATTTTGTACTCTGAGGCCGAACTTGCCTGTTATTCCGGTTATTTCTTGATTTCCTACTTTAGCATTCCAGTCCCCTATGATGAAAAGGACATCTTTTTTGGTGTTAGTTCTAGGAGGTGTTGTAGGTCTTCATAGAACCGGTCAACTTCAGCTTCTTCGGCATAAGTGGTTGGGGCATAGACTTGGATCACTGTGATGTTGAATGGTTTGCCTTGGATTCGAACTGAAAGCATTCTGTCGTTTTTGAGGTTGTACCCCAGTACTGCCTTTCCCACTCTTTTATTGACTATGAGAGCTACTCCATTTCTTCTAAGGGATTCTTGCCCACAGTAGTATATATAATGGTCTCCTGAATTAAATTCGCCCATTCCTGTCCATTTTAGTTCGCTGATTCCCAAGATGTCGATGTTCAATCTTGTCATCTCATGTTTGACCACATCCAGCTTACCTTGATTCATTGATCTTACATTCCAGGTTCCTAATCAATATTGTTCTTTACAGCATCAGACTTTCCTTCCACTTCCAGACACATCCACAACTGAGTATCCGTTCGACTTTGGCACAGCCGCTTCACTCTTTCTGGAGCTACTCGGAATTGCCCTCCGCTCTTCCCCAGTAGCATATTGGACACCTTCTGACCTGAGGGGCTCATCTTCCGGCGTCATATCTTTTAGCCTTTTGATACTGTCCATGGGGTTTTCTTGGCAAGGATACTGGAGTGGGCTGCCATTTCCTCCTCCAGTGGACCACGTTTTGTCAGAACTCTCCGTCATGACCTGTCCGTCTTGACCTGACTTCATTGAGTTACGCAAGCCCCTTCACCACGACAAGGCAGTGATCCATGAAGGGGATCATTGCTCTACCTTAGTGTTTTTCAATCTTGGCAACGTGAAGATGTGTGGACTTCAACTCCCAGAATTCCCCAACCAGCCTGGGTGTATAATACAGTAATAATATGATTTATGATTATTTAGGATTTACCTAAATCCTAAACAGATTCTTGTATACATTTAAAAGTTAAATAACAATGATCATACATACAATACACATATAATAATGCAATGACATTAAAATACACATAAGGTGAGGGAATGGCCATTTCTGTGGTTTAAAAAAGGCCAGTTTTTGAAACCAACTTAATGACGCAATCTAAACCCCACAGTTGGATAACCAAATTTATTCACTCTTTCAGTGCCTTTTTAGTGTCCTAAAAAAAATAACGCAGAATAATTTCATGAATCAAACAGTTTGAATTTTTTCAAACGCCTCCTGCAACCTGTTTGGAGAAGGTAGTTTTTTTTTAAAAAAATAGCTTTTAATTTAGGCAAAAAAAGCTGCAGAGAAAGGTCTGTTGTGATGCTTGCAAAATATGGAACGCTTCACGAATTTGCGTGTCATCCTTGCGCAGGGGCCATGCTAATCTTCTCTGTATCGTTCCAATTTTAGTATATGTGCTGCCGAAGCGAGCACAAACCTAACTGTTGTTGGAGGATTATTTAAAGGTTATTTCCTCAGTTTTTTTGAAGCCATGGTAAACGATGTCTGTTGCTTTTTCTTCTTCTGTGTTTTACACTCAAAACACGTATTTCTATTTCAGTGTATTTGTTTCCAAATACTGAACCTGCACCTTTTAAAATTCATTTTTAAAAACAACAGACATTATTGAGCTTCCCAAAGTGCATTATGGGAGGCGCCCATGCAAATCAAGCAATCTATTCTGCTAACTGCCCCCTCTTCCGATTTTATTTCTTTTCTTTAATTAATGCAATTCTTCTCGTGCTTCCCCGTTTTTTCCCCCCTCCAAAACGCTTTGGAAAAAATGCCTTAAATTTCGAAAGCAAAGGACATCCCCTGGCTGCTAAATGCAACCCAATCCGCGCGCACATACAGCCGTCGAAGTATTGATCCGGCTGCTGCTGTTCCTTACGCCAGGAATGGGCTGGCAAGGTAGGGCTTGCTCCGCATGCAGATTTGCACCGTCTGTGCCGTGTTTCTACAGGCGACCTGCACGTTGCCCCCATTGCAATGCCATCCTGCCCATAAAAAAACCCTGCCCCTTGCATTTCACTTCCCCAGAAGCCCCCTAACCCGAGGCGGGTCCACCAGCCGCTCCCCGTCGCTGCTTGGCTGAATCCCCGAACCCTTCAAGGTGCGTCAGACTACAGCTCCCTCCCATCGCTTCCAAGTTCCATGGTTTAGGCTGGGGGTCATGGATGGTGGAGTCCGTCCTGGTCTGGGCATCATGGAACAGGTAGTCCAAGGCATTTGACCGGGGGTGGGGGAGGAGATCTATACTCTCACCCTTCCAGAAGCAGACCAATGAAAATGCCATTCTGATTAAACGATGATGGTAATGATTGATAATGATAATGATAATATAATGATAATGATTGCTAATGATAATTGCACGGGTGCAATCTACCTCAGTGTTTCTCAATCTCAGCAACTTTAAGATGTATGCACTTGAGAAACACTGATCTACAGGAAGCCAGCTGCCCAAACTGTGCTCCTCATGCACATGTGCAGGGGGAACTTCTGCACTGCTGTTTACACGCAAGGTAACTCTGTTCCCACGACACCAGCTCCTCCCGCAGGCGGCTGAGCAGCGCAACCTCCTCCAGCCTAATAAAGGCGGCGACACCGACCACAGCAGGAACTGCTCGCTTGCAAGGAGCGGGTTAATTCCAGCCCTGCCTCCCCTCCTCTCCCCGGGTTGACGTCACTTCCTGCCAGGGAGGCTCCTTGGCCGAGTCGGTCCCGTCCTTCGGTCGTTCGGGGAGCGGAGAGGGAAAGGGGGGACAGGGCAGGCAGCGATGGTGGGGCTGAAAGGGGGAGCGGCTGGGGGGCTGAGGGGGAGCCGGGAGGAGCAGCTGCCTGGAGCCCCCCTGGGCCAGCCCTACGGGTGAGTAGGAGAAAGGTGGAGGGTTGTGGGGCGCTGCACAATTGGTGGGGTTCCCTTTTTTGCAATGGTCGTGAATCCCATCTGATTCAGCCTCCTCCTGACCCTCAGGTCAAGGAGGGCAGGAGCCCCTTCCCTCTTTCATTTGGAACTGTAAGATAGACTGCCTTATCATCTGGAGGTTTTTGTGTTTAATAACACAGACAGCTCTGAAGTGGAGTTGGGTAGGATCTGACTGTAAAAATCCAGCTCATCCAGGATCCCGGAGCCCATAAGCAAGGGTGGGAAGGCAACAGCTGTCACCCACCGCCTTGTTTTTGTTGATGTGTTTCCTCCGAATGTGGAGGTTCCATTTTTTGAGACAGAGCTCCTCCTTATTGAAGCCTGTTTTATTTAAAAGCAGTTGAATCCTAATGACTCACAAGTTCCTAGGGCAGTGAGTTCCACAGGTATATTATACACATTGCTGGGTTCTTTTGTCATCCCTGCACTTGGGACGGCTACTGTCTTTGATTGTATTAATGCTTTATGCCTTTTTTATATGTCAACTGCCTGAAGAGGAAAAGTTTGTTTTAAAAGGCAATCTAGGAATTTTTTTTTTACATAAGTAATAACATATCTGGGGCGTGGTGGCTCAGCGGGTAAGATGCCAGGCTTGTCGCAAGTTCGGAGGTTCGAATCCCTAGCCCTGTGTGCGGAGTGAGCTCCCGCACTAGCCCCAGCTCTTGCCAACCTAGCAATCCGAAAGCATGCAAATGCAAGTAGATAAATAGGTACCACTTCCGTGGGATGGTAACAGCGTTCCGCGTGCGTCATGCCAGCCACATGACCGTGGAAGCGTCTTCGGACAACGCTGTCTCTTCGGCTAACAAGCGGAGATGAGCACCGGCCCCTAGAGTCGGACACGACTGCACAAATGTGCGGGGGGAACTTTTACCTTTAATAACATATCTAAATGCAAGAACACTTACATTCTTTCCTATTCATAAACTGATGGCCTTCTAACATTTCACTTCTTAAACTTTTTTCTACCCTACCTTTAGTTCAAGACTGGGAAAATGGTCAGCCACCCGATGAAACTGGATTACAGTTTCCACCTACCCATGATGCAAACTTCCTGGGAATGATGGGTGTTGTAGACCAAAACAATGCATTATCTTTGGGCATAGACAAAGGAGTCCTTATGATTTTCCTCCTTTATCCATTTTAAGGGGAATATTTGACATAATTATTAATTGTGAACATTATTGATTGCAAAATATTTACTTATTTATTTGATTTATATAGCCACCCATCTCACAATGGCAATTTTGGGCAGCTTCCAACATTTAAAAACAACACAGTAACATAATATAAAACATAAACAGCCGAGGAGTCAACCAATCTAGACCAATAATAACCACATCATGGGCTCTACAAACACTCTGGCCCCCATGCCCACAAACACATCCACGTCTTTGGAGCCTTCCAAAAAAAACTGGCTGGATGGGAGCCAATCTAATCTCAGGGAGGACCGTATTTAACGGTAGGTAGTACAACAGAAAAGGATCTCTTTGTGGGTCAATCAGATAATTATTGATTGCAAAATGTAAGGATTTGTTGCATATACAAAAAAAAAAAGAAAGCAACCAGCCAGTGCGACTTGATGCCTGTTGACTCAGAAATCAAACCCACAGTTTTCCGCAGTGCTTCCTCTCCAGAGGAGTCAGATTGCCACATTAACAAAATGTTTCCCTGTAGTTTAACTATTGAAGAAGCAGATGGCTTGCGCTGACCCAGGTGGTGGCTATTTCTGTTCTTGGTTTTTTAAAAAAGTTGTTATCACCAACATTTCTCTTGTTAAGCAAACAGGCAAAATGATGAGACCGTAAAACCGCCCAGAGTTGGGCGGTAAAGAAATGTGATTGACTGATAAACAAACAAAGGGAAAGGAGAAAGTTACCTGCTTTTAGATCTCTCCAGCAACCCCAGTGAAAGGAGTTCTGTCCTGGAACAGTATCTGCAAAACTCTTTTCAGAAAATATGAAATGCTGGAATCAGTGACTGCGAAAAGGAAAATAATTGAACCCCATGAACGCCTCTTTTTTTAGCCCCAGTCCAATCTGCCACAAGGCCTGACCTCTGGAAGATGAAAAATCATAATGGAAAATTAAGTGAGGGGAGATGGACTCTTGCAGTGTTGCTGCAGGATTTTCTTCTTTTGTCGGTATTTCTTTGGAAGATTAATTCCTTTTCATTTTTAGCTAGATTTTTCTGTTGTTAAAAGTAGGCACCAAGTCTCCACATATTGAACTCGCATCTGAGGGATGGGATGGGATGGATGGGCCCATGTATTTTTTAGGGCTCCCAAATGGAAATGATTTGCATTGCCTTTGCGTGGGACTTCCCAAGCTTTTCTACAGCTTTAAGGCTCCCTGGAGGTCCCCCAACCAAGTATAACTAGGCTTCATACAATGGCCTGGGCCATCTTTTGCAACCTTCGGAAGGGCTGAATTGCCAGTACTTGGGAAAGGCTGGCTTAGTTCATGATCCTTTGCAAGAATCCAGCAACTAGCAGTTGCAAGTAAAGATACCGGCATGGAAATGTGTATAGACATCATTCCTAACAGCTGAATTGATCCTCCACGTTTAAGAGTAGCCTACCTCTAAATACCATATGCTGGGAGAACAGCAGGAGGACACTCCTCCCACCTGCCTTGTTCTTTCTGGGCGCAGATGAGGATTGCTTAGGTCTGGATCTGGGTTTCAGTCCTGCACTTAGCTGTGTTGGCCGTTGAAGCATTTGCAAAAAGAGAAGGCAAAGAGGAGGTACCGGGTTAAGCCTTGGATTCTGGGGGGATTTTGTCTCTCGCAGAAGGATTGAGGATTGCTTGCCCGCTCTGGCCAGAGCTTCTGCCAAGAGGTTTTCTCCGGCCAAACGGAAGCAGTACTACATTGACCAAGCCATCCGCAACTCAGACCTCATTCCCAAGGCTAAAGGGAAGAAGAGCCTCCAGCGCCTGGAGAACAGTAAGTGGTTGGCAGGCTTGGGAAGCCTTTGGCAGCTGGCTCTTACCTGTTGATTACCTGTTGAATTGAGGCTGTTTGGAAATTGATCAAAATCCAGAGCAGCCTTTTCCAAATAGATGCACTCCAGGGGTTTAGACTCTTAACTTGTATCAACCGCCGTACTGTAGTTATGCTGGCTGGGAATTCTGATGGTTTTGGCCCCAGTGCTCTTAGAACCGTTAAGTGATACAGGAGCTCTTCTCTCAGGCCAACAAAGTGAATTATTACCTTCCAGACTACAGGTAGTCCTCAACTTACGACCACAGTTGGGATCAGAACTTCGGTCACTAAGCAATGGGGTTGTTAAGTGAGGCATGTGACCGCACCCGATTTTACAACCTTTTTTGCCATGGTCGTTAAGCGATTCACGTGGTTGTTAAACGAATCCTGCTGCTCCCCCATTTATTTTGCTTGTCGGAAGCCGGTTTGGAAGGTTGCAAATGGTGATCGCATGACCCTGGGATGCTGTAGCCGTTGTAAATACATGCCAGTTGCCAAGTGCTTGAATTTTGATCATATGACCGTGGGGATGCTGCAACAGTCATAAGTGCAAGGTCGTAAGTAACTTTTTCCGGTGCCATCGTAACTTTGAACGGTCGCTAAACGAATGGTCGTAGGTCAAGGACTACCTGTAGTGGGACTGGCTGTTATTTTTTTGTACATTGAATGTAAAGACTGGACCGCCATTTGTCCAGAATGGTATGGGGATTCCTGTACTGGGCAGGGGGTTGGACTAGAAGGCCTCCAAGGTCCCTTCCAACCCGAGGATTCTCTGTTTGAATGGTCCAACAGGGTAGCTGTTAGGGATGGCCAGTCTGACTTGGTGCTGTCTTGCCTGCCTGTGTCGGCATTGAGAGCCAACAGGTAATTGAGCGTGAGGTGATGGTGAAGGTGCTGGACTGGGAGTGGGGAGAGCCTGGTGGTTGTCCCACCTCAACCACGGAAGCTCATTGGCTGACTTTAGGCTAGTCCCTCCTCCTCAGCCCAACCTACCTCACAGGGTTGTTGTTGGGAAAAATTGGAAAAGGGAGCACTATGTGAGTCCTTGAGCTTCAGTACAGAAAGTGAGATATAAAGCTAATACATACTTAAATGGTCCTATTACCATGATGTCGGATGTGCTGTGCTGCCCACTGACGTCCGTCCCTGAAAGGTTCACTATCAGGCAGTGTTTCTCAACCTTGGCAGCTTGAAGATGTGTGGACTTCAACTCCCAGAATTCCCCAGCCAGCCATGCTGTCCACACATCTTCAAGCTGCCAAGGTTGAGAAACACTGCTATAAGGTAGGAAGCTTCATATGTCATTATTTATTCTGTGTATTTCTAGCGCGTTACCTAATGACCCTCCTTGAGCGGGACGACTGCACCAGCGAAGAAGGGGATCTTGCCCATCCTGCCCCACCAAGCATTTTTACCGAGGCCTGCAGCAATGAGACTTACATGAAGGTAGGGCTCTATGTTTTTTTTCTTTTCTGCAGCTGATTCCCTCTTCCTCGGAAACCGCATCTCTCGCCAAACCCAGCTTTGCCTCTGCTTGTATCGGAAACAGAGATTTCCCCAGGAAATTGGTGTTCCAGTGCTCAATTAATTCAACACCCCTTGCAAGAAATTGGTGCTTTTTTTTTGGCAAACTGATTAAAATAAACCATACAGTTTATTTTATGAACTTCATGAATAAACTTTGCAAAGGTAGGATGGCTAGGGGTGTTGGAGTGGCTCAGAGAAATATGATCACATCAAGAAGCGTTTTCTGTTCTTAAGTAACATCACTGGATGGGTCAAGTTGTGGAGGTGCAAATACAGGTAGTCCTCGGGTAACAACCACAATTGGGACCGGAATTTTGGTTGCTAAGCGAATCACCGCAGGTGTTAAGAGAACCATGTGATCATTAAGCAAATCACACAGTTCCCCATTGATTTTGCTTGCCAGAAGCTGGCCGGGAAGGTAAAAAATGGCAATCATGTGACCACAGGACGCTGCGATGGTCATAAATGCAAACTGGTTGCCAAGTGCCCAGATCATGACCACGGGGACACTGCAACAGTCGTGTGAGGACCTGTCGTAAGTCGGTTTTTCCAGCACCGTTGTACGTCTGAACCTTCACTAAACGAATGGTTGTTAAGTGAGGACTACCTGTACAGCCTTCTGGTGAGGATTTAAGTCAGGAAACAAGAAATCCGCCTCCAAAGTGATGCTATGAGGATAAAATAAGATGAAAATGTGACAATATTATGCATGTCGAATCATGGCTTTATTACTGAGGATTATAGTTTATGGGTAGAGCCCATGCTTTTACGGAGAAGGTTCCATCCACTGTCACTTTGCTGCTAGATTTCAGCAGCAGGGGATGAAGAGAGAGTTGGAGTGGATTGGACAAAGCTTCGGCCCCAGGGAACCAAAGCCGCCCTGTTTCCCCCAACAGGGAGAAAAGGCCATATTGGCTATGGAGCAGGTGCCATTTCCTCTTCCGCTGAAAGCAAGATAGCCCGGCAGAGCTCTGGATTTTTCTGCTCTGGGTTCTCCTGCCTTTTGCCCTACCCCAGCCAAAGTCTGGCCATAAATTTGAAAAATAAAATAAATAAATAAAATAATGTCTAACAAAAGCAGAAGTTGAAACCCATCTGGAAGGCACCCTGTTGGGAAGGCTGGATTAGTTTGGATTTCTGTTCCTCTAAGAGGAATTGAGTGACAGGCCTCTAGGAATATCCCTGGTAGCCTTTTAAGTTAACTTGTAAATTAAAAAAAAAGAGTTATCCAGGAGGCCAACTTGTGCCGCATGCTCTGATCTGGTGCACCCACACTTGGTGATGTAATGCATGAGGAATGAGCCAAGATGGAAGGGAGTGTTGGATGAGGAAAGGTGATGAAATAAACATTGCAGAATAAGGTGTGGCTTAGTCACACTTTAGGAACCCTTATTGTGCAGTACTTGGGTTGTGTCAGGCCTTTTTAAAGTGCCATGGAAACAAAGGTCTTTGCGCAAACCTGGGCATTAGTACAACTGCCAACAGGGCTGTGATTTGGAAGATGATGTAAGAAAAATGACACTCCCTGTTAGGGCATTGAGGAACAAAGCTGAGGAAAAAAATGGCTCAGTGAGAGAGGCAGAGTGGTGTAGCAGGATGTTAGACTCCCAGCAGGGAGACCTGGTTCCAGCTACTGTATTCTCTACCAACCCAAAGTTGTCCAGTGGACTTCCTCACCGGGTTGTTGTGAAGTAAAACTGAAAGAATCATAGAGTTGGAATGGAACTTGAAGGTCTTCTGGTCTGGCCCAGGCTGGGAATCCTCAAACCATCCAGGTAAATGGCTGTCCAACCTTTGCTTGAAAATCTCCAGTGATGGAGCCCCCAAGACGCCAGGAGCAGGCTGTTCCACTGCCTAATAGCTCTCATGGTCAGGAGATTCCTCTGACCAGGGAGTTTGGATCTCCCTTTGTAAAACCTCCACTTGTTACTTCTCCTACCCTTAGGAGTTATAGAGAATAAATTCCCCACCCTCTTCCCTGGGACAGCCCTTCAAGTATTGGGAGACTGCTGTGGTGTCTCCCCTTAGCCTTCTCTTCTTTAGGCTAATCATACCTTTAACCGCTCTTCATAGGATTTAGCCTCCAAGACCCTCACCATCTTTGTCACTCTTTCCAGTTCCTCAGCATTCTTCTTTCATTAGGGCAGTGTTTCTCAACTTTGGCAACTTTTAAGATGTGTGGACTTCAACTTCCAGAATTCCCCAGCCAGCTATGCTGGCTGGGGAATTCTGGGAGTTGAAGTCCACACATCTTAGAAATGCTAAGGCTGAGGAAGTCTGCATTAGGGCAGCTAGAACTGGATCCAGTACTACGAGTACTTTGTTCACCGTCATGTGTTCCTAGAGGAAATACAGAATATAAATCTTAATAATAATGAAGATTGGAAAAAGAGAGATAATGCTCCAGGGCTTGCTAATCTTCCCTTGAAAACACTCCATCAGCTGCGTATTTTTTCTAGCTTGCCCCAAACTGAAAATAAACTCAGCCAAGGGAAGAGCAGTCTGGAATTGGGTGCTTTTTATCAAAGGATAAGCTACATGTGGGAAAGGCTGAACAACTCTCCGTCTCTCTCAAACATCCCTTTAACTCTGGATTTGTACATAATGCTAAACCATGATTTGTTCAAACTTGGTTTATTAACCAAACTACAATCATATAACACATTGAGACATAAACCTTAGTTTATAAATCGGAGCTGAGTGAGCCACTTTGGGGCTTAATGTGGTACAGTGTGTTAGTTTGCATGCATTTATAGTGATTAGTCAGCTGTGAGTTAGTAAACACATTTAGCAAGCAAAGTCTTTTAACATCTTCTCTTTGAAAAAAAAGAAAAGAAAAAAAATTAATTTCCAATTCTTTCCATTTACCTTGCCTCCATTAACTTAATCAGGTAAAAGCATCTCTTGATGGAGCCATCAATTAAGTGGCTGACCCTGTGCGATCCAGATGTAACATTTGCCTTGATCGCTGCAGATGGTAAAGGAGAGGAACTGGAAATTAGTTTATGTTACGTATTTATATGTCTCTTAGATCTGGAATGATTTCATGAACCGGTCCGGGGAAGAACAAGAGCGAGTCCTTCTGTATTTAGAAGAGGAGGCTTCGAAAAAACCGAAAAATAAATTGCCTGACAAAGCTGAGATCCAGTGGAAAGGTATGGAAAGGGGGGGGGGATATTCTGGCCAACAAGGAGTCTCTACCTTCCTTCAGTATAGTTTAAAGCACTGGACGTAAATCAGGGAGCTTGAAGAGAAGGCTTTTTGTCTTGCTGGCTAAGAATGGAACATCCATATCCGGAAGCAGTCTACCTTTGAAATCCAATCCAACAGTTGGAACTTGTACGCTTCCAAAATGCATGGGCTTTGCCTGTGGGAGGAAAGGGAATGAGATATTCCTCCAGGCGTTGTTTGGTGTATTTTCTGTGACATTTTTTTCCGTCTCTTCTTCCCTACTGTTACAGAGCATCCTCCATTCTCACCCAAGGACTGTTTTCAGCGCATCAGCCGACGCTTACGAACAACCCTGAAACGAAGTCGGATTCCCATGGTATGTTCCGTAGGCAGCAACAGAAGCGGCTTATATTTAGGGCTCGTTTCCGAGCCTGGTTTGCTTGCAAAGTCGTAAGTAAACTACTGTCCTTGCTTGGCAAGTAAAGTTCTGATTCTGGCCCATAAATGCATAGCAATTCCTACTTGGCCCTTCTTATCTCTTCCCCAGCAAGTTTATCCTGCATGTCTGGGAAGATCTTGGGACGGGGTGGCAGACACTGCTGAGCTGCAACATCTTGTCACCTTTATTTTTTATTGTTCCAATTGCTATTTTTCCCTGAATCTTTGCCACCAACGTGTGAGGTAGACCCATAACATACACTCATAATACAGAGGGGGAAACTGAGGTTGAAAGCAAGCTCACTTTATGGGGCCTCTTGTGAGTTGGTAGTGTAAATGAGATCTGAGGGTTTCTGAACCCTACTACTGTTGCAGCAGTAAATATTTGAATGGACTAAGTATGTTGCCGTTCCCTGTTGTAGATGTACAGATGTAGATCAGAATTTTTCAACCTTGGCAACTTTAAGATGTGTGGACTTCAACTCCCAGAATTCCTGAGCCACCATGGCTGGCTGGGGAATTCTGGGAGTTGAAGTCCACACATCTTAAAGTTGCCAAGGTTGAGAAACACTGATGTAGATGTTCCCTGTTGTAGATGGAAAGATGTAGCTTGTTGCTTATTTTACAGGGGACCCTGGAAGGCTTGGAGGAGCAGTTGCTGGCCTTTTTCTCCACTAACCCTCATGCCGTCTATACAGCTATGATGGACAATAGGTAACCAAAGCGTCCCTATTGCTGACTGCTGTTCTCAGCAATGTCTAGAGTGGCATTTGGCATGCAAAGCTTGACCAGACCCTCAAGTAGTAGATATATTTTGAATGTTGAGCACCTGTTAGGACAGAGCTTTCCAAACTTTTCATGTTGGTGACACACTTTTTAGACATGCATCATTTCGCGACACACTCTTACAGCAGGGCACAAGGCAGGCACTAGGACCTGCACGGAATCACAGCAGGTTTGGAGGCAGCAGGGCACAAGGCAGGCACTAGGACCTGTGCCGAATCCTGGCAGGGCAGGTTTGGAGGCAGCGAGGCACAAGGCAGGGACTAGGACCTGCATGGAATCCTGGCAGGGCAGGTTTGGAGGCAGCCTGGCACAAGGCAGGCACTAGGACCTGCGCGGAATCCTGGCAGGGCAGGTTTGGAGGCAGCCGGGCACAAGGCAGGCACTAGGACCTGCGTGGAATCCTGGCAGGGCAGGTTTGGAGGCAGCCCGGCACAAGGCAGGCACTAGGACCTGTGTGGAATCCTGGCAGGGCAGGTTTGGAGGCAGCCGGGCACAAGGCAGGCACTAGGACCTGCGTGGAATCCTGGCAGGGCAGGTTTGGAGGCAGCCGGGCACAAGGCAGGCACTAGGACCTGTGCAGAATCACAGCAGGTTTGGAGGCAGCAGGGCACAAGGCAGGCACTAGGACCTGTGCGGAATCCTGGCAGGGCTTGGAGGCAGCAGCAGCCGCGACACACCCAGACAGACACTGCAGCCGACACAGTAACGTGTCCCGACACGCAGTTTGGAAAGCTCTGTGTTAGGATGTTCTCCTGAAATGGCCGCCATGGGAGTTTACAAAAATGGCAGCTAGGATGGGCCTAATCAGTCACCAAGGCCGCCTCTGACTCCCTGGTATGCTCTTTATCTCCACAACTAACTTCTTTTTCTTTTCGTTTTCTGGGCAATTCTGCATCAACCCAGCCTGTTCTTTCTATTTACTGAGCCTGCTGCCTGTGGCATCTAGAGACGTTTTTATAGATAGAGAGGTTGCTAGAGGCCTGGCTCCTTGTTTCGCAACAGGCAAGCTGCTCATTTCCTTTTTAAATTAAAAGAATTTATAATAACGATAATAGTAGTAGCAATAATTAAGTAAGGTTGAGTAGGAAGCCTGGTGAATGCCAAGGGAAGTATCCAGAATCACTATGATTTCCCCCCCAAGCTAAACAGCACTTGGGAAAACATCTGAAACAAAGTCACACTTTTCTTCTGGAGCTTCGAAAGTTGTGTATTTTTGTTCTCATTTTCCAACTGTTGTGATCTAATTTTCAAACTATCCTGCCTTGGCCAGTTTGACACCCTCCCTCTTGTACTGCAAAGAATTTTGGAGGCTTTTTCTGCAAAGCCAACCCATGGGGAGGGGATGAAAAGAGTCAAGGTGGTGGTTATAAGGCATATTAAAAAGGGGGTGGGGCTTCCGTCTCACAGCCCTGGTTGCCATCTTGACTTTTTTGACCACTGTCCCCACGGACACCCCACCCCCCCGGAAACCAGTTTGCATTGGGTGACTGTGCTGGCCTAGGTTTTCCAGCACCCTAATAGAGCTAAGAGAGTTTCCTAAAACATACCCAATGGATACTTATGGCTGAACATTTAAGAAGAAAACATCAGCCACGGTGAGATGGTTTTCCTGTAGGAAATCTCTTATGACTCAGAGAAATGCAGGACAATTGAGCCAAAAATTGGAACCTGCCGAACCCCCTGGCATCTTCAAAACTTGGTTTCAGAATTCATCCTAGGCTAGATTTCTTAAGAGGCACAATAATGCTTTTTGTGGCATTTCTAGCATACGCCATCACCCATAACCTGTATGAGAACGTGGTGATTCGGGCATGGCTACATTTTGCAGCTGGCAGTGGTAAGAAAGGGAAATGGGCTTGCCCCTACTCATCTAGTGCCTGTAGCGACTGACATTTGAACCTGCTTTTCCACTGCTGTTAGCTTCTGTCTTGGAGTGGGCAATGTTTTGCAGTCAACGTTGTGTTTTGTTGGGGGGAGGTTAACTTCCTAAGCCTCTTGAGGGCTGGTGGGAGAGTGACAGCAAGGGGAAAAGATTACCAGAGGTGGCCTACCCCCAAACTTGTAATCCACAGTTTGTGCTTTTTAGAACACTTACGAGATCTTTTGAAGTATGAAATAGCTGGGTGAAGCCTTGCAGCTGTTTGACACACTTACGTTTCTAACGTCCAAGGCAAAAAAATGGCCTTGTTAAAAATTGACGTGATCTGGGAGTGCACCACGGGGCCATAGACAGTACCCCCAATTTTGGGGGCATATGGGACGCGGTGGCTCAGCGGGTTAAACCGCTGAGCTGTAAGACTGCCGATCGGAAGGTCGGCAGTTCGAACCCCCCGCGCAACGAGGTGAGCTCTCGTTGCTCGTCCCAGCTCCTGTCAACCCAACAGTTCGAAAGCTTTGCGAGTAGATAAATGGGTACCACCTTAAGTGGGAGAATTTGCTGGCGTCCTACCGGGGGTCGCCCACCAAACGGAAGATCTTGGAATGCGGTGGTAGGACGGATCCCGGAAGAGCAGCTCCATCTACAGGACGTCGGCAGCCGGCTCTGACGCAAGGCATTGTGGAACTTGTAGTCATGGATGAGTCGGTTCCCTTACCCCTTCCCTTAACGCGCGGTTAACTGAAATGTATAACAGGAAAAATGTATAACATGAATTGTATATGTATGTAAGCCGCCTAGAGTCCTCCGTTAGGGAGGGGATAGGCGGGGTATAAATATCAATATAAATAAATAAATAAATATTACCAAGCTATTTTAAATAAGTAAAAACAATGAAATAGCTTATTAAGTAGCAAAGGAAGTAAAGTATAAAAAAGATATAAAAAGTTAATTCCCAGCATAATTTCTCTTGGTGTTTATCTCTCTTTTTCTTTCTTTCTCCCTTCACTTTATATCTCTCACATTGTCTCTTTTTAGGAATCTCAGAGCCAGAGAGAGTGTGATGTTAAGAGCCTGTCCAATATTCATTCATTCATTCATTCATTCATTCATTCCTCATCTCCTATTTTTTGCCACTCCCAAGAAGAATCCCCCTGCCCACTGTTCACAGAATAAGAGATGCCAGCAGGCAAATGTGTATGCTCAAGCCTTTCCTGGTGACTGCTTTCCCTAGTCAAGCCTCCAGGTTTGGGCAGACACTACCTGACAGTTTCATTCTTGTGAAAGCTGAACTGTACTAGCTAAATCAGAGTGAACTGGCAGGCAAGAGATACAACAGCAGTAGAATTCAGCAGCTAGATCTAGGACAGGTAAGGTGGCATCTCCCGGATGTTTTAGACTCACAATTGCCATCCTTCATATTGGCTGGGAATAAGAGAGATAAAGCCCAAAACATTTGGAAGTTTAGATCACCTTTTCAAAGGCTATGATTGGGATGCCAAGCTTACAGATATCCCTATCTGCTTCTCTTTATTCTCCTCAAAAAAATCTACTTCCTTAGGCAACTGTCAGATGTTCTACAGCAGTATTTTTCAACTTCGGCAACTTTAAAATGTGTGGACTTCAACTCCCAGAATTCCCCAGCCACTTGGCTGGGGAATTCTGGGAGTTGAAGTCCACACTTTTTAAAGTTGCCAAAGTTGAAAAACACTGTTCTACAGCTTTCCCAAAGGTACTGCTTTAGGATTAGAATTAACTCCACTATTGGTGACGATTACTGTAGTAACTTTGAATGAGTATTATCCTAAGGAGCCTCTTAAAGCAGGTAAGATTTGATGTGCTGTTGTGCTTCTTCACCTGGTCTGATCAATCTGGGGAGGACAATCATTTGCCATCTTCCTGGCTTCCCAGCTAAATGTGCTTCATGAAAGCTATCAGAAGTGGTTCCCACTCCAATAATTCTTAAGCGGAGCTGTTAAATGCCATTTTCTCTCTTTCTTGCAGCTTTGAACGGCTGCTGCTTCATGCCCTCTGCCAGTACATGGACCTCGTCTCTGCCAGTGAGAAACTAAATTCTAATATACATGTGTATTTGTATATTTTTAAGCTTGCTTTCTGTTGACTTACTGCTATCTCTCCCAACCAGTAAGGGCTAGGCCACCAGGAGCTGCCTCCCAGTTTACAATCTATCCTTCCAGGCAGATGGTTAATCGGGCCATTTTTGAATACCCATTTAAAGGCACAGTGTCAAAGTTTAGCAAGAAGATTCTCAAATTCTTGGTTAAAGTTTTGGCAAAAAATAAAATAGTCCCAGTATAGGTTCTAGATAGTCTGGCTTAGTCTCAGACCTTATTTTCGGTGCCAGAACTCTAATGTAATAATGAATGATGAAGTGCTAACTGGGCATGTATAGAATTATTTCCATTTTCCCTAAGTGAACACAATGAATGTCTCCATAAATGTAAGGAGCAGAATTTCAAGGTCAGTAAAGCAAAGAGTAACTTTTTGGAAGGATTGAAATCTGGCACCTCTCCTGGATGAGAGCTGCCATCTTGGAAGCAGCTTGACCCTCTTTCAAGATATTCTTAGTTTAGTTTTGAAAATGTACATGCTGTCCTATTGTTTTATAATTCCTGGGGCAGTTTCTATCAAAGATGCTGGCAGGAAGCAGAGTTAAGCGTCCTCTTTCTGTAGCCACAGAAGTTGTAGATATTTAATGGGGTGTGATCAATGAGAGATCCGTGGAGGAAGGCTGTGGAAAGTGTACGCCTGGTGTATTGCAAATTATTACCAATATTTTAGACCAGATCTGTCTCAAGGGATGCTGGCAATGAGTGATAACATTCAAAAGCAGGGAAGGGGATCTTCCAGACCACAGGCCAGATCCAGCTTACATTTACCTCCTTAAAGTTGTGCCCATCTCGACAGGGTTTGCATGGTATGCTTGACTGCTTATAGGGTGTAGTTAGCAGGCTGTGCAGACCCCAGTGCCAAAGGGAGAGGGTCAGTTTTACACCCAGACAGCTTAAGAGTTGCGTGAGGTTGAGCTATGTTGTCCTGCTCAGCCATATCCTGCAGTAAGAGAGAGCCAGTTTGGTCTAGTGGTTAAGGCAGCAGGCTAGAAACTCTTGAGTTCTAGTCCCGCCTCAGGCATGAAAGCCGGCTGGGTGACCTTGGGCCAGTCCCTGTCTCTCAGCCATACTCACTCGCTGGATCGTCACCTTGTTGTGGTGAGTGGGCTTGTGTGTTCTCAATGAACCCTGTGAGCGAAGCCGTCGGGGGTCATGTACTCCTGGTAGGGTCACCCATGGCGGTAAGGTCCAGGGGGAGGAACCAGACAAAGAACGATCCAAGAAAGTCCTCAACGGCAGAACAGGCGGAAGATAACAAGGTGTATTGTTACAACGGCTGCGAAGGCGGATGAAGGCTGCAGCAGACAAAAGGTCACCAATCGTCATGGTATCCATGCCATTGGATTAGAGCCTTTTTCTGTGAAGGTTGTGTGCTGATCGTTGTGCACTTATCTCCACACATAAAACAAATTCACGCACAGGCGTCTTCCAACCACACCAAACCCAAAACAACCAAAAGTCCCATGGCGATTGACGAATGGCAACGGGGGCAGGACTGTGAAATCCGGAAGCTCCTAGTCAGGATCAGCACATGGGCGGTGGATACGGATTCAGTCGCCCTGACTCAAGGATCGAGGCAGTTGAGTAGTTCAGCAGCTGTATCCACGACTGAGCAGCCCTATTTAGGATCCACTCTGCTCACCCCATATGGGGAGGGGGCTAGAAAAGGTGCCCTAAGCATAGTCTGCCTCATTTTCTCCCTGACTGGATTACCGCGACCAGTGGGGTCACCATCTAGCGGTCGTAAAAAACACATGAATTTTGGAACATGGAATATACGGACACTGCAAGACAATATGGATAGTGAACGACCTGAACGTAGGACTGCCATTATTGCAAGGGAGCTGAGACGTTTTAATATTGATATAGCAGCACTCCAAGAAACTCGAAGAGCAGGAGAAGGACAGTTGAAGGAAGAAAAAGGAGGTTATACCTTCTTTTGGAAAGGACTGCCTGAACAAGAACGATGAATACATGGGGTAGGCTTTGCTATCAAAAACGACCTTGTGAAGCTCTTGTCAGAAGTTCCCACTGGGATTAACGAACGACTCTCAACTCTCCGAATAAAACTCGCCAAAAACCAACAGGCAACTATCCTAAGTGCTTACGCACCAACACTAGATGCAGATGAGGATATCAAGGAAAAATTTTATACCCAGCTGGACACCATCTTATCAGAGATACCAAAGGAGGTTAAAATTATCCTCCTGGGCGATTTCAATGCAAGAGTTGGGCGTGATTTTGATTTGTGGCCAGGGATCATTGGGAAAGAAGGAGTTGACAACAGCAACATGAATGGAATCTTACTTCTGACTAAATGTGCAGAGCATAACCTTGTCATTACTAACACACTCTTTCGCCAGAAAAATAAATTTAAAACATCTTGGAAGCACCCACGGTCGAAGCACTGGCATCTTTTAGATTATGTAATTGTCCGTGCTAGAGATCGCCGTGATGTACTTCTCACCAGAGCCATGACGAGCGCCGATGACTGCTGGACAGACCATCGATTAATTCGATCCACAATGGCCATAAAGATTGTCCCTCATCGTAGGCACCAAGGAAGAAAACCAAGGCGTAAAATGAATACACTGGCCCTTCAAGATTCTATTAAACGAGCTTGCTTTCAATCAACTCTCAAGGAACATCTGCCTATGGAACTTCCTGAAAATGTTGAGGAACACTGGGTTAAATTGAAGACTTCTATTATTTCAGCCTGTGAACAAACTATTGGATACCAAACTAAGAGACATCAGGACTGGTTTGATGAGAACGATAGTGAGATTGAACATATTATTGACAAGAAAAGGAAAGCCTTCCGGATATGGCAAAAAGATATTAACTGTGCCGTTAAGAAAAAAATCTACGCCAGTGCAAAGGCAGAAGTCCAAAGAAGAACTAGAGAACTTAAGAACATATGGTGGATTAAAAAAAGCCCAAGAAACCCAACATTTTGCAGATGCTCATGATGCACGGGGCTTTTTTAATGCCATAAAGGCCATCTATGGACCAACAAACCCTGGTAAAAATCCCTTACGCTCAGTAGATGGTGCTAAACTTCTAAAGGACAAAGAGTCTATTGCACTGCGCTGGAAAGAGCATTACTACAATCTCCTTAATCGTCACTCTACTGTGGCTGATGAAGTCTTCTTGCAAATCCCGCAAAAACAAATAAGAAATGAGCTTGCAGTACCCCCTAGATTGGAGGAAGTCAGTAAAGCCACTAAACAAATGAAAAATAACAAAGCTAGTGGACCTGATGGGATTCCTGCTGAAGTCTTTAAAGAAGGCGGGCCTGAACTTACACAACAACTTCATAAGCTCATCGAAAAAATCTGGATGAGGGAGGAGATTCCAGCAGACTTTAGGGATGCCATAATTATCACTCTCTTTAAAAAGGGTGATAGAACAGACTGTGGAAACTATCGAGGCATCTCCCTTCTAGCCACAGCAGGCAAAATCCTGGCAAAGATCATCGCAAACCGTCTCCTATCTGTATCAGAAGACATCCTCCCTGAAACGCAAAATGGCTTCCGCCCTTCCAGGGGAACAGTGGATATGATCTTCACTGCACGACAGCTTCAAGAAAAATGCAAGGAGCAAAACCGCCCTCTGTACATGGTGTTTATTGATCTGACTGAAGCTTTTGATACTGTAAATCGTACTGCTCTCTGGACCATCCTTCTGAAAATCGGATGCCCTGATAAATTTGTGAACATCTTGCGGCTACTCCATGACGACATGATGGCAACAATCCTGAATAACAATGGCTCTCAAAGCGATCCATTTAAAGTGGAATCCGGCGTTAAACAGGGATGTGTTATTGCTCCAACCTTATTTGCTATCTTCATCGCTATGATTATACACCTTGTTGAAGAGAAACTTCCTACTGGTGTAGAAATTATATATCGAACAGATGGAAAGCTTTTTAATCTTAGTAGGCTGAAAGCAAAAAATAAGGTAACTACAACTTCTGTTATAGAACTTCAATATGCTGATGATAACGTAGTCTGTGCACACTCCGAAGAAGATCTTCAAACTATCCTAAACATCTTTGCAGAAGCATATGAAAAGCTCGGCCTCTCGATTAACATTAAAAAAACCAAAGTGCTTTACCAGCAAGTTCGAACCAATCCCTCCGCAGCACCATCAATCCAGCTTAAAGGTGTGTCACTAGAAAATGTCGACCACTTTTCTTATCTCGGCAGCCATCTATCTACAAAAGCCGACATCGACGCTGAAATTCAGCATCGCCTGAGCTCTGCGAGTGTAGCTTTCTCCCGAATGAAGTGTAGAGTGTTTGAGGATCGGGACATTCGCAGGGAGACCAAAATGCTTGTTTACAAAGCCATTGTACTACCAACCCTTCTGTACGCCTGTGAAACATGGACCCTCTACAAACGCCACCTCCAACTTCTTGAAAGATTCCATCAACGCTGCCTCCGAAAAATTCTGCAAATTACTTGGGAAGATAGGCGGACTAATGTTAGCGTATTAGAAGAAGCGAAAACCACCAGCATTGAAACAATGATCATCCAACATCAACTTCGCTGGACCGGTCATGTTGTTCGAATGCCTGACCATCGTCTTCCAAAGCAGCTACTTTACTCCCAACTTAAGAATGGAAAACGGAATATTGGTGGACAGCAAAAGAGATTCAAAGATACTCTCAAAGCTAATTTAAAAAAATGTAATATCAGCATTGAGAACTGGGAAGCCCTAACTCATGAGCGTTTCAATTGGAGGCCATCCTTTATTAATGGCGCTATGGACTTTGAAGAAGCACGAGTACAGGGCGAAAGGGAGAAAAGAGCTAAAAGGAAGGCACGTCAGGCAAACCCTCATCATGACCGTCTCCCACCCGGAAACCTATGCCCTCATTGTGGGAGGTTGTGCGGATCCAGAATTGGCCTTTATAGCCACTTACGGATCCACCGTTAAAATTTTACCTTTGGAAGACAATCTTACTCGGCTACGAGTGATCGCCAATGACTCAGCCATAGGAAGGAGCCAATGGCAAACCAGGAGACCGAGAGTTCTAGTCCCGCCTTAGGCATGAAAGCCAGCTGGGTGACCCTGAGCCAATCACATTCTCTCAGCCCTAGGAAGGAGCCAATGGCAAACCAGGAGACTGAGAGTTCTAGTCCAGCCTCAGGCATGAAAGCTGGCTGGGTGACTGGGCCAGTCACTCACTCTCAGCCCAATTCACCTCACAGGGTTGTTGTTGTGGGGAAAATAGGAGGAGGAAGGAATATTAGGTATGTTCCCCACCTTGAGTTATTTATAAAAATAATAAAGGTGGGATAAAAAAATAATAAATAATAATAAAAAAGGAGGGTAACAGAATTAACTTTTCTGGTCACCTGCAGATCTTCTGCATACAGACCATATGCACTATTACGTTGCAGCCCTATAGCCAATATACTGTGGATGATATTTTAATTGAAAATACCTTTCTCCCCCAACCTGTTTGCAGTGGCTGCGATTTCAACTGAGCTACTGCAGATTTTATTTTATTTTTATGCATAGTTTTTTTTAAAAAAAAAAAGACAATTACTCAGCCTTTGGAAAGGTAGCTAGGGGGCTGCTGAAAAATGCTGATCTAACCTGGGCAGCTGGTTACTGATTGTCTGCCGTGGCTTCACCAGGTAAGTAATTAGCCCCAGAGTGTAGCAGACTTGGTCACCTTGAGCATGCAAAGCGGCCTCTGAGAGCGGAGAAAGGACTTGGCTCTGTCGGGGATTATCAGGATGTCCGCGGGGGTGTCAGAATTTGAAAGATGACAGACGAAGGATCCTGATCAAAGCCCTGCCCCTTTTATACACACAGACAAAAGAGGTGGGGTTTCTCTTGCAAGGCCACACCCACCATCTTGCATATTTGGATCCCCCACGTCCCTCCACCTCTCCTTGCCTTACCCCCAGGAAAGGAGCTGGCTAAGCATTGTGGCATCTTCTTCCGATGGCCCTTTTGCCAAACTAAACAAGGTGCCACAGCCGTGGTTCTTAACCTTGGCCATGTTAAGATGTGTGGACTTCAGCTCCCAGAATTCCCCACATCTTAAAGTTCCCAAGGTTGAGAAACACTGTACTACAGAAATTGGGAAATGAGATATGGAGTGTGCATGCCATATAATGAGCACACACATATTCTGGTCAATGGACTCTGGGTTTTTGAAAATTGGCACGTAAGTGGGGATGCCCACGATTGTCTAGGTGGGCTGTATATAAGGGAGGGTGGAGTAGCTTTGCAGCCTCCAACTTGGTGGCATCCCTCTCGGAGTGAATGCATTCCTTGCCCCACCAAAAAGGAGGTATGCCTTTTAAAAGGTGGCTTCATTTTGAACATCTCTGTCCCCAGGTTCAAACTACGAAGGCAAACGCCAAATGAAGGTTAGCAACCAACGCACTGTCTTTTTGCCTCCCGAGCTGCTGCTGTCCACTTACCTGGAGCAAATGAGCTGATACCCAGCGGAAAACGATGTTCCCGTCCCTCTCCCCAGGTTTTCTTTGGAGACGTCTGCTTTCATTGCCTTGCAGTATTCAACACCGATCACGTCACACGGGTAGGTTCTCCCACCTTCGGATACGCCGATCTGGCAGACTGTTGGCCTCTTCTGGAATCGGGACCTGGATGCCCTCAACAGATTGCATAGGATTGCCTAGCAATTGTCCATCTTTCCTCTTTGCTGCTTCGACACCTGGAAGGCCGCAAAGGTCCTGGATGGGAGTGGAGGTAGTTGCCTTAAACCCAGATAAGGATGCTTGAAGCCAGGCCCGTGGGATCTGTGACATCCAGACATTGCAAAACTACAAATCCCAGCATGCCTTACTTTTGGCCACCCAGGCTGGGGCTTCTGAAAGTTCTAACTGAGCAACCCAGGGAGGGCAAAGCAGGGAAGAGCCTCCACCCCATAACAAACCACAGTTCAAATATTTTGTTTTACTTAGGTTAAACTTTTCCACCCAGGTACTATCCAGATATACTGAAGTCCAGTACCATCATCCCCAACCACCACTAGCAATTATCTTGTTGGTTGGGGTGATGGAGGCTGTAGTCCACTACGAGCGTTTTGTGAGTAGAGAGGCAATGTGTAAATTGAAATAATAAGTAAACTGTGATGTATCGACAGCACCACATTGGGGGCTTATTGTAATCAATTTCTCATGTAGGCCATACGTATATTGCCTAGAACAGAGCTTTCCAAACTGTGTGTCGCGACACAAAAGTGTGTCGCCACACACAGTCTGGTGTGTCGCCACACAACCCGGGAGCGCTGATCATCATCAGCGCTTCCGGGTTTTCCCGCGGCGACACACCAACGGCGGCGCGCAAAAACCCGAAAGCGGCAGCAGCGCTTCCGTGTTTTTGCGCGCTGCCGCAACGGCGGCACTTCCGGGTTTTCCCGCGGCGACACACAAACGGCGGTTGGTGTGTCGCCGTGGGAAAACTTTGGAAAGCCCTGGCCTAGAAGCACTCAGTTTTTTCCACGGGAGACCGATACAGTAGAAATTCAAAGGTTTGGACCTTGGTTCCACTTCCTTTTTAATTTTCACCTTTAAAAAATCCTCAAGGTACTGCAAAAACTTTAGATCCTCATTCTAAAAGATTCAGCAGCACACAAATTTAATTAATAAACATAATATCACCTTTTGCTGTGACCCTTTTAAAGCTGCTCCAGCATCTGAGGCAAGGTTAAAACCTGGATTCCCACCTCAGAACGGAGGCAAGCAAGCAGTCCTGTCAGCCAGCGTTCTTCAACCTGGTGCCCTTGAGATATGTTGGGGCCGCAGCTTGCCAGATTCCTCCGAGGACTAATTTCATTGCATTTGGAGGATATCATGTTGGGATGGCCTCTCTGGTCTCTGAGAGACTCTTCTGGGGCTGTTGAATTGTTCCTTATATCTGTTAGTTTAAGAAGGTGTTCCTGATTTAGGCAGAAAGGAATTAAAAAGAACTAATGGTTTTTAATAAGGCTGCCTTTAAAATAAACTTGGGTGACAGTAGCCATCTAAGCAGCTTTCCTTTCTTTTGCACTAATGGGGATGGTTCGTCTAAAATGGAACTGCCTGAAGTTGGTACCTTTGTTTCCCTTTGCAAGTTCTTCAGATTCAAATGCCTGTTGATTTGAAATTCAATTCTCCGCATGCTTAGGCAGAAGGGATCTCCATCCTTATCTCCAGGGCTTGCTGCCAAGGAGGCAGATAGAGAATACTGTATCGAGCCCATTTTTAAAAAAGTTCTTACTTGAATCATTGGATATTTTTAAACACCTATTAGCACTATGAAATACCAGGCTGATTTTTTTTTAAAAAAAAGATATTCTGTGGGTTTGCAGACTCTCAGGATCAATTGAGTATCTTGATCATGACATTTGACCTTCCCTCTCATAATTTAGGTGGCTCAAATTACAGTAGGTTTATATTATCTGTGTTCTTTTGGATTCATGGAGCAAGCTGGCACACCCTCCCTTAACCCGGCTGAACACAGTACCCAGAGGCATCTGCAGGATCAGAGGCTTTCATCAAAATGGCAACAGGGGCATCGCAGTATTGCAGGGCAAGCTCCACCCTTTCTGTGTTTTGCGTGTGATGTCACAATGCCCATATAAAAGGGGCGGGGCTTGCACTGTGGCGGTGCAGTGCTACTTTTTGTCATTTGCCCCTTCGTGGCTCCCCCACTTCCCACAGATGTCTCTGACAGTAACTAGCCTTTTTTGTTTCACGTCTTGCGAAAGACCCTAAAAACGTTGATTTTGAGAAGAAGAAAAAAGAAGAGGCTGCAAAAAGGAAAGGGCAGTCGTGTGCAGAGTTTCTCTCCACCTACTCTTTCCTGGTGAGCTCTGCACTATCTGCCTGCGGCAGCTGTTGCCATCCTCTTAATATTCTGCATGCCTATTTATAGATCAGTCGGCTTTAAAAATAAGCCCAGTATGCCGGTGGTGTTGCTTGGCTTCAGCGAGGAAGCTCAGGAGAGCAGCTTTGTGTGGCTTCATTAAGCACGGGCAAAGTGTGGCTCTGTTAGCAGCTGAAATGCTGCACAGATGTTGGGTTGTGTGTTTTCAGAATAGCACTTTCTCCCAGGCTTCCTATTTTCAGACCAAACGGCCGCTAATCACGAAGGGGTTTTTTTGGTTTCTGCAGCCATGGAAGCTCACACCTAATTTTGCGGGGTGCTCTCTGAATTCATACGTCATGCCGAATTATAGTTTGCAGAACAAAACAACTGACGGGTTCACCCACAACATTATACTGTCGGCTGTGGTTCCAAAACATCCAGCGGCTGAGTTCACACAACCTACTAAGCCGTAACTAAGCCACGTAAATATGGTTTAGTGTGATGTGTGAATCCTTTTGCTGCACTGTGGTTGGATACTGCCTTGGTCATTCTGGGCAGAAGAAGTGGTGCAAATTTGAAATGTATGCTTGGATATTTGCTTTGAATGCTCCGTTGTAGGCACACAGCTTTTGCAACTACATCTCTCCCAGCTGTAGTAAAGCCATCCTGGAACGTCCTTTTTATGTTGGCATAACCCAAACTAAATCAAGTTATTTTCTAAATGACAGATTCAAAGTCCTGCTTCAAACCACCCTCCCCAGCCTGGCCACCCTATTGTGCAAAATGTAACATAGTGTATTTTTTCTATACATACATATATATGTATATTAACTTGTATATATTAAGAATTTATTTCAGTTCTTCAAATTGCTGGGTATTAAGCGACTCTGATGGAAAACAGCCTTCTCATTGCTATGACAGGATCTGAAACTGCTCATACAAGGCTACTGGTGTTTTATCACTATTATCATTTAGGTTTGAAATTAATTATCTGATGCCATAAAATGTGGTTCCAAGTGACTGGTGGTTTAATGTATTACAGTCTTGCAAAGCCTGTGCAAGTTACTGGACTGCAGAAAAAAATCTGGGAGAACCACCCTAACCATCTGTTAGTCAAGTGAGGCCTGGAAAGACTTATTTCCCTGAATAAAATTTCTCTGCATATGCAAGGCATCTGTGGAAGGGGGTGGTATCAGAAAAATCAAGATGGGGGTCATGATTGTGCAACAGAAGCCTCACCCGTTTTACACGCAGCGTGCATGTGATGCATATAAAAAAGATGGGGCTTTGATTGCACAGTCGTGGCCCCTATCTTGATTGTTGATACCCCTCCCTTCCACCCCATACCCTTAAGATGGGTAACTACTGCTTTTAAACAGTGAGTGGGTGGTAGTTCATGTACAAAGGCTCTGAGAAGATTGACTAAACCACTTAGCACATTTTTTTCTCTTGCTTTGGAGGTAGGTATTTTTTTTTAAAAAAAAGAAAAAAACATTTATTCTTCTAAATAACATTTGGTGGGTTTCCTGCTTTCCTCTGAGCATCCTGTCTTCTCATCTCACCAAGCTCATCCTCAAAATGTTCAGTCGGAAGACTTTCGAAGCCGATTCTCCAGCAACTTAACTTTGCATGGGGAAATTCCTACTCGGTTCTCGGCATTCTGATAATTTACACTGTTTTCCCCTTCGAGTGAAGGATTTTCTCCCGTCCACCCTATTGCACTTAATGCCACTTGGACTCCCCCCAAAATAAAGGGAAATTGGCCACAGAATAACTCCTTGCCATGTTGTTGGTCACTTGACCTGGCAGCAACTCAGGCAGGGGTTCAACAGATCACCTCCAGGACAGAAATTCAGTGATACTTCTGTATCTTTTTTTTAAATAATTTTTATTGAAGTTTACAGTTACAAAGATAAAAAAACTAAAAAATATTTAAAAAATGAAAAGATAGTGCAGAAAAGAAAACAAAGAAATAGAACAGAAGGAAAAATAAGAGTATAGCGAAGAAAAAGAAAAGAGAATACATAAAGAAATGACTTCCCCCTTCATCACAACAAGTACAAACAATTTCAGTAACTTACCACCCCCTCTGAGATTACAGCAAAAGATCTCTTCTTCCCATATCTCATCTCTTATCTATAAACAAAGTGGTACTTCTGTATCAATCATCTTTGAATCCACTATAATCGGGTTATTCCAAAAAGCACTGCAGAATTGCTTGCTGTTTCAAAAGGAGGCTGCCTTTTAAATCTCTAGTTAATGACCTGTCAATCAAAGATAAACCGGAATGCCTTTCTCTTGAGGAAGCCTTCCATCCTGGTTAGAGGGTATAGGGAAGACGGGTTCTTATTCTGGCTTGTGGGTTTTCTTACATGCTCGAAAAGGTAATAAACCAAAGTGTTGTGTTGTGTTGTGTTGTTTTCATGGTTGCCAAGCCAGGAGAGTCCTATTGTGAATATTCTGCTTCTTAAGAAATGTGTGCTTATTGATGACTTGCAGTGTGGAGGTTTGTTTTGAATTGATTTTTATTTTTTTCTTCCTTTTTTCTTCCGCTTAAAGAAAAATATTTTCTCTCCGCTTTTACCATAGGGTGAAAAATGCTTGAGTGAGGAAGGGTGACAGCTGCGAATTTTAAGAGGCAGCTCATTGCTTTGTAAAAACAGTCTGTAATTTTTTTAGCAAGCAGTAAACTTGTCCTGGAATGTACCACTTGTTTCCATGTGTAAAAGTTCCTGTATGAGAAGGGGTGGCGGGGTTGTTGCATGTAGAAATTTAGTCAAGTAGAATCTTCTACTAGCTTATCGTGTGGAATACTAGTTTTCTTAGGATAAGATGACTTAGGCAAGGGAATATTGACCCCACCCATGCTCCTTCCAGTACAGTGGTACAGTCTAGGCAGAGCTTTACTATGTGCTTCCAAAGAATGTTGAAACTGCTCCCAAAGTTTGGTTTTTGTGACAAGAGTGTACCACGATCACTGTCCAAAGTGTTTCTGTGTAAATAAATATTGTTTAAGATAATGTGTTACGTGCTTATTTTCTAAAGTCCTTTGCAAGTTTTGCCTCTTGGAATTCAGTGGATTGGCAGGGAAAAGCCAACAGAGACATGAACTGCACAGCAGACAGAGATCTAACAGGTTAAGCAATCTTTGATATAAAGACAAAGGCTGGTGAATTACTGCCTTTTCTTCTGTAGCCATTTTTAGTCACTTTGAGGCCCCTTTTCAACCAGTTGGATATTAAAGATGAGCGAACTCGGCCCAATTTGGGAAGGTAACTGGTTCTTTGCTTGCTTAAGCTGGCTATGACATTAATCTGGAGTGATGGTTCACAATGGTATTGGTAAAACAAAGGATACTGTGGAAAGCATTCCCAAACTGGCACTGATTAAAATAACCATGCTTCTTAAGGACCGTGCTAGATCAGATCAAAATATGGCCAGACTCCTTCAAATGGTGCAAAAGGAAGGCACAAAATAACACCCTTTACCTGTTTAAATATCTATATCAGTGTTTCTGAAACAGCAATGCTGGTGGGGGAATTCTGGGAGTTGAAGTCCACACATCTTAAAGTTGCCAAGGTTGAGAAACATTGCCCTAGAATACTTTTCTGTATGTGGAAGTTCTATTTAACTCTTAAGGCTGACCCGTCTAATACAATAGAGGGCATATAGTAGTCTTGTTGCATGAGACCAAAGGCATATTTCCAGCTAGGTAGACTTTCGAGGATGATGGACAGGTTTGGAATTTCAGGATGTTAGCACTGGCAAAGCGGCTGCGGTAGTGGGGTTTACAAAATGGTAGACATGACAGCCGTGTCCAATTTATACAACAACTGGTCTCTCTGCCACACTAGCTTATCCTTTGCTTTCAACCAAAGTCGGCTGTACACCATCACCATTTTGACTTTCCCAGAATGCATCTGGGTCCCACAGGGAAATAAAGAGGATGCTAGGTCAGGTGCATGACTGTGGGACAAGAGCCACCTGGGGCCCCAGAAAGCGTGGACACCTCCAAAAGATGCTTCCCAAATTGATTCCTAACTCTTGAATCTGTCATCTGATTCAATAGGGAGGGCTCTACGGCGCAAGCCACCCCCAGGAGGAACTGTTACCCCTCCCCTCCCAAGCAAGGCGGCAGAGCCAGGTCTTCAGATTCTTCCGGAAGGCCGGGAGTGAGTGGGCCCGCCTCACCTCTGGGGGCAGAATATGATAGGATGTACGCTGGTTTAAAGGGAAAAATCAAGGCTTGAGAATAAACAGACAAGAGTGCAACGTTTAGGGCTAAAAGTGTTTACTTGTAGCATAAGGCAATAAATGCATATATAGTTACATTATTGCAAAAAAGGTACAGACAAAGCTAAAAGCAGAGTAAATCTTCTCCAGTGTATTGCTTCCACTGACAGACATGAAGGAGCACCATGGCATCACTCACATAGCCAGGCATAGCTCACACTTCCCAGTCCACAGGAACAAAACACGTGAAGAACTACATGGCTAAAGACACAAAAAGTCAAGAAGCATAGAACACCATTTTGCATGGTTAGATACTCAGTTCTTCCAGCTTTCTGATTGGCTGGAAGTTAGGTGTGACACACACCAGGCCTAAAGCATAGGCCATAGCAGTGCTGCATCTAAGCAAGCATGTGATCTCCCCCCTCCCTTGCTCTAAACAGAGCAAGGCTTCCCACAGACGGAATCAGGAGGATTTGTTCTCATGGGAAGGTCCCATTGCTTGTGTAGGCACTAGCCATAACAATACATCACATGGTACCTTCTAGCTTCATGAAGATGTAAGCAAAGCCATTCAAAGTTATGGGAAGGCTTTTTTGTTATCTAGCCACCTGGCGTCACGTCGTCATGCTTTGTAGAGAGACCAATTTGCTAATCTCATACGAGAAACCTGACAGAATATTCCAAAGGGTGGGCGCTACTGCAGAGAAGGCCCGCCTTCTGGACCCCGCTAGATGAAATTCGTCTACTGATGGGGTCCGTAGCATGCCCTCTCTGCATGACCAGGTGAGGCAGGTCGATGTTATGGGGATGAGACGGTCCCGCAGGTAACCTGGACCCATGCCATGTAGGGCTTTAAAGGTGATAACCAACACCTTGAATTGGACCCAGAAGCAAACTGGTACCCAGTGCAGCTCGCACAGCAGGGGTGTTATATGTGCTGATCTTGGTGCACCTAAAATTGCCCGCGCGGCCGCATTCTGGACCAGCTGAAGCTTCCGGATACTCTTCAAGGGTAGCCCCATGTAGAGTGCATTGCAATAGTCTATATGGAAGATGACCAGGGCATGAGTGACTGTTCAGAGGGCATCTCGATCCAGGAGCTTCATAAGTTGAAGTCCACATATCTTAAAGTTACCAAGGATTTCTACTGGGAGAAAGTGACAGGCCCTGAGTCACTTCAGGAGCTTCTGTGGCTGAGGGTGGACTAGAATCTGGGTCTCTCTATTCCTAGTCCAGCACCTTCCCCACTGCACCTGATTGGCTCTTGGGCTGAGCGGGAGGGACTAGTCCAAGGTCAGCCAATGAGCTTCTGTGGTTGAAGAAGGACTAGAACCCAGATCTCCCCACTCCTAGTCTGGGCCCTTCCCCACTGGACCACACTAATTAAGAACTGTTGATAGCTGTTAGTTCATCCAATGTTTTTAAAAATAACATTACATTTGCCTCTGTTGCACTGCAGCTTGCTTCAGCTCTCAGGATAATACAACATCATAATGTAAAGAAGCTGGTGGCAAAGGCCTACCTAATAGCTAATGGAGCATTCTCTTTCGGTCATGGTTATCCAGATGCTTCTGAGAAGCCTGTAGGCCGAGAAACCAGTGCAACGAATCATTGAAATTCTGTTCCCCAGAGACTGGCATTTAGACCATATTGGGGGTAGCATACAGCAATCATTGCTAGTAGCTATTCATAGTCTTATCTTCCTGGCTAAAGAGAGTAACTCAGCACATGCACAGTGCGACGGGATTAATTTTCACAGGCTCTTTAAAGTTCCCTTTGAATTGCCTTACAACAGGAAAAGGATGGTGAGAACTTTGCCAGGATTTTAAGTTTAGGAAGGGAAAAGGGAGAGTAGATTGGTCACTCAGGCTTTTATATGGGCTGAGATACTACAGAGAGCCAGTTTGGTCTAGTGCAGTGGTCAGCAAACTTTTTTATGCCGGGGCCATTTTGACATTTATAACATCTATAACATCACTTGAGGGCCAGGGGGCGGGGTTTGAGGGTGGGAGCCAATCGCGCGGAAGTGGGTGGGGTTTGCAGGCAGGAGCCAATCGCGTGGAAGGGGGCGGGGTTTGCGGGCAGGAGCCAATCGCGTGGAAGGGGGCGGGGTTTGCGGGTGGGAGACAATCGCGTGGAAAGGGGCGGGGGAGGTCTGGAAGAAGGAGAAGGGAAAGAGAGGCTCGACTGCTCCAGTCGCTTCTCTTCCGGAGCCGCTCACGCCCCCAGTCCAGGCAAAGTAAAGCTGGTGGGGAATCCAGCATGGGAGCGGGGTCTGCGGGCGGGAGCCAATCACGCACACTTAGGGCCTGCTGCTGCCATGCCCGCCACGCCCACTGCAGTGCCCGCCGCCGCCATGCCCACCACCACGCATACTATGCCCGCTCCCGCGCCTGCCCCCACCACGCCCGCCACGCCTGCCTGTGGAAGAGCCACACTCAAGGGGCCAAAGAGCCGCATGTGGCTCGCGAGCCGCGGTTTGCCGACCACTGGTCTAGTGCATAGCTTTCTAAAGTGTGTGTCGCGACACACTACTGTGTCGCCTGCGGTGTCCTGATGTGTCGCGCACAAACCTGGAAGCGCTGATGGGGGGAACGGCGGCGGCGCTGATTGGCAGGGGTGC
Organism: Charina bottae; assembly: GCA_023362775.1. Lineage (NCBI taxonomy): Eukaryota > Metazoa > Chordata > Lepidosauria > Squamata > Charinaidae > Charina > Charina bottae. Next base: position 732,958 of record JALMGJ010000017.1, on the reverse strand, counting down.
CGCTTCTTCCAGTTCCCCCCATCAGCGCTTCCGGGTTTGCGCGCGACACACCAGGACACCGCAGGCCGCACCGCCACCACCGCCGCCGCCACCGTTGGTGTGTGTCGCCAACATGAAAAGTTTGGAAAGCTCTGGTCTAGTGGTTAAGGCATCAGGCTAGAAACCAGGAGACCGTGAGTTCTAGTCCCACCTTAGGCACAAAGCCAGCTGGGTGACTTGGGGCCAGCCATTTTCCCTCAGCCATGGGAAGCAGGCAATGGCAAACCACTTCCAAAATGTTCCCAAGAAAACTGCAGGGACTTGTCCAGGCAGTTGCCAGGAGTCAACAGTGACTCAAATGCACGCACGCACATACACACACACAAAAGAATACAGTTTATTGCTGGTGCACGCTAACTAATCAAGAAAGCCAAAGAATACCCAAAAGAAGTGACTATGTGCCTCATTGATTATAAAAAGGCCTTTGACTGTGTCAACCAAATCAAGCTGTGGAATGGGCTGAGGAAAATGGGAATCCCAGAACATCTCACTGTCCTCATGTGAAACCTATACACAGGTCAGGAAGCCACAGTCCAGATGCAACATGGTGAAACAGACTAGCTCCAATTCAGGAAAGGAGTGAGACGGCTGTATACTCCCCCCTTATCTATTCAAGCTATATGCTGAATATATAATGAGGGGAGCTAGATTGGAAGAAGATGAGCGTTGTTTTAAAATTGGAGGAAGAAACGTTAATCATCTGCACTTTGCTGATGACATCACTCTGATAACCTGAAAATGCAAATGGTCTGGAACATCTAGTAATGGAAGTCAAATTACTAGTGAAGAAATGGGACAAAAATTAAATCTAAGGAAGATAAAACTAATGACAACAGGTACTGTGCAGCAATCAGCCTTCGCATTGACAATGAAGATATCAAAGTGGTGGATAGCTTCTGCCTTTTAGGATTTCAACAGTAAAGGAACCAGCAGTCAAGAAATACACTGCAGATGGGCACTCGGTAGAGTAGCAATGAAGACCTTGGAAAAGATGTTCAAATGTCAGGTCAGGCCCTCTGACACTTCACAGAAGCGAAAGTTGGACTTTGAAGAAGCAGGATAGAAAGAGTTTTGACGCATTTGGGATTTTGGTGTTGGAGAAGATTCCTGAGGGCACCATGGATAGCCAAGAAAACAGACCAATGGATCGTTGAACAAACCACTTGAGGCACAATGCCCAGGCAAAAGACACGTTATGTTTATGGGACGATCCAGCTCTTTTGAGAAGGCCATAGTGCTGGGGAAAGGTTGAAGGAAAAAGAAGAGGATGATCACAAGCAAGGGGGGCGGACTTGATTACAGCAGCAATGAGTGCCCTATTGGGGGCAGGTTGTCCTGGCAAAGGTCTATTTGAATGGTTGCTAAGAGTCCACGCTGACTTGATGGCACAGAATCGTCATCAAGATAATACAGCATTCTCTATGTATTCAGATGCGTTCATTCTGTTCCTCAAAGTGGTGCCAGGACTGAATCTTTTTGCAATCTAGATCAAATTAAACCCTGGCACTGGTTACATTTAAATGGGAAGCAAGGTATGTCTTGTAGGTGGAAATAAAGTACTGCACTCCTGCGTAGAACACCTCTTATTACTCATGGCTTTAGCCTTTCATTTCTGTTCCTGCAATTAATGTCTGACACAGACATCGTGGCCTATGTTGTCATTGTTCTTTATGCTCTTTGTCATATTATTTTTCATGCTACCCATCACCACCTCAAGCCTCCCAGGATGTGTTGCCTCTGCCATCTCAGCATAGTTGTTTTTTCCCCACTCTCAAGCCATTGTGGAAGGTGAAAAGGTTTGAGGCTGGCATGTTAAGTTGCAACATGCCAGCTTTCTATTTATTTTTTTTCCAGTGACTTGGGAGGGAGGCATGAAATCTGATGATGCCAAGAGAGGTATCAGGGGCTTCATGTTGGGGAGCCAGATGCTAAGCCAACCCAAGCAAACCATATCATGTCTTGGCACACGGTGAGAGCCTCGACCAGTGTTTCTCAACCTTAGCAACTTTAAGGTGTGTGGACTTCAACTCCCAGAATTCCACAGCCATGCTGGCTAGGGAATTCTGGGAGTTGAACTCCACACACCTTAAAGCTGCTAAGGTTGAGAAACACTGGTCTAGACCCTGATAAATGATTGCATCAAGAGATTTTAGCAATACGCTTGCTCCCCCAGAGGAGGATTGAAAGAAGCAGAGCTGAAAGGTGCAGCTGCCATGCACTGCCCTCTGCCTGAGATGAAGGAGAAATTCAAAGGGGAATTTCAGAAAAAAATACTGCGATTCTGTCTTCCCTTGAAAAAAGCAGCTGTTTAAGAGATGAATCTTGTCAGTCCCATTTTTGAGGAGGCCGTAACCCTCCAAGAGTGCATTGACTAAAGTCAACAGAAAACTACTGAAAAACCGCAGTGCTACTTCCTGATTACTATATATTTACCAGGGTATACGTTTACTGGTATCAATCTTCCTTGGAATAAAATAAAATAAAATAAAGTTACTGATATAAATCTCGCAATGAGGAGCCAAGCTAAAAGCTGTTGGGTAGACGTTTCTCCAAATGATTCCCTTTCAAGGCTTTAATCTTCATCCCTCCTAATGTAGTGGTGACCAGATTTTTAATTAAATAGCCATTTGGTAAAGATGTGTGTCATTTGAAAAGTGTTATTTTCATCTACCAGTCAGGGGAGTTAAGAGCCTCTCCAAAATGATTACTGTTCAAATCCATGTAAGTGTCTGTTTTGTTTCCCCTTTGCTTTGCACGGAGATGTTTAGGTTTTTTTTCCTGAGATTGTTCCCTCTTCCTTCTTTACAATGATCTGGTCCATTAATGAAAATTGGACGTAACCTACATTTCAAGAACAAATAATAGTGTGACCTTGAATCAAAGGAAAGGTTTTGTCACATGGCATTGCTTGCTTTTTGCTCTCTGAAAAATTGGTTTTAAATGCAGATAATAAAAGATGGTGCTGTTCGTAGGCATCGGCAAGGCAGGAGTGATGTCACGTGATGCAAATTATACAATTCATATCCTTGGTATGATGATATGGTGACATGTGTGACATTACAGTGACTTCAACTGACACCTAGAGCTCTATTCCTATAATCACAGAAATAAAGTGGGAAATTATCTTTCTTTTACCAATGTGAATCTCAAGCTGTGTTGAACCAGGTCTCCATCAGGGTTCCTTATAAGCACTCTCTGTTTGGGGTAATATACAGCTTGTTTGTTTGTTTGTTTGTTTAGAAAACGTATATAGTTGTTTGGCAAGGGGATGGAGAAACAATAGATTGGAAATATATGGATGCCAGCAAGTACAATCATTCCAAACAGTAGTCTAAACTGATTCGATGCCCTTCCAACAGCTGTTATTGAAGGGAGATATCGAAATATCCCTTTCGATCAAAGACTGTGCCCATGTGGCAGAGGAGTAATGGAAACGATGGAAGACGTCATTTTATATTGTCCTCTCTCTGCAAATGCTCGCCAGGAATTATTATCTCCATTTTTTACTAAACATCCAGGTCGTTCGGATTCTTTTTATCTCAAGCTGTTTTTATCAGACCAATCTGATTTTATTTCACTGACCACAGCTAAATATTGCTCTATAATTTGTACAGCACGCCGCAATATCCCTTCTCATTTTTCTTAGACTTCTTTAGATTTTTAAGTGTTTTTTTTCCCCTTTTATTCTAATCAGATGTGAATCTTCTGTTTTATTTGCTGGTCTATGACCGAATAAAAATTGATTTGATTTGTAGTCTAAACTGAATTTTGGGTGGCACGTTATTCATAATGAGAGTAAGCAACCTTATGCAGAGGACAAAAAAGGAGTAAGAAATGCTGAAGCAAATGAGATTAAAGTTAGGAAGTTAGGAAATAAATGGAAATATAACTAAATCCAGTATACAGCAACATCATGGACGTTGCTGTACATTTCTATCCTTACAAATTCATTCATTTGCCCTGTATGACCAAACCATCTCAGCATACTTCTTTCATATAAATGAAAATAAATAAATAAATAAATAAATAAATAAATAAATAAAGGTGACTCACTTTTGTATTCACTCCTTTAGCGCCCACTCATTCTCTACCTTCCTCATCTTGCTTTACCACTCCACTTCTTAAGTACCCAAGCTGAAGTCCTATCATTCGGAAGAGTCTCTATGTGGTATCTAAGAGTTAACATTGACTTGATGGTCCTTATTCAATCATAAGTACCCACTCCTGCTGCATTCAGTTTATTTTTATATTTCTCCTGACATATCCAGTTCACACTTGCTTACAACAAAATGGGTAGAAGTGTACAAAAAGGTAAAGGTTCCCCCCGCACATTTGTGCAGTCGTGTCCGACTCTAGGGGCCGGTGCTCATCTCCGTTTGTTAGCCGATGAGTCAGCGTTGTCTGAAGACGCTTCCACGGTCATGTGGCTGCATGACACGCGTGGAACGCTGTTACCTACCCACCGAAGTGGTACCTATTCATCTACTTGCATTTGCATGCTTTCGAATTGCTAGGTTGGCAAGAGCTGGAGCTAGTGCGGGAGCTCACTCCATCACGCGGGGCTAGGGATTCGAACCTCCGAACTTGCGATCTTCCGACCGACAAGCCTGGCGTCTTACCTGCTGAGCCACCACGCCCCCCTATGAAGTGTACACTTATGCATAATTGGTTTTTTTTAAAAAAAAGAAACATTTATTCCTCAGAATGATGATGAACAAACATCATACTACCTGCCTATCAATAGTTGACATCTTGATACTTCTCCATCCATTTCTCCATCTTTAGTAAATATGTCACTTCCTTTACTTCTTCTCCATTTGATGGATGTAGCCTGCTTGCCAGCCTCCTGCCCAGATAGTCAGAACACATGGCCACATGTAGAGATGGCTCTCTGTCACATACACAAAGGGAGATATCCCAGCCTTTCCCGCTGCTGATGGCTGAGAAAGGTCGGTGATTTTAGAACAAAGAGAAGAACTCAGGAGAGCCCCTCTGAGGTTTGTGAACCAAGGCTGGGAAAGGCATGGGACTACCGTCATTCCCCACCACAACAATAACAACAATGCAACAGTAATAATAACTTATTAAATGTATATGCTGCCCAACTCCCAGCTATTCTGATTAAAGTTGGGACTCTCCAGGCATTTGGGGGAAATCCAGGTAATTGAAGCAGAGAAAAAACTGTTTCAAAACTATAGAAAGATAAAACAACAAGGCACAAATTTGCTCTAGGTCTGATTTCAGCATTCTGGGGCTGTAATGCTAACGTCTCGTTGGGTCATGTCCTTATTTCTCTGTACATGTTAAAGAATTGCTTTTATTCCCATTTTAGGCTATAGTCTAAAAATACATTTTTCTCTGTAGAATCTTCTTCTTATCTGTAATATTAATTTGGAACTCTCCATTCTTTTTCATGGAGATTTCGGGACGATGGGTGTTCATTTGTAGCAGACTGGAGCCTTCTTGTTTGTCTAGAGCCATGGATTTTCTTTTATCTTTTATCTTTTTACTTAAGTTGCCAGCTGGAACATAGTGATCTGGGCAGCTTGATACACTCATCCCTCCAGCATTCCTTTACCAAAGTTCCAGCCCAAATCACATCATCGTTTTTATTTTTAATTCCGTTCACTCTGCAGAAGGGTCCTTGATTAGCTCTTTTCATCCATTTCCAAAACAATCTTTTATTTCCATTGACATTGCTCTGTATTTTCTCTTTAAATCTTATTGCTGACTACATTTTTGCAATTCATTTCCTCTCTGCTTTCATTATCTTACTCTCAACCTCACTGTTTGCAGCAATCATTCTCATATATGTACTTCCCCCCCCCCTTCATCCACAGACAGTTCATCATTCTACCAAGCATCTTTTTTCAAACTTCCCATCAGCTTATCTCCACACACTTTTGTGGCAATCTTTAGGTAGTTCTTTTCATTATTCACAAGGCTCCAAATAGCTTTCACAGCCTCTGTCCTTAGCTCATCTTTTCATTCCTTCTAGTGGGAGTTTAATCTACCGTGTCTTCTAATACATTTTAATACAAGATTTGTATTTTCTCTTTCTGCAGTAATTCTACTTCTGTTCTCATTTCTTTTCCTTTCTTGTTCTTCCATGTCCTTTTCTTTCCCAAGGTCCACCCTCGACACTACCAAATATTGGTCTGTCGCTCATTCAGAACCTCTTGCATCCTTCACTAATTTTATTAGTTTGTCATCATTAGTAAAACAATTGATCATGCTTTTAGGTTAATACAAATACCTTTGCCATGGATACCCTGGAGAAAACAGATAATCTAGACCTGTTCCAGTCTGGTTTCAGGCCAGGATTTAGTACTGAGACAGCCTTGGTCATTTTTTTAAAAAAAGGTAAAGGTTCCCCCCGCACATTTGTGCAGTCGTGTCGGGGCCGGTGCTCATCTCCGTTTGTTAGCCGAAGAGCCAGCGTTGTCCGAAGACACTTCCACAGTCATGTGGCCGGCATGACATGTGCGAAACGCTGTTACCTACCCACCAAAGTGGTACCTATTCATCTACTTGCATTTGCATGCTTTCGAATTGCTAGGTTGGCAAGAGCTGGAGTTAGTGCGGGAGCTCACTCCACACGCAGGGCTACGGATTCGAACCTCCGAACTTGCGATCTTCCAATCAACAAACCTGGCGTCTTACCCGCTGAGCCACCACGCCATTTTTACTTATTTATTTATTTATTTATTTATTTTGTGTCCAGATCAAACTTTACTCTGCCAAAAGGTAGCCACCACCACAGCTTTGTCATTAGCTTGCTGTAGGTCGTCGACAGTACAAGGCTCCGACAGTAATCGACACACCATCAGATGCTCCGGGTCTTGGATTTTTCCGCATTCACATAATGTATTGTCGTCAGCCAACAACCCCGACTTAAATTCGTCTTGCACCTTGGTACCCCCACCCTCATCCTATTCATTGTCCTCCAAACTGTGTAAGGGAAAATGTTTCCAACGGCCATTTCTTCCTTCGGTAAAATACTCAAATCGGTGAGCTCATTCCTCCATCTGGTCATGCTTGTAGATGACCTGTGGTGGAGCTGAGATGGAGGTGGTGCATCCATCCTTGTGCTCCTTGATCTCTCAGTGTCTTTTGATTCTGTCGGCCATGATATCCGTCTGTGGGGATTAGGGACTGGGGGCACTGTTCTCTTCTTGGTGGTTCTCTTCTTTTCTCCAGCGCTGGCTCCAGTTGGTGTTGGGTGGGGGTGGGGGGAGAGACCATTCCCTAGGCCTCTGCTTTGTGGGGTGTCAGACAAAAAAATTGGGGGCAATAGGAAACATCCTTTAGAGATAGAGGCAGTGGCGTGGAGCAGCCCCACCAACTGACTTTCTGACAAATGGGTGTTTTGTGATTACAGTAGTGAGATCCACCATAGTAGCCATTTTATGAGTGACCACCACCCGCTCTCAAAATTCTAGATGCATCCAGCAACCCAAGGGTGCTCCCTCTTCCCGGACGTGGTGGACATCTCCCAACCTGATGCAAATTAATATCTCAGTTTTTTAATCTGAGCTAAATAAAACCTCCATGAACAGAGGCAGTCTACCTCTGAATGATGTCAAGACAAGGGCTGCTGCTGTCAAGTCTTATTCATAAGATCCTACAGGGCATCTAATTGGCCCTGCTACACTGAACGGCTTGCTGATTGGACTTGCCAGAAACAGTATCCAGGGGCTCCATACAATACTTTTGCCTTCAGAAGTTGGTTGGATAATAGCACCTAAGCAGTTTTATCTGCTTGTGTGGTATTCATCTCCTGCATTTTAGCCCAGAATTACGGAACACTCTCTTTGGAGTCCTTGGTGCTCTGTGAGCTTGGTTGTTTGCTTGCAGACGTTTCATTACCTAACTAGGTAACATCATCAGTGCACATCATCATGGCACTGATGACGTTACCTAGCTGGGTAATGAAATGTCTGCAAGCAAACAACCAAGCTCAGAGAGTACCAAGGACTCCACAGTTCAACCCTGAGCTACAGATATTCCCTTCTATTGAAACACAATATTTGTCAAATTCTTTTAGGGACATTGGCCAAATGTCAGAATGAGGGGCAAACATCAGGAAAAAAAGTGTAAGAGTGCTTGGAGGTGAGGCTTCTCTATTGTAAATGTTGTGTTGTTGGAACTTCAGCAGGGCAGGAGGCGGACCGCGATCTTTTGATGGGAGCCTTCCCTGTGATTTTCCACGGTTTCTTGAAAAAAGAGAAAAGAAGAATATTGATCGGTACCCTGAGAAGCCTTCCATCAGGAAAACCGCCCCCTGAGTCTCTGGAGAAAAGGCTAACCAGGGCTGGAACCCAGACGCTACTCCAGGGTGCAGCTGCTTACGACCAATGCCTATTTGTGAGGAAACCAGTTATGGCAATGCGCATGACTTGAAAGAAAGGAAATGGGGAATGGATGGTAAGAAACAAGAGAAAAGGGCTTGCACTGGAACAGGAGTGGGTAAACTGGCTCTTGCGGTCCCCTGATATCTTTTCAGACTCTGGGTGCCCACCCCCCCACCATTAGACTGCCAGCATTTGCAGGTAGAAAAAGTATAAAAAGCTATCAAAAGTATAAAAAGCTATCAAAATAGATTTGTTAAGCTTCCAGAAGGCTTAACACCCCTATTGTACTTAAACTCCCCCCCCCAAAAATAAAACTAAAGTCCAAACATGTTGGCCCCATCCCTTCAAGCAGCCTCCCCCACCTGGTGCCATCCAGATGGGTTGGGTTTCAAATCCCTGACGAGGTATTATGGAAGTTGAAGCCAACCCATCCAGAAAGCACTTTGAGTGCTCCAAGTGTCCTCACACTCCACTCAGCCTGGCACACCCCATTCTCTGAGACAGCCTAGTCACACAACCGTCTATTTACCATCTCCTCTGGTTTCTGCCTGTCCCTTACGATCTGACAGTCGGCATGCATCGATTAAACCATGTCACCTGCGGGACCCAGATAGGGGGCCTTTTCTGTCACAGCACCTGCCCTGTTTAAGTAAGCCCTTAAAACCGGTTCTGTCCCCAGGCCCTGGGTTAAAATGAGCGGTAGACCTCTTGTGGGATGTTTAAGTGATTGTTGATTTTCTCCACACTTTCTTTCGGATTATATCTTCTAGCATTTTTAGTATCGGTGGAAGACTTGTTTGGAGTTCCAAAATGTTTACATGCAGCATAAACATTGTGTTGGCATGAGTCAACCCAAACCTCTGAGGGGAAAAAAAGGTCAAAAAAAGAAGTTCTAAGCCGATATGCAGAATAATATCACAGTTTAACACAGCAGCACAGCAGCAGCTGAACATTAATCAAAGCCGTTCCATCTTCCATACAGCCTCTCTGCTCTCCGCCTCTGCACTTGAGGGTCCCACCTCTGCTTTCTGCTTCCAGACTCACCTCAAAAGGTTGCTTAGAAGCAAGGTCGTTCTTCCCAAGAGACTGACAAAGAGGGTGACACACCAACCAGGCTGTTCCGTTGCATGAAGACATGGGAGGAATCAGCCGGCCCTCCGCCTAGTCAAGAATGCTCCGGTTGTTCCATTTTGATTTGATCATCTCTGTCTCACACCTGCTCCAACTAGGAGGATATCTGGAGCCACACCATCTTTTGGTGAAGTCGATCAGTTTTGCCAGTCATCCAGGAGCTTAGGGGAGAGATGCGTCCAGATGGAAATCCAGAATCTCAGAATCCCTTGATCCAGATGAGCACAAATGTTTTGTTTACTGTCTTGCTTTGGACCCTCCTGCAGATAATTAAGATTCTCAGAGCATGCACTTTGGAAGAGCATGATTTAGCTGCCTGCAATTCTGAAAAACTGAGCTGCTGCATCTCCTTTTGAGGCTTAAAGGTTGTTTCTGTACTCTGCGAGTTGTGAAGTTCCTGGAACAGGATCAGTGTGGATTTTGGACTCTATAAGTTGACCACAGAAGAATGATGACTGTTACCACACCAGGACTTAAGCCTCCTAAGATATTCTTGAGCCAGAATAATCTCTCTTAGGCTTTCCCCCCAAGCATATCAAAAATTCAAGGAGGGGAAACTTCAGCCTAAGAAAAGACAACTCAGTTCTGGTGTCTGGATCTGTCCATTTTGCCCTGGGTAAGCTGGAGAAGGCAGGGGGACCAGTCCATTTGTGGCTATCTCTGTGCTCTTACAAATGGGCTTCTAGAGCAACCCCTGCATGAGCTGGAACTGTCCAAAGTGCTGAAGTTATCTGATGCTGGACATTTCTATCCCCCCTCAAGCACCTACAGGCTCCAGATTTGAGCAGATCACCACTCTTTCTGCAGCAGATGTTGTCAGCCTCTTGACATAAACATAAACCGTTCTGGGAACAAACGAAGCTGAAATGTACATGGTTCAGCGAGGAAAATAAAGAGGAATATGGTAGAGGGAGCATCCATCTCTGATTTCAACAAGTCCCACTTCTTTCTGAACAATTCAGCCTGCATTGCAAAGTTGTTGTGCGCTAATGACTCTGAGCCTCCAACTCCCCCATATATGGTGGATGCCTGGCTGGTCCCACTCTTCTTTGCCATCCTGATGTTAGTTGGGCTAGTGGGCAACTCTCTGGTAATCTACGTTATCATCAGACACAAGCCAATGAGGACAGTGACCAACTACTACATTGGTAAGACAGGTTGGCGACATTCAGGTGGGGAGGGGCTGGAATAGAGGAGATGCTTTTAAACGGGGGCTAACAACTAAATGAGATTTCATGTGATAGGAAGTTGTATGGTGATCACCAGATACCTCAGCTTTCCTAACCATGAACATTGGAGTTGTAGTACAATATATCTGGAGGGCACAGTTTGGAGAAGGTTGAGCTAAAATTGATGTTCATAATCATACCTCTTCATCCTTCCATTAGTGCATCTGCATTGAAAAGGCTAAATTAATTATTTATTTATCAATGTAATATGCCTGCTTGTTAGTATTACATCATGACTTCTTTAGCATTACCTGGATTTGAAACAAAATATGTTTTTAATATATTCAGATGCATTGAGTTGCAACTATGTAACACTTCAAACAGAACACCTGGCCATCTTTTAACCATCTTTATATATTTGTTTGTAGAAGTAGGGAGAAGAGAGGAACTGAACTGAGAATTTAAGAATAATAAAAACAGCCTGGGCTTTTGCTTTCTACATTGTGAAAAAAAGCTACTGAAAAAGAGCAATGCGAAAAGGCAGATTTTCTGAAAGTGATAGTTGGGGTGGGGGTATTAGCAAATATATCAGGCTTTCTCCTCCTTTTCACACTTCAATGTTCACTTACAGGAATTGGCACAATTTATTTATTTCATTTATTTATTTGTCAAATTTCTTTGCTGCCCATCTCGTGTACCACGATGAAACAATCCTGAAATATCCACTTCCTGCAGGTTCTATTATTATTATTATTATTATTATTATTATTATTATTATTATTATTTTCTTTTAAATGCATGCTTGGTTCTAAGCCAGCTTGGTAAAGGGGGAGGCAAAGGCAAAGTTTATCACAGTTTTGAGACCACCAGTCTCTGCTCTTGCTTCAACAGCCAACCTGGCTACCACCGACATCATTTTCCTGGTGTGTTGTGTCCCCTTCACTGCAATGCTATATCCACTCCCAGGCTGGATCTTTGGAGAATTCCTATGTAAATTTGTCAACTACATCCAACAGGTGAGCTCTGTCCAAATTTGGAAACTTCCCTCTCCAAGTGTCTTTTCTATATGAATTTCCAGTGAATCCCAAGTACTGTATCTGAATTCTGGTGTCTCTTTACCGTCTCAACTCAGAAATGTAAAACTCTAGTTCAGTGTTTATCCACCTTGGCAACTTTAAGACGTGGGGACTTCAACTCCCAGAATTCCCCAGCCAGCCATGCTGGCTGAGGAGTTCTGGGAGTTGAAGTCCCCACGTCTTAAAGTTGCCAAGGTGGAGAAACACTGCTCTAGTTCATCTTGAAATCAAACCTTCAACCTCCATTATGACGATTCTTGTAAAGCCTAACAGCATTATATTTCTGTATCTGTGCATACTGTATGTATGGGAAATTGTGAATGAATTTAGCCTGTAGGTGTATCTGTTGTAAATCAGTGCTGTTTGTGTGTGAGCATGAGTGAATCAAACGTCAGTGAGTAATATATACTACGTAGGCTGACCATATTTCCTTGAGACAAAAACAGGATATTGTGATGGCAAAACGGGACGGGGTCTTATGTAATATTCTGTATTCATGAAAAAGACAGAGGTCCCCACCCCCTGGTCTGTGCGATTGGCTCCCGCCTGCAAACCCCACCCCCTGGTCCGCGTGATTGGCTCCCGCCTGGCCAATCGCCCTCCTCTCCGCCCTCCTTTGCCGCGCACTGATAGGCGGGAGGGCTTCCTCTTCCGGGCTGCCTCCAATCGGCAGCTCCGGCTCGGATCCTCCTTCCACGCCATTCCCGCTGGGTTTAAAAAACAGGACAAAATTGAGATTTTTATCAAAACGACGGGACGGTTGAAAAATGCTAAAAAAACGGGACTCTCCTGTTCAAAACGGGATGTACAGTCAGCCTAATACTACGTGAGTGAATAATGTTCGTGTGTGTGAGAGACAAGAAGAAGATAAATGGAGGTGTGCAAGTAAGGGAATGATATGTATGCAAATAAGAAAAAGCAAACAGTATATTTTATTTATTTATTTATTATTTAAATTTATCCCTGCCCATCTCCCTGAATAGGGGACTCTGGGTGGTTTACAGCATATCAATAGTTAAAATCTATACATATAAAATTACAGTATAACAATAAATAGATAAAAATCCAAGAGATGGTAAAATCAGCTATCAAGAGGACATTATGGGGTCAGCCACCCCCAGGAAGTACTATTACCTCCCTCGTAATACTGCAAGGCAATCGCATTATATGAATGTGTATTTATAAGTGAATTTGTATGCAAATTGATCAAGTGATTGTAAATGAATTATGCGCACACATGTCTTTAAATGAATGGGGCTGTGTGTATGTGAGTATTGAAATACTATATTGTTTCTGTGTGTATATGAATGCAATCTCTCTTTGTGTTAGTGACTAAATAGTATGTGCACGAGTATCTGTGCATCTGGGTGAAAAAGTGTAAATGGAATTGGCGGGGTTCACATACTGCACTAAACTATGGTTAGTCTTAACTAGGTTTTGTTGAATAAGCTACAATGATCTGGGCTCATACATTATAGCCCATAAAACATGGTTTACACATCATAACAGCTACAACACGTTGAGCCAAAGCAAACACATTGTGGCTTAGTGCAGCATGCGAACCAGGACTATGTATGTCTGGTAGTCAATATTCAACCCGCACGAGCCATGTAGGACCTCACTGCCCCTCCCCCTCCTGTTTTTGAGTTTCAATAAGCTTGATGATTTAGATAATATTGATGAGGATGGAAGTTTGTCTTTTCTGCTGCACTAACCAAAGACGTTTTAGATGTTCAAGTTACTAGTCCTCACCAGGTCTGCTCTGCCCACAAAGATTCTCTGAAAAGCCTAGGGCAGAGCTTTCCAAACTGTGTGTTGGGACACGTTAGTGTGTCGGCTGCAGTGTCTGGGTGTGTCGCGGCTGCTGCTGCCTCCAAACCTGCCCTGCCAGGATTCCGCGCAGGTCCTAGTGCCTGCCTTGTGCCTTGCTGTGTGTCGTGAAATGATGCCTTGCTGTAAGAGTGTGTCGTGAAATGATGCATGTCTAAAAAGTGTGTCACCAACATGAAAAGTCTGGAAAGCTCTGGCCTAGGGAGTAATAACCGTGTATGAAAGAGTAAGCATGAGCTGTTTCCAAACATGCTTTTCTTTCTCCTTTCGGTTCAGTTGCTGTTCTCGCTTCTGACTAGAAAGACGGCTTATACCTCAGCTTCACATGCAGAAAGTAGTTAATTCACACCTGTTATAAAATGGATCTGATGTGAAACACCTCTCTCTGCCTAGTATCCTGAGACCCTACCAATCAGAGCAGAGGGATAAAAAGATCACTAGTTTATGGTGTAGTGTAAAGCAATATCTTAGATAATGATAAAGGTGAGAACAGTTACTCATACAGAGTGGCAGTGGGCAGCCTCCACTGACGGCTGGCAGATTCGCTGTGTCTCAGCACTGGGCATGATCAAGTGCTCTCATGATGCCCAGTACAAAAAAACGGGGCAAAAGGATTAAAAAAAACTTAAGATGGTGGTTGTGACTCTGTGATCGAAGACACACCCCTTTTTACATGTGATGCACATTAAAAAATGGTGAGGTTGTACAGTCATGACCACCACCTTGCCTTTTTTGTCCCCCCCCCCCGAATACCCCTAAAGGGGATATAACCAAATTATTCCTTCTCACAGCAATTTCCTCCCAAGATGCCCTATTTCTTGCAGGAGTAATTCATGATTTATGGTAGCTTTCTGTGGACAATCATGGAAAAGGCAAGAGTTTTATGGACTAGGTGCTTGTTTTTCTGCCATTTCAGACCATGCTGGAGTTCACTTAGGATGTCTGCTGAGGAATGTATAGAAAGCAAAGAGGCCGCATTTGGGCCCTGAGAGAAATGGGAATTTTGGACCGTCTCTCTGCACAGTGAATGCCTACGAGTGAGCGCCAGCATTTCCCATAATTATCCCTGTCTTAGATTGATGGAAAAGTCACCAAAATCACGGCAAGCATTGCAAAGAACCCCTTTGTTTGGCTCTGTAGGTCTCAGTGCAAGCCACGTGCATCACCCTGACCGCCATGAGTGTGGACCGGTGGTACGTGACCGTGTTTCCACTTCGATCCCTGCGACGGCGCACACCACGAGTTGCCGCAACTGTCAGCATCAGCATTTGGGTTGGTGAGTAGGGGTGGCATCAAGGGCCAGCTAGAATTGTTAACAAACTTGATCAAATAACTGAATGTCATACATCTGTAATGCGGAGGGGGGAAAAACATTTACTAAAAAGTAAAAAAGCTAGAGAAAAACATAATGAACACCTTCATATTTGCCATATATCGTAAGTATTGCCAATAATAGGTCTGTTACCATTCAGATAATACATACAGTCCTCCCAATTGAAGACTGGTAGAATTGTGGTTCCTGCTTCTAACGTTTCATTATTCTAACCAGGGTGTTTGCGAGTCAAGATAGTGTCTGCAACCATGCGATGGAAGCCCTGCTTTTTTTGTGGATGCATGTAAAAAAGGGGCGGGGCTTTGACTGCATGGTTGTGGCCACCATCTTGACTTTCTTGACCCCCTCCCTGCAGACAACCCTGCTTCTAACTTTATATGCAATCTTTTCTAACATGGCAATGGAAGAAGTCCTGTTAATCCACTTCTCAATTGTCAGAGTATCTAAGGTTTTCCAATGTTGAGCAATTATTGTTTTAGCTGCTAAGAGTAAGCAAGCAGTAAATTCCTTATTTTAAGCTTAAGGAATAATGGCATAAATCCATGCAGTAACCCTAACTCTGGGAAGCACTGCAACCATTTCTGGAGGATGCTGATTTGGCTTGGGGTCTCTGTATCTTATAATCTCTCAATTCAGTACCATGCTATAGATCCATTGGGCTGCTCAATAGATAAAGTCTAACCTAGTCCCTGTGTCTTCATGGGCACATTTCTGCAGTTTCCTTGGTGACAGAACAGAAATGGTTTGTGTTGTCATTTTCCAATATGCTTTTCAACTGTCCAGGGCATCCTACAGACCTAGGATTCTCTAAAAGCTGTGGGGTCCTAAGTGGCAGGGGCTAAATGATGAAGTCAGCATGGTGCCATTGCAACACAAGCTCTGTCCCTTTTGTAGGTGTGTTGTGATGCTACACGCATACCCGGGGCCGGCTTTAGCTAAGGCTGAGTAGGCACTGGTCTAGGGCACCAAAGCTCAGGGGGCACCAACCCCACCCCTCCTTCCGAATCATTTAAAATACAAAGCTTTGCATTAGCAGGAGGTGGCACCATCAGTCAATGTGGCCTAGGGTGCCATGCCATATACCCTTGCGAATCTTAATGCAATAGCAGTAGACAACCCATGGATGGATACGGGGGGTGGGCCTCAGTTGGACTCAACCTCCAAAAGGTGCCTTGGAGCACACAGAAGTGCAGACTTAGCATCTGTCTGTAATGCCTTAAAGCAGCTGTTCTTTTTCCCAGGATCCTATGTGCAATAGCAACTTAGCAATTGAATTCCAAGCGTTGCACAGCTCTAACAGATATGTGATAGCATCACTGTGAAGGAATGTCAACGGCATTCTTTGACACTCTGGGCAAACTTTGGAACAGTGGGATTCCAGATGCATTCGCTGCCCAGAGTTCCTTGTGTTAGATAGGTGGTTATATAATTTTTTTAAATGAATGAATGAATGAATGAATGAATGAATGAATGAATGAATGAAATTGATTGATTTCTCTTTGTACTGTGCCTTTGTTTTGTACACCCACTGCTAGAGCCTTTGGAAGGAGGTGGTTAATAGATTGTCATCATTGGCGATCACTCGTAGCCGAGTAAGATTGTCTTCCAAAGGTAAAATTTTAACGGTGGATCCGTAAGTGGCTATAAAGGCCGGAAACCTATGCCCTCATTAATAGATTGTACCAACAAATGAACAAATAAAAATAAGGCCTCCACAACAGTAGGTGGGGTAGAGATACCACCCTTATCCTGGGCCTCTTTCTTCACAGGTTCCTTCATTGTCTCCATCCCGGTGCTGATTTATAACCAGTTGATAGAAGGCTATTGGTTCGGTCCACAAACGTTCTGCAGCGAATCCTTCCCCTCTGTGTACCATGAGAGAGCCTTCATCCTGTACAACTTTTTAGCGGTGTACCTCCTCCCTTTGTTGACCATCTTCCTCTGTTATAGTGCTATGCTTTACCAGATGGGACACCCCACTGTGGAGCCAACTGATAACCACTACCAGGTACTGTAAGCTGTACACTGCATCTGGGAAAAACTAGATGTGAGGTGAAAGATCTTGATTATTTATTTTTTTAATCAAAGCAACTCTGGGCAGAGGTGGAGGGAAAGGGGGGCTCATAACTTGATACGGGAGAGGGCATCAGGGTTAGGGATATGGAGAGGCAACAGTGATGTTGTATACTCCAAAGTTACACACAGCCAGAGAGTCTAAACCAATGTGAGTCCTGTCAAAGTTTCAAGAGATAAAAGTAAGAGAACTAAAGTCAGGTCCAAGTAACAGAAAAGTCTGTCAAGTGTTTAGACCAGGGTTTCTCAACCAGGGTTCCGCAAGAGGTCACTAGGGGTTCCCTGGGAGATCACAATTTATTTAAAAAATTATTTCAAATTTGGGCACCTTCACATTAAAGAGGCAAGTTTCATTCTTTATTTTCAGTTTAGGAACACTGTTAATGCATACTGTATATACAGGCCTACACATCAAACAAATATAATAATTTTGTAACTTGTGGCCTGTATTTGAGCCTGAAAGCGCAGGGGTTCCCCGAGGCCTGAAAAATATTTCAAGGGTTCCTCCAGGGTCAAAAGGTTGAGAAAGGCTGCTCTAGACACAACAGTAATGAGTCTCACAAAAATAGACATAGTTCCTTTCAGATAAAGAACTGTGTACTACAAACTGTAGATCAGGGTTCCTCAACCTCAGCCATTTTAAGATGTGTGGACTTCAACTCCCAGAATACTCCAGCCAGCATTGCTGGAGTATTCCACACATCTTAAAATGGCTGAGGTTGGGAACTCTGCTATGATTCAGCCGGTACTCATTAAGTCCAATCTGGCTGCAAGGCTATTTACATGCTTTGAGTTACTCTTGAGTAGACTTTTAGAGCCAGTGCACTCTAAGCATTCAATACCTTTCTGACCTTCTGAAATACATGACCCAATCGCAGCACTGTTTACATGGACTGGGCGGTTGTACTAGTGAGTCCGAATCACAGTCCTTTTCACCTCTTTGGCAGCTGCCTAAAATCGAAAGTGATTCTTTTCCAAGCAAGATTCTCATCAAGTTCTCTTTAGCAAGATTTATTGAGACAAAAAGAGCCAGTTTGGTGTAGTGGTTAAGGCATCGGGCTAGAAACCGGGAGACCGTGAGTTCTAGCCCCGCCTTAGGCACAAAGCCAGCTGGGTGACGCTGGGCCAGTCATTCTCTCTCAGCCCTAGGAAGCAGGCAATGGCAAACCACTTCTGAAAAACCTTGCCAAGAAAACTGAAGGGATTTGTCCAGGCAGTCTCCCAGAATTGGACATGATTGAACATATTTTTTTTAAAAAAATGAGATGAAAAGGATGGGGTTACTAGAGTTCCAGCAGCTGAACTATTTTCCATTGAGAAAAATACAGCCTCGTGCTTATATCTGTAACAAAGAAATTCAGAAGTCATCCTCTTTCTGTATTTTTTTTTCTTTTCTTTTCTTTTCTTTTCTTTTCTTTTCCTTTCCTTTTCCAAATCTTTTTCTGATTTGTTCTTTTTTCTATTTTGCTTTCTTACTTTACTTTTTTCATTTCTTGTTAGCTTTTATCTTTTTGTCTTAAAATTTTAATAAAGTTTAATTTAAAAAAAACTGAGATGAAAAGGATGGGGTTACTAGAGTTCCAGCAGCTGAACTATTTCCCATTGAAAACAATACAGCCTCAGTGATTTTCTCATTTTCTTTCTAACATCCTTCCTATGATTTGTTGAAGAGGCAAGTCTCTTCACTGATAACAGAGGAGCTTGCAGCTGGCTGTTTACATAACAGTCTCCTAAATCTTTATCAGTCTGGACTTCTACAATCCTAAGCAGAGAGGTATCAGGACTGGTTCTGGTCCACGTTTTATGTTAAAACACTACTGATTTGATACAGAGGACGTGGCAGAATCTTCCTCACTGGAAGAAGCATGGCCGAGGGTAGACTTAAACTTGGGCATCCCTAGTTCCAGTCCAGCACTTTAATGACGCCATACTATCTCTCTACCTTCCTTCTAGTTGGGGTCACCTCTTCTTCCTCCCTTCTGTGCCCCAAAACAGGTACAGCAGCTGGCAGAACTCTCCGAAGCTATGCGAGCCAAGATCTCTCGTATGGTGGCCATCATAATCGCTCTGTTCACCATCTGCTGGGGACCAGTGCAACTCCTGATCCTCTTCCAAGCCTTTGACTCCAGCTTTCAGCACAATTACTATACCTACAAGGTGAAGATTTGGGCTCACTGCATGTCCTATGCCAATTCCTCCCTCAACCCCATTGTCTACGCCTTCATGGGCACTAATTTTCAGAAGGCCTTCAAGAAAGTTTTCCCGCTGGCCTTCAAGCAGAGGGTGGGTGGTTCCAACATCACTGGCCAGGCCAACCCCCACACCGAGATGCAGTTTGTCTCATCAAGGATGTAGGCTCAAAGAAGTGTCTTTCCTAGAAAGTGTTTCGCGTTCTAGTGGGTCCTACAGCGCTGCCCGATGTTTGAGGTGAGGTGGAGAACTTGTGATTGTTCAGATGTCATTGAATTCCACTTGCCAGCAGCCCAGGCAGCGTGACCAATGGTGAGAGATGCCGTGAATTGTAGTTCAGCAACAGTTTGGCCCCACATAAGTGAGCAACTCAAGAAACGAGAACCACATGGCTTTCAGAATGGCATATTTGATGCTAGTCAGGGATAAAAACATAATCTTGAAAACTATAAGAATAAAGGCAGACTTCTAGCAAACCAATTAAGGCAGAGTCTCTCTGAAATGTTTTTTTTTTCCAGAATCCCCACCACTGGACTGGGTTGCAACTTCTCATACTAGCTGAACTCCTCCCATAATCTTTTACTCCGTCAAATGGTCAGCACAGGTTCCCCGTCCCTGGATTCAGGAAACTTGGATCCCATTGCTATTCAATCTATGGCTCCTGGGTAAATCGTGGGCCAGTCATACAAATGCATTCTCTCTCCCACTGCCAGCCCTTCCAGGTTGATCAGATCAGGAAGCTCACAAAAATGCTAGAGCTCTACTTTATTGATATCGGCTATAGTAACAGATCCTCAAAACCCTGATGGCGTTTCTCCTTCCCTCCCTCTTATACCAATGACAGTCCTGACTAACTCGAAGGGACCAAAAAAAAAGTTAGCACCTACCTCATGCGTGAAAATACGGAAGTTGCTGCTGGAAAAAAATCACAGCATCTTGCATCAATTCTAGGAAAGCCAGTTTCGTCTAGTGGTTAAGGCAACAGGCTAGAAACCAGGAGACTGTGAGTTCTAGTCCCGCCTTAGGCATGAAAGCCGGCTGGTTGACCTTGGGCCAGTCCGTGTCTCCTGTCAGGGTCAGCCCTAGGAAGGAGCCAATGGCAAAGCAGGAGACTGAGAGTTCTAGTCCTGCCTTAGGCATGAAAGCCGGCTGGGTGACCCTGAGCCAATCACATTATCTCAGCCCTAGGAAGGAGCCAATGGCAAAGCAGGAGACTGAGAGTTCTAGTCCCGCCTTAGGCATGAAAGCCGGCTGGGTGACCTGGAGCCAGTCACTTTCTCTCAGCCCAACTCACCTCACAGGGTTGTTGTTGTTGTGGAGAAAATAGGAGGAGGAAGGTGTATTAGGTATGTTCGCCGCCTTGAGTTATTTATAAAAATAAAAAAGGCAGGATAGAAAACAAACAAACAAATAAATGTCATGACATCCTACTCCACTAGATGTCAATATTTCCTAATCAAATTGAACTTCCCCTTCAAAAAAACCAAACCAAACCAATCAACTAGAGAAGAGCGACTCTGGGTGGTTTACAATAAAACTAAAAATAAATACAGATTAAAATATACTAAAAATCGTAGTTCGTAAATATAAAATATAAAATCCAAGATGGAGATATTAAAAGTTCTTAATTTAAATTCATAAATTCACAGGATCCTCTTTAGGGTGCTAACCACCCCCCGGGATTGACTACCCCCCTCCCGCCCCACGCAAGATGGCACAGCCGGGTCTTTACCCCTTTCCGAAAGGCCGGGAGAGGGGGGGCCTGCCTCACCTCTGGGGTAAGAGTGTTCCATAGGGCGGGGGCCACGGCAGAGAAGGCTCTCCTCCTGGACCCTGCCAATCGACAATTTCTCATGTTAGTTCCCCTGCTAATTTTATTAACAGAGATTTGTCACTTTCCCTATTAGTACAGCACTGTGCACAGTGAATACAATGTAAAAGGAGTGGTGGGGTTAGGGTTAAGCTGCCCTTTCCAAATGTTCTGTTCCAACTCAGAATGAAACCTTTTTTGTTCATAAAACCTACCAAAAATAACCCACAGGACTGCTGTGAGGGTAATCATCATCATTGGCGATCACTCGTAGCCGAGTAAGATTGTCTTCCAAAGGTAGAATTTTAAAGGTGGATCCGTAAGTGGCTATAAAGGCCAATTCTGGATCCGCACAACCTCCCACAGTGAGGGCATAGGTTTCCGGGTGGGAAACGGTCATGATGAGGGTTTGCCTTACGTGCCTTCCTTTTAGCTCTTTTCTCCCTTTCGCCCTGTCCTCGTGCTTCTTCAAAGTCCATAGCGCCATTAATAAAGGATGACCTCCAATTGAAACGCTCAATTAAATCCAATTAAAACTAGGGTTCAGCAGAGCTCTGAGCAT
Source organism: Charina bottae (assembly GCA_023362775.1). NCBI lineage: Eukaryota > Metazoa > Chordata > Lepidosauria > Squamata > Charinaidae > Charina > Charina bottae. Next base: position 711,391 of record JALMGJ010000017.1, on the reverse strand, counting down.
ACCAGGCAGGGAGTGAGACTGTAAAAAAAAAAAAAAGAGGCAAAATAATAAATAATAAAATGCACCATCTGCCTTGAAGATCGAGAAATCCAACGCATGGGGTTATTACACAATTATCTGTTTGAAGTCTGAATACCAGCTTGGCCTCTTCAGACTTGTTTTTGGAAGACAAAAGATGGGGTGGGGGAAATCAGTCACCCTGGGACTCCCGGAGGTTGATAAGCTACTGACGTCGCAATTTATGGCTCGTAATGGTCCTGTTTTTTCAAGCATGGCTCCAATTTTAATTCTGCTCTCTTTCGCAATTCTTTCCTTCAACTGGTACCTTGTAAATAAAGAGCAAAATAAATGTGATAAGATGGATCACCTGGCCGTTGTGTAATGGTGGAAAATCCCAGCTTTCCTCTCCGAACAAACTGCTCCTCCTCTGAAGCAGGGGAGCTTTAGGGTCACCTTCAGGGGGCAAAGGAATTACAGATGTGGGTGACACTCTCCAAACAGCCTCTCCCCACCTTAACCCAACACGCTCTGCTTCCCTTTTAACTCTTGAAAGAGGGAAATTAATCTTCTGGAGTCCAAATCACACCAGAGTGAAGACTTGCAAAGCAAAATGGGAAAAGCAGTCTCTGGCAAATCACTGGCAACTCCGGAAGATTGACAGTTCATACAGTGTCAAAAGGTCTTCTCCAATTTCTTCCTACTGTGAAATAGCATTTTTTCCTCTCTCTGGTTGTTTTTCTTTCTCTCAGGTTTTTGTTTTAGAATATACAGGTAGTCCTTGTTTAGCAAACGCCTTGTGTAGCAACCATTCGCAGTTACGATGGTGATGAAAAAGTAACTTTACAACCAATCCTCACATTTACGACATTCGCAGGTCTGTAAAGCAAAGGAAAGCTGAATTAAAAATCAAAATAAAAAAAAAAAGATCAAAAGCACAGTTGCAGTTTCACTTAGCGACCACTTCACTTAATGACCATGTTGCCAGTTCCAACTGTGGTCCCTAAACGAGGATTACTTGTAGTTTCTTGGATACGTTTGGCCAACTTGATTACTATATAATATGGAAGAAGCTATTAGATGTTTTTCGGTTACACAATTTTTCCAGCACTATTACGCCTCCTTAGTAACCCACATTTTCTAAATCTAAAAAGCCCACTTCCAAACATGCACATGCACACACACACCCTGGTCATTTCTTAGCCAAAGTAAGGGCACAAACCCATATGAATCCTGAGAATTTTATTGAAGTATTCTTCTGTTTTGAAAAAGGAAGCCAATGCAATTTTATTTTCCATCAAATAAAATGGATTCACTTTGAGAAATTAGTATCTACTATCTTTTTAAGCATGGAAATAAATTAATTCGGTAGAAGGAACAGGGCACTTAAAAACATAACTATTGATGGAAACCCTGCTATTGCTGAAGATATTTTGCAAAAGGAAGGGTCCCAAATTCCAACTTGGTTTTAGAGTCGTCGTATGTGAGATGGGCGGTAGAGAAATATGACAAATAAAATAAATAAATAAATAAATAGATAGATAGATAGATAGATAGATAGATAGATAGATAAATAAATAAATAACTTAAATAATTCTTTCATAAGCCATCTCATAATTAATTAGGACCATTTACACCATTTGAAGATTTAAACATGCTGGAACTCTTGGTGGCACAGAAAGATGTCAAGAATTAATAATAAAGATACTGTAGATTACACTATTTCCTTCTTAAATATATCTATATCTATATCTATATCTATATCTATATCTATATCTATATCTATATCTATATCTATATCTATATCTATATCTATATCTATATATCTCCTTTCTAGATTCTGTTAGCAGTTCAAAAGTAAATTGGTACATTTGACCATCTTTAACCAGTGATACCTCTGTCAGTCCTTTTCTTGGAACATTTTTGAAGAAATGGAAAAAAAATCACCCAACAATCTTTCATAATGTATCCCGCTATTGATTTATATTACCTTAGGCATATAAAGAGATGCAACGTAAAAAACGGGCTGTCTTCTAGTTTGCTGTAGTTGGAAAAAATGTGACCGAGGCCTGATTGAAATATGAAATCATGCATAGCATGGAAAAATAAGCCGAGGACCAGGGTTCCTCCAATGAACTGATCAGAAAAGCATTTAAACCAAAAAAAGAAAGTATTTCTTCACCCTGTGCATGATGAATCTGTGTCACTAATTACCATAAAAGGTGGTGACTAAACTGGATGGTTTGAAAGGGGATTGGATTACCATCATGGAGGACAGATCTACCAAAATTTGTTTGGTTTGAAAATGTAATCCCCAGGTTGGGAGCACCGGGTGTCCAAATTCTAGCTGTGGAGGAATAACGGAGTATCTCCTGCTTGTGAGCAATTTGGAGGCATCTGGTCAGTTACTGTGAGAAACCAAATGCTGGACCCAGATGCTCTGTGGCATATTCTTATTTTCTTATGCCCTGTTGTTTGCTGACAAGTTTGTTATCAGAAGACACCCAAAAAGGAACATACAACCTCAATGGGGAACAGTAGTATTTAAACATATAGGAAATTGCTCTGGCTGAAGAATTAACACAGCAATAAACAGTTGTGAAAAACCCTAATGTGAAGGATCCATTTATTCAAAATTGGTTTTATTCACTAGCAATAACAACGTTTTCACATGTGCATTTATTTATATATTTACATTGGTTTCAAGAACGCCCGATTCTGAACGACCCTGGGCGCTTTGTTGTTGTTTATTCGTTCAGTCGCTTCCGACTCTTCGTGACTTCATGGACCAGCCCACGCCAGAGCTTCCTGTCGGCCGTCACCATCCCCAGCTCCCCCATGGTTGAGTCTGTCACCTCCAGAATATCATCCATCCATCTTGCCCTTGGTCGGCCCCTCTTCCTTTTGCCTTCCACTTTCCCTAGCATCAGCTTCTTCTCCAGGGTATCCTGTCTTCTCATTATGTGGCCAAAGTACTTCAGTTTTGCCTTTAATATCATTCCCTCAAGTGAGCAGTCTGGCTTTATTTCCTGGAGAATGGACTGGTTTGATCTTCTTGCAGTCCAAGGCACTCTCAGAATTTTCCTCCAAGACCACAGTTCAAAAGCATCTATCTTCCTTCGCTCAGCCTTCCTTATGGTCCAGCTCTCACATCCATAGGTTACTACAGGGAATACCATTGCTTTCACTATGCGGACCTTTGTTGTCAGTGTGATGTCTCTTGTTGTTTATTCGTTCAGTCGTTTCCGACTCTTCGTGACTTCATGGACCAGTCCACGCCAGAGCTTTCTGTCGGCCGTCACCATCCCTAGCTCCCCAATGGTTGAGTCCGTCACCTCCAGAATACCATCCATCCATCTTGCCCTTGGTCGGCCCCTCTTCCTTTTGCCTTCCACTTTCCCTAGCATCAGCTTCTTCTCCAGGGTATCCTGTCTTCTCATTATGTGGCCAAAGTACTTCAGTTTTGCCTTTAATATCATTCCCTCAAGTGAGCAGTCTGGCTTTATTTCCTGGAGTATGGACTGGTTTGATCTTCTTGCAGTCCAAGGCACTCTCAGAATTTTCCTCCAACACCACAGTTCAAAAGCATCTATCTTCCTTCGCTCAGCCTTCCTTATGGTCCAGCTCTCGCAGCCATAGGTTACTACAGGGAATACCATTGCTTTAACTATGCGGACCTTTGTTGTCAGTGTGATGTCTCTGCTCTTAACTATTTTATCAAGATTTGCCATTGCTCTCCTCCCAAGAAGTAGACGTCTTCTGATTTCCTGGCTGCAGTCAGCGTCTGCAGTAATCTTTGCGCCTAGAAATACAAAGTCTGTCACTGCCTCCACTTTTTCTCCCTCTATTTGCCAGTCATCAATCAAGCTGGTTGCCATAATCTTGGTTTTTTTGAGGTTTAACTGCAACCCAGCTTTTGCACTTTCTTCTTTCACCTTCGTCATAAGGCTCCTCAACTCCTCCTCGCTTTCAGCCATCAAAGTGGTATCATCTGCATATCTGAGATTGTTAATGTTTCTTCCAGCGATTTTAACTCCAGCCTTGGATTCATCAAGCCCAGCATGTCGCATGATGTGTTCTGCGTACAGGTTGAATAGGTAGGGTGAGAGTATACAACCCTGCCGTACTCCTTTCCCAATCTTAAACCAATCCGTTGTTCCGTGCTCTGTTCTTATCGTTGCTATTTGGTCGTTATACAGATTCCTCAGGAGGCAGACAAGATGACTTGGTATCCCCATACCACCAAGAACTTGCCACAATTTGTTATGATCCACACAGTCAAAGGCTTTAGAATAGTCAATAAAACAGAAATAGATGTTTTTCTGAAATTCCCTGGCTTTCTCCATTATCCAGCGGATATTGGCAATTTGGTCTCTAGTTCCTCTGCCTTTTCTAAACCCAGCTTGTACATCTGGCAATTCTCGCTCCATGAATTGCTGGAGTCTACCTTGCAAGATCTTGAGCATTACCTTACTGGCATGTGAAATAAGTGCCACTGTTCGATAGTTTGAACATTCTTTAGTGCTTCCCTTTTTTGGTATGGGGATATAAGTTGATTTTTTCCAATCTGATGGCCATTCTTGTGTTTTCCAAATTTGCTGGCATATGGCATGCATCACCTTGACAGCATCATCTTGCAAGATTTTAAACAGTTCAGCTGGGATACCATCGTCTCCTGCTGCCTTGTTATTAGCAATGCTTCTTAAGGCCCATTCAACCTCACTCTTCAGGATGTCTGGCTCTAACTCACTGACCACACCGTCAAAGCTATCTCCAATATTATTATCCTTCCTATACAGATCTTCCGTATATTCTTGCCACCTTTTCTTGATCTCTTCTGCTTCTGTTAGGTCCTTACCATCTTTGTTTTTGATCATACCCATTTTTGCCTGGAATTTACCTCCGATGTTTCTAATTTTCTGGAAGAGGTCTCTTGTCCTTCCTATTCTATTGTCTTCTTCCACTTCCGCACATTGCTTGTTTAAAAATAATTCCTTATTTCTTCTGGCTAACCTCTGGAATTTTGCATTTAATTGGGCATATCTCCCCCTATCACTGTTGCCTTTTGCTTTCCTTCTTTCTTGGGCTACTTCCAGTGTCTCAGCAGACAGCCATCTTGCCTTCTTGGTTTTCTTTTTCTTTGGGACGTTTTTTGTTGCCGCCTCCTGAACAATGTTGCGAACTTCTGTCCATAGTTCTTCCGGGACCCTATCTACTAAATCTAGTCCCTTAAATCTATTCTTCACCTCCACTGCATATTCCTTAGGAATATTAGTGAGCTCATATCTAACTGATCTGTGGGTCTTCCCTATTCTCTTTAGTCTGATTCTAAATTTTGCAATAAGAAGTTCGTGATCTGAACTACAGTCAGCTCCAGGTCTTGTTTTTACTGACTGTATAGATGTCCGCCACCTTTGGCTGCAAAGGATGTAGTCAATCTGATTTCGGTGTCGACCATCTGGTGAAGTCCATGTATAAAGTCGTCTTTTAGGTTGTTGGAAGAGAGTGTTTGTTATGCACAGTGAGTTGTCTTGGCAAAATTCTATCAGCCTATATCCTGCTTCATTTTGTTCTCCCAGACCATGCTTGCCTGTAATTCCAGGTGTCGTCTGACTACCCACCTTAGCATTCCAGTCTCCTGTAATGAAAATAACATCTCTTTTTGGTGTATTATCTAGTAGGTGCTGCAGATCCTCATAGAACTGATCTACTTCTGCTTCTTCAGCATCTGTGGTTGGGGCGTATATTTGGATCACTGTGATGTTAAATGGCTTACCCTGAATTCGAATTGAGATCATTCTATCGTTTTTTGGATTGTATCCAAGCACTGCTTTAGCCACTTTATTATTAATTATGAAGGCTACTCCATTTCTTCTGTGGTCCTCTTGTCCACAGTAGTAGATCTGGTGGTCATCTGATGTGAAGTGGCCCATCCCAGTCCATTTCAGTTCACTGACACCTAAAATGTCTATATTTAATCTTGCCATCTCACCAATAACCACATCCAATTTGCCCTGGCTCATAGATCTTACATTCCAGGTTCCTATGGTGTGTTGATCTTTAGAACATCGGATTCGTCGTTCACCACCAGCACCGTCGGCCGCTAGCCGTCCTTTCGGCTTTGAGCTAGCTGCGTCATCACATCTGGGGCTAGTTGAACTTATCCTCTGTTCCTCCCCAGTAGCATTTTGACCATCTTCCGACCTGGGAGTCCCATCTTCCGATGGTATACCGACATATCTTTGGTTGTACTGATCCATTTAGTTTTCATGGCAAGAATACTGGGGTGGGTTGCCATTACCTTCCCCAGGGATCGTATTTAGTCTGACCTCTCTGCCACGACCTTCCCGTCTTGGGTGTCCCTTCACGGTTTAGCTCATGGTTTCATTGAGGTGCTCAAGCTCCAGCACCACGACAAGGTAACGATCTCCTTTGCTGGAGAATGTCTCTGCTCTTAACTATTTTATCAAGATTTGCCATTGCTCTCCTCCCAAGAAGTAGACGTCTTCTGATTTCCTGGCTGCAGTTTTCCTGGGCGCTTTACATAATTCCTGGGCGCTTTACATAATCAAAAAAGGCAGAACAGTAAAAGAGAAACAGGAGATATGCATCCAGAAAGACCAAAGAGAGCAGCACAAAATCATACCAAACAAAATCTTAAAGGGGCTTACCCACCACCCTCTCCCAAGGCCTGGGGAAATACTCAGGTTTAATATTCATTAACGGCACATCATTATTTAACATAACATATTAACGTTTTCTCTACAAATATCGCTTTGAATAGATGTTCAAAATGTTTATATTTGTCCTCAAGACCACATACATACATACTGTACATATCACCCAAACACCATTTTTATTAATTTAAGGGAGGGATTCATCAGCAGCATCTGTGTGGGAGGTCAACATGGCCAAGATGGTGGATGGGGCGTCACAATGCAAGCACTGCCCCTTTGGAACATGCATCAACACATGTACAAAAGGGGTTGGGGTGTGCATCACAATGCTTCATCCACCAACTTGTTGATTTTGGTCCCCACTCCCAGACACCACTGAGATTGATTACTGCAGCGGTCCCCAACCTTTCTGGTACCAGGGACCGGTCGTGGAAGAAAATTTTTCCACGGACCGGGGGGCAGGGTTTGCAGGCGGGAGCCAATCGCCTGCACGGGGCGGGGTTTGCAAGCGGGAGTCCCGTGGCCCACTTCCTAACAGGCTGCGGCCCACAGGTTGGGGACCCCTGGATTACTGTATGCTCTTTCTTTCTTACATAATTATGGGAATGAAAATATCATGATACTGACCCTCAGTGCCCACAATAAGTTTCTTACAAGCCAGCAAGGCTGGCTGGGGAATTCTGGGCGTTAAAGTCCACCCATCTTAAAGCCGCCAAGGTTGAGAAAGACTGATATAGACCATCGTTGTGGGGGAGTCGCTCCAGAGGCATGGCGAGAATCTCAAGGCAGAGAACGCTCTCTTGTAGAGAGCCTTTTCTGGGGTGGCACACCACGTACGGATGCCCTCCACAGAGAGACTCGACTAGCACCCACATTAGCATTGTTTTGGCATCAGGTAAAGACCTTTTTACTTTCCCAGGGTTTTAAATAATATTTTAATTGTATCCTAATAATCTATTAATATTTAGAGTCCTTGGTGCTCTCTGAGCTTGGTTGTTTGCTTGCAGACATTTTATTACCCGACTAGGTAACATCATCAGTACCAAATTGTTTGCCTGCAATGCACTGATGATGTGTAAGGTCCTGGACCAGAACCTTCCATGGAGGAACTGGGGGGAGGTCAGCATGCCAAAGTTTACGTGACCACAGCTAGTTTCAAAAGACAATGGTGAGGGGAAAACCAGACAGCCGATCGTTAGCGCCCATTAACAATCCACAAGGAGAACCCTGAGCGAGAGGGAGGAGGAGCTGGGCAGCCCGCCAATGATGACTGAAACTGACATCACCACCGAAAGACTGACTAGGGGGGGGGGGGAGGAATTAATAAAACGAAACGGTTTGGCGGGAACAGGTTCTCAGATCTTTGAAACTGTTTTGGATTACTTGATTCCTTATTAAAACTCTATCTGCAACGCTTGCATTGAGGAGTCTTTACTGGGACACAGAATCTGTTACCTAGTCAGGTAATGAAACGTCTGCAAGCAAACAACCAAGCTCAGAGAGCACCAAGGACTCCTCAGGTCAACCCTGAGCTACAGATATTCTCGTCTGTTGGATATTGTTTTAGAATTTGATGACTGCCTTGCTGCTGCCTAGGAGACATGGCAGGAGAACTGTGTTGTCTATGGTGGTAAAAAATCAGGAAACTAGTAGTGCCTTTTCTGACTAATAACTTTTATTAAAACCTGTAAGTTTTCATGAGCTGCTAAGGTGTTTCCAGATCCCTAATTTGCATGATGTCCTTACAGGTAGTCCTCGTTTAGCGACTGTTTGTAATTATGATGGTGATGAAAAGGTAACTTTATGACCAGTCAGTCCTCACATTTATTTAAGACCTTTGCAGGTCTGCAAAGCAAAGGAAAGCTGAAATAAGATTGGAAGCACAGTCGCAGTTTCACTTAGCGACCGCTTTGCTGAACGGCTGAGTTGCTGGTCCCAACTGTGGTCGCTAAATGAGAATTACTTGCATTTTTTGCCTTTACTTGATTTTATTGGACATGTTTTAACTGAAATTGTATTATTTCTTTTTTTGGTATGTTTACTGTAAACCACCCACAAAACTTAGGCTATTGGGTGGCTTAAATTTTTTAATACATAAATAAATTACAAATAAATAAATAAATAAATGTGTGCTGAGTCCCTTTCTCAACAGGTGTTGAACACTCCAGTTGCCATCCCCAAAGAAAGGAATCACCCACAAGCACCACAATCAGAACAAGGTGGTAGTCTCTTCCAAGCGTCAAGGGTTTGGGCTGCTCCTTTGCAACCATCTGGACCCCAAATAGGATGAAAATAGTCCTCTCAAATCCGGGCAAACCAAGAACGGTGACTCATAAAGGGAAGCAAAAGAGAACCTCGTCCATGGATCCATTCCTTCAGCTCCTTTCTCCCGACTCTATGGCATGAGTTCTATCTATTCCAGAGCTTTCCAAACTGTGTGTCGCGACACAAAAGTGTGTCGCCACACACAGTCTGGTGTGTCGCCACACAACCCGGAAGCGCTGATCATCATCAGCACTTCTGGGTTTTCCCGCGGCGACACACCAATGGCGGCGCGGAAAAACCCGAAAGCGGCAGCAGCGCTTCCGGGTTTTTGCACGCTGCCACAACGGCGGCACTTCCGGGTTTTTCCGCGGCGACACACCAACAGCGGTTGGTGTGTCGCCGCGGGAAAACTTTGGAAAGCCCTGATCTATTCCAACCAGGTTTTGTAGAGCCCAGTTCCAGACAGATAGCAGCCATGGGATTTTTTTGGAGAATATACTAGTTTTTAATTTTCTGGGTATACGTTTTTTAAATATCTAACGATCTCTGCCAAATCTATTTTGCACGTTCTATAGCCTTCCCCAAGTGTGTTGAACTCCTATCACCTCCAGCCAGCCATACTGGCTGAGGACGGTGGTCCTGCGATCCAACGTTTTTGGGAGGGCATCCGAGAAAAACTGCATGGTCATTACACGGAAAGGAAAATAAAATTAAGGCCCTCCAAACGCACAGCTACCCAACGCCATGCCGATGCTGTTAGATAAGGCCTTTATATATTTATATAAGATAAGCTCTTCCTTCCACGCAGGCCGGCACCTGGACTTTCAGTCTCTCGACTGCTTCTCTCTTCCTCCATCATCATCCGCTAAAATGTCTGTTGCAATTAAGTTAATAGGATAGGCAGGGCTCTGGCGGAGCGAAGGGGGGAAAAGGAGGAGGTTCCTTTAAATCAAGAGAGCGAACTCGAGCGAGAGCGACGAAAAGAAGCGGAACTGACTTTACCAAGAGTTCGGCTAGGGAGCGTCTCCAAAGAGCCAAAAACGTCTCCTTCAATTAACGGGCCGCTCCGACTCCACCCCTCTTTCTGTCGCGGAGCTATTGAAGGCGCTAGAGCTGTACGAGGAAAGGAAAAAGGATCGGGCGCGAGTTCGTAACGTTACCTTCACCCCCGAGACTTCCCTTCCTAGAAACTGGCTTGCTAACTCCTACTTGCCCAAGCGTGGTGTTTCTTCAAAGTCTTAAGAAGAAACACCATCGGTTGTTAACAACCCCCGGATCGGGGTCGAGGAATGTGGAAGAGCAGAAACTGACCATCAGTGTCCATCAGGGAGAAAGGAGAGAGGTGGGTGGGAAAAGAGAAAGACTCTTTCTAATCCTCGGTTGCAAACAGGAGGAAGGGAAAAATGGTTCAGCTAGCAATATGTCGTGAATTGGGGGCTTGGTCAGCCTTTCAACAGAACTCACAGCTCAGAAATAGGTCTAAATCGGTGTTTTTCAAACTGGGCAAGTTTAAGATGTGTGGACTTCAACTCCCAGAATTCCCCAGCCAGCATGCTCCACACATCTTAAACTTGCCCCCGTTTGAAAAACTCTGGTCTAAATAATAAAGTACAAGCCTAAAACTCAGTGCGGCTGGGTTTAAATCCGGATGACTTGAAAGTAAGCCTTTGTCTCTGAGCCTGAGGCTCCTAGCAACTCAACATTCAACGGGGCTCGTGTGGCAGAAGCATTTGTGGGCCCCCAAACAACCTTGGAGCATACTGGGCCGCTTGTCAGAAAATATCAGAGCTGCTGCATGGGGTCTGCAAAAATGAAAGCTGGCGCTAGGGGGCGGCAAAGAACTAGAATTGTCTGCATCATTTTGGCTGCCACCTCTTGGCTGTCTGGGGTTTCGCAGTGCAGGTCTGGCGGCCCTATCCTTTCTGCTATGCTGGATTTTTTGTCAAGTCCCTGGTGCTAAATTGTGATGTAAAGTTATTCTCCTAAAACCTGAGCCCCTAAAAGTCAGGCTCTAGGAACTCCACCGGAATTCCTAGCAGCCCTAACAGCAATAGGGCAGTAATAAGCATATTCCCTCTGTAGTCTGCGTTTGTGCAGCACACTAGACTTAAGCTAAAATGGGGTTGAGTCACTTATGGTTCAGTGTGTTGTGGGAACCCAGGCACTGTCTTAAGGGTTGTGGGAACCCGGCCATCCGGTGAAGCTTTAATATGGTTGATTTGTTTTGTTATGTGAATACTGCAAATGGGGTTTTGTTAGCCTGGATTTAGAGCAGCCTTTCTCAACCTTTTGACCCCGGAGGAACCCTTGAAATATTGTTCAGGCCTCGGGGAACCCCTGCACATTCAGGCTCAAATATAGGCCAGAAGTTACAAAATTATTGTATTCGTTTTACGTGTACCACGACCTGAGTTGGATCCCAGCGGAAGCTGGTTCTCAGGTAGCTGGCTCAGGTCGACTCAGCCTTCCATCCTTCCGAGGTCCGTAAAATGAGTACCCAGCTTACTGGGGGAAAGGTAATCACGACTGGGGAAGGGAATGGCAAACCACCCCGCTCTAGAGTCTGCCAGGAAAACGTGGCGAAAGCGGTGTCATCCCAGGGGTCACATGACTCAGTGCTTGCACAGGGGAACCCTTCCTTTCCTTCCCGTGTAGGCCCGTATATATGCACTAACAGTGTTCTTAAACTGAAAATAAAGGATGAAACTTACGTCTTTAATGTGACGTTGCCCGAATTTGAAATAATCTTTTAAATAAATTGTGATCTCCTAGGGAATGACCTCTTGCGGAACCCTAGGGTGCCACGGAACCCTGGTTGAGAAACCCTGATTTAGAGGGTTAGGGTTACCGCCTGGGGTACCGGGGGCCTTTAAAGGGATTGAAACGTGCAGATATAGGTGGCGTGTCTCGTGCGGGCGTCTGGCTTCCTGCACATTTTTCCTCCGCGAGGAGGAATTGAACGACGCTCCCTTAGCGGGGCAGGACCCAACCCTCTCCTACGGCTGGGTCCTGATTCAGAGGTTAGGAATTTGCATCTGATTGCTATTTTGTCATCCTATGATTTGTCTATCCCTCTCTGTGCACGCCTTAGGCATCGAGGGAGGAGGAGGAGGAGGAGAAGGCCATGCAATCGCTTGTAAAGGGAAACTTACTAATCCAAGCCAGATAAGGGAGGCGGCATTAAAAGCGACGCAATTAAAAAAAGGAAGGAAGAAAAAGAAAGGGGGAGGGAGGAGGCAAGCGAGGAAGAAAAAGAAGAAGAAAAAAAAGGAGGAAAGATCTGCCTGGAAGATCAAGGGGGACATTGCGCATGGGAAGCGGAGTAGCCCAGCTGGATCAGTGACTGGGTTCCGGGGAAGAAAGGAACCAGCGAGAAGGGAAAATGAGGGTCCTTTCGCCTCCCTCCCTGCAAGGTAAAAGAGCAACCCCGGTAGGAATCCGGCCCTCTCTAATGCATTTTTAAAACGCACAAACGGCCCTGGATTCTCCAAGCGGGGTGTATGGGTGTGTGTTTCTGCGTCTAGTGTTTTGAAATTCGAGCGAATGGAAAACAAGATTGTTGGCGTTTGGGAAGAGATCTTCATCTTTTCCCTCCCTTCCCAAAGAAGGGAATGGAGTTGTGTGTTGTTGTTTTTTTTGGGGGGGGGTAGGGGGATATAAATAAATGGCTAAATAAAGTTAATGTGTAATATGCTTTACGGTTGATTGAGACCTGGCATCGCCTCCGCGTCGCTGCTTTGCTTTTAACTGGCCTTGGATTCTAACTTTACTTAAAAAAAACATGGTTATATTTGAAATCGAATGGGGGGAGGGTGCGACGGGCAGGGGCGCCTCTCCTTCGTGCTTTTTTCCCCTTCTGGGTGCAAATGAGTTCCTTGCACTCCCTTTCCTGAGCAAGCTGGCAACCCCACTCCTCAATTTTGCAATTTAATTTTAAGCTGAGATGTTTTTTTTAAACAAAGATGATTCTGAGGTACGTCTTTAAAAATAATCTATTTGACTCGCTCCCCCCTCCATTAACATTTGTATGGATCGTTTAGCGACCTTTCTCCCACTGTTTTTATGTTGGATTGTTCTAGGCAAGGTAGGTTGATTTACACACGCATTTCCTGAGTCTCGAACGAGCACTTTTTTTTTAAAAAAAAGTCTGCTTTGGTGGATCTCGTTGCAAAGGCTGTATTTTATATGTATAATTTAATGTACAAGCTGTTACAACCCAGAATATTTCGGTCTGTGGGACTGCCCTTATCTTGTACCCTTCTCTTTAACATTCCAGATCTCTCCACCTTAACCTAGAAATAATCTTTTTAAAGATAGCCTGCCATTAACAGCATGTTTGTTCAGAAATGTCTCTCAGTTGTCTGCTGGGCCTAACTACCCTAGTAAGTGCGATTATGAGTGTAGATTAAGACAGCATTTTAGGCACTTAACAGCAACAAAGAGACAGGGTATTTCTGTATTCAAGTTGGAGGCACCTTCTGTGCTTTTAATGGTTAACATGGAATATTTAGCAACAAGGGTGTATTGTGGTGTGAGTCTCTGCTCAGAGATTGGGCCAGTTCACCTTCAAGCCCCTTTCTATAATATCTGCTTGGAGACTCAAGGTCAAAGTGGTGAGTGGACTAAATGCGAAAGCGTCCAGGCTAGAGTGAGTTGCGGGATCTGATTGCGTTGACTTTTGAGCCACCAACTGGATCAATATATCATGCAGGGGTGCAGCGGGTATCTTTTGCCTACCTATCAGGTTTGCCTTTTGTTATTTAACCTGTGTGTGGGGGGGGCTGGTGGTTTGGGAAATATTGCCTTTAAAGGAAGGCACCCTTCAACTTTGTTATAATTACCATCTGCATCCTGTGGCTATGTTTCCCCTGACTGCTGAGCTATCTCTACAGTTTGACTTTGCAGGAATTACTAGTTTGATCTCTTTAAAAAAAAAAAAGCTGAAAAACACGATTGAGGAGGACTTGGATTTTCCTTTGCAGTTCTGACTCTTTCAGGCTTCTCTCTATTTATCAGATTAAGAGGTAATTTAGGGTGTTTCAGGGCCCTCGGTCTGGAATTGAGAGATCACCTGAGTCTTTTGCAAACTAGCAAACAGCCTGAAACGATGCAACATTGTGTTGCTTCTGCTGCTTGTGATCACTGAGGCCTAGCTGCTTGGATGGACAATGGTTTTGCCCCTGCTAGGGTAACCTTATACTGTTTCTGCTCCCCTACCAAAAGTTAAGTCTAGGAGAAGTTAAAAGGTGACCCAGCTGTTGAGAATCCAACCTGCAGAGTCCTGCCTCTTTGTTCTTTTTATTAGTTAATTAGTTAGTTTTAACCATTCAGTCGTGTCCGACTCTTGGCGATTTTATGGACGAGAGCTCTCCATGCTGCCCTATCAAGCCCGGCTTCTTTCAATTGCTGGATGTTCATCTTGGTCTCTGTTTTGATGGTGTCGAGCCAGCATATTCTTGGCCTGCCCCTTCTTCTTGTTCCACTTGTTCTTTTTATACTGCTCACCAAAGTGTGACAAAATATTGAAAGTGCTTGATGATGTTAATGAGTATGCAACACCTCCCTACCCCCAACATACTTTTTGAGTTGGAAAAATCTGGTTTGGTCAATGATTGCAATTTTATAAGCGAATGACTAATACCAAGTAGTCAAGGTCATCACCGTTGCAAAATTTGGCATGGTGCAAATGCGTGCATACACATACATAGTCTCATAGATACACACACACACACGCTACAGAGAACGTAGGCAGTGAAAAAAGCTGGGCAGTGTTTTTAACCCCAAAATTTCCTAAATGATCAATGTCAACTTACCTCCTCAGCTCATTTATCAGTCTCATAAAAATAATATGTAGTTGATTTATGACTCCCTAATTATAACTGGCTGAGGACTTCCTAACTGTATCACATTATCTTTGCTTCATTACAATTCAGGAAGTACATTTTAATTCTTAGCTCTGCGCATCTGCTCTTACCAAACCTTAAAATTAAATCCACCGCTCAATTCACCATTCTATGGCACACATCTGCTCCAGCCCATGAATGTGGTCCATGTGTGAAAGCACATCACCACGTGTAGCTCAAACAGTTCCTGTTCCTAGACTGAACTTAGAATATGCTTCCCAGATGGGAGGGAGAAATCTGATTAACGTTATGCTATTAACTTCATTTGACAGAGGATTCTACCCAAGGAATTAAGAGTCTTAAATTTCAAGTCTGTGCAAGGGGAAAACAAGAGGGCATGCAAAAAAAAAACATTTGGGATCTGCACAGCTTCACATCTTGCGTATGGGGGATTGATTTGCAGCACAGATAATAGAATCCGCTGTCTGTTAATTGGCTGTGATATAAATTGCAAAGGTACACCAAAACTCTGATAGAGAAGCATTTCTCAGTGCTATCCATTCTGTGCACAGAACTTGCTATTTCTGCCTGTCCTTAGGATCTTAATATTTGCATGTAACTAGAAAAATCCCACCAGCTTTTTCTGCTTAGCTAACAAGGGCTTCTGTAAATTGTCCTTTGTTTCACTTTCTGCTGCCTTCCAGATTAATAAAGCATTAATGTCTCTTGCCCAGAACAGAGCTTAGAGGAGGCCAGCTTCTGAGGTTCCAACTCAGCCATTTCTTTTATTTTTTTCTCTTTCTCAGACTTTTGACAACTGTAAATACCCTTGTCTACAACTGGAATTGGCTCTAGAGTTTGAAGTGGTGGTAGGTGGAAGTAAAATATTTTGGACAAGGGGGGAACTTCTTCACTTGGTAACGTTTTGGTCTTTAGATAGGAGAAAACACGATGAAGACATTATAAAGATGAAGACATTATAAAAAGTAAAGGTTCCCCTCGCACATTTGTGCAGTCGTGTCCGACTCTAGGGGCCGGTGCTCATCTCCGTTTGTTAGCCAAAGAGCCAGCGTTGTCCGAAGACGCTTCCGCGGTCATGTGGCCGGCATGACGCGCGCGGAACCCGCTGAGCCACCATGCCCCTGAAGACATTATAATTAATCTTTAATTCCTTTAATTTAATTTAATTCCTAGGCATGAGTTGCTTAGTTCTTGAGGAAGAACATGAGGAGAAGGTACTTTTCTCATCCTTTAATGCATTTGAAATTATCATGTATTTTAAGACAGAGATGGACAATTTGGATTCTTTTTTTCTTTATTACAACCCAAAATTCCACCAATCCAAGCCAGGATCAAGGGGCACACATTTGCAATCTCTGGTTATATATTGTGTTGGTCATTTGTGAATTTGGCTATTAATATTTTAGGTAAGCAGCCTAAATTAAATTAGGTAATAAGGAACAGGAACCACTATATTCACAAGAATTGAAATATCTGATATTATTTAATTATTAGTTTGCCCACTTTTTTGGCAATTTACATGTTCAATGATAAAAATTATAACATTTTTGCAATTTACCTAGACAGACAGATAACACTCTTCAAGAAGACTCCCACATGGTTACTTTCCCCATGTTAACAATATTCAACTCTTGAAAATTTCCATAATATGAAAACTCTATCATGGAGAGTAGGGGAATAAAAAGCTGCATGCAACTGACATTGTGAATGTAAAATTATTAGTGTTTGTTTCTGTATTCTGGGACTTTTTGAAATTTGAAATATTTGAACAGCCCTATGCAAAGTTATGTGTAAAACAGACAAAATGAAAGCATATATTTGAGAATATATTTCCTTTTCTGACTGAGATTAGTTTATTCTCAGGGAGTTTCTGACTGGTATTCCTTTTTGAGGCACATCCCGTTGTCATCTTGTAGGTATGGAAGTGCAAGTTTCACATCTTCTCTCTTGAGGATATGAAAACCAGAATGCATAATTTTTGCTTCTTCCTTTGCGTGGTGCAGCCAAAGAAATTACAGAGTGTGGACACTGTGGGTCTCCTGATTGGTTCCTGCTTCCTCTGATGTCATTAAGGCGCTTGCCTTGGTGAGGGTTCCATGGCAGTTGGGAAGAAAGGGGTACGGCCCACATGCTTTGGTGGGAGAGGGCCCTTGGCCAGAGGCAGAGAACAGGGTTGGTTGACAGGGCTGTCCGTTAAGTTTAAATTGTGGGGGAGGGGTGGAGTTTTCAGATCTGTTGAGTTGGTTATAGTGGAAAATAGCTATTCAAAGAGGCAACTTGATGATCCTTGAGAAGCATCTTCTCAATTGTGGCCACTGACAGCCGGTTCTCCTCCTCCACCTCCATGAATTGATCTATTGAGCTATTGAAACTGGTGGTCCCCTTCCATCAAATGTCGCCATTGGTTCCCCTAGCCCAGGGTGGTCTGTACTGGCATATTTTGGAGAATTAGGACTGCAAGTTTTCAGAGTTCCCAGGCCAGCCTGTCTAGGAAACTGGGAATTGCCATTTCAGCATGCTTGGAAAGAGCCAGGTTGAGGAAGGCTCAACCTCACAGTCAGCAACTCCCTGAAGTCTTTTGCGGTACTAAACTGGATAGGTTGTGGGTTGGATCCAGGCCCCTTTTTCATGCAGAGTGGAGGCTCGCCTACTAAGCTATGGCCCTTCTCATCCTGTGGCAGTGATGATTTTTTTTCGAAGTCAGTTATATATTCTCAAGCAAACTTTTGACGGATCTCAGAAAGCTAAGCAAATTCAGATCTGGTTAGTATTTGGATGGTAGATTCCAGAACTGTAGGTTAGACTGGAAAGTTGAAAAATATCCCGGAAGAAGGCAATGACAAACCACTTCTGTTTTGTTGCGGAGAAAACTCCATGGACATACCTGTGGGGTCACCAGAATTCAAGTTTCAGAGAAACTCCTTGATAGAGCCAGGGCAGTGTAGGGTTTATGGCACTGAATTAGGACTGGGAGAAATGGGGACCAGCTCAAGTTCATGCTCAAACATAGGTTCTCAATTGATGTCTTTGAGATAGCCACTAATTTGCAGTCTATCTTACATCACAGGATTGTTGTTGCAGAGATAAAAATTGAAGAAGGCATAAGCTGCTTTGAGTCTGGCAGTTTCTGTATCTGACTATATCTGGGAGGAGTCCTCTGCCGTCTTCTGGCTGTGCCTCCAACTCTCAGTGAAAATGCCATGCATATTATGACTGCATTAATTTGAGCAAGTTTGAACGAGCTTGGGGGCTCTTAGGGAAGGCGTGCATGGTCTTGTTTCTGTCCATGAGAATCTTTATTTCTGCACATTTCCCCCCTCTGTAAAAAGAGCATTGTGTTCTGTGGCATTGTAGCAGATAATGCCAGAATATTTTCTTTTCCTAGAGAGATGATGATCTTCCCTGTGGTATTCAGAGGCGTTGTGGGAAGTCTTGGTGGATGTTAGAAAATACAGTAATAAGCTTTGGTTGCCAGGGGCAAGGAATGTCTAGGTGACCCAAATGTAAATTAGAGAAAGTTGTTGTTGCCTTGTCTTTTTCCATCTTTTAGGCCATTGGGCCGTGAATAGTAATGTAGTTATGCATGGCAAATAGGCCAGTGAGAATTCTTGAGGCGTGGTGACTTGACCCTGGCCCGCCTTTTGGAAGGCCTTAAAAACCTGGCTGTTCCCTCAGGCTTTAGGGCCAGGGTGCTCATGGAGTCTGGTTTGTGTTTTTGCGCTTTGTGGATTAAAGAGTTGTTGTTTTTTTAACCGCACATATTTTATTGTTTATTTTCTATTGTTTTTATATCAACATTTCAATTTTTTATTTGTGTTAGCCACCAGGCATTATTTGATTAAGATGGGCAGCCGTGCAAATTTACAGAGTAAATAAATTTATTTGGGGAGATGCCTCATGAGAGATCAGTAGAAATAAAATTAAAAGTGTTGTCTGTGACTGTGTGAACATGGTCTTTATCTTGAAATGCAGAACTAAGAGGTGGAGGGTTGTTTATAAGCCACAATCATTAGCTGTGGACAGTATCTTAAAAACTACATCATTGTTCCCTTCTGACCAAAGCCTTTGCTCTTTACTTCCTGGCAAAAGCTGAAAAGCTCTCTCCCACCTTCCTGTTTGTTTTTAAAAAAAGTTGTTCCCCTTTTTTATAATTGCTTCCGCTTTTGTTTATGTGTGCATTATATGTACATACATGTGTCCATGGGTATGTGATGTTTGTAGTATCTTATCGACAAAGTTTGCTCCAGGTACAGTCTTTCTTTTTTCCACCCTCCACGTGATTCACATTAAAGCTTCTGGTCCTAATGGGGTCGTCTTGCTCTGTCTCGCATATCTTCCATCTCTTTATCCACCTTCTTTCTGTCTTTTTATAGACAAGCATTGGAGGAGCTACTGTCAATAAAACACAGCTTATGAGATCCCTGGCAACAGCTAGATTTGGTATAGTTCCTGACTTTTGGACAAATTAGCCTTTGTTAAGGAGTCAAGTTTCTAGCTCTTATTATCCTAATGTTTTCTCTGTGTCTGCGTTTGTGTTTGCTTTTTTGGACAGGTTTTTCGCTGACGCCTAGATGAAGAAGAAGAGGTGGACAACTCACAGTTTGCAGATTGCCCCTACGCCCTCCTTGGATGGAAAGAAACGTAGCAGAAGAACAGGGTTAAGCTTCAGTTCAGGGTGGCGCAAAGCAACGTGGTTGTTGCATAGAACGTGGGACCTTGAACTTCAGGATCACGGCTAGTCTTTAAAGCATCACGGTGTTTGAGTAGCCTTTTAAAAAATATCTGTACACATTTCTTTCCTTTTGGCCAAGAACAATTGACTTGCTGTCCTCCTACTGCTGTGGAAAGAGCCACCTTTTTGAAGTGGTTGATGGTGCCACGGGCTTCTCCCTGACCCATAAGACACCGCAGTCTTGTAACCCCTTTTTAAGGCAGTTGCCCTCCCCAGAACACCTGGGGCAGAGGGCATCTCCCAGCATTCCTCACGGCGCTGACCCCGACTGATCGCTACTCCACAGCCCCTCCGCCTCCTGTGCAAAACGTAGGCTCCTCCCCTTTGGAGCGGTGCTCCGCTCCTCGGACTTCCTCTGCCAGGACACTGCCCCCTGCAGGCAGAGCCATGAAGCTGCAGGCGGTCATGGAGAACCTGCAGCGCCAACAGCGTGCCCGGTTGCAGCAGGAGATGGAGGCCCGGCAGCAACAGGACCAGCCGCAGGCCAGTCCTCTGCCCCTCCCTGCACCAAATCAGACCACCATGTTACCAGCCCCTGGTGTCACAGCGTTGGCCCGTGGCCGCAGCCAGGACCCTCCTCTCTCTGAGGAGGGGGGGGAGCCTGACAGTGCTCGGATCCAGAGGGCACAGATGGCGGCCCTGGCAGCCATGCGGGCAGCTGCAGCTGGCCTCAGACAGTCCTCCAGCCCAGTTGGGTCAGAGGAGAGCCATTCTTCAGAGGAAGAGGAAGAGCTTGTAGGGGAAGAGGAGGAGGAAGAAGAGGAGGAGGAGGAGGAGGAAGAAGATGGCGAATACCCCCGAGAAATGGGCTCGGAAGAAGAGGAGATGTAAGTCTTGTCTGAGGCCCATCCAGCACTTCTTGCTCACTGTGTGAGTGGGAAGAGGCCATATGTGTCAGCCTCCTCGTAAGGGGGTCAGATGTTTAAGTCATGAAGGCTCATCTTTGAATGTCCAGGTGACCCTACATTGTGCAGAGGCCACAAATGATGGGGGGGGGGTTGTCAAAAAGTCAAGATGGCATCTATGTGATCAAAACTCTGCCCCTTTGTTTCGGGCATCATTCATATAACACGTATTAAAAGGGGCGGAGTTTCAATTTATATAACAAGCAATGGCCCATCTTGCTTTTTTGACACTTCCCCCCTCCCCCCCCCCATAGAAGCCACCACCCCAGAGACCTTTCAGGTTTCCTTTTTCTCAACCAAATTATAATTTTTAATATGACCAAAGTGGGATGTTATTGAATGCACAACAGGACTGTAATTGTATGAAGGATTTTTAATGTTAGTGAAATATCCAGTGAAATAAAATCAAATGTAATTTTTGCCCTGGCCCCTCAGTGCTACTTGTCAGATGTCAAGGAGTGGACTTTAGCCTGACTAAAGGTGTGCCCCTCTGCCTAAGTATTAAGACTCTACCTAAGGCTTTATATACTTTGTAGGGACATTGGAATGGAAGGTAGGGGCATGGCTGTATATGCTACCCCGGGGTCCTTGTGCTAAAACATGTAATTCTCAAACTTTCTAGGCTCTGACAGAAAGCCAAGGGCTGACTTTCCCCTGGATGGTGTCTAATGTTGCATTCTCTTTTCGCCTTGGATGAGGGAGTAGCCATTTCATACTTCCATAGGAAAAGGTGCAGCCCAGGCATGAGGGATTCTCTTGCAAACTAAATAAACTCTGAGCCTCTCTCTCTTTTTTTTAATGGTTTTTTCCCAAGCTAAAAAGGTGTAATTTACCCCCTCCCCCCCAAATAGGGTAGGAGAAGTACGTAATAACACATGAACAAGTTGAGTTGTTTTGTGGCTTGAAAATCACACAGAACATTGCAGCATGCTTGGAAAAAAAAAGATTGTCTCTTGTTTGACTGCTCCTGCTCTTGATTTGGTAATTTGGTGTGTTTCTCTGGCAGGCTTCTGTGCCCCTCCCTGGTGGTGTTGGGGTCAGGAGACAATAAAACCAGAGCTCTTAAGGCAAAACCAGTCTGGCTAGTTTTTGATGCCTTGGGCTTTTGATTAAGTTCCTGATCCTCCTCTGAAATTTTCCAAGCGATTTAAAACAAAAAAACACAAAGGAGGAGGAGGGAGAGGACGCCATGTTTCAGAATCTTTTGAGGGGAGTGAAGTATGTCTAAATATTCCTTTGTTTACTCAGCAGTCAGATACTTCTATGCTCCCAACCTGGTGGCCTTCAGGTCTGTTGGAGTTTGATTCCCATAACGAGCTGGCTTACCTCTAGGGATGGCCTCTGTAGCACAAGAGGGGGGAACCTCAAACCAGACTTCGTGAAGCATGCCAAGGGCTGCACCCCAAAAGCCAGTCCCAATTTTGGAGGTTTTTTAGTGTTCTTAAGGAATGAAATGGTGTTTAAAGTCTCAGCAGGGCCTAGAGTACCTATTTTCCCCTTCGACCCCTATTACCTCCCCCCCCCCCCCCCCCCCCCCCCCCCGGAAATGGTAAAGCAGACCAAGGTTTTTGGCCTCGAGTTAACAATTCAAGTCATAAAAAGGAGTGCTGGGAGGCTGCACCCTCTTGTCTATCTTTCTTAGCTGCTTTTAAAAAAACAAAGCCCCACTTCCCCCCACCCCCAATTTATGCTGTAATTCAGGCATTAGAAGGGCTATCTTTTGTGTAGGATTGACTATAGGCTAGAATAAACAACTTTTGGGGGCTGAGAGCGTATCTGGAATATTGCAAGCTTGTGGTGGCTGCAGTCACATTAAACTGTGTTACGGGAAATCTGCGTACTCCCAGAATGGCTGCCATGGCGGACATAGTCAGTCCCAAAATAATTATTGGAATGCTGTCTGTCATTTTTGAGAGATTTTTGGGGCCTAAAGGCATTGCTGCAAATAACTATGATGCAAGGCTACGGTGCTTTGCAAGGTGCTAGCTTCCTATTTAATTATTTTATACTAAACATGCCTTTTATTAAAGGGAGGCCATCAGGGAGGAATCTGGAGGCATATTGGAGCCCAAAGTCACCATTTTGACTTACCCTGCTTTAGGTATTCACATCTTCCTCCTTATAATTCTCTCCCTCCTTCAGGAAGGGCAAGTGGGTTGAAGATTTTGAAGAAGACCTGGGTGAAGAGGAAGAAGAATACGAGGAAGAAGAAGAAATGGTGGAGGAAGGGCTTGGCTCCAGTGCAGTGGCTACATCAAGCCCTGGCACCCCATTTCTCCACAAACAACAGACCCCCCAGCAATACCGAGGAGAACCTTCCAGACTGGTAGGGGGGCAAGAACGGGGCCCTTCTGGGATTCCCCAGCAAAGCCTGTCACAGCTGCAGCCCCAAGTCCTGGACCATGGAGATTGGACTTATGAAGAACAATTCAAGCAGGTAAGGAGCTGTGAAACGTCTTTTCTTCCTTTCATTAGTCCGTAATTCCCGTCAATGTCACACTTAGCCTGTTGGGAATTCCCTCTGGGACCAAACATGACTGTCTGGTGTTATAAAGGGTTGTGGAAGAGTTAGGGTTGATTGTGCTCTAAATCAGGAGTCCCAAATCAGCAAGGTAAGCAGACAAAATCTGCAACATGTTCCGTGCAACCCATATTAAATGTATAGTTTGTGTTGCATAATTCCTTCAAATATATTTGCAGTTTTAAGACAGCTTCTGCTAATCACTGCTAGTTTTACAGAGATAAACAAGGTAAAACATTACAAGTCCCATTTCCCCATAAAACAACGGAAATCTTATTCAGTGATTCTGCTGGTCAAGATGTTGCTTTTTTCTTTCCAACCAGTGAGGACTAGAACCTTGTTTCCATTTGTTGGTGGGGGGGGATATTTAGGAATTGAATTTATGAGTGAGATAATTGCATTAACCTGTGGCTTCTTGAACTTTATGTTGGTGGAGGGGGTTAAGATGGGACTGAACAGAAGACACAAATCAAGTTTGCAACTTTGCAATGTGGAATATCCTTTTTCCCCAGTTTGTTTAATTATCCAGTGTATGTGCTGAAAAGCTTGGCTTATACCTTTAGAAAATACTAATTGAGAGTGGTGTGATTTGGAGGCACATATCAACTTCCTGTGGGGAAGATCACTCTGTTAATATTTTCAGGTGGTACCGTTTGGGAAATATTTCTTTAATTTAGGGACAGAAGGCAGTAGTGGAGGCATAGTAGAGATAGAAACTTATAAAATTATGGGTAGAGTGGAGAACATTGTTAGAGCTTTGGGATCCACCAATTAATTAGTTTCATTTACTCATTTAGAAGACTTGTATATTGTCAATCAGGCAGTGCATGCCCAGGGAGTATACACATTAAAGATATTTCTCACAGAAGAAAAATACAATAATATAAACATGTTTGAAATGTAGTGGCAGAATATCTAAAATAATTTAGCAACAATCATTAAAGTAGGACAGAATTAACTCACCGAACTGCCTCCAGGTATCCTCATGGCTGCCTGCCGGCATATGGGGCTTTAAAATCTGTTTGGATGAATTAATGGAGGAGGATACCTTCTCCAGTCCAACATTCTTCAGATGGATGGGAGTTGCAGTTCTGTTGAATAGTACCCAGCCTGAGTGGCCAAAGTTCTTGGTTTAAAAGTTCTAACCATGGCTGTGAATTCTAGGAATTGCTGTCCTTCGCTTTGGAGAAGTTGGGAAGAGATACTGTTAATGACTTGTGGCTAATAGAACCTCTGTGTTCAGAGGCAGTCTTCCTCTGAACGTCAGGTGCTGTTAGCTGATGAATGGTGAACTTCCCAGATGCACCCAGGTAGCCATTGTAGAAAGCAGCTTGGTGAATTCTATGCATATTTATACATATGTGAGATGCTTACATCAGTGATAGTTTCATTTTTGAGCCTTAATTTCCTCTCTATAATTCTTTTCATGTGTCTGAGTCTAAAGGCTGTTAATAAAAGTATTCTGTACATTTATTTTTATTTATTTATTTGGTATATAGCTGCCCATCTCTCATATATGACTCTGAGCAGGATGCTAGCCCTATGTTCTGTATCAGAACTAGAAATTTCTGGGAAGTTTGAAGTAGATCAGCTAAAATTTCTGACCCTTTTTTTCAGTGTGAACAACACAATTTTTTTTCTTTCCCTCCCTGAAATAATACTGCTGAAAAGAAGTATTGGGGTAACTTGAGGTGGGTCTTT
Source organism: Charina bottae (assembly GCA_023362775.1). Lineage (NCBI taxonomy): Eukaryota > Metazoa > Chordata > Lepidosauria > Squamata > Charinaidae > Charina > Charina bottae. The sequence continues at coordinate 686,729 of JALMGJ010000017.1, read as the reverse complement.
GTGTGGAAGGACAGTGAGTTCTTCCTGTTTCTAGTACTGCACACAAATGCTTCGGTTCAGAATGATTTTAACACTTAAATGCAAGTCTTTGGCACCAGGCTCTAACTAGTAGATCTTGGCACTCTACTACTCCCCCCTCCAAAAAAAAAAATTATAACAACCCTGGAAACCCGCCCACTCTTCTTTTATAAGGACTCAAATTAGATTTCCTCATTTTTGTAAACAGAATTCTTTGTCTTCTGTTCTCACCTCCTTTTGGATGCTTTTCCTAAGATAATCTCTTTTTTGATAGAAAGGAAAAGCAGATTTTTCCATTTGAAACTCAGCAGTATAGAAGTCTGCAGAGAAGCTTGTTAGTCTTGAAATATTTCTCCCCAGGCAAAACTGACCAGCATCAGCTGGCCTCTTCCTGGACCCTGCAATAAAAGCCAGACTATTTGGAACAAGTTTGTTCAGGCTTCAGTTCTTTCTTACTTTGCCCTCTGAGCTGAGGTTGAAATAGAGTTGAAACTATCTTTTTTTTAATGGAGGAACAGATTGGAAAGTCTAACACAGATTCTGCATCTGTTTGAGTGTGTGTCTGGTTTTTTACTCATAAATTCTTAAAATATTATATGTAAAGAGAGCTCTAGATAGGGGCTGTGGGTTTTGTTTAGCCTGGATATGGGGAAAACACACCCCTTTGGGGCAAAGAATAACCTGAGCTACAGCTGTATTGTGTTCCCCACAACCTTTCTTTTGATTTTGAACATGTGAAAATGCTTATTCTTCATTTTTCCTTGATTTTTATCAGAAGCAAGTCCTTATGGATATGAGATTAAGCTTGAAAGCGAATAGAAATGCCAAATAAATGCCTAGAATGGTTGTACATCTCTTTGAGTGAAAGGAAGTAAAAGACAGGGCAACTTTTAAAGGAGGGGTTTAACTTTTATGCTTCTCTTTGAACTACTGAGAAGTATCCTTTGGGGTGACAGTGTAACAGCCTGTTGAAGCTAAATGTGTTTTGCTTTTGGGGAACACTCTCACTTTATCTAGCAGACATGGATTCTTGTGTAAGGATTGCTTGTAAAAGCTGGCTTTTTGCTTTCAATATTGATTTAATTATCTCTGTATAACAGTGATCAGCAGAACACATACAGTCACTGAGATTGAGGATTTGTGCCTAAATAAAACCATGCTGCTTTGTAGAATGCTTGTGCGCATACCTGCCCTTGAATGTGATAGCTTAAATTTCAAATGTTACTTTTCACTCCTGTCCCCATGTATTATATTTTGAGCTGAATTCATGGTAATTAGGTACTGTTTGTCTTATAACCGTATAATAGCAACTCTCTTTTCAACGCCGATAGTACTGATGTTTCATGCTTCTGTTGTTTGGATCTGCTTGCAGTTATAGTATTTCAGTTCCACTGTATGGATGTAAAATCTTTTTTTCTTGATTTTTTCCCCTCCCTCTGACAGTTGATACAAAGGATATGGTATATAACGAATGGCAAGCCCAATCCAAGAAAGAACACATTACTTTTAACAGTGCCAACTTTTCCCATCACCAAATCTTTTCTCTCCCTGCACCCCCTACCCCCATCTTTTAAAAAACTTCTTTGCCACTGCCTCCCTTCCTGCTTTTCTGTTTGATCAGTCTGGACTGGGTATTGAATCAAAAAAAGCCTTAAAGCTAATAGAAGGAAATAGTTCTTTGCAAGCTTTCTCCCTAGAGGCAGAGTCTCCTTTGATGTACTAGTTGTAAATACATTGAGAATTTGGGGTGGAAGGGATGATCAGGAGATTCCCCCTCCTTTTTGTCCAAACAGCAGCAGATGGAATCCAGATGGAGAAATAGGGAGAAAATAGCAGGAGGGGGTAAAAAGACCCATTTTTCAGAAGGTCACAGGAGTACTGTGGAATTCTCTAGTTTTTTCTTCAGTATCTGTATTTTTGGAATTTTTAGTTACGTTAAAAGAATGCCTTAAAAAAACTATAATCCAGTGATTCCTAAACTGGCCAAGCTTGTGCTAAAAGGGTTGTTTTGTGTCTGCCTATAAAAAGGGCTTCCCACTGTGTGTCTGGATGACTCATAGACTCACAGTGTTGGAAGGGAACCTTAGTCTGGAATATTCCTAGCATAGGAATCACTGGTCTGCAAGGGCGTTCATCTCTCTTGATGGGAGGTAATTTTGCCCTGTTGTGCATTAAGTGCAATCACTCAGTTGCTCCTGAATCATTCAGTTACTCCCAGACAGAGACCCTGACAGTCACTTTGTAGGTTGAGAGCTGCAACAGAACTCCCTGCTTTTGGGAAGGCATACTCCCACATGTTCTAAAAACCAAATAATTTTGCATCATAAGTGTGATTGTGTGGTTCTATATATAAAAAAGAGAAAATGGAGGATAATGCTATCTGGTTCTGTTGTTATGGTAGTAGGACGTCATTTCCAGAATCTTGAGATCTGTGGAGAGGAATGGTTGGACAGAAAGACAAAAAAAGTAAAGACCAGAAGAGACCAAAGACTGTGAAGGGTTAATATGCTTAAATGCAATTCGCATACTTACCCAAGGTTGGCATAATATGCATTGCAGAGAATGGCCCTTTTTGAATGCAAGCAAGACCCTGAACCTATGGTTGCAGAGCCCATGTTTAGATATGTTTCCTTTACAAAATTCAGAGGGTGTTACAATAAAAACCCACATCAGTAATGCAGTGAAATTATATAAAATAGAATGGGGAAAATGTCAAAGTGTTGCCCTATTCCCCCCATTTTTTAAAAAAGCAATTTGAGTAACAATAACATGGGAAAAGACAAAAATGGAGATACAATAATCATGTCTTAATTCCATCTGCCAAAACATAAGTCTTCAGCTTAGTATATCTAGGCAAAAGTTATATATGGTGTATATGTGTGCATATGTTGCATGCACACACAATTGTCTCTCTTGATTTGTGCTTTGACCATTTGTAGCTGATATACTTGTTCTCTGCTAATGCAAGGCCCTTTTTCTAGGCAATCCTTTCACTGCTTCTGAGCCCTTCTTGTTCCCTGGGCCTGTGCAAGGAGGAGGGGAGTGTTGTCCCCCTTTTGCTTCCTTTGTGATTCCTTCTTCATTAGCCTAGTGGGCTCCAAGATGTTTAGTTCCTATTTACTGAATTCTCAGCTTCACCTTCACCCTCCTCCAAATAAAGAGAACTAAACCTGTGTTCTGTTACATTCCCCTTCCATCCAACGCAAGAAAGAATCCTTCCTCCCTCTCTTCCTCCCTTGGCACTGTCTGCAACATTCTGTTCTTCCTTAGTTTCCCTCAAGCATTAGGCTGTGGGTGAACATAGGGGGACATCACCCAACTCAGCCAGTACCTAGGAAGGTGCTCAAACACCAGGCTGCAATTATGAACTGTTTTTAACTTCTTGTTTTCTTGTGATTGTAAACTGTTTTCAGATATTTTGTAGGAAGCCATATTGTAAGATAAACTAATAAACATTGCACTGAGGCTGTTTTAAATGGAAGACCCTTAGTTGCCTTAGTCTAGGCATTCTTCCTTACCCACTACTAGCCAACTTTCCTGCCTCTGTCACCTCCCAAGGCGAAGCTCTGCTCCTAGGAACTTTGCTTGTGTCTTGAAAGTCAGGGTTAAGAAGTCACTCTGTATCTTTGCCAAGGCCTTCTGCCCGGGACAGCCCCTGTGGTAGCTTGGCAAGTCCTGTCTCATGTATCCTGTTAGCCCCGTCTTGTTTACATTCCTGTGTTCCCTTTTTTCCCAGGCATCTGCTTGCCAAGGCTGTAGCCTATCAGCAGGGCTTGGAGAGCATTCAGAAAGAAAGGAAGGAAGGGAAGGGGGGGGAAAGTTTGTTGGAAGAGGGCCGACTGGAACTCGCTGCCAGATGCTTAACCGAGCAAACCCCTGGCAGGGATCCAAAGGTGAACACCGCGTGCTTGCCTCTTCCCTCCCTCTGACATATGTTGGGAAAGGCTTTTCTCAGAGCAGGCCAGCCAGCAGCTCTTGGTGTGTTTCTCTTTTATGTTGCTCAGTGGCTCTGGCGAAAGGCTCCATGCATTCCAGAGCAGATTCATGGAGTCCTGGAGTTGAAAGGGACCTGCTCTTGCACAGTGTAGGAAACCAAATCAAAGCATCCCTAACAGAAGGTTGACCAGCCTTTGCTTGGACGTACCCAGTGAAGAGAACTCCCCACCTCTCCTGATAATCCGTTCTACTGCCCTACGGCTTTCACTGTTAGGAAGTTTTTCCCAAATTCAACCGGAATCTGCCATCCTGTGATTTTAGACCATTATTCTGTGTCTTGCACTCTGGGATAGTAGAGAGCAGATTGTGGCCCCCTTCTGTGTAGGTAGCACTTCTCAAGTACCCAAAGGAGTAGCATCTTCAGTTCCCTCGATCTCTGGTCATAAGACTTAATGTCTAATTTCCTGGTCATCTGTGTTGCTTTTATTTTGAATCTACTCCAGTTTGTCTGAATCTTTCTTAAAATTTTTGCTTCTCCTATGTGTGTGGGAGGTGTGTGCGCGCATAGTGTTCTAGCTTGGTGTGACCATGTTCCTATTGATTCATTTTCCAATGTTATTTCTTGAAAGGGAAAGGAATGATTGGACAGAGTTGAAGTTTGGGACGGGGGGGGGGGAGTTTACCTTAGTAAAGGATAAGTGACAGTCTCTTTAAGGCAGGATGTAGGAAATTCTGAGGCAGAGGAGAGCTGATGTGTCCCACCATTCAGTCATCCAATTGCCACCCCTGATGGACAGTGGCTGAGTGCCCAGTGATCCAAATGCCCTGCCCTGTCCTCAGTTTGTCTAAAGGTGAGTTGATCACCGAGCTGTTGATACTGATGCCTTTAGTCTGAATGGGAAGCAAGCGATTCCTGTCTGAATTGGTCACTTTTGTAGTCTCCAACCAGCGTAAAAGGCCGTCAAAGCTCTGTGTAGACAAAGTGGCAGGAGAAAGGTAAAATTGTTTTCATGCCATGATTGCTCTCGCCCCACCTTCCCCAACCTGGCATTCTTAGGGACTTCAGTTCCCATTGTTCCCAGCCAGCAAGGACTATATTGGGTTGATGAGAGTTGGAGTCCTATATTGAGTCAAGTTTCTTTCTTTCTTCCTATTGAGGCTTTAGTCACCATTGTCTTCCTAGCCATTTTATTGTAAACGGCTTCCCTAAAATTTATGGTGCAACCTTGGCTCCTTAGAGAGAGAGGGTGTTCAAAAGAGATCCTGTTAATGGTCTGGGCCATTCACATTGTAGGCATGTACCAAGCATTTGGCATTATAGTATAGTATAAAAGCAACAATAATTTGTTATTTTTACACAGGGTTAAATTTGCCTACTTTTGAATAGCGTTGGAATGCAAAGAAAGGACTTCCAAGATCATCACAAAGGCTGATGTGCAGAAAGTCTTCTAAGTACTTGGACTTCCAAGTGCTTTAAGGCTTTATCAGTAACCACCAGCAATGATCAAGAAATGCATCCACGAGACAGTGGTAGATGCTGAACCATAACTTCCAGCATCTGGAAGGCTATAGGTTTGTCAGCCCTGGTTATAGCTTAATAATTGATAGGTAGTGATCCATGTAGCTGGCTCCATCCACATGAATCTACCTTATTCTAGGTCAAATTGGTTCTCCATCTGCTGTGGATGGCAGTAGCTGTTTGGGACCTGGGCAACAGGGAGTGTTTTTCCCCATTAGACTAGAGATTGTTTGTTTGTTAGATTTATAGCCTGTATTTTCTCAAGGGGGATCAGTAGGACGCATTGACTGCATTGTCCACTAAAAGGATAGATGAATTTGAGAATGCTGTGACACTCTCTACCTGAGAGTCCTTGAAATTCTTCTCATTCTCTTCCATCAAATGCATTTATTTGTTAGATTTTTATTCTACCTCTTGTTTGGAAGCCCAAGGTGGCATATATAGTATTCCTTCCTCCTCTTCCCCACAACAACAATCCTAGTTCGGGTTGAGAGAGGAGGACTGGCCTAAAGTCACTCCATGAGTTTCCAAGGCTGAGGGTGGACTTGAACTTGGTTCTTCCTGCTGCTAGTCTTCAGCACTACATGACTCTGCTGTTGAGCTGAGAGGGAGAGACTGGCCCAAAGCCCCCCAGGGAGGGGAGACTAGAGCCTGGGTCTAGCCTCTCCTAGTCTAGCACCTTCACCATTCTACCACCCTGGGAACTTCTGTGGCCAAGGGGGGACTAGAACCTGGGTCTCTTTACTATTAGACCAGCACCTTCACTGTTATACCACCCTGGCTCTTGGGCCAAGAGGGAGGACCTATCCCAAAGTCACCCAAGGAGCTTCCATGGCTGAGGGCAGACTAGAACCTGGGTATTCCCACTTTGTCCAACATCTTAACTATTACACCACACTGGCTCTCTTAACTGAAGAACCTGAGGATTAAACCCATGACTCTCAGCCTGTGAAACAAGTGCTTTGACACAGAGCTGTGAACCTTCTTTCCCAAATTTGTCCAGATCACCTTATTGGCTAGGAACTCTGGGCTTTCACTCAGGAATACCAAGGATAGGCAGTTGAGCATCTTTTAAACATTTTGTATTACACTTTACATAAACCCATCCTGGTGTGTGGGTGTGTGTGTGTGCGCGCATGTGTGTGTGCACTGGACAAGGATAGTGGAGGTTATAGTCTGGAAGAGAATCAGGGTGCTTGTGTCCTGTTTGCACATAGATTGTAAGGATGTGCTGTATGAATACGCTGTGCTGGTAATTACTTGACAGTCTTGTGTTTCAGTCCAATTAAGTCATCAGATCTTACCCTGCTTGAGGCTTGTTTTTCTTTCTTTAAAAGGTGTGCGCGTTTGTTTCATAGAAACTGCCAGGGTTAATGGAAAACTTTCAACGGTTGACTTCTGACAGGGCTTCCCCTTTTTTTCTTCTTTCTCCCCCTCCATCATTTAAAATAGGGGTTCCCACAACAGCCATTTCCTCCTCCTCCTTTTCCACTGTACACCTCTGTTTCCTTGTACGACATTTGCATCATTTTGCAGAATTCAACTGGCTTAGTGGGGTTCCTTCTTCCTTCCTGTTCTACCTTTTTTCAGAGAAAATTTCTGTACAGGCCCTTGACAAATGTCTCTCTCTCTAGTCTCTTCCAGTTTTGCACATTTTGCCCTCAAATTTGTGTCCTCCTAATGCCGCATTAATTGGTGGTGTGTGTGTGTGTATGTGTGTATAAAGTTTTAAAGACAGCATTTGGTTATTTATATATTTGCAGGGGCTTATGCTGCTCCCATTCAGAGAAACCTTGAGTGGCTTACATTCCGTTCCTTCAGTAAGAAGATTAAAATAAAACAAAAAGGCAACTAGCAATAGGAAATAAAATAGCTTTATTTTAAACCTTAGTAACCTTAGTTTACAAAAAGGAAGACTGTCCTTCCCAAACTCAAAGAAACCCAGCAATCCTTAACTTCGCTTCCCCCCTACCCCCACCTCCTAATACGTGGTCTCCAGATGTAGCTTTTCAGCATTGCAATCCTGGGGCAGTTGTCAGTTGGAGGATAGGAGGGGAGGAATAAGCTCCATACAGCAGCTTCTGCCTGATCTCATCCATTAACCACAGAAGGATTTGTTTGTTTGTTTATTTAAGAGATTTATATGGCTGCCCAACTCACTCTCAGTGACTCCGGGCGGCTTACAAAAATAAGTTTCTCCCTTTTCGGGAGCTGAGATTGCCTCCCTCCCTTGGACCCCTTACAAGGCAACTGAGTGGTTGGTATTCTTTCTACTGCTAGGGATCTGGGCCAACTTGGTTTTCAATATATTTCTTCAAAATATACACTGAGAAACACATTTTGGTAAAATTCACTGAACAGCTTGCAAGTGATGTTTAAGAAGTGTGAAACCCACCACACTGTAACAAACTACTGTGTCGCACATCCCACTGGGAGTCTCAGCTCTGGGCTGTTGCTATCAGAATTTGCAGCTGTCTGATTCCGCCATAATTCAGGACAATTTTCTCCCCACTCCTCCCCAATTATGCAAGATTTGGTGAGATGCTGCAAAACCTTTCTTGCTTGGTGAGTCAGTAAACCTGACAAAGCAGTTTGAGACATGGCCTATACACATTTCCGGTGCAATTTCCTTCCTTCTCTTCCTTCCTTCTCCTCCTCCTATGTCCCCCCCCCCCGCAGCCTTAAAGCTGCTGCAATATTTCCCAGCAATGAAATCTTTTGTTGTAATTGTATACTGGAAAGAGTTGGTTGCGTGTCTTTGTTAGATTTGGCCCCAAATGGCAAAAGTCTTGTGGTGGGGGAAATGCTGTCATTGTGCTATGCTCACATGCTCCAGACCTGAAAGGAGGTGTAGTCAGGCATTTTAGATTGGGGGAAAGCAAACCTGAAATTAAGTGTAGGAAGAGAGATGGTAAAAATAAAGTGTTTAGAAAGTGAACTTCCCTTTCTTGCAGTACTTGAAACCTGCATTGCATAATAAAATAGATACGGGATTTGTCTAAAATTCTTATTTTAAAGTTTTAAATCTATGGGGGATAACATCTCTATTTATGTTTAGAATGTTAGATTCCCCTTCGTTGGATAAGATCAGATAGAGGTGGGACAGCCATGTGTCTGAGATGCTTAATTTGGATTCCTGCATTGAGCAGGGAATTGGACTCTGAGTAGTCTACCTCTACATTATACATGGATCTGTGACTCTTACTGCTAAGAACCTAGGTACCCAGTGTGGTGCTCCAGAGTACCAACACCCTTTGCCCACCAGGTTCTGCATTACTATTTTTTATTTAAAAAAAAACTGGAATGCTGCAAAGTGATGGCCCAACCTCCATTACATTTTTCTCTCCAAGGGCCCTGCAAGCTCTTTTTAGATAATCAAAATGGTGGGCTGCTGCTTTGGAAATGGGTCCATCTGTCTAAAAAAGGGGCAAAGGGTAAACACGGGAAGCATTTGTAAGAGGAACAGAATGGTAGATCTGGTAAATATGATCTGGTAAATTTGGTTTGGAACTGAGCGTATCTCCTGTAGCTGTCCTTTTCTAAATAGACAAATTGTCCCAGCAACCATTTTATGCAAGCATCCACAATATTTTCTCAACGTTCCACTTGTGCCCATCAGCCCTAAAAGGCTGCAGACCACTTGATCAGAAGCTGGGTTAAACAGACCTGTGATCTGATCCAGCAGTGCTGTTACATTCACATGCTAGTTTGTCCATATATGGCATGAATGGAAGGAAGAGCCCCAGTTCAGTGATAAGAGTGTTTGCACTTCTGGTTGCCGAAGGTCCCAGCCTGATCACTGACTACCTTGACTGGGTGGCTGTGGAGGCTGAAACTGAAGACTGGGAAAGACCTTGCTCTGCCGTACCATGTTGAAGACCCTGTCAATTGTGGGGGAAGTATTATGGGACCAGGTGGAGAAGCTAGCTTGATGTGGGGAAACTGAACTGATACTCTCAGCAGGCTAGCTACAAGCATTCACTTTGCAAATCTGCATCTGGTACCTTTGCTAATCTCTGGGAACTCCAGATATTACAGAGAGGTGATTGAACCCAGTCTTCACCTACCTGGCACCCTCCACATTGTTGGACAACAACTGCCATCATTCCCAGCCAGGGAGACTGGATGATCTGGGGAGGTGTAATTGCAGACATTTGGGGAAGATTGTCCTAACCTCTGACTGCTTCTCCTTTCTGTCCTTCCAAGTGGAAGATTCAGCCTTGGTATAAAAACTCCTGGCAGTGAAGGAGGTCGTGGGGCTTCCAGAGAGCCTTGTCCACAAGTCAAGGGCGTGAACAAGAATTATTGAGGTTAGAAAGCCAAGCTGTGGAGGCTGTTCCCTGCTCCCAGGGGGCTGCTACTGAACAGCGGAGGTCAGATTAGAAGGTGACCCCCCTCGGATGCCAACTATGCTTGCTAGTAGAACAAAAGCCCAGCGGACAAAGTGCTGGTGAGGAAGGCCATTATTCCAGCTTGTTGGGTGTCGACTGAGTTGAAGAGAAAACATCAGTTCAAAGAAAAGGGCTTGTTTTCAAGAAGAAAAATTAGCAAGCCATATGCACTCTCTAAGACCCGTTGAGAAAGCCGCCTGGTGCTTTTCTGTAAACTAGTAAGTAGTAAGGGAATTTCCCGGCAGGTCCCCAGGATATGTTGCAGCCTGACAGGTTAAAAGTAACAAAATACATAGTTGCAGGTCATGATTCCTCCATGATGCATGGCTTGGGGATTGAGTCCACAGATTCCTTATCTTCCTGAATCAAGGCTACCAAACATAAGAACTTCCAGTAGTGACCATTCTGGAAAAATCACAACTAGAATATAAATGCAGGTGCTTTCCTCTATCTGGTCTTTCAAGGTGGAACTGGGGTCCTAGGAGGCGGGCCTTCTCTGTGACAGCGCCCACTCTATGGAACATCTTGCCCCAGAGTTGAGACAGATTTCCTCCCTCCCGACCTTTAGGAAAGAGCTGAAGACCTGGTTCTGCCGCCTGGCATGGGAAGGAGGAAGAGATAGTTCCTCATGGGGGTGGCTAATCCCCTAATTTTAATGTCCTTCTTTAATGAATCCCTCGTCCATCTGGATTTTATAATTTATTTATTGTATTGTACATATTGTAGTTTTATATATTTTTAGATTTTATTTTAACTTATTTATTGTGAACCGCCCAGAGTTCCCCATGGGGGGAGATGGGCGGTCATATAAATTAAACAAATAAATAAACTGTCCAGGGATAGACTGCTTCTGTATATCAGAGCTTCAGTCAGCTACCATAATGACACCTCTCATCTTCACTTTTAAAATCTCTCTGGTATGTTTAAAAACAAAAGAAACCCTAAGAATATCCTGGCTGGAGGAGGTCAGGGTGGGTTTATCTAGTCTGGCAATCCTCTTGTTGCCCATGGCCAGCCACCTGCTCCTGGGAAGCCCTTTGAGGAGCTCATGAAGGCCATCTTCTCCCACTCAATGTCTAGTGTTCAGGGATATTCATTCTTACCTATCCTTAAATAGTTCTAAGATATATATTTTTTACAGTGAATGTATCCAATCCTTATATAGTTTCTACGAATTCAAGACTGTTCTGAATCAAACCAAAAGTCTGCCTAGCTCAGTATCCTGATTCCAGTAGTGGGCAACTAAGTGCTTTTGGGAAAACTTCAGGGAGGATATCAAAGTGGCATGTCTTTTGTCTTCCAAAACTGATATTTAGTAGTGTAATGCCTGGGATAGCAGGAATATGTAGTCAAGGAGAAATCAATTCTCCATGAATTTCTGTCTGATTCTTCTCCTTTCCCTGCCTTGCATTCAGAAGCCTCATGGCCATTGCTACAACTTATGGAAACAAATTGTGTATGCATTTGAGAAATAACTTCCTCTTGTCTGCCTTTTATCTCCCTTGAACTTTAAAATTGTGGCCACCAGTAGCTGGGGGTAGAAAAGTGGATGGGCAGGGGATTTAATTGGGAGGAAAGGTTGCAAATCATGGGATATCTTATCATATAAGCCAGAGGACCTGAGATGGGTTGTTCCTTTTGCTTGGGTTGTGTAATGGGAGAAGCTGGAGTTTTGGTGTTGCCTTCAGCTCTGTATTACTGACTTCAGTCAGTTTTAGCAGTATGGCAATATTCTGTGCTCACCCAAAGCAGTTCAGTTGATTTTTTTTAAATTCCTTCATTTTATTTATTTATTTATTTATTTATTTATTTATTTATTTATTTATTTATCATACTTATATCACCGCCCATCTCCCCACACAGAGGGGACTCTGGGCCGTTTACACAAAGTGTAAACTTTGTAAACTTCATTGTTGCCAATTACATGGTCATGGTTGTAAGTCTGAGAAAAGGTAGTCCAACAAGTTACCGCTACTTGATTGGTAGCTTTATTTTAAAGTCCACACCATTTCCGTTATTATCGGCTTCTTTCCCACCCAACTGTATTGCCTTTCTAGTTGTTTTTATGGAAGTGTCTAGACTTTGTTTATCACAGGTTGTTACTGCCTCCCTGGAATAACAAGAAGTGTTTCATCTTGGGTGACAGTGACCCCTTTTTCTTTTGGCCTTTTTAATGATGGGCAATCCACCCAGCAATTGGACTATAATGCTGGGATGTCATTCAGTTCTGGGCATTAAAAGTTTATCTTCCGGTGATTCTTCAATAAGGATGCATATGGAGTTCTGCTTGACCTAAAAGTTTGTATTATATGTGTGTGGCACTGGTCTGTTTGATAGGATTTTGCTCCAAATGCCAATTTCTTCCCTTCCTTTCCCAGCAATTCTAGCTTAGGTTATCCTGCCCTTCAGTTCATGCTGCTGTAAATAGATCTCTTGTGTTTTTGTGAGTCTGGCAATTAAAAACAGAAAACACAGATATGGGGTGGGAGAATCTTATCTGAAATAGGCAGAACAAAAAAAGAAGCAGTAATATTGTTCTCCACACCCAGTTTCCAAGTTTACTATTTCCCCCTTCTTTGCAGTTGCCTGCTAGAATGCAGTTATTCAGTGGATATTAGTATAAGAAGTGAAGAGGTTGGGATCACCAAAACATTTATGACGTAGACTTATGTGTGAACCTGGTCATTGTTGCTTATTCAGCAAATTATGGTTTAAGGAAACTATGATTTGACATGATCTGTAAGCCCAACCACAGTGTGTCATCTAGAAGAAGTTGTTGGCTCAGATTCTGTATCCGCTATGAAGCTTGCCACCTAGTCTTGGCCAAACTCTCTTTCATATTGCAGATGGTTGGTTTATTTACTATGTAAATGATATAAGGACTGACCATCCCATGGGCTGTTGGGACTGACCAATGATCTGGTGCTGCTCTTAATTCTACTCCTGAGGTTCTGAGATCACTTCTTGAGAATTTTTAAGGATTGTACCAAGACTTTTTGATGAACTTTGATAAGAGATGCTCTGATGGATCAGTCTCCCAGAGATGAGTTGGCTATTCTGTAAAATGGATTGGTAGAGTAGGAGGATCTTTGATCTAACTCAGTGGGACACCTCTTTTTGTCTTTTTAAGGTGTCATCTGTGTACCGTGAGCCTGTCCGAGAGAGCACCTCATCCTCTGCTTTTCTTTGACTCTGATTTTCTCTCTGCATCATACTTTCCACACTTGGGGTTCAGAGCAGCATAGATAAAGTGATCTGGTAGTTAAGCATGGTTAACTCACTTTCATGTCTCTGACAACAGACACAATTGTTTGTTGAGATTCTGCAGCTTAAATCAATTCAAAGGGCTGGTCATTACCAATGAATCCCCACAGAATATGGTAGTGAGATACGTCAGGGTCCAACTTACCAAGTATGAATAGTCAATATAAATATCCAAATATCCAGAGAGGGCCTGTTGAGTCCCAGCCCCACATGAAGTTCAGGGATGTGGGCTAGACGTCTGGCCTTCTCAGTGGTAGCCTCACTCTTTGGAATACTTTCTTTCTAAAGTCTTATCTTCTTTCAGTGGACCTGATTGCAGGCATCCATTGAGTTAATTCTGTTATGGCTTGTTATAGTTGATAATATTTCTGATTTGTCCTGCACATTGCTAAGTGTCTACCAAGATTAGAGCAGTATGCAATAATTGTAAATAAATAGCAGTTTTGATCTAGAAGAAAGTGGAGTCAGGTTCAAATTCCCATTCAGCCAGGAATCTCAGGTCACTGTGAGCCTGTCACTGCTTCTCAGACCAGACTACATCCCAGGATTGTTTTAAGGGCAATATAAATGCAATGCATGCATAGTTAGACCAATTGATATGCAGGCCTGTAATGTTGAAAGGCTGAAATATGAAGCATACATTCTCCTGCTCCTGAATGTAAATGAACTTAAAGGGTTAAGGCACACGTACTGGTACTGTCCATTCAGCTTTCGTTACTCCCTCTCTGCTATTTAGTTCAGAAATACTTTTTAAGTTTTCTGGGATGGTGTGTTTGTGTTTCAGAGAAAAAAATCCTAGGAGGTATCTGCTAGTTGGCACTTGTGATTTTATTTACTTTTCCCCACCCCCCTTGAGCAGTTTTGCAGCTGTTTTTGAGCTGTTTTTGAGCAGTTTTGCAACTGTTGTTGTTGTTTATTCGTTCAGTCACTTCCGACTCTTCGTGACTTCATGGATCAGCCCACGCCAGAGCTGGATCAGCCCATGCCAGAGCTTCCTGTCGGCTGTCACCATCCCCAGCTCCCCCACGGTCGAGTCCGTCACCTCCAGAATATCATCCATCCATCTTGCCCTTGGTCGGCCCCTCTTCCTTTTGCCTTCCACTTTCCCTAGCATCAGCATCTTCTCCAGGGTATCCTGTCTTCTCATTATGTGGCCAAAGTACTTCAGTTTTGCCTTTAGTATCATTTCCTCAAGTGAGCAGTCTGGCTTTGTTTCCTGGAGTATGGACTGGTTTGATCTTCTTGCAGTCCAAGGCACTCTCAGAATTTTCCTCCAACACCACAGTTCAAAAGCATCTATCTTCCTTGCAACTGTGGGGAGAATTAATTCTGAACTCATGTTTGGTGCCTCACTGAGAATTTTTCAATGCAAGCTCTGAATTCATGGCCTTGTCCTCATGTTTGAGAGAGGCTATGAACCAGCCTCCTTAAACAGCTATTAAGCAGCTGCCTTTCTGGTTCTAGAACTAAGATTTCTTCATAGAAAAGCAAAACTTGGCATGTCTGGAGAAGAAGGGGGAAGGGAAGGAACGCTGCCTGAGCTCAGCGGATGCAAGCTGTTTGTTTAGTCCTTGGGAGAGATGATTGTGTGCATCTCTTAATGACTGGAGGAGGGTCAATTTACTTTCTTTTAAAATATTGATCAGAGCTTTCACTGCATTAGCTGGTTGAGCAGATAATCTCTCCCTTGCAGCCTGCAGCTGTTTGAAAAGGGTTGGAGTGAGTGGTATCTACCTCCCTTCCAGCTTTAAAAAAGAGAATTTTGGTTCTGATAGATTCAGCCGAAAGGGCTATTACATACAATTGGCTCCCCTGCCCTCTGAAGATAGTGTTGGCATTAGCTTAGGTGACTTGGAAAAAATGGTCAAAGGCCAACTACCTCACATTGGCACTACTCAAATGTGGACTGCAAGTCCTGTAATCTGGGTTGGACAGGTAATCAAATGCACTGCTGGTGCCAGGCTGGGGAAAACTATCATGGAAGATGTAGTGGTTGATTACTAGAAGCTACAATTGCTAATGGAACCTCCAGATAAAAATGCAGTCTACCTTTGATTAAGAGATGCAGGGGATACTCCTTGGAGCAGCCAGGACTGCTGCTCTTCAAACCCAGTTTATAAGTGCCTGCTGGGATGCTTTTGAAGGCAAGTTACTTACTGGGAACTTTCAACTACCAAGCGAGGATGCAGCATGAATTTAGATGGGCTGTCGTAAATAAAATGCTTCAATTAAAGAGATGTATAATTTCTAAATATCTGAAGGCTGGAGAGATCCAAAATATGGGGGTTGCTCTTTTATGTGTCAAAATCCAGCATGAGGAAGAGGCCTATGTAAGTTTTAAAAGCTTGCCTTGTACATTTGCACCCCTGGTTCAAAATACAGGATTATCTTAAATTGTGATGGATGGCCTTGCAAATGCAGCTGGTGTAGGATATTGCAGATTGATTAAACAAGTGAGGAGGTCTGATGCAGTACAGGTAGTTCTCAGGTTATGATGGCATTTGGGACCAGGAACTCTGTCACTAAGTGATGTGGTCATAAAGCGCGATGTCACATGACTGCATCACTTAGCGACAGCAATTCCAGCAGTCCTATTTGCTGTTGTTAAACAAGGACCATGTGGGATGTTAAGTGAGGACCTCACGTGATCACAACTTCCAATTTCTTGCCAGCTTCCCCATTGAGTTTGTTTGTGGGAAGCTGGCAGGGAACGTCAGAAATTGCAATCACGTGACCGAGGCTCACTGCAATGTCGTAATCGCGAGCTGGGCACCGAGCGCCCGGATTGTGATCACATGACCGTGGGGATGCTGCAATGGCCGGAACTCCAAGGAGCCATTGTAAGTCCCCTCATTCAGTGCTGTCGTAACTTTGAACAGTCGCTGAATGAATGGTCGTAACCTGAGGACTACCTGTACAGTTCTGAAGTTGCCATTCTTGACCAGTTACAAAGCTAGTTGTCGTGACTTTGCTGAAATCTAACTGAAGCTGATTCATTCTGTGTATGGGTGTCCCTCTCCCCCACCAAAAAAAAAGTCTGTCCAGGTGGATACATGCGAGTGATTATAGCCACGGAAATGTTGCTGCTCCTTTGTGGTACTTTGCAGATTACTGAGCTTTCTTCTGTGCAAAAGAAATGCATGTTAATTAAAAGGCCATAGGATGAAAAACATAGAAGTGAATCTTAGGTCTGTTGGGAATCTACCTGCTGTAACAGGAGAAGTGGACTTTGTGCTTTGGGGGCTTTTTAGGTTTAAGCAAAAAATTAGAGAGACGTATTTTTTTTTAATGAAGGCATAGCATGGAGAAAATGGATCAAATTTTCTTCTCCCCCCCCTCTTGAATTCTTCTGGAAGGGAGAAGGGAGAAAAACTGATCAATGGATTTTGCTGCCCCAGCATGGGAGTTGGGGGTATTGCTCAGAAATGGGTTTTCAAAAATAAAAATAAAAATATGTTTTTTAAAAAAGTTGTAAACGCGCATTTCATTCCTGCTTTCCCAATAGATACAGGTCATGGAGATAGTTCCATCTGGCAATGGGTCAAAAACACAGGTTGGTTGTATTTTCTACTCCTCTTGCAACAAGAGAAGGAAACAGGATCTATAAATTTGTTATCCTGTGTGCCATGAAATAACTGCTTGTGTTTCTTGAGAAATAAATGGATTACACAAAGCATCTGTAAGCCCAAAGCATCCACCTATTAAGTGGGTGCTTGCTTAATTCTTTTGATTTATTGCTCTGATCTTGCTTTGAACGTATTTGTGCAGTGTAGGTGAAACCCTCCTCTATGCATATCGTCAGCAAGTTTACTTGTCCTTAGAATGGTGTAGCCTATTGTTTCTTTCTGCAGAAATATCTGTTTAGAGGGGTGGCTGTCCCCAAAATGCAGGGAACTCTTCTTTCATGCTTCAAAGATAGTGTTTCAGTCTTATACTCGTGTAGAACATATTTTAAGGGATAAGGGGCTTCAGCTTTATAGAAAAGCATTTCCTTCAAATTCAAAAATTCCAGGTTGGAATGCCAGTTCCAGTAGTTAATGCTACCCTTAATGGATCATCCGTCCGTCCGTCCGTGGTTGGATTCTGTCTGAGCCAGCTTTTTATGTTCTGATATGCTTTGAAAAATTGGGAGACCTGACCTTTAGGTTTGTCATGTCCAAAATGTACTCAAGAGGCCTTTCACAGCAGGTGTGTAGAATCTATCCTTTTTTTAATTTTTAAAACTTGATATGTAAATAAGATCTTAGCAGAATTGGACTTCTTAGAGCAACACTTCTTTGTTGTCAGACAGAAGGGAGAATTTGTGAACCTGAGCTGCTGCTAGGCTAGGGTTCCTCCAGTCTAATTCTTATTCCAGTAGGATCTTAGGTTTAGCAGTCCAAACACATCTGGAGTATACTAGGTTGGAGAAAGCTATGCTAGCTAGTAAGTGTGGGTGAAGATGTGTGCGTGTTTCATGGACTCTAAGAAAACAGCAACTTATTCCACTTCTTTGCATATTGTGGTCCCATGTTTTGCACTGCTCATCTACCCTCTCTTACTAGTGATCAACTAGTGATCACATGATTGGTACTTTTTGGGCCTGATACGATTTCTCTTCCCAATGCCTCTCCCCCACCACTAATGCTGCCCAGGGACCTCTTGCATCTGGAGGAAGAGAGGGGAATCTGGTGGGATTTCCAATATAGTGTGTCGCTTCAGTAGTGATGTGTGCCTGCTGCCATGGAAACTGCCATCTTCATGGCAGCTGTATTACTCCATTGCATTGCCACCTTTCCTGGTGTTTTGTAAAGGATCTATCAAGCAGCTGGGGAGAGGGTAGCAGATGCTCTGTGAACAGCATGTGATTTGTGTTTGCTGGGTATATCTGGAACCTCTTCCTAAGAAACCATATTCCTTCCTGCTTACTTTCTGGGGATAGTCTGCTGGTTGCTTCTTTTTGTTGGTACAGATGGTTTCAGCTCTCCTTCCTATTTCTGCTTCCATCATCTTTCCTTCCCTCGTATGAAACTTTCCAAATACATTCAGTACTGCCCAGATGTGTTCGATTTCCATGCTCAGAATTTCAAATTAGCATGGCCAACAGCTGGGAATTCTAGTCCCACATCATGCTTGAGGCCATTAGACTGGGGAAAGCTGTTGATTGTCTCCTCCTCTGTTGTAAACCGCCCAGAGTCCACTGTCCTGGAGATGGGCGGTCATAAATTCGAATAATAAATAAATAAATAAAATTGTAAACTCTGGAGTGGAGAGGCTTTCTCCAGTGTATTTGTGAAAGCATTATATACATTTTGGGCACTAAACAAATGCAAGCCCTTCTTCTGGATTTCTAAATGGAGCAATTTCTCCACAGTTCCAATATATGTGCGTATTAATGTGCATATGATTTAGTGTGGAGCCCACATTTATAAGCCATGGTATTTGTTTCCAACTTGCTTGTTGGTCTGTAAATTGCTGTTTTAAGCAATTTACCAACCATAGTTTGACATATTGGCTGGGCTCACATATGGTTTCTTTAACCCTTGTTTATTGACTAAATTACATGTGTGTTCACACAACATATTGCCATAAATCATGGTTTGGATCCATAATTGCTTTCATATTACATAGTAAGTCAAAACCAAACAAACCACACTAGCTTCTGAAATCTGTGGATCTGACTATTGATACAATTGGCATAATGTTATTTTCATTCAGCATTCTTATAGTGTGTGATTCCACAACTGAAAGCAAACCTTAAGCACGGGAGAAAGTTTCTTGGGGCCAGGAATTGTTTTAACATTTTGTCATTCAAAGTCCTTAGTCACTATTTTTTTTGTTTTTTCATTCATTCATTCATTCATTCATTCATTCATTCATTCATTCATTCATTCATTCATTCATTTTCTATCCCGCCTTTATTATTTTTATAAATAACTCAAGGCGGCAAACATACCTAATACTCCTTCCTCCTCCTATTTTCCCCACAACAACAACCCTGTGAGGTGGGTTGGGCTGAGAGAGAGTGACTGGCCCAAGGTCACCCAGCCGGCTTTCATGCCCAAGGTGGGACTAGAACTCACAATCTCCTGGTTTCTAGTCCGTTGCCTTAACCACTAGACCGTGTGTGTGTGTGTGTGTTTTATTTATTTATTTATTTATTTATTTATTTATTTATTTATTTATTTATTTATTAATCAAATTTATCACCGCCCATCTCTACCACGGTAGACTCTGGGCGGTTTACAACAAATGTTAAAATTAAAGTTAAAAATCAATAATGCAATACTATATATGTTGTAACCTGCCCAGAGTCCCTTGCATGGGAGATGGGCGGGGAATAAATTGAATAAATTGAATATATATATATATATATATATATATATATATATATATATATATGCGCAATCTATTCAGTTGTGTCCGATTCTCAGAGACTGCCTGGACAGGTCCCTGCAGTTTTCTTGGCAAGGTTTTTCAGAAGTGGTTTGCCATTGCCTCCTTCCTAGGACTGAGAGAGATTGACTGGCCCAAGGTCACCCAGCCGGCTTTCATGCCTAAGGTGGGACTAGAACGCACAGCCTCCTGGTTTGCCATTGGCTCCTTCCTAGGGCTGAGAGACAGGGACTGGCCCAAGATCACCCAGCCGGCTTTCTTGCCTAAGGCGGGACTAGAACTCACAGCCTCCGGCTTCTAGCCCATTGGCTTAACCGTCCCATGGGCACCATGAAGCCCACCCAATGTTGCTAGCTCAAAGGATATGCATATAGAGAGGGAAAGGCATCAGCAGCCATGGGACTCAGCAGATCTTCTAAAGGGACTTTGCCTGACTCTTCAGTGGAGTTGGGGAAGGGACCAATGGGGGAATCCAAATTAAAGCAGATCCAACAGATGGCTGTCTACCCTTTCCTTGGGCTTCAAAACTCGTGTTCTCTGGCCAGCGCAGCTTTTGGCCCTGTAGGCAGCGGTTTGATTGGAGTTGTAGTCCAGACAGGAGTGGGATTTAGGAATAGAAGGGTTGGCTTTGTTTCCTGCTTCACCAGGCTGGCAACTGATTACCTACCAGAGTTCTGTGAAGTCATTTTTAAAGAACTCTTTTTCATTTAAGCAGAGAGAGAGAGAGAGACCTCATCTAGAACTCCTTGTGCTCTTTTTTCAGAAGAATTACATTATCTTTTCAACTGCCTTCCTGCTCTAGTGACCTTTTCCTCTTCCTCAGGCTTTTTTTTTTTTGACAGGCAATGAAGGAACAGCTTCCCTTTCCCTACTCATTACTGAGTTTTAAAAACTTTAGTATCTTCAGTTATTGCCATCCTGATGGTTTCCCAGCATCAGGCCTGGTGGCACTGAGGCCTGATAGGGGCTGATAAATACATCCCCTCCCACTCAACCCTCCTCCCAACTCCAGGGCCTGCTCAGCACACCCTATCTTAAAAGCCCAGGTCATCTCAGAGGACTGTTGCAAAGGAGAAGCCGCCTGTGGCTCTTCCCCCCCCCCCAATAACCTGATTTGTGAGAATGAGCTTTGGCATTTCCCCCTTTTAAAGTACTTCCTGTCTCCAGGGAAGGCTGTCTAAAATGGAAGAGGTGAGAGTCACCTGCTGCTGGCCTCAACTGCTACCTGTGGTATTGTTTGGAATACTCTGAAGCTGCATTGGACCAGCTAGTCTAACATTCTCCTCCCAGATGAGGACAGCCAAATGCCATCAGGGCGTGAATTGAAAGTGCTCCCTGATTTGACATTGTGCCTTGAACCCCACCCAAACTAGAGCTCTTCAGATGTTCTGGAATTAAAATTCCCAGGAGATTGGGTTCATACTTCAAGATTCCTTCCTTCTGTGCTGGAAGCATATTTTAATATTTCCAGAAAACACCCTTGGCCATTCCTAAGCCTACCCTCTAGTCTAGTAGTAATAGTACTACTACTACTACTACTACTACTACTAATAATAATAATAATAATAATAATAGCAACAATAATATATTAAATTTATATGCCACTCAACTCCCAGCAACTCCGGGCAGTTTACAAATTGTTTGTAACATTAAAAACAAGAAAAACAACAAGAGCCGAAAATGAAGAGTAAAGATGGCAAGGATGACAAAACTGGATGTGAAGTTCTAGCTAAGCTGGTTAGATATTGGATTCTGTTTGTTTCCCGATATTCTCCTTTTTTTCTGCCCAGTCATATAGTTTAAGAAAGCATCTAGCAAAGAAGGTAATATGGAGCTGGAGAGGTTTCTTGCTGGCAAAGGAAATTAAAATATGAGATGAGTATATAAAACAGGGAAGAGAAAATGGAGGGAGAGAAGCCAAACAGAGATGTTGGAGAAATTTGTTCAATTTACATTTTTAATGTAATTTTTAAAGTAAATGTAATTTTTTAAGTAAACTGATCAAATTTACATCCTTGTGTCTAACACAAGGGTCGATGCTTCCCCAATGTTTTGCTATGCAATTCTCACTTCTCAAACTGTCTTTCTATACAGTTTAAATGTTATTGCTAGTGGGAGCTTTTAATCACAAGAGATGGAGTGGATTTAAAACTGAATTTACATCCCCTGTTGGGTATCAACCTATGGTGGATATAAATCAGTCCATAAGCAAAAATGGGCCAATGTTTTTTAAATGGGCTAGCATTGGTTGATCTTGAAAGGCCAAGCAGGATCAGAGCTGGTTAATACTTGGATGGGAGACCACTTGGAATTATAATATGGGCTAGGCTCAACTGAGAAGAGAAAACAAAAATCTTAAAAGAAAGCAGTGGTAAATCACTTCCTTATTGTTGCTATGATAACTGTATGGATGTGTCCGTGAAATAATGAGGAATCAAGGAGACTACCTTTTTAACAGAAACCTGGAACTCTGGATATACAAACATTGTTGTGGGGAAAATAGGAGGAGGAAGGAGTGTTAGGTATGTTCGCCGCCTTGAGTTATTTATAAAAATAAAGGTGGGGTAGAATATATGAATATATACACACACACACACACACACACACACACACACACACACACGGCATGGTTAAGGCCTACTGTGATCGTGCCATGGACCCGGAGTTAAATGGTGATCAAAGAAGAGGAGTACCTTAACTACAATTTGTACCTATAGTCTGACAAATAAATGTATCTTAATCACAGTTGAGTGTGTTATCTGAATCTAGACCAGCCTTTCTTAACCTTTTGACCCTGGAGGAACCCTTGAAATATTTTTCAGGCCTCAGGGAACCCCTGCACATTCAGGCTCAAATATAGGCCAGAAGTTACAAAATTATTATGTTCGTTTCATACATACAGTGTAGGCCTGTATATATGCATTAATAGTGTTCCTAAAGTAAAAATAAAGAACAAAATGTACCTCTTTAATGTGAAGTTGCCTGAAATTGAAATAATTTTTTAAATAAATCGTGATCTCCCAGGGAACCCCTAGTGCAGAGCTTTCCAAACTGTGTGTCGCGACACAAAAGTGTGTCGCCACACACAGCGTGGTGTGTCGCCACACCACCCGGAAGCGGCGGTGCGCGTGTGCACGGTGACCGCCATGCACGCGTGCGCTGCCGCACGCCCCCCGCGCCGCCACCGTGCACGCGCGCCGCCGCACGCCCCCTGCGCCACCGTGCACGCGCGCCGCCGCACGCCCCCCCCGTGCCGCCGCCACCACCACTGCCGCTGGTGTGTCGCCAGCGGCAGCACTTTGGAAAGCCCTGCCCTAGTGACTTCTTGCGGAACCCTGATTGAGAAACCCTGCTCTAGACTAATGGTTAGTTTATAAACTTAAGCAGCCATTAGTCCTCCAAGAAAAAGACATGATGTGAAGGACCAGCCTCAAAAAGGAGTTGCTCTGGTAGCAACACCTCTGCTGTTCCTATTTTGTTTTTCATTCCCTACGGGAGGGCTATTTTTCAAAAACAAATCTGATCAGGCCACTGTGGCTTTATTTTAAAAAAACAAAAGGAAGGGTGATGCATTGCTGACCTGTCATTGTTGGAATATTCTGCAAAAGAGAGGGAGACTAGAAAAGTGTTGAGTATGATTTGGTGTGCTATCTGGGGTGCATTCAGTGGGAACGCCTCTAAAGCATGCTTAACAGTAATTACGGCTTTGTGTGTCACATGAACAAACTTTGCTTTGAGAGATCTTGGTTAAATATGCTGCTCAGCAAAGAAACAAACTGGGAGAATTAGAGACAATTAGTTTTTATGTCACAGAGGCATGATGATGAAATATGAAGAAAATTCTTGTTTTTTGCCCTAAATTTCTTGGGAAGAGTAGGATGAAAACATAATGGAATGGAATGGAATGGAATGGAATGGAATGGAATGGAATGGAATGGAATGAATGAATGAATATATATATATATATATATATATATATATATATATATATTATTTTTTAAAGTTTTTATATTGTATTTTATATGTTTTAATTACTGACTTTGTTGTAAACCGCCCAGAGTCCCCCTTGTGGGGGGAGATGGGCGGTGATAGAAATTGGATGGATGGATGGATAGATGGATAGATGGATAATCGATAGCAACCCTGTAAAGGTAAAGGTTCCTCCGCACATATGGTTTCTTGGAGCTGTCACTTTCTCCAGGCTGAGCGAGTTGTGTTTGGGTTCCCCCCCTTATTTAAGGTGGCTCCTTCGAATTATTTAAGGTAGGCTGTAGGAAGATTGCTGTGTCGGTCTTTCCCTTTCTCCGTGCATTTTGGAATCCATAGTTGTTGTTGTTATTATTATTTACTGATTAGCCATTAGGCCATGTCAGAAGACAAAATATAAAATACAGAACAGTAATAAGAACATATGTTAGAAAATAGTGTAAAAGACATAAGTAAAAGAAAATGCAAATCATATTTCTGTGTCACCCCTATAATTTACCCCAATCAGATGAATACCAAGTAATATTCTTGGAAAAGCATAGGTAAAAAGGTAAAGGTACCCCCCGCACATTTGTGCAGTCGTGTCCGACTCTAGGGGCCGGTGCTCATCTCCGTTTGTTAGCTGAAGAGCCAGCGTTGTCCAAAGACGCTTCCACGGTCATGTGGCCGGCATGATGCACGCAGAATGCTGTTACCTACCCACCGAAGTAAAATTTAGAATCAGACTAAAGAGAATAGGGAAGACCCACAGATCAGTTAGATATGAGCTCACTAATATTCCTAAGGAATATGCAGTGGAGGTGAAGAATAGATTTAAGGGACTAGATTTAGTAGATAGGGTCCCGGAAGAACTATGGACAGAAGTTCGCAACATTGTTCAGGAGGCGGCAACAAAAAACGTCCCAAAGAAAAAGAAAACCAAGAAGGCAAGATGGCTGTCTGCTGAGACACTGGAAGTAGCCGAAGAAAGAAGGAAAGCAAAAGGCAACAGTGATAGGGGGAGATATGACCAATTAAATGCAAAATTCCAGAGGTTAGCCAGAAGAGATAAGGAATTATTTTTAAACAAGCAATGTGCGGAAGTGGAAGAAGACAATAGAATAGGAAAGACAAGAGACCTCTTCCAGAAAATTAGAAACATTGGAGGTAAATTCCAGGCAAAAATGGGTATGATCAAAAACAAAGAGGGCAAGGACCTAACAGAAGCAGAAGAGATCAAGAAAAGGTGGCAAGAATATACGGAAGATCTGTACAGGAAGGATAATAATATTGGAGATAGCTTTGACGGTGTGGTCAGTGAGTTAGAGCCAGACATCCTGAAGAGTGAGGTTGAATGGGCCTTAAGAAGCATTGCTAATAACAAGGCAGTAGGAGACGACGGTATCCCAGCTGAACTGTTTAAAATCTTGCAAGATGATGCTGTCAAGGTGATGCATGCCATATGCCAGCAAATTTGGAAAACACAAGAATGGCCATCAGATTGGAAAAAATCAACTTATATCCCCATACCAAAAAAGGGAAACACTAAAGAATGTTCAAACTATTGAACAGTGGCACTTATTTCACATGCCAGTAAGGTAATGCTCAAGCTCTTGCAAGGTAGACTCCAGCAATTCATGGAGCGAGAATTGCCAGATGTACAAGCTGGGTTTAGAAAAGGCAGAGGAACTAGAGACCAAATTGCCAATATCCGCTGGATAATGGAGAAAGCCAGGGAGTTTCAGAAAAACATCTATTTTTGTTTTATTGACTATTCTAAAGCCTTTGACTGTGTGGATCATAACAAATTGTGGCAAGTTCTCGGTGGTATGGGGATACCAAGTCATCTTGTCTGCCTCCTGAGGAATCTGTATAACGACCAAGTAGCAACGGTAAGAACAGAGCACGGAACAACGGACTGGTTTAAGATTGGGAAAGGAGTACGGCAGGGCTGTATACTCTCACCCTACCTATTCAACCTGTACGCAGAACACATCATGCGACGTGCTGGGCTTGAGGAATCCAAGGCTGGAGTTAAAATCGCTGGAAGAAACATTAACAATCTTAGATATGCAGATGATACCACTTTGATGGCTGAAAGCGAGGAGGAGTTGAGGAGCCTTATGACGAAGGTGAAAGAAGAAAGTGCAAAAGCTGGGTTGCAGTTAAACCTCAAAAAAACCAAGATTATGGCAACCAGCTTGATTGATAACTGGCAAATAGAGGGAGAAAAAGTGGAGGCAGTGACAGACTTTGTATTTCTAGGTGCAAAGATTACTGCAGATGCTGACTGCAGCCAGGAAATCAGAAGGCGTCTACTTCTTGGGAGGAGAGCAATGGCAAATCTTGATAAAATAGTTAAGAGCAGAGACATCACACTGACAACAAAGATCCGCATAGTTAAAACAATGGTATTCCCCGTAGTAACCTATGGCTGCGAGAGCTGGACCGTAAGGAAGGCTGAGCGAAGGAAGATAGATGCTTTTGAACTGTGGTGTTGGAGGAGAATTCTGAGAGTGCCTTGGACTGCAAGAAGATCAAACCAGTCCATACTCCAGGAAATAAAGCCAGACTGCTCACTTGAGGGAATGATATTAAAGGCAAAACTGAAGTACTTTGGCCACATAATGAGAAGACAGGATACCCTGGAGAAGAAGCTGATGCTAGGGAAAGTGGAAGGCAAAAGGAAGAGGGGCCGACCAAGGGCAAGATGGGTGGATGATATTCTGGAGGTGACAGACTCAACCATGGGGGAGCTGGGGATGGTGACGGCCGACAGGAAGCTCTGGCGTGGTCTGGTCCATGAAGTCACAAAGAGTCGGAAGCGACTGAACGAATAAACAACAACCCACAGAAGTGGTACCTATTCATCTTGCATTTGCATGCTTTTCAGGCCATAATTAATAATAAGATCTGCCTTCATCACAGCAGAGTCTGTTAATTGCCCTGCTTAGTCTAGCAGAGAGCCTGGCTCCAAGTTGATGTCCTCCAATAGGTTAGGTTACCCTTCACGTCAACATAGTCTGTGGTCATGGTGGCTGGGACTGATGAGAATTGTAGTCTAACACACATAAAGGCCCCAGACTAGGGAAGGCTGTTTAAAATTTAACTGAAGAAAGACAAATCCTACTGTGAGCTGCCCAGAGTTGTTGAGAGTTGGGCAGCAGTTGGGATTTTTCTTAATAAAAATCCTCCTCCTCCTCCTCTTCTTCCTGCTGTTGTTGTTGTTGTTGTTGTTGTTGTTATTATTATTATTATTATTATTATTATTATTATTATTATTATTATTATTTCCCAGCCATGTGGTTACTTCAGTGACTTGGAACATTAGTAAAGATCATAATTTCTCATAATGAGGACAATCTTTGGCTAACTGGGATTTTAGAGGTTGAAACCAGAATTAGAAATTGCATTTGGGAAATAGTACTGGACAATAATAGTGGGGTGGGAGTACATATGCTTCCAAAAAAGTTGTCACCGATTTCAGAGACAGATTGATTGCCCAGAGGTGGTGGTGCAAAGAGGAAATTCCACCCAAGGGATCATGAGAAAAGCATTCAGGGATGAAATGGCCAGAACCCAAATGCATTTTCAAAATTCAAATCTAGGCTATAACCTCATTTGGAAGACTATATCTCCAAAAAAGATATTGGAGAGCTTGGGGAGGGGAGTGCAGAAAAGGACAGTGAAAATTAATATATGTGTTAGTGTCCAAAGAATCCATCTAAGGTGCTGGGTGAGAAACCAGGAGTCTCTGAGTTCTAGTCCCGCCTTAGGCATGAAAGCCGGCTGGTTGACCTTGGGCCAGTCCCTGTCTCTCAGCCCTAGGAAGGAGCCAATGGCAAAGCAGGAGACCGAGAGTTCTAGTCCCGCCTTAGGCATGAAAGCCGGCTGGGTGACCTTGGGCCAGTCACTCTCTCTCAGCCCAACTCACCTCACAGGGTTGCTGTTGTGGGGAAAATAGGAGGAGGAAGGAGTATTAGGTATGTTCGCCACCTTGAGTTATTTATAAAAATAATAAAGGTGGGATAAAAATTAAATAAATAAATCTGGTTTTGCTGCAATAGAATAACACAATTGTCTCTCTGGAAATTGTTGCAAAACGACAAGGGGATTGGAACCTTGCCCTGTGAGGAAATTTATTTTATTGTTTTGAATATTTATAAGTTGCCTAGAGCCACAAATGGGAGTGGTGTATACATTTTTTAAATAAAGGCTTCAGGGTTGGTTTTAAAAGTAACTAATGAGAGAGAGAGAGATGGAGAGATGAATGGACAAAAACCTTTTGCATAATACTGAAACTCTTTATGGTCTCCCAGTGAAACGAATTGCTAGCGGGTTTCATAGAATCATACAAGGTAAAGGTTGAAAGGATCTTTGAGATCATTTAATCCAACCCTCTTCCCACAGTGCAGGAATCCACCACTATGCAGCATCCTTGACAAATGGCCATCTAGCCTCCACTTAACCACTTCTCAACACAGTCTATTCCATTGTTGAATAGTTCTTACCATTAGGAATTTTTTCCTGATATCTGACTGAATTTTATTTCCTTGTGATTTAAACTCAGTGTTTCCTGTCCCAATTTCTGGAATGAGTTGAAGAATTCTGGCCTGTCCTCTGCATGACAGCCTTTCAGATACTGAAGGACAGCTCTCATGTCTCCCCACAACCTTCTCTTCTCCAGGCTAAGCATACCCTGTGCCTCCAGCCATTCCTCATAAGTTTTTCAGGCTCCTTATATCTTTAGCTTGGTTGTTATCCTTTGGACACACTACAGTCTGTCAAGGCCCTTTCTAAACTGAGGCACAAACTAAGCTTCTATTGATGCAGCCTAGGATTGCATTTGCTTTTGTTGTAAGTGTATCACGCTCTTTGTTCATGCTCAGCTTGTGATCTGCCAAGACACCCAGATTCTTTTTACAGGAACAGCTGCCCAATATGGTCCCCTCCATCCTGCACTCATGCCTTTGATTTTTGGGAGCCAGTGTAGGAATCTGCATTTGTCCCAGTTGAAATGCTGATTTCTGTCCATCGTTTGGCCTTGTCAAGATCCCTCTGACTCTTGATGCTGCCCTCCAAGGTGTTTTTTGTCCCTCCTGTCCTTGTGTCATCTGCAAATTTGATCTTTTTTCCAACTCCTCGCCCAAGTCATTTATTCAGGGAAACAAAAGGCACTATGCTTTCATCGAGTGGTGAATCGGCTTATGAAACTCACTGGCATAAAATGTGCTGTTACCTTTAAAAAGTGGAAAGGACAAATTCATGTGAAAAAGCGTGTCAGTATTATCTTTTTAGCTCCTTGCTTAGAAGCAGTCTAGCTCAGAAATGCCCATCACTGTCTTAGAAACTTCCAGTTGGCTATTTTAAGAAACCAGAGAGCAAGACTAGACGGGTTGATGCTCTTATACTCTTAAGCTTGGGAGCACATAGGGAAGCTTTGAACATGAATAACTATTTCATTGTTAAGGAGCATCGATGAATTTTGAATATTTTTTTTAAAAACAAGCTAGTAAGATTTCCCCATGATGCAGTGGAACAATTCCTGTGTTCCTTGGAGCCCAAAGTGAGGCTTCCATGATCCATGTTGTTGAAGATTCAGCCCCTAGGATCAGCCCCTTACACAAAGCGCCCTGCAGAAGTCAAGCCTCCAAGTAACCAGATAGGCTACTGCCGTGATAGGACCCTTTGTGCGTCAGTGGTGACTTTTAAGTGGCCATTTAGCTGTAACAGGATGGGCTTTTTTCCATCAGAGCTTTCTGAAATGTGCATGCATGGTGAACTAGCCTGCTGGTTGGGGTGAGGGGAGTGACATTATAAAAATCTGCCCCAGCTAAGGGGATGGGCACCCAGCACACCTGTTCATTTCAGTCCCCTGGTGTAACAGGAAGCAGCCCTTGAAACGGCAGCTTAACGGGCTTCTTGGTTTCACATGTACCCTGATACACAAATAGCTTTTCAGTTCCTCAATTTTTATTATCTTTTTTCCCCAGCCCTCCCTTCTGATACCTGAGCTTTTGAGCAATAAATACTTGAATATTTTGGCTGTTACTACTAGTACAAATATACATGGACTTCACCAGATGGTCGACACCGAAATCAGATTGACTACATCCTTTGCAGCCAAAGGTGGCGGACATCTATACAGTCGGTAAAAACAAGACCTGGAGCTGACTGTAGTTCAGATCACGAACTTCTTATTGCAAAATTTAGAATCAGACTAAAGAGAATAGGGAAGACCCACAGATCAGTTAGATATGAGCTCACTAATATTCCTAAGGAATATGCAGTGGAGGTGAAGAATAGATTTAAGGGACTAGATTTAGTAGATAGGGTCCCAGAAGAACTATGGACAGAAGTTCGCAACATTGTTCAGGAGGCGGCAACAAAAAACGTCCCAAAGAAAAAGAAAACCAAGAAGGCAAGATGGCTGTCTGCTGAAACACTGGAAGTAGCCCAAGAAAGAAGGAAAGCAAAAGGCAACAGTGATAGGGGGAGATATGCCCAATTAAATGCAAAATTCCAGAGGTTAGCCAGAAGAGATAAGGAATTATTTTTAAACAAGCAATGTGCGGAAGTGGAAGAAGACAATAGAATAGGAAGGACAAGAGACCTCTTCCAGAAAATTAGAAACATCGGAGGTAAATTCCAGGCAAAAATGGGTATGATCAAAAACAAAGATGGTAAGGACCTAACAGAAGCAGAAGAGATCAAGAAAAGGTGGCAAGAATATACGGAAGATCTGTATAGGAAGGATAATAATATTGGAGATAGCTTTGACGGTGTGGTCAGTGAGTTAGAGCCAGACATCCTGAAGAGTGAGGTTGAATGGGCCTTAAGAAGCATTGCTAATAACAAGGCAGCAGGAGACGACGGTATCCCAGCTGAACTATTTAAAATCTTGGAAGATGATGCTGTCAAAGTGATGCATGCCATATGCCAGCAAATTTGGAAAACACAAGAATGGCCATCAGATTGGAAAAAATCAACTTATATCCCCATACCAAAAAAGGGAAGCACTAAAGAATGTTCAAACTATCGAACAGTGGCACTTATTTCACATGCCAGTAAGGTAATGCTCAAGATCTTGCAAGGTAGACTCCAGCAATTCATGGAGCGAGAATTGCCAGATGTACAAGCTGGGTTTAGAAAAGGCAGAGGAACTAGAGACCAAATTGCCAATATCCGCTGGATAATGGAGAAAGCCAGGGAATTTCAGAAAAACATCTATTTCTGTTTTATTGACTATTCTAAAGCCTTTGACTGTGTGGATCATAACAAATTGTGGCAAGTTCTTGGTGGTATGGGGATACCAAGTCATCTTGTCTGCCTCCTGAGGAATCTGTATAACGACCAAGTAGCAACGGTAAGAACAGAGCACGGAACAACGGACTGGTTTAAGATTGGGAAAGGAGTACGGCAGGGTTGTATACTCTCACCCTACCTATTCAACCTGTACGCAGAACACATCATGCGACATGCTGGGCTTGATGAATCCAAGGCTGGAGTTAAAATCGCTGGAAGAAACATTAACAATCTCAGATATGCAGATGATACCACTTTGATGGCTGAAAGCGAGGAGGAGTTGAGGAGCCTTATGACGAAGGTGAAAGAAGAAAGTGCAAAAGCTGGGTTGCAGTTAAACCTCAAAAAAACCAAGATTATGGCAACGAGCTTGATTGATGACTGGCAAATAGAGGGAGAAAAAGTGGAGGCAGTGACAGACTTTGTATTTCTAGGCGCAAAGATTACTGCAGAAGCTGACTGCAGCCAGGAAATCAGAAGACGTCTACTTCTTGGGAGGAGAGCAATGGCAAATCTTGATAAAATAGTTAAGAGCAGAGACATCACACTGACAACAAAGGTCCGCATAGTTAAAGCAATGGTATTCCCTGTAGTAACCTATGGCTGTGAGAGCTGGACCATAAGGAAGGCTGAGCGAAGGAAGATAGATGCTTTTGAACTGTGGTGTTGGAGGAAAATTCTGAGAGTGCCTTGGACTGCAAGAAGATCAAACCAGTCCATACTCCAGGAAATCAAGCCAGACTGCTCACTTGAGGGAATGATATTAAAGGCAAAACTGAAGTACTTTGGCCACATAATGAGAAGACAGGATACCCTGGAGAAGAAGCTGATGCTAGGAAAAGTGGAAGGCAAAAGGAAGAGGGGCCGACCAAGGGCAAGATGGATGGATGATATTCTGGAGGTGACAGACTCAACCATTGGGGAGCTGGGGATGGTGACGGCCGACAGAAAGCTCTGGCGTGGACTGGTCCATGAAGTCACGAAGAGTCGGAAACGACTGAACGAATAAACAACAACAAAAAACTAGTACAAAGAAAGATGTGATATCCACATTGTGGATTTTATTCTTGTTGCCTTTTCATCTCACCTTCATTTTCTCTTTGGACTTGAAAAGATGTACTTAGAGCAATCTCTGGGCTGTTAAATCTGAAACAAATTAAAATACTCAAATTCTGCTTGCTGTCCTGCATTTTTCTCATCAGGAAAAAGGAGATGGGAGGCTAACTGCCTTTTATTCACTGGAGGGTTTGGGTTTTTCAGAAAAGCCTGTTTGGTGCTTCTCTCAAAGAGCTGCTGTTCTATTGTCTTTTCAATTAAAATATCTGCTTGGGCCAGCGGCTCATTCAGAAATATGAGAAGGGGACGTTCCACTGCTAGCAAAAATGGAGCCAATTCTTTACACTTAATGGCTCTGAAAGTAAACAGCAGTGAGTGAAAAAGCATTGCTGTTTGGATGTTTTGGGCAATGCTGACTTTGAGTTGCTCTTTTTGGAGAAGGCCTATGAACAGTTGTGATATTCCTGCAGAGTAGCAGCAGGGAACCTCCTTCTCCAAGAAGATTTGGGTGCAGTGGTCAAATGTTTGAATAATTGCCCTGGGTAGGGTGAAACACCCCCCCCCCCGAATAATAGGGCTAAAGTATCATCATTATACTATCCACTCTCTCCTTCATGTAGTGTGTCCCTACTATCTCAGGACAGGGCTGTGGGGGGGGGGGGAAGGCTGATTGGATATATGATCCCTCCCATCTCCTTGCATAGTGGCTGTCATTTTATTGCCTTATATTCCCAGTACTGCTGGGAGTACATCCTGCTTGCAGTCCTTCTACAGCCAAGCATATCATTTTTGCTCCAGTGCACTGATGCTGCTCCCTTGGAGTGTTCAGAATTTATTACTTTCTTAACAGCTGTCACCAAAACCCTTATTTTCTGCTTTCTCTCCACTGAATGATCATTCAGCATTTTCCATCTGTGGGCAGTAAAGTATCAAAACAAACATATACCGGGTGGAGATGAAGGGAGCACATCTAGGAGATGCTAGGTTGGGAAGACAAATCTTAAGTATGTGCATTGTCACATGTAAGTGCATGTTTGTAAACACGTGTATCACAATAGGCTCTTTCATGGAGGATAAGCTTTAGATGATTCTCCACTGAGCATAATTTAGCTTCTGTGTAACGTGAGAAGACATTCCCTTCATTTCTCAGCTATGACTCTGTGGACATTTGTAAACTAATGAAAACTTAATGGCAGCATGCACAGGCCTCTACCCCGCTCTCATTACACCCTCACAACCTCCCTGCAAAATAAGTAGGCCCAGGCAAACTTGACAGCTGTATTGGGATTTAACCCAGGCTTTCTTCCCCACCTCCGACTCTTAAATTTATATTGCCTGGCCCTTAAATAATCTGTGTACCAAGCAGTCTTGAATGGGCCCCTGCCAAATTCTTGCTCTTAGTAGGTTGGGGGGACTAAACAAACGCTTATTCACTAATCTATTTCACATTTCTCCACCCATGCCAGGGACTTAATCGCGTGCTGTCTCCATAGATCCCGTATTTCCCTTCAGTTCTGCTTCCATTTTCATATTACTATTATTTATTTTGAATCAGTCCACTTCATTGAAGATTATGGGCTGTAAATTACTACGCTGATCTAGTGAGGGTTGGTAGATCAATTTATTTCAACTTCTCAGTCTTGGGCGGAGAGAGGGACTAGACCAAAGTCGTCCAGCAAACGTCTCTGGCCGAGAGGGGTAGAACCTGGGTCTCCTGCTCCTAGTCCAGCATCTTCTCCGCTAGACGACACTGGCTTTCATCCATTTTCACATATGCGTGTGTGTGCACACACACAACATAAATATTCTGCCTGTATATATGCGTACTTCCTTTATACAGAAAACTCTTGGTTGGCTTTAATGCCACATCTTGCCCCTCCAGTCGTCTTCCTCCTTTGCAAAGCATTCAAAGGCAGGCAGGCGTTGGTGCGCTTTTCCCCTGATGATCAGCCACGTGTCCTTGCGTGTTTTTTTTTTTACATTCATCAGACAAATTTCCTTTTGTTTCAAGAGTCCAGTCGTTCATGAAAAGCAAAGACTCAAAAAAGTGGGAGGGGAGAGAGAGAGAGCGAGAGCGCAAACACACCCAGGAAACCGTTCTTATAAATCACCAGTTGGAATGAAACCAATTCAGGAACAGGAGGAACCAAAAAACCTGTTTTTTTAACCAGATTGAATGGGTAATGGCCCATCCTTTTCTTCCTCTTTTCTGCAGCCTGATAAAAGTTAGGATTGCAGGGTAGAACTGATGTCAGTGTTAAGGCTGGAAAATGGTGTTCCTGAGCTATGTACAGACTCCTTTTTTGGAGGATTGACTGGAAGCAAGGGCCTTTTGTATCCAGCCCCAGTTCCTGCAGCACGCACGCACACACACACACACACGCACACACACTCACACTCATTTATATCCCTTCATTTCCATGAGATAGGCAGGGCACACATTCTTTCCCAACCTGGTACCCTCCAGATGTGTTGGATTTCAACTCCCAGACCCCCTAGTCAGAGCAGCCAATGGGAGTTGACTTGAACACTTCAGGATAGCATCAGATTGCAAAAGACAAGATAGAAAGATTTCTGTAATCCCAAAGGATTTATTCTTTAGCACAGCTTTTCCTCAACCTGGCACTTTCCAGATGACTAGGGCAGTGGTTCTCAGTGTGGGCCATATGATCTCCTAGGGGGCCACACCATATTTCTAGGGGACCACACACATTCTAGGGGACCACACACACTCCTCAACCATTGGGGAGCTGAGGATGGTGACGGCTGACAGAGGGCTCTGGCGTGGACTGGTCCATGAAGTCACGAAGAGTCGGAAACGACTGAACGAATAAACAACAACAAACACACATTTTATGATACAGTTTAGATTAATAAACAGTGCAGATGGTAAATTACCTTTTTTCCAGCTAACAGCAATTATGAGGGGGGTCACAGAGGTAAATGAGGCTCAGAAGGGGGCCATGAGCAAGAAAGGTTGAGAATCCCTGGACTTGGGAACGAGAGTTCCCAAATCCCAGGGTAGCATGGCCAAAGGAATCCCTTGGAGAAGTAATTCCATTGTGATCTCAGATACGCTGATGCTGGAAACAATCCAAAGAGAAGCTTCATGATTGTTGGGGCTCCCGTATTTTATTGGTGGTCGTGCAAATCACATTTGGCTTAGTTGGAGGGGATTTATCATTTAGGGTACCTGCAGGAATCTATATTGGAGAATGCTGGGCTACTAGGCACAATTCTGATTGTTAATGGGATTATTCTTTTAAGCCCTAAATGGATAGTATGAAGGGGCTGCCAAATCTAGGCCCTG
Source organism: Charina bottae (assembly GCA_023362775.1). Taxonomy (NCBI): domain Eukaryota; kingdom Metazoa; phylum Chordata; class Lepidosauria; order Squamata; family Charinaidae; genus Charina; species Charina bottae. The sequence goes on along the minus strand of JALMGJ010000017.1, from coordinate 651,589 downwards.
GTTTGTCTCAGGCAAAGTGCAGAGGCCTTCCTATTTGTCCCATCCACGGACTGGATTGATAGGAAAGGGAGATGGCCTTCTAAATGTTTGCATTCAATTTGTGAAAATCTCATTTCCATAACTTGGTGTGTGTTAGTACTCTGCTCTTGCTGTGTGTTCTTACAGATGGTGGAAACTTTCCATTTTGCTTAGTATATAACTTCTCTGCTGTTGCTTTATTTACTGAACCAGTCCGTTTTATCATTGCTGTTATTATTGTGGAAACCTATTGCATTTTGGAACTAGTTTTAAGTTCATTTAACTCAATACATTCAGCTGTAATAAGTATTTTCACTGTCTTTCTCCACATCTCCCAGAATCTTTCCATTGATACATTCTGGTGAAACTATCTAGTTAAATTTTTCAGATGAGGTGGGTACTACAGATTGGACCTGTTGAAGACTGTAACCATGTGCTGTGTCAAAATTTATGTGTGGCGGCGTGATGAGGGCAAGTTGAGGCCATCTAAGCTCAGCAGCTGGTCCAGCAAGGAACATTCTTGCTGATCGAAGGCTATTAATAGTTGGAATTGAGAACAGTGGGGCACACATGTTCTACACATCAGGGGCAGAGCATTCCTGCATGCAAAGGGAATTGTGGCACCAAAGGATCTATATGATATACCGATGACAAAGCAGTTGCTCATTCAGCTTATACAAAGGAAAAGTGTGCTCCAATTTAGTTGGTGTGTAATGGAACACGAGTTTTTTCTTGCTAGCAGGTGGTCCAATTTTTTTTTCTTTTTTCTCAATTTCACATTCCATTTGAAAACTATCAAAGAAAGGTGGCTCTGATACAGACTGAGAAACCCACAGTGGCTTATAATAGCCAGCAAGAGGACTTTCTGTGTTGTTTTTGTTCTATTCCTGCAGTGATGCAAAATTCCAACACTCCTAATATAGCAGATGGAATTAATACATGGGGCAGAAAAACAGATTCTGATTATTTCTTTAGCTGTATGACATTGCCTCCCATGTATTCCAAGACACAGATCCTCCAGTCCAGCCTGGGCCATTTTAAAATGGTTTCATTGCTGGCATCTCACATGCACGCGCACACACACACACACACACACACACTTTTTATTTGTCCCTCCTATGTTGTGATGTGAGTTTTCCAGAAAATTTTGAATTGGGAAAAAAACTTTTTAAAACCCTAAATGCATGTCCTCCAATCTTGCCCTCCTCTGGATCTATCAGATTACATCTCACATTTTCCCCAGCCATCTAATATTTAGCATTTTTGGTAGTTAGGGAGAATGCAGGATTGTAAACAAGACCTCTGGAGAATATAGACCAGGAATGCAAAAAGAGTGGAATGGTAGTCGCATAGAACCACCAGCCTCCCTTTTAGGGCCCCCAACCCCCATCCAAAGTGGATAGGGCAATAATTTGGGCCTTCTTTTTTGCAATATTCAGGACCTGGGGGTGGGATCAAGGGACAAAGGGAAGAGATGATCTGATTAAGCTCCTTCAGTTCTTAAATAATCTACATTTCCTTCCAATTCATCTTGGTGAACTTTTGCTAGCACTTTAAAATAAGAAATTATCTGTTCAGATAATTTCAGATAAAACGTGCATAAATCTGTATATGAATGAAAACCTTTTTCTAAATTGGTATATATTCCAATATAGTATTATTGCTGAAGAAACATTTTCCTCCTTATGCTTTAGAGAAGATTGGCTCTTTCTTCTAAGGTGTGCTTCTCCACCAAATTAATTTTTACAGGGACATGAGTATCATTATGCTATAACAAAAGGATTGGCAAACTTTTTCTTACTGAAAGCCAAAACAAATGTTTAAATAATTTTTAAAAGACGAAATCGTACAGGATTGCCAAACATTTGAGATTTCAGTCATATCATCCTGTGTGATTACTGAAGTTTTGCATGATTTCATGGAAGAATGGTGACATTTTGTGAGATTTGGCAATTCCATAAACCATTTCAATATTTAAAAATATTTGATTTCGGGATGCCATAGAAATCATTTCGGGATGCCATCTAGAAATGTTGCAAGTGCCTTATTGCCCACAGATAATCACATTGCTAATTCCTTCCATAGCAAATAAAAGAGAAGGAATATGCATGGATATTGTTGTTTATTCCAAAACCTTTGCAGCTATTTCCATTTCTTAACTAAAGAGCTTGCTCTAGACTGGCATTTCTGTTAATTTATAGTAGCTTTGATCAAACAATAACAAGCTACTCTGTGATTAATTGGCAGGGAGGGATACCTTTTATTTGTTGGAATTTCTAATATTTGAAAATATGAGGCCCTGTGGGTAGTCTGTGCTGAGGTTTACAGAACTAGGTAGGCAAGAAATCCAAAATGGACCAAACAGAGGCCAAAGTGGGACCTGTTTCTTCTGTCGCTTGGCTGTCCCTTGAAAGAAAGCAGATTTCTCTTTGCTGGTTGGCTGGGAGGAAAGAGGAGGAGGAGGAGGTCCTAGAAAGCAGACAAGACGGTGGTTAGAAAATTGGCTGGGTGCCTCGTGGGTGTTTGTCTGCTGTTATCCTGGTGACTCCACTGCTCATGCCGTTGCAAACTGCTGAGCTTGCAGTTTGTAATAGCTGCAGAATGTCTCATTAGAAAAAGGAGTTTAGTGGGAGTCGAGGCTTAGCTAAATTGCGGCAACCTCTGAGCCAAACCAGGAAGTGCAGGGCTTGTTTTTTTTTTAAAAAAACCCTCTCTCCCTCAGTACATGCATACAAGCACATGGAAACCTAGGAACTTAACGGGGTTATTTTCCACAAAGAAAGCCGTGATTCTTAAGAAGAATCAAATCTGTGGTTAGTTTTCATTCCCGCAGCATTATAGCAAGTGCTCTTAACAACAGATTTACCCCTGGGTGCCCTGTTTATGTGCTAGCTTCAATGTGCTGTGATGATGGGGCTTGTTGTTCACACTATAGAAGGCGTATTGGAGAAGTTGGAGAAACAGTTCTATTTTTGTTTCCTAACTGATTTTTTTCTTTCTTTTTCTCCCCGTCTCTCTGCAGTTATATGAACTTGATGGAGATCCCAAAAGGAAGGAATTCCTGGATGACCTCTTCAGTTTTATGCAGAAACGAGGTGAGCTTCCTTTCCTATTTACAGGCCATGCTATGGATTATCTTTTAGGGCTCTTGGTAAGTTCAGAGGCAGAGAGAAGGAGAGAAGTGGCAGATTCCCCCACATCCATAATTGGATGACTCTTCTAGAATTGGGAGAGGAAAGTAGCTTTGCATGTAGAAGGTTCCCCCAGCTTCAACCCCCGATTCCTGGTTTTAAAAGATCAGATAGAAGAGATGGGAATGGCCTCCATCTTCTTGATCCGTGGAAGATGCTGCTATTTAAAATACTGGGGTTAAAAGAGCAGTGAACTGACCACAGACGGATGGATGAATAAATTTGTGCTTGATCTACTGACCCAGTCTCATCTGAACCATGATAAGTAACTGACTGGTAATCCAGCACCAGACTATTGAGGAAGCCAAGGTGCACCCCAGATTTTCCAGGAGCAGCCCTCCTGGGCAGCATCTTTAACATATATGTGATGGCTGGCAACATGGGTAGGGTTTTTGTTTTTTGCTTTTCTTTTTAGTTTCAATTTTTAATTTTTGTGTGGCTCAGTTACAATCAGAGCTGCTTAGCGTTCCTCTCTTTTTGTTCCCATTTCTTCCTGTCCCTATACCTGCAAGGATGCCCGGGGTTGGGGGGTATAATCAGCGGGGAAACAAAATCAAAATTTAGATGGTGTGGCTAGAACACGCCCAGTTTTTCACTCTGCCTTACCTGCATTTTCTCCAAGATTCTAGGTTCATAAAGCAAACAGGACTGGCTTAGCATGTTGTCTGAATGGCTCCTCCCTTGCACAAGTGCAGGCTGTGGTCTTTGTCAATACAGTGAGCCCATGCTAATGATCATACTCAGCTGGTGAGGAATTATGGAATATTTAGAAACACACTGCTCAGAAATGTAGAGAACTGCTATCACACAGAGCCTTAGAAAGGCTGGGATTTGTGCTATTGGTAGAAAGAATGCCCAGCTACAGAAAAACATCTGGTGTTATTGCACTCTTGGCCACTAATTTAAAACCATGCTTATATAAATTTTTCAGAAGTGGTTTGCCATTGCCTCCTTCCTGCATGGTTTTAATTTAAAACCATGCTTATGAAAATTACTGTGTAAATAAAGACTTGCATTCTGTGTAAATTCAGTAATTACATTCTGTAATTATTCTGGTGTAATTATTCTGGTGTCCAGTCAGTACTGTTCCACTTAAATTTCAGACCAAAATCTGGATTTTACCGTGAAACAGATTTGTGTGTCAATTCTGTTATTTTCTAAAATGTAAATGATGCAACTTCACCATACCATCTAATCACCAATTTATTGTTTTGGACCTGGTTAGATTAGTGGAAGAAATGAAGAATTTAAAGAGACCCCCAAATTGGTGAACAGAGAGAAGGAACACTCACTGTGCTGCTACGGGGGAACGATTAAGATACAGTATTACCTCATTCTACATTTTTGTAGATTTAAAAACAAGCTATTCTTATAATATGTTCTGTTTCTTCTTAATAACAGTTTTCAAAACTGGGAAGTCTGATAATTGCTAGATACACAAAAATGCAAAATCTGAGGAGCTGAGGTGGGTTCTTCAAGCTGAGTCCTACATATAAGCACTAAGCAATGTAATTGGAGGATTTGTGGGAAGGAACAAGGGATGGACATTAAGAAAGCATTCAGAAATTGCAAGTAGGCATTTTGATTCAAACAGCAATATGAGACTTTTTTTAAAATCCAAGGGCCATACTGTCAGGTGGTAAACTAAGACGTTTGGAGAGCAGCAAGTTGGAGAATGCTGCCCTTGAAAGATTGCAAAAATAATGAGCAAGTTTTCATGACCAGAAATAATGAGCAATTTTCAGGCTTCATGTTAAAGGGAGGGGACGATTGGAGGTGGCAGGGCCAGTGGAAAGAGTCCTCGTCTGCAGCTTGTTACAGTCTTTGGGATAGGATACAGGAAGCATTTTGCAGGCTTAATTAAATTAGGTTTGGGCCTAATCTTAAAAAGGTCTCTGGTTGCAACAAGGCATGCTGGAAGACATAATGGTCCCTGTGCCTTTGAAAATATAAATGCCAGCAATGGCTTGCAGCTGGCTCCAGCACTAATTGGAAGATAGGGGCCCCTTGGGCATGTGAGACAGAGAGAATACAGAAGAAGTCAAGAGAGGCAGGGGCTTTTTGCTCACAGATCTGGAAAGTTGAATTTTAAATGTTAATGCTAAGTACAGTTCTGTTTTTTCAAGTTAAATGTGAATAGAGGTACCTAGTTAGTTGGAGACAAAATTGTCTCCCAGGTGACTGCCAGTAGTAAAAGAAGTACCATTATTGGAATCCAATAATATTCTCTAAGCTGATGCCCTCCAGGTGTGTTGGATCCCTGAATTGCTAGACAGCATAGCCTAAAGCAGTGTTTCTCAACCTTGGCAACTTTAAGATGTGTGGACTTCAACTCCCAGAATTATTTGATTATTGAAATATAATTCAACTCCCAGAATTATTCCTTTAATTATAGCACCTGTTAGATCAGTGTTTCTCAACCTTGGCAACTTTAAGATGTATGGACTTCAATTCCCAGAATCCTCCAGCCAGCCATTCTGGCTGGGGAATTCTGGGAGTTGAAGTCCACCTATCTTAAAGTTGCCGAGGTTGAGAAATACTGGCCTAAAGGCTTTGCCTGCAGGGGATAATGGGAGTTGAAAAACACCTGGTTGTAGTACAGTGTTGTAGGTGCACCTGAAGCAAATCTGGGACTTCACTGGGTCTTCCCTCCTTGTTTCATCACCACTGCTTAGTTGTTGTCATGAGTATAGCCTACATGTGTATTCCAATTACAGAAACCTGTTATTATTCTTATTAGTGTTAAGAACATGTAAAGTGATAGGACTCCTTAAACTTGTTTGCCTTTGAACCCGATAAGACTCAAGAGAATTGGGTCGAGAACAGAGCAGGCAGGGGAAGAGGAGAGGATCTGATTGGGCAGGGCAGCCGTTGGAACTGAGTATCGTTTTAAAGCCAGGCTTCTTCACCATCTCCTGCTAGAAACTCCTCCGTACTAAATTTCAGGGCTGAGTAGGCTGGTGATACCACAAAAAGTCTCCATTGGGCTGCATCCAGACATTGTGCTAAGTCAGGAACAAACTGTTGTTTATTTATTTTACTGCAGTGGGCCTCATTCTTTAAAATTTGCTTTATAGAAAATCTATCTACGTGCTAAAAGTTGACATTGACTTAATGGCACATAATCATTTTAGGATTACAGGGGTCATAACAGGATTATCAATGGAAAGGGTGAAGTTAGATATTTTTTCCCCTGTTGGTGGGATGTAGTAAAATAGATGGGTTAAGCCTTTAACATACCTATTTCATTTGTAAAAAACTTTTTATTGTGCCACCATTATTCGGTAATTTGCTCTTAGCTATTTGATGGTGTGATCCTTGGCGGTTGTATAGACTTTGAAAAAAAGGATCTGGGCCATCCCGTACTAACCCACTAACCATGCTTGTTGAACAAGCCATAGGTAGCTTCCTTTGCATAACGTAGGCCATTAACCTTGGTTTATAAGCCATAATGGCTAGGTTTGCAGAGAACACCTTATGTCAAAGCACAGTGTATAATCCCAGCCCAAAACTGCCTCAATATTTTCCCTGTTACCTGATAGATCCCAGATGAGCTGATCAACAAAATGCAGCTGGTAATGCCAGCAGAAGGATTCTCAGTGTGTTGACAAAGGCAGGGAGGGGGGAGATTTGCCCTAAGTCAAGGAATCTGGTTGGGATGGGGGGAAGCAGATGGCCTTGGCCAGCCCAAAGAAAGGGGGGGGTGTCTTTGTGTGGAATGTAAGAAGTCACAAAAGCGGGTGGGAGAGCAGGGAAAGGAAATTGCAGGGATGTTTTTTGGAGGCTTAATATCCTTTGAGGGGCTTGCCCACCCAGCAGCAGGCCATCTAAGCAAACAATGGTGATGTGGCCTAGTATGTCCTGAGCTGGGTTTGATGGGGAAAGGGAGGGGCACACCCGGGGGTGGGTGGGGGGACACACAGAATGGCTGCATGAACAATTGTCAACATGTTTTCGAAGCAGGAAGGGAGCACTAAGCTAAATGGCTGGAATTCCTGGAGGATATAGCTGTGATGCAGTTTAAATCCTGCCGAAGGAAGGGGAATGACTGTGGTGATTCCAGAGCACCCAATGCTCTGAGTTACCCAAGAGCAAATGCTGCAATGTGCCAGCGTGTGGGCCACAAGTATCTGCAAATCTGGGCATTCTGTGTACCAGCACCTCCCATATCCCAAAGCAAGAGGAGTTTTCATCCATGCAACTTGCATCATAGAGTTTAGTTGTATTAGTGGGACAGGATAAATAAACTGTATTTATTCAGTTGATACACCACTTCCCCATGAAAACCATTTCTAAGTGAAGGTATCTTTGCCCTCACTGAATATACAAAATCCACTATAGAAGTGGGATTCAGCAGGAGATTGATGATGATGTAAGTTGGGTTCATAAGCCATAAGATAGTCTGATTGGTTTTGTCATAGGTATAAATACAATAATCACATTTTGTATGCTGTGGTTTATGGCAAAGCATGATATATGAGCCAAGCCACTATGGGTTGTTTGACAAACAGTGGTCAAAACAAAAACAAATAACACTTATTTAGCACAGTGCTAGCCTAGACATAAGCCTTAGGCCACCTTTCCTCATCATGGCATCCTCTGGATGCACCGGACCCCAATTTCCATTTCCTTTGGTGTGATCCATCAAGGGAGATACTGGCTGGAGATGAAATTATAGACTGACATACTGGGAAACTACCAAACTGAGAAAATCCTGGCTCATTGGGCTACCAAGCATCCCCAAGGTTGCTTCCTCCAGACAACCCCAAGGACAGAAAAGTTGTTTTTACAAATAGGAGCACCTTCACCAGCTATTGCTTAAGGTCACAAAACACTATATTAGGCTAAAACTGCCCATTGTGTCTGTCAGGCACATACATTTTATAAATAAATAAATAATGAATTAATGAATGCTTATTAGTTTGTTCAGCTCCATTCACTTATTGTGGGGAAGGCCATCCTATTAAGGCACATTTAAATCAATTTGCTTAATTGTAGCATGTTATATGAAGATAGCAAATTGAGTTTTGTTAACCTGGGTATTAAGCCATGATTTAATCATGCTTTAGTGAATGAACTATAATTGGGTTTATGCAACACACCAAGCCCAAACCAGACAAATTACATAGTATAATATTGGAACCGGAGTACTGAAAAGTTACATCCATCATCTTTAACGTTGGGACCTGCACTTTGTGACTGTCTTCATTTTTGTGCAGGAAGGCAATGTATAAAATATAAAACAGTTCTCTCCACCTGCACAAGCAGCTCAGTTTAGTGAGCTTTACATAGCTGTTTTCCTTTTCAGCGAAATCTTGCCTTTTTCTGCCTATAAGCATGAAGGGCCAGCTGAGTGATCAGCAAATGTGAATCTAGGTGGCGGTAGCAGAACAAGCATAAAACCAGTTGGGGGAGTTTTCTAGAAAGCTGATGTGTGCGGGGTGGTGGTGGTGGTGGTGGAGGAATCGACTTTAAAAGCAACTCTCTTTATTTTGGGTGCCTTTTGCAAATGGGAGAATTCTCAAATGCCCCTTCCCGTGGTGAGGGGGCACTGGCCGGATTTCTGTCTGCCCGTCCGTGTGTTTCCCAGGAGTCATGGAGGGCAGCCCTGCTCCTGGTCCCATTCTGCAGGCTGAAGTAGGAAGGAAATTCCTTCACTCACAAACGCCTCCTAGGATTTGAGCCCCAGCTGTCCTGGCTCAAATAGATTTTACTCCCGGAAAATGTGCCATGCCTTCCTGCAGTAAAACTATGTATGCTGCACAATAAGGTGTTTTTCTTCCCTTTTTCTCCCCTGTTCAAAATTGTTCCTTTTCGTTTTAAGGAAGCAATAAATCAATAAAAGGAGAAATCAATTAAAAGGGAAAGAGATGGGAATGAGAAGCGAACAAAATGCTCTGAAAGACGGTTGTACCTTCTGTACCTTTTCTTGCTTTGCCTGTCTCATGGGAGGGTGCTGGGTCTTCTCTCTGCTGTCCATGAAGCAGCACTCCCTGCGCCGCCGCCCCTTTCGAATAATCACGCAGCTTAGGGAGGTCAGAACATTATGGCCCCAAACTGCTGTGCCTGTACTTCTTGGATAGCCTGTCAGATCCATGTGGTACATCCCTAAAACTCTTGAAATCCTGACCATTTTGAGATGTACGCTGCAATCCTGCTGATGTGGTCTTTAAAAAATCCACTCAGCTAAGTCCCCTTTGCTGAGTAAAACCACCACAAAGCTGATAAATAGCGGCAAACAATAAGCATTCTATATATTTTTTCCCCTTTTTAAAAAAGGAAAGAGTATGGCAGCAATAAATAGAGCCTTTGTTTTAAAACACAGTATGTTGAAATCATCCCAATGCAGGCTGGAATAAATAAGTTTTTAACATCTTACAGGCTAGTGGTAACAGCTCATTTCCCACAGCATAGGTTTCCAGAAATGTAGAGGGATCACAAAAAAAGCCTTGTCACACTGATCCTTTCCATTTTCACAGCCTTCAGTGGTTTGGAAGAGAGCAGAGCCCCATGGTTAATCCCAAAGATCAGGCCCACTTTTATAATTGCAGGCATTTATTTTTGCATTTGTATCCTGCCTTTTCTCAAAGAGCTTAAGGAGAGCACCTTTATTTTATCATCACAACAACCATCCTGTGGGATAGGTGACTGATCCAGAGTCTCCCATGAAATTGAATGGGGAAAGAACCTGGCTTTCTCCAATCCCAGTCTAACAGCTTAACCACTTCACTGTGCTGGGCTTTCTCCTATCTGGTGAGTTAAGGACCTAGGACGATCTCCAGATACACCATACTGTCTCTCAGGTTTTTTAGATATCATGGTCTGAAATTGTTTAGAGGTAGTCATTTCCAACCTGGTACCTGCTGGATGTATTAGATTACAGTTCCCATTATCTCTCTAGGCGGAGCTGAGGAGCCTTATGACGAAGGTGAAAGAAGAAAGTGCAAAAGCTGGGTTGCAGTTAAACCTCAAAAAAACCAAGATTATGGCAACCAGCTTGATTGATGACTGGCAAATAGAGGGAGAAAAAGTGGAGGCAGTGACAGACTTTGTATTTCTAGGCGCAAAGATTACTGCAGACCGCTGACTGCAGCCAGGAAATCAGAAGATGTTTACTTCTTGGGAGGAGAGCAATGACAAATCTTGATAAAATAGTTAAGAGCAGAGACATCACACTAACGACAAAGGTCCGCATAGTTAAAGCAGTGGTATTCCCTGTAGTAACTATGGCTGCGAGAGCTGGACTATAAGGAAGGCTGAGCGAAGGAAGATAGATGCTTTTGAACTATGGTGTTGGAGGAAAATTCTGAGAGTGGCTTGGACTGCAAGAAGATCAAACCAGTCCATACTCCAGGAAATAAAGCCAGACTGCTCACTTGAGGGAATGATATATTACAGGCAAAACTGAAATACTTTGGCCACATAATGAGAAGACAGGATACCTTGGAGAAGATGCTGATGCTAGGGAAAGTGGAAGGCAAAAGGAAGAGGGGCCGACCAAGGGCAAGATGGATGGATGATATTCTGGAGGTGATGGACTTGACCGTGGGGTAGCTGGGGATGGCGACGGCCGACAGGAAGCTCTGGCGTGGGCTGGTCCATGAAGTCACGAAGAGTCGGAAGCGACTGAACAAATAAACAGCAACAAAACAGTGTTTCTCAACCTTGGCAAGCTGGGGAATTCTGGAAGTTGAAGTCCACATATCTTGAACTTGCCAAGCTTGAGAAACACTGCTCTAGGATGACCATTGGGAGCATGAAGCTGATCATTTTCCAAAGCCCTAGAACCCAAATTTGGCCTTTTCTGAAACAATGTGATGGCTGATGCTTTTAAAATAGGGCATGTCCATCCTTTAGTGAGAAATTCTTCACTCCAGTTGTCCTTAGAGGCCTAGCTAGCCACAGTAACCAAGAATCCAGAGAGAAGGTGATGAATCTTAGCTATCCAAGCAGTTTGTCTACCCTCAGAGCATGAGGCCTATCAGCATCCCCCTTCGCCCCCCGTCAGAATTATTGTGGCCAAACATTTTGATGGTCTAGGTGCTTCCAAGGACATCAGTGCCTTACGCTTCAGAGGGATTTAAGCATCCGTCTCATCCCTTAACACTCTGCCCCTCCCCCTAACCAGATCCCGGCCCCATTCCCTTTTGGAGTATGGCCCTTGGCATACTACACAAAACATTGCATGCTGCTGAGCTGGGTTAGAGTTTTTGCTGGGCCAATAATTGGGTAGAAAATCTCTCAAAGATACCAGAAAACCATCTGGATCCATGGAAAGTGGTCTCTTCCTATTCTGCACAGTCAGCCTGTAATCCAAAACTGATTGGATAGGAATTTGTCCATCAAAATGGGGTTAACTCAACTACAAAAGGTTACACAAGGGTTCAGCTTTTTGTTTCCCCCACAGACTTTACAGTACATCCATTTAAAAAATGCATGCACCTGGGTTTCATGCATGCTTGGAAGAGTGGATAAGGTGAAGGGAGAAGAAGGGGTTGAGTAATGTCAAGGTTTGTTGGCAAGGCTTCAGAGCCCTCCAGGCCAGTGCCGGTCCTTAAGGCATGAAACAAGTTTTGTAACTTGCATAATTTCAGAAATCTGTGGAGTTCACCTGTTCCTGTTTGTTGCTCAATGTGCGTTCCTTCTTGGTACAGTTCTTCTTCTCCTTCTTCTCCTTATTATTATTATGGCTTAAATAAATGCAGACTAAGCAAAAGGTATTGCTGATAAATGCATTGAACTCGATAGGGAACACGGAGGCTGTTCAGCCTAGCAACACTTCAAGAAAAATCCCAAACATGGAGATAATGGAGGTTCCTGTTTCTACTGAGCAGTTGCTGAGGACAGATTTAAATGAAACAGCCTTTTCAAAATAGTGTAAGGCCAACCAAGTGGCTCAGAGGTCCACATGTGCTGTAGAAAGGAGAGTGGCATCTGCTTTGGTATGGACAGTAAGATCTGTTTTATTTTAGAAAGCCGTATTAATAAAATGTGGATAGCTCCATTGCAGATAGTTTGCAAGATTTGCAGGCAAGTACAGGCTGCTAAAAGTACATCCTTTCCCTCTAATCTTTCCTCCCCCCCCCCCCATTATTTTTAGTATGTATTTCTTTGCATTCCAAAGCAAGTCTGGTATTATAAATACTTGGGTGTCTCAGGCTACTGGCTTGTACTGGAACTGGAGTCCAAGTTAGTGGAACAGAGGGAGAATCTGTGAAGGGTTAGCTGTCCTGTCTGACACTGTTTCTAAGCAACATGCATTAGGAAAAGCAAATCTTACTAAAAGTATCTAGAGGGCGTTCAGGGCATGGTGTTCACCACCACAGGGCTTCTGAATTATCTCTAGGATACAAGGGTGAAACCTGTACCATAAACTATGGCAATTTTGCCTGGCTGACACTGTTCAACATCAACAGTTTTAACCTCGACGAGCTTAAGGGAGCTACTTATGAGTCGCATTCCAGAGAAGAAATCCCTGGTTTGAATTTTACCTCTGCCATAAGTTGCCTTGGTAGCCTTTCATTAATGTCTTCTTCGTTCCCCTAAGCTCCAATATGGGCGTAATAATATTGGCTTACCTTTCAGAGTTATCTTCTGTGTTCTTCCAACTTAAGTACTGCATACAAAGTACGTCAGAGAAGCAGAAATGGTACACAAATGCTGTTATCGTGAGAAAACTATTTAACAAATAAGAATCTGGATCCTGGCTGAAGCCTGAAGTCACCAGCATGTTGATCGCTGCCTTGCCCAACACCTTTTCCTCTGTTTCCAGGGACCCCTGTGAACCGAATCCCTATCATGGCCAAGCAGGTGTTGGATCTTTATATGCTCTACGTTCTGGTGACTGAGAAGGGAGGCTTGGTGGAAGTGATCAACAAGAAGCTGTGGAGGGAGATCACCAAGGGCCTGAACTTGCCCACCTCTATCACCAGCGCTGCCTTCACACTGCGCACTCAGTAAGTCCCAGAAGGATGTTCAGGAGGAGCTTTCCCCAACCTGGTTTGGAATTGTAATTTAAACATGTTGGGAGGACCCCAAGTTGGGGGAAGTCTGAAAGATTGAAAGGTGCAGAAGAGGGTGGATCAGGCATTTATGGAGCAATATTAGTACAGGGTTCTACAGGGAAAGAGTAAGCATTTGTTTTAGTGGAAAAATGACTGGAAGAGCAAGGTCTGTGACATGCCTGAAACCATACAAGAATGAATGGAGAGAGAGGTGGGAGAAATCTCCCACTCCCTCCAGTAAGAAGAGTACGACTCCTTGTTACCCCATGAAACTGACCTGATGGCAGGAGGTTCCCGGTCTGGGGAATGGCCATGCCAATTGAGATAATGGGAGTTGGATCCAATATGTGCGGATGGCACCAGGCTGAGAGTGCTTGCACATCAGATTTCAGCCTGTAGGGAAGACCGGATTTAATTCCCCCCCCCCCCCCCGATTTTAAATTTATGTAGGAAAGTGACCAGTCCCAGTACATTAAAGGGGTTTGGGAATATGTGTGTCCTGCTAACCACTACCATATTTTGTGAAGTAGAATTAGAGAATAGGAGCTTCCACCTTGGTCCGTCCTCCCTCCCTCCCTCCCTCCCTCTCTCTCTTTCAGTTCCCTTCCCCCATCTTTTCATCCACCCTAATCAACACTAAAGTTAATTACTCTGGAATTCAGAAAACCAGGTGGCGGAAGGGGATTTAGGATTGGGGGGAGGAGTGGGAGGAGAGCTATTAACTTTTTAAAAGCCGGGAGCCTTTAAAAGAAAAACACCCACATTTTTTCACCACTAATGCAGATCTTGGAAAAGGAAGTTTCTGGATTTTGCAGCATATTAACCAGAGCATCTCGTAAACAGGGAATATTGATCTAAAATATTCCTCAGTTTAATAGGCTCCCACAATAGTTTCCAGATCAATGAAAATCAGACACCTCATGCTGTCAGTCTTGCTATCTTTAGAAAAAAGTAAAAAGGGAGAAAAGACGATGGGGATGGAATGAGAATATTAAAATCTTGTTAAAATAACAAGGTTCCTTATTACATGGCTGTGAATGTTACATAGCATTTCAGTGAAGATTGCAAATCCATGGTGGAGGAATCAGCAAATCAAAATTTGTCAGATGTACCAGAAGGGCAAAAGTTGAAGGAGAAATATTTTAAAAGGGAGGGGGGTAAATGTGCCACCTCCAGGATTACCATTTAATTTTGGAAACAGAATCAGGAAAACGAAGATATAGCAGTTCCAAAGCATTTCAAATCTGTCCTTTTTTCTTTCTTTCTTTTGGCCATTACTATTATGGCAGCTTTCCCCCAACTGGAATTTTCCAGAACAGTGGGGACCACAACTCCCAGAATTCCCCAGCCAGTATTGGGAATATTGTGCTATGGGATCAAAGATTTCCACAGCCAGAAAGAGGTGGCTTTGGAGGGTGACATTTCCCTTGATTTGGAATGTACAGTTTGCTCACCACTGATTCTTCTCCCCCACCCCAGCTGGATTGCTCTGCTCTTGACTGAACACATGTGGTGGGGTTTTTTAATGCCTTTATTGATTGAGTGATTTATTTATTTTCTACTTTCAAAGCCTTATCGAAACTCTTCGATTATATCTAAATTAACAATATAAACTAACAATTGAAATATAATAATTGTAAATAAAAATCCAGAGTTCCCATTTGAAGCGCAAATGACCAGGATCAAATTACCATATTTTGGACACAAGCGAAGACCCAGCTTCTCTTGAGAAATCCATAATGCTGGGAAAGGTAGGAGGAAAGAAAAAGAGGGCCCACCAGCAGCAAGGTGGATGGGCTGACTTACAGCAATGATGGGTGTACCATTGGAAGACCTGAAAGACGAGATTGGAGACAGATCATCCAGGAGAAAATCCATCTGTGTGGTCTCTTAAGGGTCAACATTGACTTGATGGCACATGATCAATCAAAATTTTAAAAATAAATATAACTAAATGATTAACAATATAAATATAAGAATTCAAAACTGCAATAATAAAGAACTAGCAATGTTATAACAAAAAAATGTTCAGACCAGTGAAACAATAAAGCCAGATAAAGAATTATACAGCTATAGCAGCATTATGATGAAATTCATGTGTGAGAAAAAGCTATGGTCAGCAAACATTGAGCCTCTTTGCACCCAAACAAATCAGGAAGAAAGGGCTTCATTATATATAAACCCAGGCTTATGGTTTATTGAACCCAAATGGGCTAGGCCAGTGTTTCTCAACCTTGGCAAGTTTAAGATGTGTGGACTTCAACTCCCAGAACATGCTGGCTGGGGAATTCTGGGAGTTGAAGTCCACACATCTTAAAGTTGCCAAGGTTGAGAAACACTGGGTTAAACTATTGTTCTCTCTTAAAAACTAGCCCATCCCTCTGTACCTATACAGGTTGTCGGCACTTACCAACCGCAATTGGGACCCGCAACTCCATTGCTAAGCGACGCGGTTGTAAAGTAAAATGTCACATAACCACGCCAACTTACAACATCAGTTCTGGCTGTGGTGGTTAAGTGAATCACCCGTGGTTAAGCATGACATCATGTGACCGTGACTTGTGACTTCCTGCTGGCTTTCCCACTGACTTTGTTTGTTGGAAGCTGGCTGTGAAGGTTGCAAATGGCGACCACGTGACCACAGGATATTGCAACTCTCGTAAATGCGTGCTGGTTGCCAAGCACCCGAATCGCGATTATGTGACCACAGGGACACTGCGATGGCTGCAACTTCAAGGAACGGTCGTAAGTCTCCTTTTTCAGTGCTATTGTAACTTCAGTCGCTGAACAAGCTGTCGGTAAGTGAGGACTACCTGTATTGCTCTAGTAGGCAGAATTATATAATCCACAAATGTAATACATTGGCAGATTTAAAATATAAATAAATAAATTGCTGTTGTTTCTTCGACTCTGCATTAAATTAAGCAGCAGTGATTTTTGCGTATCTCTTTTTTTCAAAAGATATATGAAGTACTTATATCCATACGAGTGTGAGAAAAGAGGGCTGAGCAACCCCAATGAACTCCAAGCAGCCATTGACAGCAACCGGCGAGAGGGCCGTCGGCAAGGATTCAGCGGTTCAATCTTTACTTACTCCCCCAGCGGCACTCATACCATGCTGTCTTCACCCAAGCTTCAAGTACCAGCTTTGGGACTGACCTCAGCCACCAACGGCAGCCCCATTGCCCCTGTTCCAAAAATCAAGAAAGGTAACTATTTGTACCCTCTCTTGAGAGATGTGTTGAACATTTCAAGGAGTCTTCCTGAATCTGGTGGCTTCCATTCCCACAATCCCTAGGGATTATTCTGGCTAAGGATTGTGGGAGTAAAATTTCAAAGACTAGAGGGTACTAGGTTATAGAATTTCTTTGTATCTTCATTTAAACCCTGCAGAGGTAATTAACTGGTGCTAAGTTGCAGTGAACTTAGTATGTTTATCTCTTAATTAGCAGGTGGGGCTTTTCACATCAAATATAATGGGAAAATTAGTGAAGGAGAGATTTTCTAGCACCTCGAAGTAGTCATTAAAAGTCCTATTAGTACCCTTGTATGCTATTTCCTTCAAAGTGTGGTATACAGGTGGTCCTCGCTTAACAACCACTTGTTTAGCAACTGTTCGAATTTATGACAGTGCTGAATGAGTGGTACTTACAACAGGTCTTCCCACTTATGATGGTCGCAGCGTCCCATGGTCATGTGATCGCCATTTGCAATCATCTTTGCAGGCTTCCTGCAAGCCAAGTCAATGGGGAAAGCCGGCAGAAGATTGCAAATGGCGACCATGTGATGTCCTCGCTTAACGACCCACTGTCATTCACTTAACAATGGCAGCTGGAAGTGCTAGAATTTCCGTTGCTAAGTGGCATGGTCCCGTGAGTTGCGCTTTACGACTGCGTTGCCTAGTGACGGAAATTTGGGATCCAATTACCATTGTTAAGTGCGGACTACCTGTACAGGAGCTTTGGGAGGGAGGCAGTTGACTTGGGCCTCACATACGTAGCCTATCCAAAGAATTTGAAATGAGGACGTGGATAATGTGTTTCATTGCCTTGAATGAAAAGTAATCAGTTAAAATATAATCCAGAATCACACGTTCTCATTTACTGGATCATTGACTTAGTTCAGATTAATAAAAACAATGGCATAAAGATACCATTAACATAAGATGCTGTAAGAAAAAAGAATTTGTGCAGGGTGGTACAAATGAACCTTTTGCTCCTGGGCGCCTCAGAATTTTGGAGGAAAAGACCCTGTTAGGATCTGTTTCTGCAGTCGACTTCAAAATGTTGAAGTGTAGTTTTTGCTCTGTATTGTAGTTTTCCTAATTCTCCACAGCTAGAAATACTATTCTAAAGTTCACAGCGGCCAAATCAAGTGAGTCAATTGGGTTGTCTGCATCGATAAAAATCCTGCATGTTTAACATAAGTAGCTTCATTCAGGCAATACAATTGCTGAAGCAGGGGAGAACAGCTCCTTCAGTGAAGGAGAAAAGGCTGCAGTCAGGCAGGCTGTCCAGTGCCACAATGTACAGTAAATTAACAGAGGGAGAAGCTGCGTATTGCTATTTGGGTGATGACTTCTATGTAAGTGCACTGCCTGAATCAGCTAATCCAGGGGCACCCAACCTTTTTGGCACCAGGGACCAGTCCTGGAAGACAATTTTTCCACGGACCGGGGGTGTGTGTGTTTGCAGGTGGGAGCCAATCGCGTGGACCGGGGGGGGCGGGGTTTGCAGGCAGGAGCCAATCACACGGACGGGGGGGGGGTTGCAGGCGGGAGCCAATTGCATGGACCACCACCGCTCACCTGCTGTGCGACCCACATCCTAACAGGCCACAGCCCATTGGTTGGGGACCCCTGAGCTAATGTCTTCCCCCAGATTTGGGGCTGAGTCTGAAAGTTGATACATAATGAAATTCGGCAGACTGGATTTGAGCTCAGAACATTTGAATCCTGCTGAGAAAGATGCTGCAAAAGGAAACACTAAATGAACACCAGAGTTTAGAGCCCCTTTCCCATGGAAAAAAAAAGCTAAAATTGGCTAGAAGGAAGGGCTTGAGCATGTAAGAAGTAGGACTGTGCACTTTTCAAAAATGATTTGGAAGAAAGACTTCAGATCTTGCACAAGCACAGCACCTCTCTTGTTCATAATAGAAGCCCAACCTTTTTTTAGATTCCATGTGAGCCTAGAAAAAAAGCTGCAGCTGCTTTAAGGATCGCATTAATTTAACTTTAATTACTTCTGTTAACACCACCTTCCTGAGATTGTGGGAGCCGTCTCCTAGAGAGGCTATAATTTTACCATCTGCACCTATTTTGTGTGTGTACTTTCTAAAAGAAGCCCTGGAACCATTGTAGTCACCTCTCCCATCTCTCCCCCCCCTCCCGCCAGAGGAAGATTCTGCAATTCCCATCGCGATGCCCACCCGCCTGCCTGTCTCACTTGCAAGCCATCCTGTTGTCGCAGCGCAGGCTGCAGCCGTGCAAGCAGCAGCAGCCCAAGCTGCTGTAGCTGCTCAGGCTGCTGCGTTGGAACAGCTGCGGGAGAAGCTGGAATCGGGGGAGCCACCAGAAAAGAAGATGGCACTTGTGACCGATGAGCAGCAGCGCCTGATGCAACGGGCAATCCAACAGAACTTGCTCGCCATGACCGCTCAGCTGCCGATGAGCATCCGGATCAACAGCCAAGGGGCACGCTCACCAGGTTGGTGGGTTCTGGACGTTCCTCCCCCTTCCCCAAAGATTGATAGCAATACCAGACTTGGGGTGGAGATAGAAGCTATGCACCCTGGCCCAAGGGAGGTTCAGGACTGCATCGTATTGGAGCTTGAAGCACTCGGGGTACAGGTAGTCCTCATTTACCAATTGCAATAGGGAGCAGCTACTCGGTCGCTAAGTGGCGTGGTCGCTAAGCGCGACATCACATGATCACAACTTGCAACTTCCTGCCGGCTTCCCCATTGACTTTGTTTGTCAGAAGCTGGCTGTGAAGATCGCAAATGGTGATCACGTGACCATGGGATGCCGCAGCAATTGTACATGCATGCTGGTTGCCAAGTGCCTGAATTGCGATCACATGACTCTGGGGATGCTGCAACGGCCACAACTTTGAGGACCGGTGGTTCCATATTTTCAGCGCTGTCATTAGTTTGAATGGTCACTGAACAAGTGGTTGGTAAGCGAGGACTACCTGTAGTTAACTCTCCCATTAAGGAAGCATTTTGCAGCTATTGCTAAAGGAGAAATGTGTGACTCCATGACAAGTAAAGTAGAGTAGAGGAAAGGAGAGGTCTGTTATGTTTCTTTTATTGTATGCCACCCAGAGTCATGTTTTGTGAGATGGGCAGCTATATAAATATGATGAATAAAAATTTAAAAAACGATAGATTCCTTAATCTGTGTAAATTATGTGAATCAAGCAAGTTTGCATTATTTCTTTCATTTAGTTCTGCCAGCTGTATTTTTTCTGCATCATTTTATCCTGCTTTAACTAGGCCTGGATTGATAACTGAGTGCTCAAACCACAAACTAATCACTGTCATTTTTATTATCGTAAGTCTAGAATTCCCCCCCCACCCCCACAATTCAGTGAAAATTGAGATCTGCATCTTTTAATGATGTTTGCCTTCAAGCTGTCAGGATCTTTCTTTTTAACAACATGTGAGGATTTCAGCATATTCAGTAGATCCAAATGTCTGAGAGATTTGCATTGATTTTACATTTACAATAGTTGCACGTGTTTATTTTCAGCATTACCCATTTTATTTCCAGTTTATAAGCCAAGTATGGGTAGCCCCGAAGTTAATTTATTGCTGCTTTAACCTCATTTCTAACCCCTCCATGCAAAAGATCAGTTTTGGTATCTAAAAAGAGCCATCTTTCTTCTTCTGCAGAAAACCGCCAAGACTCTTCCATGAATATGGCTGCCAATGGCACCAGTAGCATTAGCATGTCAGTCGAGATCAATGGCATTGTGTATACAGGTAGGGGGGAAATGCAGTTGGGATATATAGAGAGAAAATGGGTGGCCTTACCCACGGGAGGCAAGAGTTAATTGTTCTATAAACTGTCTCATATTCTGTTAACTTAGAAGGTGGCAAATTTTGCAGGTGGAAAGTGAGCATCTAATCACGCCAGAAAGGGAGGGCCTGCAGTTTGGGAGTATTTGTTTTAGTCTGCAGGTGGGTGACAGTGACATCAGAGAGGGAGGGGGCATGCATTTTTTTAGGCATGCTTTTGATGGGAAAAGAAGGGCATTAAACTTAACATAATCTTATTGTGCTGATTTTAACCCTTTAAAAAAGCCAGAAGCCCTTGGGGACTCCAGGTAGTCCTCGCTTAACAAGCACAATCGGGACCGGAATTTTGGTTGCTAAGCGAGGTGGTCATTAAGTGAATCCAACTAGATTTTATGACCTTTTTTGTGGTGGTCGTTAAGCGCATCACTGCGGGCATTAAGCGAACCACATGGTCGTTAAGCAGATCACGTTCCCCGTTGATTTTGCTTGCCAGAAGCCGGCTAAGAAGGTCAAAAATGGTGATCACGTGACCATAGGACTCTGCAACGGTCATAAATGTGAACCAGTTGCCAAGTGCCCAAATCGTGATCATGCGACTGCAGGGACACTGAGACAGTTGTAAGTGTGAGGACTGGCCATAAATCGGTTTTGTCAGCACTGTCGTAAGTCTGAACTGTCACTAAACAAATGGTTGTTAAGCGAGGACAACCTGTACATGCAGTTCACAGGCTGCAGGTTCCCCCCCACCCCCAACCCCCCGGATATATTAAGAGAGTCTCTCAAGTTGAGCTTGACTCTAGGGGACTTCATGTCATTTTCCTGGCTACATTACTGAAGTAGTTTGCCATTGCCTTACTGGGGGATTAGGGGGGGGGTGTTTATTTGATTTCCCAATCCAGACTAAAGCTGTGGGATTTTCTAGTGGGCTCCCATCCAAATTTTAACCAGATCAGACTCTGCTTAGCTTTTCATGATAGCCAAGATTGACTAGGTGCTGCTATCTAGTGTGACACCTCTGCTTTAAGAGATCTTAACATAAAAACTAATGTGCTTACTCTAATGCATAGCTTTCCAAACTCTGTGTCGCGACACTTTAGTGTGTCGCAACACACAGTTTAGTGTGTCGCGAAGCGGTGGCATGGGGGCACGCGCGAGTATGTACGGCGGCGAAGACGGCAGCGGCGCGCCATCAGCGCTTCCACGTTTTAGCGAGCCTGCCACCGTGCATGCTGCTGCCACGTGCCGCCGCTGCCGCCGTTGGTGTGTCGCCAACGGCGGCACTTTGGAAAGCACTGCTCTAATGCATAGCTTTCCAAACTGTGTCACGACACATTAGTGTGTTGAGACAAAACCCGGAAGTGCTGATGGTGCATTGCCGTGGCAATGCGCCATCAGCACTTCCGGGTTTTAGCGCGTAACACAAGTTCGCCCCGCGCGCCGTTGGTGTGTCGCCAATGGCGGGACTTTGGAAAGCACTGCTCTAATGCATTGCCCTCCTTAGTTAACCTTAACATATTAATCCACATGGGTTACATTGCTGAAAGGCGATACCCTAGTTTTGGGGTTTCAGTTATTATAGTGAGCTGCAAAAAAGACAGGCTGGGGGAGAAGGGGAGTTACAGCAGTTGGGGATCTGCCCCATCAATTTTTGTTTCTTCCCCTTCCCTGTTTCTCCCCAGGAGTGCTGTTTGCCCAAACTCCGGGAGCCTCATCTTCTCACAATAAAGGAAGCGCCAACAGTGGGCGGAGTTCCAGCAGCACCGGCAGTGGTGGTGGCGGCGGTGCAACAGGTGGCACGGCAGCAGGATCACAAGCTGGTGTGCCCCCTGCACCGACTTCTACCTCAACCAACTCCTTATCGCCTTAAACCCCACCACCTCTTCTTCCTCCTTCATCCCGCCAAAATGAAGACACTGCTTGGACAGTACATTTGAGACCGGCCCTCCCCTCCCCTGTTCCCCCGTGTGCAGTGGGGGAGTGAAATTGTGCCTTCCCCTCCCTCTGATCCCCCCAGGCATCAGGGCCTGAGTGATACATTTGGATGGGGTTTTCTTGGATTTTGGTGGTGGAATCAGTGATGAGCCTAACCACAGGTGGCACCCAGCCATGGACATCAAGGGGTGACAAGAATAGTGCAGGTGGTCTCTAAAGGTGCAAACTCCCCCCTCCCCCCCAGGCAGCAAGGAGTTCAGGGATGGTACTGTCCCAGGTTGGGACAAACATTAAGAAAACCAAGTGCATTTTTTCCCTACCATAGCTGAAAACCAAACACCAAACCAAATTTAACACTCACTTTCTGGGGAACTGGAGTACCTGGAGTGATGGTTCTCTTCTGTCCTCCTTCCTCTGCTTGTTTTTTTTTTCCTCCCCTTTAAAGCATCCTTTCCCATTTGGTATTCTCTGTTTAGGGCTGTGCTCCATGGGGTCCTGGGCACTGCAGTCCTTAAATACCTGGAGGGCACCAATTTGGGGAAGGCTGCGCCTAGTGAATACATTGGAAAGAACGACCACACAAAAGCTACGTGGGGTGGAGGGGTGTTGTTAAATTCTGAGCCGGAGCAATACTGTGCAGACTAGCTTTTTGACGTGATGCATTGTAGATCCATAACTCCTTACCTCATGCAAATCCACACTTTGCACTGTGTGTCCTTTTGATTTTTATTTTATTTTTTAAATTATTCTTTGGGATACCTCCAGACAAGTAGCAGTGGCAGCAGTGGGTGTGCCTCCACTCTCACAGGCTTGCTTTGAAATGGAACCCTGAATAAAAAAATACACATATCAAGGATTTCACAGATTGAGGATAATTTGGGGGAAACTTTATTCCTTGCCCTTTTGAAAACTGCTGTCAAACTATTTAAGGAAAATGAAAGGGAGGGTGTAAATACAGTGTTTATTTTCAATAGATATCTCTCTCCTCTCCCAAATCAGACCCATAAAGCAAGCTTCATGTATTTGCATTTGTTAGGGAAAGCACCTCTAAAATATGTTGTTTCTTTTATCTTGCTGTGATAACAACTCTTTGGAGCTGTCTTGACTCTTCTTCCTCTCCCCCCCAGATCTGGGTCGGGCTTTGAGGGTGCTCAGGTAGTTTTTTGTGTGTGGAGCGGGTGGGGTCTGTGGGGCTACGGTAGCATTTCATAGGATAATATTTTTATACAGAGCTGCCCCACCCCACGTATGGATTGTACGTATGTGAGAGTGAGGACTGAAAGGATCAGCCTGCCAGCTGTTTAATCGCTGGCTCTCTTCTGTTTCTTCATCTTAACCTACAGAAGATTCTGTCTGTCATACGGTAACAGTGGCTGGTTGCTTCAGATGTTTCTTAAAAACAATTCAAATAGTAGCATTTACCTGTGGCATAATCTCTGCAAAGCTGCTTTTTTCCAAGCTTCTTTTCAAAGCACACCTCTTTAGAAAACAGAAGGGAGCAGCATCGTCACCATGACTTCTCTCCTGCTGGTGGGAATTATAACTGGGGGTGCACTACAGAATCCCCAAACACAGTTCTCAGTCAACTGCCAGCTACCAACATTTAATTCCCCCCCCCTTTTTTTTTGAAGAACATGATTCATTAGGAGTAGATCTAACTCCCCAGACTATGTTAAGACTGGCTTCCTTGCTAGCTTTCATATATATTTGGAACATGGGAATGAGAAACTTGTTGCGGGTTGTCCTGTGGCTCCAAAACGAGATTGGGCAGTTTTAGCGAAGCTTACCTGACTACTATATGGGGTTGTGTGTGGTTCTACCAGTCTCCAGTGCTGCTGGGATGTCTTTGCCACTCCAGAATCACTCCTGCCCTATTTATAATTTCATTTACAAGGAATCAAAGGATCTGCGGGACAAACATCATCATCTCTAGCGGAGATCACGCCATTTTTGTCCCCCCCCCCAACTCGAAGCTTATTGGAATCTCCGTGGCTCACTCTCCTAGCATCCTTTCTTTGAGTAGCTATGTTTGGATTTGTTTTAGAATAGCTGCACGAGAGGCATCTACCTTGATTTTTTTCCCATTGCTTTTTGCAGTTACAAAGAAGGTGACAGAAATAGTCCGTAGGTCCTTCTCTGCAAAGTACAGAAAGGTAGCTTGGAAATGTCACGTTCGCAATCTCAAAAACCATTATGTTTTTCAGGGCCACCGTTTTCAACTTCTAACAGATTTCCTTTGGAGCTGAGCATTTCCATTCCAAAAGGCCAGTGGACTCCAGTACATCAAAAAGATACTCCTCATTCTCCCTTGCAAGGGCCCTGTGCCTATTTTGATGGCTTCCCCCCCCCCACCTTTTAATTTGCCACTGAGGGAAGTAGACCCTGGTGAGCAATTTGGTTAATTCCCTCTTTCCATTCTCCTAGGGTATATGCACTCCAATTCACTCGCTTCATGCCCCCTGAAAGTATAATTTATTTCAGCCCAGCAATTAAATGACTGCCACTTTCAAAGAATGGAGCCTACAAAAGAGAGACGCTATTTGTGGATTTGTCCTGTTATGAGACAGAACCTTGAAAACTAGGTAGAGACGTAGTTGGAAAATGTTGTTTTATCATTGACTCCCTCCCAACGTTAATCACATACCTTAGAGTCAAGATTTTTCACTTTGGCAGGTTTTAATTTTCTGTGTGGCTAGCCTAAGTGAGCTCTTAAGAATTTTTAAGGGGTTTGAAGCGGGTAGATGTTCTCTCTGCCTCTTCATTGTTGGGATTTTAATGCTATCCCTTAGTTGCATCATACAATATATTGGAGTGTGGTAACCCTTTCCCTTAGGGCTGGTTTTTAAGTGAGATTCTGAGATACTGTAATTAGTTTAGCATGGCAGAAACTATTTGAGTTAGTATGTCAGCGTTTTCAAGCAGGAGGCATTTTTCAACCTCATGGAATAACCTGTTAACAGCCAATTGGGTGTGTTGGATGACCACTTCCATCATCCCCCCCGACATGAAGAATGCTGGGTGGGGAGTGATGGGAGTCCCACACTTCTATTCGGATGCCAAATTAGCAAAGGCTAACTGATGGAGAATTCACAGTTGTGGCTCAAGCAGCTCTTGGACATGCCAACAGTGGGAAATTCAGTCTATCTTCAGCTTCCACGAATTCCAGAAGGGGCACCCTTCACTTTTGGGAGCAGAGCGTCCTGGCCAGGTTGAGCTGTTTCCCAAAGCTGCAGCCCCCAGGCGTTTCAATCCATGTTGGGCCTTTTTGCTCTAGTTCTGCTTTTCAGCATTGCGACCCCTCCCCTCTAATGCCAGATGAAGGTGAAACCCCTTGGGTTACAAATGTATGTCTAGAAACACGGGGAAAAGCATGTTGTCTTTAAATGGTGGAGAAGGATGGTTTTGCTTTCCGGAAGGAGCTGAATGGAACGCCACAAGCTGCCAGCCACAGGGAGTTTTTCCATTCTCAGGATTGCAGAGGGTATCTCGTGGGAGGAAAAAATGGCCTCTTAAGAGGGGGAAATCCAGAAGATTGGCTTCTGAGGGGTGTAGAGGAACTGTAAAGTGGCTTAACCATGAAAGGGAGAATGAAAAAAGTGCTCTTAAAGTGGAATTGCTGGATCTAACCTTTTTTAGATGGGAAAATCTCTCCGTCTCTCTCTCTCTCTCTCTGCCTCTTTTGCTTCCAGAACTCTCCTTTGACACAGGCTGGGAATGGGAAGGGAGGGAGACATGCCTGTTGTCAGGCACACTTTCAAAAATGGCCTCCCTCTAGTTAGATGCTGACTGGTTGGTGGAGGAAGAGAGATGTTTCTCTTTCCGCTCACCGTCATTGCCAGAGGGTTTGTCTGTGACCTGTGGGCAGCCAAAGGGAGGTGAGCTTGGTGACAAGGCGTCCCTCGTAATTTCATCTGTGCTCCGTTGGTTTGATAACAGGCTGGCATTGAATCCCAATCTGGAAGCACTCCTACCCGTGGAATGCCCTGCCACTTGGAGACGTTCTGCAAAGACTATTAAAAGTTGGAGCCTTTCCCCTCACACCCTTCACCACAATTCTTGATTTGTGTGTGTGTTTTTTGTGCCGAACCAGCATTCCCCAACACAATTCCCTCCAGATGTGATAGGACTGCAACTCCCAGAATGCCCAGGCAATGTGGCCTAAGACCGCACTGCCTAGGAATTCTGGGAACTGTGGTGCTATCACTGCTGGAGGATGTCCAGCTGGGGAAGGCTTGGTGTTCCAGGGTTTCTGTGGGATCTAGAGACTGTCTATCCCTTAGTTTTTCTGATCCAACTTACCCACGCACACCCCTGGGTGGAACCAGCTTGAAAGCATTTGAGCCTTTTTCTGCATTAGCTGACTGCTTTGGAATACGCCTCATTGGGCTTTAAAAAGCAGGGTGTTCTCAGCCTTTATGAAAATCTCAGATGATTCAGCTGGGCTAAAATGGAAGCTGTTTTCTAGGTTTTGTATCTGAGGTGGGCTTTGTAAGTGTGGCAATGAAGAAATCTCTACTTCCAGCAAAACCTTGAGTTGCAATTGCCAGTAAGTTCAATCAGTATCTACATTCTCTGCCAGATAGTCAACATTTTCTGTTTTCATCTGCTGTGTGAGTCTGAATGTTCCATTTCAGGGCTTTTTTAAAAAAAAACCTCTATTTTCACACTTTCTTAAAACAATTATCAGAATTTGGCCCAAAACTTATGTCCCTGCAAACCGTGCCCAAGGTAGAATTTTTGTGCAAAATTACTCTTCTATCATCTTCCTTTCTTAAGCAGGTTATCCCTGGTCTAACCTTAGCTATAGGTTGGAGAAATGTAAAGTTATCCCAGGTCTAACAAGAGTATGCATGTGTGTTGAATATATTGGCTATAAAGTGGGTGAAACTGTCACACGCAGGCCAGAGTTCAGCCAGGGTGAAGGGTGGGGAGGAACTGCTCCTATATTCTTTATTGTTATGCGAAATAAGGTGAGTGTAGCGAGAGGTGTCTGTTTTGTGTCCCTGCTTCCCAGACATGCCTTTGCTAGATAATTGGTTAGAATGAATTAAAGCAGCCTTTTTGTTGTGACTCATGAATCCTTGTCATCCTGTCTACCACTCCTCTTCCATCCCCCGAGGGAACTTTTTTTTACCTACCTGTTGGATGGACCATCTTCCCACGGCAGCATAGAGAGGTTTTAAAGAATGTGCAGTTCCTTCCTCAACAAAGAGGCAATTAGGGTAGCCATCTTGTCAAATTTTAGGCCAAGCATTGTTCCCACCTCTGTTGGTTGCCTGTCGGAGAGAGACAAAGGCCCTCCTGCCTTCCTTTAGTAAGGTAATGTATGCACAAGTGTCTTTCTCATGCATGTATGCTGTTCCATTGTGGGCGCTGCAATTAATTAGCCATAGTTTCCTATTTCATTTGAATGGGGAAAGGAATGGTTATTAGCTTTGGAATAAGCTAGGATATTAACCCAACTTCAAATGATGCTTTAATGTCCCAGATTATTCCAACTTTGATGATCTGTTCAAGCTACAGGGAAGCTGTAGACAGTTCTTCACTTGTTTTGCTTTATGTTACAGATTGTGAGGCTTGGCAAAAGATATGTGTACTTTAGCCATAACAATGTCCAAATGTCGCCAAACCTTCAGTGACACCTTTCAGGAGCTACCAAGTGCAAGGTATCACCCTTGGTTCCTCATTTTGGGAGCTCTTTCTTTGGAATTCACTGGTCTCAATCAACATAATTTAAATCTCTGCCAATTTTGCATGAGAGACCTTCCCAACCCATGTCCATCGAACATGTCACTCTGTTCATTATTGGTGGGTGGGTCTTGGGATTGTTCCCCTAAACGTGAAAGAGGGTTCTAGTGTGCGGGTGGGTGGAGAAGAAAGATTCTATATCTAAATTTATATAAATATATATAAATATATATAATGAGTGTGTATGTTTGTGTCTTTTTTCCCTTTTTTGAGTCTGTAATTGTGCGTGTGCGTGTCTAAGAAACGTCGAAAATTTATTTTTCAGTCCAAGCTTTTGACTAAGGATTGGATTTGTAACTCAGGGGAATTGAACCTGCTGTCTAGATCTTGATTGTATTCGGGGGCGGGTGGGCAGGGGGAAGGGTCTCGGAATGAGGGCGGGTTAAAAAAAGTTCAGATTTGCTTGCTGTGGCTGTGACTTAGGTGGTGGTGGGTTTAAAATATGTTCTGCTTTTGTTTTTAAACTTTCAAAACAACTGAACCCCAGCATTGGCTTCAGTGTTCCCAGTTTTGGGAGGGTGAGGAGACCCTATTTTTATCCTTAGCCGTTGGGCATTTAAGAAGCTAGCTTGGCAAACTCTTATTTTAAAAAAAATATATATTACGGTTAATTATAACCAACTATCAAGGAACATTCTGGATTCTTTAATGATTTTGGAAATGTTGCATTAGCGCCTTGGAGGGATTAAGCAGGAAGTTGAAGATGGGAACTCATGGAAAACATTCTCCAGTTTCTGCTTTAAATTTCTACTGAAGACAGAGGCCTTCCAAGGCAAGGGTGTAGGGTAGAAGGAAGAAGGGGACTTGGGGTGGAAGTGGTGATGCAGATTGCTCAATCTCTTTGGGGAATATTCTTCCTGCCCTCTCCTTACTCAATAGCATATGTTGTACCACGTTTAGCATTTTAAATCCTCCACCTTTTTTACAGACCTCAAGCAATGCGCTCCAACTTGCTCAACCCACAATCAAGTTTTGTCTTGGGGGGGGGGGAGTTTATTGGCCTATTTTTATTCTTGCAGAAAGCGGTAAGGGATGGCTTTAGTTAGTAATAAAAGGGTGTTTTTGTTCTTGCATTTGTACAAACACTGTGTTGAGGGGAGATCTTGATGTTGGGGTGGGGAGAACATCATATTCTCCTCCCGTTCTCCTTTGCGTATCAGCTTAAAAATGAGATGTAATTTCAGTTTTTCTCTGGGGATTTTGAATGGAAAAAAACCCGAATACAGCAAGGATATGCAATCTGTACAGCGTATGTAGTTTTTTGACTCAGGTAATAAGAGATAAAAATCGTAAAAGAAACCACATTCTACCTCTGAAAACAGTAGGCCTTGGGCTGCCTTTTGTCTCCTGGCCTCTGTACTTCGTTTCTGTTTGTTTTTGCTTGTTTTTTTTTTAAAAAAAAAATCACTTTTTTCGCAAAACATTCAGGTATTAACCTTTGTGACTTAATAAAGAAATAAAAACACTGAAAAGTTTACATTTTATAACATTATTACAGATTGTATTTAAACTTCAGAAATATTTAAGATGATTGTAACCTTGTAAAGTTGAAGAAATATTAAAAAAAGAAGAAAAAGATACTTTCAAAGGTGTATGCCATCCATATATATATGTATGTGTGTCTGTGTGTACATGTGAACATGGTGCCTAAATTGAAATGAGGATAAAAGGCATAGGTACACTTTTGTCAGTCTTCTTTCATTCTCTTTCTTTAAGAAGAACGGCAACCTTTCTGGCTTTTTTTCTTCTGACTTTTTGGACATGTTTTGAATGACAAAGATTCAGTGGGGGATGGGTAAACTAAAGAATTACTTTGCTCACAGGATGCTAAATGGATAAATAATCTAGCTTGTCATAATGTACCTCCTTATGTTCTTAAGCCTTCCCATCTGCCATAGAGGGATAATATTATTGACTTACCTTTCTGGTCTGTTGAAAAGATTGCAAGAAGGTAGAAATAGAAGGCTGAGTTACACCCTTCAACCTGGGTACAGCAATATTTCATTGGTTCACAGGCAAAAAGGCTTTTCCCATCATTTGTTGCCAAACCTATTGGGAAGTTCTGGTGATTCAAACTCATCGAGCTTATGCTCCAGCACAAAGGTTCAGATCCCTCTCCAAAATAATGTGGAACATACATTTTGAAATGGCTATATACAGTCTCAATATTATTCATGCCAAGAAAACTTTCATCAGTGAGGACAGGTTTGGCAATGGTGGCTGGCATGTGAGAAGTAGAAATACACATTGTAATTTTGTCTAGTGACAGCAGCACACTATGATGCTGTGCAAAAAATGAAATTATGGATTAAAAAAATGAAAATATGGATTATCTAAAAACCAACATGAGTGAAGACTTACAGAGGCAATGGGAAAGAGGACATCTTTATTTCAGCTTAAGCAATTTTTAGGGTTTTTTTGTTTTGTTTTTTTACTTAGCCTGAATTCTGGAAAATTCAGATGGTTCCAGGACTACCTTTGCTTTTAATATGAGATTTAACATCAATAACAGACTTTTCTGAAAAATAACAAGCGGGTGGGTGGGAAGGGAGGGATTCCTTAGAATAGTTAGGTAAACATAGCTTAAGATACTTTTCTTTAAAAATAAAACTGTCCACACTCATTGGATGAAAGGAGTCCCTTGCATGGGAGATGGGCGGGGAATAAATCTCAAATTAAAAAAAAAAAACTAAAGGGAGACTTTTTGGACCCTACACAATAAATTTGTAATATATTTTCCATCTTAATAAAGATGTTTATTTGGCCTTTTGGCTAGTACTCTAATATACTCTAATAATAATAGTATGTCTAAAGACATAGCTTTCCAAACTCTGTGTCACAACACACAGTTTAGTGTGTCGTGAAGCAGCGGGGGCGGTGTGCCATCAGCGCTTCCGCGTTTTAGTGAGGCCGCCACCGCGCATGCCCCCGCACCGCCGCCGTGCACGCCCCCGCCGCTGTTGGTGTGTCGCCAGCGGCGGCACTTTAGAAAGCACTGCTTTAAGAGGTGACATAGCATTAAGTAATACCCAATTCCCCATATTGTGTTGTGTTTTAAACATGGTTCATGGACCAAGCCGTAAGAGTTGGGCAAGCACAATACAGCTATAAAAAATCATTTACACACAATGGTTGGGTTCACATAACAGTAAGGGAAAACCAACATTCTGGTTTGATGCAGTTTGATGCTGGCGAAACGTTAGGAACCACAACTTCCAGAACATGGCCACACAGCCCGGAAGACCCACAACAGCCATCGAACTCCGGCCGTGAAAGCCTTCGACAATACATTCTGGTTTAATGCAATGGGTGAATCCATCCAATGAGTCTGGATAGTTTCTTCTTTCCATCTCAAATGCACATTGCTATGCCTTTACAGACCCTAAGCTCCTGCAACCCACTTTTTCATCAATGTGAGGTCTGTAACCTGCAGCTGTCTCTCAGCTCTGGGTTATCCCGCAAAAGGCTAGCTTTGTTTGTCCTTCCACTGACAGGTAAACATGTTTTTATTCAGACAGACACATAGGCTTTAAGATGGTATTACTGAAATTGATTTTAACCGGTGAGTAGTATTTACAGTATATCTGTTTCACTATTTTTAATTGTTATGTTTTCAGTCTAATCCTGTTTTTATCCACACTATTATTAGCTGCTCCACATGTTGTTTTTACAGAACAGCAGAATATAAATTTAGTAACAAGAAACTAGCTGCAATAACAGATTGCTGTTCCCCTCACCCACGAGATTCATTATTCAGCTATCACAACTCAAAACCACTTACCATAACTTCTTGTTGTAGGGTACTGTAGAAATGAGAGCCAGTTTGGTGTAATGGTTAAAGGCAGCAGGCTTGAAGCCAGGAGAATGTGAGTTCTAATCTTGCTTTAGGTACAGAAGCCATCTGGGGGACTTTGGACCTCTCTCTTTTCCCTAGGAAGGAGGCATTGGCAAACCACTTCTGAAAGATATTGCCAAAAAGCCCACATGGTCTGTGCAGTTGCCAGGAGTCAAGCTTGACTGGAAGGCACAAAATACATATACAGTAGGAGCAGCCTTGACTGTTAAGAGAGATGTACAAGCAATCATGGTCTAGTAGTATATTCCAGAATCAGGCACGGTGTTAAATGTATTGGGGGAATTTGGAAATAGGGATAAGAAAGTCTAGAATCAGATGCAAGTGACTTGTCCATCTCAGTACTGGCTGAGTGTATGCATTGTACTCAGCCATAATTTGCTGAGGAAACCACAACAGACGTGAGTCTGCGCAACACACTATGCCACAAAAATGAAACCACACTTGGGCTAAGTGCCGTGTGTGAAGCCAGTCGTTGCCTTCTCTACCTGGCAGCGTCTTTAATGTCCCAGAATACCTTTATTCCTTTGAAATGAAAATGTAAGCAAAAATTGAAACTGAGACCTGCCCTTATTTAAGACAACACAATCCTCAGGTAATGAAAGCTAGGCAGTCTGAGACGCACGGAGAAAAGTCCTAAAGTAATACCGACAGCACATATGTGCATCAATGCCTAGGACTACTCTGATTTATTAAGTTATATTATCGAAAACATGGTACCATTTATGCAGAATGGAAATATACACTAGTAGGAAGCAAGCGCCCTCTAGTGATTTTTAAAATGTTATCCACAAACTCTGTTTCAACTGATGACATTTCTTTATCACCACCACCCAATTTTTACCCCCGTCTATTTTGCTGGATTGCACTTCAGTAGGGAGACAGATCAAATCTGCACCCCCTGCTAAACCAAGTCAACTAAAGATCAACCGTGTTCTGCAAAGATACTATTCAGTCGCTAAAAAAGAGAAAAGCTTAATGAAGTTTCCCATCAGGCCCGTGACTCCCCTCCCTGGCTTACAATGGGGGGGCGGGGGCGCAGTAAAGAGACGAGAAAGGAAGGGCTCGCATTACACCGCGAAGCGCCAACCTGCCAACCGCATTTTACTCCGCAGGTCGTGCGAACGCAAGACGCTGAAAAGCAGGAAGAGGTCACGTGCTTTGAAGAGCAAGCACAAGGATTAGAATCGCGCGCAAGACCCTCCCTCTTCCCAGCGATCTGTAGGGCAGGATCGTGGCGCACCCACAAGACCCCCCCTCCCAAGTCGGCCTTTCAATAGGCAGCCCTCACTTCCGGCGGAAAGTGCCGGTCTAGGAGGCTAAAGTCTGTGGTCTCTCACTTCCCGCCCCTCCTTTGCTTAGAGGTGGGCCGCTCTTAAACCAGCCCGGCCGCCGTAGGACATTTGCGTTGCCAAGCGTCTTGACGTAATTTGACGCAGCGTGTGGCGGTCTTACTCCCCGTAAGGGGGGGAGGAAAGAGGAAAAGGAGGAAGCAAGATGGCGGAGGCTTCCCCGCAGCCGGGACGGTATTTTTGCCACTGCTGCTCGGCCGAGATCGCGCCGCGCTTACCGGTGAGGAGGGAAAGAGAAGGGTCGGTGGTGATGGTAATACCGGAGCTGATTCGTCTTCAACTTGATGTCCTCCTGATAAGCTGGGACTGCAATTCCCACCGTCCCCATCCAGCATGGCCGTTAGCCTGATGGCTGAGAGTGATGGGAACTGTAGTTTTGAAATATCTGGAGAGTGTCAAGTTGCCGAAGGCTGATTTAATCCTTTTGATCTTCGTTCCGACCTCATTTCCCCACTTGGTAACCCAAGGTAGACTAGCCGTATACATGGAGGATCCACTGAAAGTGGGAGGTGGGGATCTGTGGCTTTCCAGATTTTTCTCTACTAGGCTGCACCTCCTATCACCTGTTCCTGCTGCTCGGTGGGAATAATGGGTCTTTGAATCTAGCACATGTGAAATATGCCAGGTTGGGAAAGACTGGTTTCACTGTTTGATATACTCTTAAAGCAGAAGTGATGAGCCTGTAGGCCTCCAGATGCTTGGCTCTAGCTGGCCCTGACTGTTGGACGTGTGGGAGGGAGTGTGGACAGGTTACAGGCTTCCCTGACCCTCATTTAGCACACCCTGAGACACGTCTGTTGGCATTTATTTAATAAAAATCGTATCTCCCAGAAGCAAATTACTGCAAGGACTGCTGCAGGAGAGGACATCATCTCACATCCTGCTTCCCCCTAAGAAATCTATCAGTACCAAAAGCGAAAAAAATTCCTAAGGTGGGCCAATGAAGACCTTTTTTACATGTATAGCTTCAGTGCTGTGCATAAGAAAAGGTTGTGTGTCTTAATATATCACAACTTGAACACAACCCAATAGTTTAGTGCACTGCTAATTAAATGTAGTCTTAGGCTGGATGAATAAAAAGTTTAATGGTATTCTTTCATATTATGTCATCAATGTACATTAAGGCTTAACTCAGTTATTGCATTTATTGCCCACTTCATCATGAACATATATAATTGATACTTTAAGATGCATGAGATGCTTGGTTGGCTGCAGAAGACTAACACAATTACTACTTCTCTGGAATCTATGCACACGTCACTTTGCAAAAAGCAGGTATAGTGGCTTTTATCCCAAGTGTTTTACAGTTTAAAATAGACTTAGGATGGGAAATGGGTCATCAGTAAATGAAGGAGTATGTAATTATTTTAGTTAAGATGAATTGATTGGATCATAGCCAGTAATAATTTCATTTTATGTTCTGTGTTGTTAAGATTGCATCTGGAGTAATATGTTCTGGATTCCACATTTTAAGAAAGCCATAGACAGAATTAAAGGTTTGGAAATCAAGTGTTATGAAGAACTGTTGAAAGACCTGGATTGTCATTTCAGAGAGCAGGATTGGGATAAGCAGGTTGAAATCAGAGAGAAGCATATTTCACCAAGAACTTGTGAATAGTAAAACTGTGTAGCCGTGAAACACATGGGCTATGAAAGTGGTGGTCTGAGCTACACTGAACACACTGAGAAGGGGTTGAATCAGATGGCTACCTAAGTACCTCCTTGTTCGAAGTTTCAGTGCTTTTCATGTATTATCTCTCCCCTTTATATCTGAACACAACCATCCACCCTTGATGTTTGTCATTTGGGTTGTAGTTTTCAGAGCTGGTAACCTCTGGTTAGTTGCTGAGGGGATAAAATAGTGGAGGATAAGGGCTGCCTTCTGGTCCATCTTGTGGACTTCCATTAGGGCCTTTGTACGTCCATAGTGGGAAGCAGGATGTTGGACAAGATGGGCTTATCTTGGTTTGAGTCCACAGGGCTTCTTGTTTGTTTTCTCAGTGACACCTATTGATCCGCGATGGTTTTTTAACAATTTTCAGCATTTAATCAAAGTAGGGTTTCTCAACAAGGGTTCCGTGGCACCCTAGGGTTCCGCGAGAGGTCACGGGGGGGGGGGGGTTTCCCTGGGAGATCACAATTTATTTTAAAAAGTATTTCAGATTCGGGCAACTTCACATTAAAGAGGTACAATTCTTTATTTTCAGTTTAAGGACACTGTTAATGCATATAGACAGGCCTACACATGAAACGAATATAATAATTTTGTAACTTCTGGCCTGTATTTGAGCCTGAATGTGCAGGGGTTCCCCAAGGCCTGAAAAATATTTCCAGGGTTCCTCCAGGGTCAAAAGGTTGAGAAAGGCTGAATTAGAGGCTGGACCCACCTTTAGCTTTCGTGGTAAGTGGTCCTCTCCTTTTCCTTTTAAAAGCCTGCTGGTTAACGGCTGTGGATGGAGTAGGCCTCCGTAAGGGTGTATATGAGTGCAAGAAGAGCCCTGCTGGATCAGAGCGAGGTAAGCCCACCTAGCCCAGCCTCCTGATTCCAGAGGACCCAGTGGGAAGCCCAGAAGCCAGATATGAGACAATACTGCTGTTTCCCACACTTGCATACTTTTTTATTGTCCTCAGCCTCTGTTATTCCCTCTGAACAAACAGAACAAGTTTAGCCTAACCTGCTTATGTGTTTTCAGTAAAGACCTGATCCTTCCTAAGAATATGCAAAGGCCTTCTAGATAAGATTAAGGTTCCATCTACAGTAGCTCAGGCTTCTGTTTCATCAGTGGCCAGCCAGATGCCTCATTCACTCAAGAAGCTAGTATATCATAATGGTTAAAAGTCCGAACTATGAGCCAGGCAATCCCCAGTTTATATTCATAGAACCATAAGAGTTGGGCAGCACCCAAGTTTAATAAATCATTATTATTATACTCAGCAAGTGACTGTCAGGCTGGGCTCATGCCTTGGAGTAAACCATAGTTTACTGAACAAGCTGTAGTGGTTTGATTTCACAACCTTACCTCAAAATCCATGGTTTACAATTCACAATGGCTGGGATCACACGTTGCTCTAAATCTGAACCAAGGAGCGCATGTTATGGCACAGTGCAATGTGTGCCCTGACTTCTGCTTTACGCCTCAATACCCTCCATCTGCAGTGCAGGGGAAATGGCACTGACCTCCAAGGCTATTCCTTCAGCCTGGGAATTCTGGAAGTCATAGTCACAAATGCCTGGAGAGCATCCTATGGAGAAGGCTGGTGTAAAGTCTATGGCTAGAAAATTAGCATGAAGCACTTTCCTGTTATGGCCAGATGTTGTGGATGAACTCCGAAGCTACATCTGTGCTGTTATGGCTTAGAACCATAGTGCTAAAAGTTACTTTTGTTTCCCCTAATTTAGCTTCCGCGAGATGCTTTTGAAGAGATCAGAGAGGATTTAAAAAATGTTCCCTTTTCCCTAATGTTTAATATTCAGGGATAGACTTTGGCCCTGCATGGTATCTTCAGTACCAGAGGCAGCAGCTGTTCATATGCTTGTGGTTCAGCTGAGTCAGAGGAATTTGTGAGTGGAAATGGTGCAAGCAGAAGAGCAGCCAAGGGCTGGGTAGAAATGATAACTGCCAGGGTGGAGATTAATTGCAAGGAAAGATAGGTAAAGGTATGTTCTCCTTTGAGTCAAACTCAACGTCAATGTGGTTTCCTTGTCAACAATACAGAAATGTCTTGTTGCCTCCTTCCAGGATGTTTGCAGCTTTGGGATTTCTGGTGGTCTCCCATCCAAATACTAACCAGATCTGATCCCACATACTGTAGTTTTTAGCTGGGTGCTGCCACCTAACTGCGTATGAGAAGTTGGAATGGAGTTAAAAACATGGATCCAGAATTAAGGTAGTAATATTCAGTATCAACAGTTCTTAGTTAGAAATGTTTACTAGAGAGAGATGGCATTCTCAATGATATTTTGAATGCTCTATGGAACAGGGCATTCCCAAAATATCCTAAGGGCTCTGCTCGTCACTGGTTTAGAGAGATTTTTACATCTTTTTTTTCTCCAAGCTGGTGATGAAAATGATTGTTTGTGTTACTTCTCCAACAGGTCTTCATTGAATAATTCATTTGTATTTTATGGTAAGCAGTATACTTGATTGGTTTACTGCAAATTATGAGTGGGTTGCACTAAAAATATATGTTATCTACTGTTGTAAGTCACCTTGGGAAGACAGTGGCCTTGAAAGTCAACCAAGAAACATTTAAAGAACTGAGAATGAAAGCAGAGCCTCTGATTGCTGTATTGGTTTCTAGAACCCCAGATAAAAGTTTTTTACATCTGATATTTCAAGCGAAGAAATGCCAATAAGATTCACATATATAGACCATTACTTGTTTACTATGGGTTATTGAATGAACCCAAATCTATTGGGTTTGCTCAACAAACTTGGCTGTAAATGATGGATTATAACCCACATGGGCTGGGTTCATGCATTATGGTAAACCTTGATATGGTTTATTTAGTTTCAGTTTAGTGTGCCGTATAAACCCTACTATCCACTGATAGGCTATCAGTTAGCATGTGCATACCCAGCCAGTTACAGCTTATGAAATAAATTAAGGTTAATCAAACCATGATCTGTGTGCCCAGCCAAGCAACTGCATAATGGGAAAAGTTAGGCAGAGGTACTCAACTGCTCATCCAGATAGCCTTCAGAGAAGGAGACCTTGGTGGAGGTGTCAAGGATGAATTTTCATGCAGCACAGCCAGCAGTGGGATTTCTCCTAGGAAGAATCCTTGCCCTGCATTGTGTTAGGAACCAAATAGTCTGAAGCTGCAATTAAGAGTTCACAGTGTTGAATGGGATGCAAAGTATGACTTGCATGGGATCAGTGGTTCGGTCTACTTTCACTTTGGCCAGTTAGATGCCTTCAAACAGCCTACCAATGGGTCTTGGGACACTAGCCCACTTCTACTGTTGTCCCTGACACCTGCTGTGTGGAGGGTTGCTGTCTCTGAAACTTGAATTTGTATGTAGCTATTTTAAGCTTTTGCTAGCCATTTTCTACCTCCAAGCATCCATCTCATCACTTTTGAAACCACATTAAATGGTAGCCATCGCCACGTCTTGAGGCAGCAGTTGATGCCTTGAGTGAAGGACTGGCATTTGTTTGTTTAAGGACAAGCACTCTGTCCTTAAATCAGGGGTGGGGAACCTTTTTTCTGCCAAGGGCCATTTGGATATTTATAACCAGGGACCGGGTGGGGGGCGGGGTTTCTGGGATTTCTGCGGACCGGGGGCCAGAGTTTGCGGGTGGGAGCCAATCACAAGCACTGGGGGGCAGGGTTTGTGGGCAGGAGCCAATCAGGTAGAAGGGGTGGGGTTTGCAGGCAGGAGCGGGCCTTAGGCGGGAGCCCCGCGGGCCTTATACGGCCCACGGGCCTGATGTTGCCCACCCCTGCCTTAAATGATTCCTTCTAAATATGCTGTCTTTTAAAAAGAAAAAAAAAACCCAAATGTAGAGAATAACATGTTCATTTTTCTTCCAAGGACGTCAGCTTAGCCTCAGAGCAGACATTGGAAATGTGACTAGCTCAAACCTTTGATGCCTGAGCATACCAGCCAGGCTGTATGGATCTGAGTCCATGACCTGATTAACAAAGCATGCCAAGTCATAAGGTGGTTTGCAAACTCCAGTGGCTAGATTCACTAGACATGCTGAACCATAGAATTCTTGAGTGGAAAAGGATTGTTGGGCCCTTGAAACAAACCTGCAACTAAGTGCAGGAATCTAAATTGAAGCATCTTCAGACCATAATCTAAAAGGTTATATTAAGGATTAACCCAATATGTGACCCACTCATCCATTGGGCAAGTGGATTCACACGTCACACTATGCTGTAATGTTTGCTTAAACTCAGCCAATTGTAGACCGTGGTGTAGGAATCCAGTTTGCCTCTTGCACTCTAAAGCTAGGCCATTTTATTGTTTGCTTGATTTTTATTTAGCATGTTTCAATCTGTTGGTTGTGGTTTAAAAACCTTGGATTTTTATTTGAATGGGTTCATGTACCACTCCAGTCCAAAAACAAATAACCTATATTGTGAGTCAGCCTGCATTAGAATATCATGCTAACTAGGCAAAGTGCAAAATGGCTTATGTCTTGTTGTGAACGTAAAATGCTTAAAAAGCTTAGATCAGTGATGTAGTTTGTTTAGGTTGGATTAATATATTGTCAAAAGTCAGCCTGTTGTAGGTCATGGTATAGGAATCCAGTTTGCCTCTTGCACTCACCTATCTGACCACTAAGAGATTGGGTTTTCATATCTCACTATGCCATAGTGTGTTTATTCAGTAACCATAGTTAAATAAACCACGATTTAGCACAGTGTATAAATCCAACCACAAGCTGATTTCACACATTGTGCTAAACTATAACACAACTTGCTTGGTTTTAGGCGAGTGTCTTGTCTGAATCCAGACTTTGTGGGGTTTAAGCCATGTTTTATAGTTTATCTGCAAATAAGACCATTATGACTTGTTTGACAAACTGTGGTTAATGCAGACCATGCCTTAGCACGCTGAGTGAATCCTGCTAATATCAGCATCATCATCTACAAGGAAACCTTGTGCTCAATCTGGGCAAACTAGTTTCCCCAAGCAGACTGGCTTTCTGCTGCCCTCACAGCCTATTCAGAGTTTGGTTCTCAATTGTAGTCAAGCAGCTTACCACCTTCACACCCTGCCACTTATCAGTGCAATCCTGACTACTCAGAATCAGCACTCACTTTGTGTCATTGAGGCGGGGTGGGCCCAGAGTCTGCTTTGCTGGAGCGGTTTTGTTACCTCTGTCTTCTCCCCTTAAATCCCTCGCAGTCCTGTGGTTCCCGGCAGCCTGTTAAGCCTTCTGTCATCACTGAGCCAAATCTTTGCTACATCAGGCTTGAAGAATGTGGTGAAGCTTACCACCTTACTTTTTCTTTAGTTGTCATTGTTATTACCCTGTGTTCTTGTTATTATAAATGTTAAACCACACTCAGAATACAAGTCCGGGCGTGGGTTTTGCCTACTCGGGGAGCAATCCTGGTGCATGATGGCCAGTGGGGGGGGGGGCTTCCCCAAGATGGTGCCCTCCAGATGCATGAGGGCTGCTAAGAATTCTGGGAGCTGAGGTCCATCTGTCTGGAGAGCTCCAGATGAGAAACGTCTGGCCTAGATGTTGTGGAAAGAGCACCACAACACGGAGACGTTTAGTCAGCTGGGAAGTCCAATCCCAGGTGGGCGAGGTATACGCAGCTGCATGTCTATGGAGAGGCAATTTTATTTTGTACATGAAAAGTAGATTGGTGTGTTAAAGAACTCTAACAGCCTAGTACTATGCATGCTTATTCCAAAGGGAGGATGAGAATGAGTGACCCCTGGCTAATTATGAATATTGGTAATATTGGTGCATTTGGACACAACAGGAAGCAAGGGTTCTGAAGGATACTGGCTTATCACGAAAGAACTGAGTGCTGGTTACTTGCAGCCCTGTTGTTTCTGCCAGAGGATGATGGTAAGGTAAGCTAACTAAGAAAAGGAAGCTGATTGTTTTATTTGAGCCAAGATACCTGGCTTCTCACTTCCAAGGGATTGTAAACTAGGGTTGGCGTTTGGTTTACAAATCCTGGCTTGTTTGGAGGCTGCAAATTCCAAGCCCGGTTTACATAGTGTTTCTTTTCTTTTTTTTAATTTTATTGAAGAATTTTATACAATAGTAAAAATGATACAAATGTAAGAAAGAGTAAAGAAAAGTGGTGAATAGATAAAGAAAAAAAAAAAAGTATAATGAAGCGGCTTCCGATCTTCTTTATAGTAGTTACAAACAAATTTATCATCTGTCCTCCCTCTTTAAGGTTACATCGTGTTTCCATTCTTCCTATATTTTACCTTTTCTAATCATCAAATCCATATATCACCAGTTCATTTTTTTCCATTTTCAGCAAAACGTCCATAAAGGGTTTCACATAGCGTTCCTTTTGTGGATTAATTAAGCCATATTTTCTGGTGGACATAGCCAACCAGGTGCAGATTGTCTCTGGGCACTAGTTCTGCAATCTGCAGCATCTCCCTTGGTGCCTTCATAGCTTCTTACCACATCTGACTTCCTACTTCTTTCCAGAATGATTTTATTTATTTAAAAAATGGGATGTGCCAGCAAGGATGATGATAGTGGAGAGTGTTCTATGGTAGGTCGGCTAGAGAAGGCATTTGATTCCGGCAAGTCAGCCCTTATGTCCCCAACAGCTGCCATTTTGTGAAGAAGCTGTCTCCCGGACAGCCATTTTGCAGGAATGTCCTTGATGTGTTCCTGCAAGTTCAGATGTCCCATCAACCCAGAAGGTTGGGGAGCCCCTGTTCTGGCATGCAGCTTGTTTGTGATAGGTCACGGTTCTCCACAATGCAGCCTGCTGTTGCATGCAAGCATGCAAACCAATGAAGCTCGTCTCCCAGCTCTTCACTAATGAGAGCAAAGCATCCTTCCACTCTGTATTCAGAGAAATGTTCGGTCACCTTAATAATAAAGCCAATCCAGTGCTTGCTCCTTCCTCAGCCAAAAACATAATCGGCTCACATGTAATTACTTTTAGGTGATACTTGAATTCAACTTGGCTTCTCCTCTTTTTCCTTATAATTTCGCATGTGACACAAGTATCCACTATGGAAATCTCTGTCTATAGGACTGTGTAACTTAGTAAATAGAGGTACTTTCAGCTTAGAGGATTCTCATTTACTCACTTTTTAAATGTGCAGAAACCTCATACTGTGCCCAAACGAAGTGGTGGGAAATCTGTAAGTGACATTAATCGGTGGAGAGGTTAAGCAGCCAATGGAGTCAAGGCTGGGTCTGTTGAATTGTGGAACATTGATGTCTAGACCAGGGTTTCTCAACCAGGGTTTCTCAACCAGGGTTCCGTGAAACGTCACTAGGGGTTCCCTGGGAGATCATGATTTATTTAAAAATTATTTCAAATTCAGGCAACTTCACATTAAAGAGGTAAGTTTCATTCTTTATTTTCAGTTTAAGAACACTGTTAATGCATATATACAGGCCTACACATGAAATGAATATAATAATTTTGTAATTTCTGGCCTATATTTGAGCCGGAATGTGCAGGGGCTTCCCGAGGCCTGAACATTATTTCAAGGGTTCCTCCAGGGTCAAAAGGTTGAGAAAGGCTGGTCTAGACAGTGGTTGACTGGTGCTGTTGCCAGAGATCATCCTGCAGGTGTCCATCTTTTGCTCCTTGCTGGTTTTTTGAATGTAAAGCATTCTCACACGACATTTCCTCCCGTAGGATTACATTTGCCCAAGGTGCGAATCTGGTTTTATTGAAGAGCTGCCTGAGGAACCAAGGTAACAACCCTTTCTCACTGTTGAAAATGACAAATGCCTAGGGCAGAGCTTTCCAAACTGTGTGTCGCGACACAAAAGTGTGTCGCCTGCGGGGCCCAGATGTGTCGCGTCATCAGCGCTTCCGGGTTTTCCCGCGGCGACACACCAACGGCGGCGCGCGAAAATCCAAAAGCATCGCAGCCACGGCGGCGCGCAAAAACTGAAAGCGGCAGCAGCGCTTCCGGGTTTTTGCGCACTGCCGCAACGGCGGCGCTTCCGGGTTTTCCCGCGGCGACACACCAACGGCGGTGCACAAAAACTGAAAGCGGCAGCAGCGCTTCAGGGTTTTTGCGCGCTGCCGCAACGGTGGCACTTCCGGGTTTTCCCGCAGCGACACACCAACGGCGGTTGGTGTGTCGCCGCGGGAAAACTTTGGAAAGCCCTGGCCTAGGGGAATAGCTCTGGGTCAGGTGTTGACATGACTTCTCAAGAGCCATTTTCTGCCTGCACGTGAGGGGCAGGTTACACATATAGAGCAGTATGATCGGTGGATAAGCATCTTGGTTTCTTTGTGCTGAAAACTCCCCATATCTAGAAGATACGTGCAGCTGATCAAGGCCCTTAGCCAAAGCCCTCTTTCCCTTAGAATGCCAGCATAACTGACTGTTTCCATTATCCTTGGCCACTGTGTTCAGTGTGTTCATTTCCTAGCATTTGTGTCCCTCCCTCCTGGCCCACCTCCCTTGGGTGCATTCACAAATGATCTGACTTGCCTAAAGTCGGACGTGGTACAGTCTCTGTCCTCAGTTTGTTTCTGCCACACGTACAGCAAGGAGAGAGTGGCACACAAGCTGGTTAAATGTCATTAGCTGACTCATATCTGGTGCAGGTTGTATGCACAAGCAGTGCTAAATTTCCAAGATCAGTTTGGATCCTGGTATCCATAACGCAACAAGTGACTTGGCCTTGATGTCAGCCCTTTGACCTAGAGCGGGTCAGGAAACAGACGCCATATGAAATGCTAAAACTCTTCTGATATAGGCTATAATAGCAGCATCTTGAAAGCCTGACAGCGTTTCCCCTTCCCTCCCTCTTGTACCAAAGAGAGTCAAGGTGGTGAGTTTCTTTCTCACACTTTCCTGTTTTTTGGGCTAAGCTCATGTTTTATTAACAGTTGCTGCTTATTTTCTTCAGGGCCATCTTTATACCCCTCTACCCTGGAGACTTCGGCTTTCCAGGCGTCCCCTCTCTTTAGAAGTGGTTATGGGGGTGAAAGCTGCCCTTGTGGTAGCTTTGGAACTAGAGTTGAGGTCTCCAGGGTGGTGCCCGGGGGCGTAATGAGCCTTCAGATACCTCCTAGTGTCTGCCAGGAACCCTGTTCCATCTGACTTCTTACATTAAAAAAAATCTAAAACTTAAAGGGAAGTAGGTGTGCTGCAAAGCAAAACCCCATCCTCCAGTGCAGTGTTTCTCAACCTTAGCACTTGAAGATGTCTGGACTTCAACTCCCAAAATTCCCCAGCCAGCTATGCTATGCTGTATATGCTATGCTGGCTGGGGAATTCTGGGAGTTGAAGTCCAGTCATCTTCAAGTTGCTACGGTTGAGAAACTCCATCCTCCAGTGTAATCTTAATTTCTAAGAGTGTCTGAGGGCCTCATAGACATTCTTAGAAAATCACAAACTGGTGCCCAGTGTTTTGCTTAGAAAAAGGCCATAGGAGGATTCTGGGAGATCAGCGTTTTGTAGCTGCTTCTGTCAT
Organism: Charina bottae; assembly: GCA_023362775.1. Taxonomy (NCBI): domain Eukaryota; kingdom Metazoa; phylum Chordata; class Lepidosauria; order Squamata; family Charinaidae; genus Charina; species Charina bottae. The sequence continues at coordinate 607,344 of JALMGJ010000017.1, read as the reverse complement.
CGGCTCAGAAGGCGAGAGCCTTCCAAATGTGCCCACCAGCTCAGAAAGCTTGGCAAATCCTTCCCTTCAAAATCCTCTTGTATATCACAAGGTTTTTTTTCCTGAATGTCTGGCAAAGATGCATTGTTCTCCCACGCTTTTAGAGTTAGTAGCATGCCAGGGTTCCTATCTATTCCTGGGGTTGCTATTGGTTTTTTGTTGAACTCCTATGTGGTTCTGAATTCTAGCAGGATGCAGGAACGGCGGTACATTCTGCTGTGTTCTCACTGGCACCGTGAAGCTTCACCTCAAAGGTCTCTATCAAGAACTGTTACCCCTGTTGTCTATTTTTGTTTTATTTCCTTGTTAAAATAAAAGCAGATCTGCATTTACTCAAGTTAAATCAAATGGTTCCAAATCCATATTGGGACCATTCCTGTATTAGGCCAGCTCAAAAGTTGCCAAAAGCATGCTTTTGATTTGGCCCGGAGGTTGCAAAAAGCAGATGAAAGGAGAAGGGGAAAAAATGACTTGATGTAGATGGCAGAAAGGATTTCAGGAGGGAATATGGGAGGAGGCTGCAGACATTTAAATGAGCTTCTGCTCCCTGCTGAGATGGTTTCAGGTTTTCACCCGGTTAAGCTCCTGGGACTCCTGGTTTCAGATTGCAGTAAAATAAATGATACTCTTCTGCTCCTTCTTCCTTTCACAAGTAGATAAATATATTTAATTAAGACAGGTCTATTATATCCTTCACAATAGGTATGCCAGAGCAGTTTACACCTTGTAAAAGATACAATAATATAATTAAGTAACTGAAAGTAAACCTCCCTGTTTGCAGGAGGGGTTTTTCTTCTGAACAGATTAAACAGCATGTAGTATACATAAAGCAGGGAAGAGAAGATTTATCCACCAGTGCTATTTCTTTTTCTGCCAGGAACATTTGGCATGTGTGGGGGCCCTGAAAAGGAATTTCAAGCACTCCTCATTTATCTTTTATAAATACGGTTGTTAGGTGCTGCTCGGCCTCCTGTCCCTCCGCACAGGTTCTCCATCTATTAAAAAGCAGAAGAACTCATAAGACAAGGGAGTTGAAGAGAAAGGGGAACTTTTTTGCAATTTTGAGAAAAACTGAAAATTAGGTTAAGGAATGAAGCAGAAGTGGGAAAGATTTTTTAAAAAATGTCAAATAATACATCGTGTAGAAGGAAAAACAAGAATAAATATTAGCAGTTTTTCTTTTCCCCAAGAGAAGGTCTGTCACAGATTGTTTCTATCACTCTTGTAAACCCAACACAAGTTACTCATCCATATTCTGGTTTTTGGTTTTTTTTAAGAGAGAGGCACTTGAAAATGTACAGTTTCCCTTGTCTGGCTGTACTTCTAGTCCACAAATAGCTCTCAGGAGTCCTAATTTCCATCTTACTAAGCTAATTTGCTTTTCCTTAAAAACCTCTTCCAGAAATGTTGAAAATGGGTCCAGCTCTTCAGCCTCGACCAGTGACCAGAGTAGACATCCGTTTGAGGTGAGCTATTTATAAAAGTCTCCATTCAGTGTAATGGGTATAAATACTTTGAAAGGAGATGAAGAGTAGTCTGCAAAATGTTTACCCAGGACCTTTATATCTTCCCTTTTTGCTTTAACAGAGGGGAGAGAGATTCCAGGGGAGAGAGATTCCAGGTTCCAATCCTAAATGAGCCCCTACGGCAGAGCTTTCCAAACTTTTCATGTTGGTGACACACTTTTTAGACATGCATCATTTCGCGACACACTCTTACGGCAGGGCACAAGGCAGGCACTAGGACCTGTGCGGAATCACAGCAGGCTTGGAGGCAGCCAGGCACAAGGCAGGCACTAGGACCTGCGCGGAATCCTGGCAGGGCTCGGAGGCAGCAGCAGCCGCGACACACCCAGACACTGCAGCCGACACACTAACGTGTCCCGACACACAGTTTGGAAAGCTCTGCCCTACGGCTTGGGAAAGGAATGGAGAGTGTCCCTTGGGGTCAATGGATGGTATTCCTTTTGCCTGCTGATAACTTAGTGCAGTGCCTAGAATCCTTTGAATTAGACCAAGCAAAGTCTTCTCAGTTGCCTGGAGCCAGGCTGCTAGGCATAGTGAATCATCCATTGTTGATTGGAAAGTTCTGTTTCTTCCATTCTGGTTCAGGATTTAGCACGGCTAGACAGACTGGTGACTGTAGACACCAGTTAGCCCCTTGGCACCTGACCAGATCCCTTTTTTTAAATTTCAAGATTAATGCAGAAAGCTCATACAAAGAAGGAGCCCCTAGCATTATATATTTATTTCCGTGGGTGCCTTTGGGTCTTACTGGCATTCTTAGAAAATAAAAATGGTTCGTGGATCCATCCCAGGGCTTTCTATACCTAGCTGCCCAGAAGAAACAGAAAAAGGAAGTTAGGTTGCTAAGGAGAGTTCTAGAGAAGATGGCAGAGAAAAAACCCATTGGTAAATGAGTATTTTGTGACTGGCAGCCATTTTGTAACTGGGTCCCTTTCCTTCCATGGCAGCCATTTGATGAGAGTGCCTATGACAGTGTTTCTCAACCTTGGCAACTTTAAGACGGATGGACTTCGACTCCCAGAATTCCCCAGCCAGCCCTGCTGGCTGGGGAATTCTTGGAGTCGAAGTCCACCTGTCTTAAAGTTGCCAAGGTTGAGAAACACTGGCCTATGATGACGTGCTCTCAAAATTCCGGAATTGCCTCCCAGCCTCCAGAGGTGCCATGGTGGGTTTTCAGAGCTAAGACTGACTGGCAGAAAAGCAAAGAGAGACACCTGTTTCAACTCCCATAAGCCTCAGACAGGATGAGTAATGGTAAAGGAGTGTGGGAGCTTTAATTCAAAAATATCTGGAGGAAGATGTCAGCTTACCTGCCCTCACAACAGGCAGTCCGAGACTTCTGGCCTGTCTCCGTAAGTCACCTTCCTCTGTTCTAATGTTCCTCTTTTTTCTCTCTGGCTCTTTCTCCCTCCCTCCTAGAATGTGGATCAGCCCCTCTTCACCCTCCCGCAGGGCTACGGCCAGTTTGCCTTTGGGATAATCGACGACAGTTTTGAGTTCCCAGCCTTTGGGTCCAACACACAATCAGAAGATAACCGTGATGCTGAGAACAGGCGGGAGCGGGAGCATCAGTCTCGGCACCGATATGGAGCCAGGCAACCCCGGGCTCGTTTCACTGCACGGCGGGCAGCTGGCAGACACGAGGGAGTCCCCACACTAGAAGGGTGAGGACAGTAGTCCAGCTCTGGTGGCAGAGTCATAACTGTTGCCTCTTTGGATATAGATCCTTTAAAACCATGGAAGTGGATTCCTGGTTCATGTTGGCTACTGATTCAACTTGCATGCAGGAGAACAGTACAGGTAATCCTTGCTGAACAACCATTTGCTTAGTGACGGTTCAAACTTACAACGGTGCTGAAAAAACTGTCTTACGACTGGTCCTCACACTTACAACCATTGCAGCATTCCCACAGTCACATGATCACGATTTGGGTGCTTGGCAACCGGTTCGCATTTATGACTTCTGCAGTGTCCCGTGGTCACATGAATGCCATTTTCAACCTTCCCGGCTAGCAAAATCAATGGGGAACCGTTTGACTCACTTAACAACCACCTGGTTCGCTTAATGCCTGGAGTGATTCGCTTAACAACTGCCGCAAAAAGGTCGTGAAATTGGGTCAGATTCCCTTAATGACCGCTTTGCTTAGCAACTGAAATCCCAGTCCCAACTGTTGTTAAGCGAGGACCACCTGTAGTTTGGGGAGGGGATGGGGGTCTTAGTGAAAACAGCAGCTTGCCCCAGCCTGGGTCCACCAAATTGGTTGCAACTGCATTGTCCACAAACTGGAAGGCCCACACCGAAGTTGGAGGTGAAAGATACTGTACAATGAAAAGATTAGGTTCCAGAGAACACTTCCAGAGCTGAAGAACTGGGCACTGCCCATATCTCCAGCCACCATTTAGAGGTCACTAGAGCTTGGCCACTGTATTTAAGAAGGCAGCCAGTGGGGCTTAAGTGAGACACCCATATGCCACTGCAGGGTCACATTAGAGGAGGCAATTTAGAAAAGAGTGAGAAGGGAATGCTTTTCCCAAGAGCGTGCTTATCTCCTTTTGCTTTAGAAGGATCTGCACTTAAGCATAATAGGATCATTCTGGGGTCCCCTTTGTGATAGCAGCAGCACCATCTTTGATATCCACCATCTTCCTGCCAGACCAGGTTGAAAAGGAAAATAAACGTGTTTAACAGAAAAAGGCCCTATCTCTAGCATGAACTTTATTCCTTAGAACAGGGCTCCATAATTTCCTAGCAACTGAGCTGGTGCTTCTTTGGAAAAGAAATGGATGCGACGTGGCGCAGGGAGTTTGTCGGGAAGAAGACGGAATGGATGCTTTAAACCTTGTGGAGGCTTATGGGACTCATTTATCCCTTTAAAAATCCCAAACTGGGAAAATGAATCCAGGAGGTTGCAAAGGTTGTCCATTTTGGGCCCCCAACAGGTGGTTCTGGACTTGACAGACGGGGTACTAGTATACCAAGTCTTGGAAAGTAAAACGGAGAGCGATTATAGATGAGTGCTTAGCTGATGCTCATCTGGCAAGAAAAAAGGACAAGCATCAGCTGGGACAGTTGAGAGAAACCTGGGCCAGAGGGAGGGGGGTTTCACGATGGCTGTGTGGACAATTTATTTGTTCGTTTTCTTCCATTTGGTGTCGCCCAACTCCAAGCAACTCTGGCGGCTCACAATGCACCAAACAAACTAGAACAGGACAGAAAGGGGGGAAAAGAACAGGATGGCAGTCATTCTCTAATAGTGCCCCTAATATCCTCTGAAAATTCCAAATAGTCCTCCCAACACCAGAAATTGGGGAACCGAGCTCATTCCGCAATTCTCTTCTCCCTGCTCCAAAATGTCTCAAATTTTGTTTTTTCCTTCTTTTTGGCAGAATCATCCAGCAGCTGGTCAATGGGATTATAGCACCGACCACGATACCAAACCTTGGAGTAGGACCTTGGTGAGTTGGTCAGAGCACACTCCAACCTGGCGCCCTCCAGATCAGTGTTTCTCAACCTTAGCAGCTTTAAGGTGTGTGGACTTCAACTCCCAGAATTCCCCAGCTAGCATGGTTGGCTGGGGAATTCTGGGAGTTGAAGTCCACACGTCTTAAAGTTGCTAAGGTTGAGAAACATTGCTCTAGATACAGTAGACTTCAAACCCCTGAATTCCCAGCTACCGTGGAGAATTCTCTTGCGGAAAAGGTTATTCATCCCTGGTAGCTATAAACCATGACATCTTGTGTAAACTGAAAAGCAAAGTGGAATTCTTAGGCTTATTCTAAGAATCCTCCAAAGTCCATAAACCTTGACCATCTGCCCTATGGCAGCCTGCCAGTACCAGTGAAGGCTTAACTTTTCCTCCTGTCCTTTCTTTGTTTTGGTGTTTTCTCTTTATAAAGGGGAGTCCTGCATTCAAATCCCATGGACTACGCTTGGGGCGCCAACGGCTTGGATGCCATTATTACTCAGGTACAGGAGGTTCGAATCCCTAGCCCTGCGTGCGGAGTGAGCTCCCGCACTCGCCCCAGCTCTTGCCAACCTAGCAATTCGAAAGCATGCAAATGCAAGTAGATGAATAGGTACCACTTCGGTGGGTAGGTAACAGCGTTCCGCGTATGTCATGCCGGCCACATGACCGTGGAAGCGTCTTCGGACAACGCTGGCTCTTCGGCTAACAAACGGAGATGAGCACCGGCCCCTAGAGTCGGACACGACTGCACAAATGTGCGGGGGGAACCTTTACCTTTTTACAGGCGGCTGTGTGCAGGGCACATTTCCTTTTTGGGGGGCGGGGTGGGGGTAGAACAGTGGCACAGGGCGGGTTCAGAACTGCGGACTCCTTATGTTCTCTTCTGTGGGCTCCCACTGAGATCCAGTTTAATTTTAGGAGGCTCAAGTTCCGTTGCCTAAAGAGAACCTACATGTTAGGGGACAGTGGTGTCACCGCAGGACTGGTGCTGGAGGCCAACAGCAGAAGAAGGGTGTAGCCTACAAACCCTGCTTACATGCTTGGTGGAGGCACTGGGCTAAAAACTGGGAGGAAACAGGGTACTTACTAATTGGACTGTGCAGCAACTTACATAAAAACTTTATAACTATACCGCAGTTGTAAACATGGCTGAGGTGAGAACCTCGCAAGCATCCATCTTGCTTGGTTATGAGTGCATCTAGTTTGGAGGTCTCTCTCGACGTGTCTCCCAGAAAACATTTGGAGTTAGAAAGCTGCTGGGAGCAGGAGGTTTTAAGGATGTGGGGTTCTTGTTCTTAAAAGTGGTTTAAAGGTAGCTGATGCTCAGGCCTTGTAGAGCGGCTCCGTGGAGCGGATGCACACTTGAACGGGGACAAGGTGGCAGCAGAAGCCTAGCCTGAAAATTGGAGGATTGGAAGGGGTTGTGGAGCCAGTGCGTGTCCAGCCTCACCTTGAGGACCTCGGTTGGGTTTTTGATCACAGCTGAGCTCTTAAGCTTGTGACATCCAGATTTGCTCCTAGCTGCCCTCACGCCATCTTTGTTGGCCATGGTGGGGAAGTAGCCGAAGGTAGGAAAGAGGGGCTGTGTGGCTGTTAACTGGCTGCTGGAGCCTGGAAGTTTAGCTGACCTTGGTTATCCTGACCCCCAGGCCTTAAAGCAGGGGTGGGCAACGTCAGGCCCGCGGGCCATATAAGGCCTGCGGGGCTCCCGCCTAAGGCCCGCGGGGCTCCCGCCTGCAAACCCCGCCCCTTCCACGTGATTGGCTCCCGCCCACAAACCCCGCCCCCCAGTGCTTGTGATTGGCTCCCGCCTGCAAACTCCAGTCCGCGGAAATCCCAGAAACTCCGCCCGGTCCCCCGTTATAAATATCCAAATGGCCCTTGGCAGAAAAAAGGTTCCCCACCCCTGCCTTAAAGAGGTGTGTGTGTGTGTGTGTTTGTGTGTCTTTTTTCAGGCATGGACTGTTACACTGGGCGTTTGAATGGGATGCTGGAACGCTTTCCCCCAAATGGGCAGAACCACGAGGAAAGAGAGCCTGTGACAAGAATTAATTTTAACCCTGCATTTACTTCAGCAGGCAGACTTTTTTTGGGCTAGGAAGTTATGAAGGATTTTGGCCTGGGTAATACTTGGATTGGAGACTCCAGGGCAGCGTTTCTTAACCTTGGCAGCTTTAAGATGGGTGGACTTCAACTCCCAGAATTCCCCAGCCAGCCTTGCTGGCTGGGGAATTCTGGGAGTTGAAGTCCACCCATCTTAAAGCTGCCAAGGTTGAGAAACACTGCTGCAGGGAATGCCAAGCTTGATTAACAGCTACAATCTGGCAGCAACATTGGGAGTGGTTCTTGGAAGGGACCACGGATTGTGGCCCTCTTCCCCTCCTTTTGCCACTCTTTCATTTTCTTTCAGCTCCTGAATCAGTTTGAAAACACCGGCCCGCCTCCTGCGGACAAGGAGAAGATTCAGGCCCTTCCAACAATTCATATAACAGAGGAACACGTCGGTAAGGCCTTAGTCACTTTTCTTCCTCTTCTTTTTCCCCCATGCAATCAGAAAGAGCCAGATCATCCCATCGGATTTTTTCACTTGAATAGCGTTATTATTTTTAAAAGATTCTGCTGCCTTATTATAGCTTTTGTTGGCCAGCTTTCCTTCCTTCCTTTCCCTCGCTCCTTGGTTTAGTCCCTGGTTCAGGGTTGGCGGCTTTAATTCCTTTCTGTGGTTGGTAACCAGAGGCAGGCAAGCTTTCTTAGGCTCACGCTAGATTAACTTGGAACCGATCTCAGCTTGTTCCTAAAACTTCAGAGGATTTTGGTTTGGGGTTTTTTGCCGAGGGCCTGCAAAACAGAGTCACCTTTCATTCTCTTTAATCTCCTGTTCAAATGGAAGAGGTGGCTGGATAAGATTGAACAGGGATACGTTTCTGTAGCCGAGCGTTGCTTGTTTCTCTACAGTGCTCCATTATGGTCAGTAGATGAAAGCTGAAGGATGGCATTTCAGCCATCTAAAAAGAAATGGAACAGCAAATATGTTCAGCCACCCAGTCAAATGGGTTGAGAGCAATGTACCTTAACAAGAGGAAGCTTAGGGAACCTGGCTGTAAATTTTTAACAGATCCCAATTGCTTCTGCCTTCATCATCATCCAGGACACTTATTATCTTTTCTGTTTCTGAGATTTTCCCCTGCTAGCTGGTTTATATGTACAGGTATTCCTTGTTTATCAACCGTTCACAGTTATGATGGTGATGAAAAAGTAACTTTGCAACCAATCCTTGCATTTACGACCTTCGCAGGTCTGTAAAGCAAAGGAAAGCTGAAGTAAGATCATAAGCACAGTTGCGGTTTCACTTGGCAACCACTTTGCTTAACAACCAAGTTGCTGGTCCCAATTGTGGTCACTAAATGAGGACTACCTGTAATGGGGATGGACAGCTCAGCCTTAGTTCTTTTTTCTTTTCTTTTTTTCCCATTGCAGGTTCGGGGCTGGAATGCCCCGTCTGTAAGGAAGATTATGAAGCTGGCGAGAGCGTGCGGCAGTTACCCTGTAATCACCTCTTCCATGATGGCTGCATAGTCCCCTGGCTGGAACAGGTGAGCTGCCAGGGGAAGTCTTGGAGGAATTGAACAGAGCATCCCACGTCCAGCACCGCTTTCTGGAGGCCAGGGATGATCCACAAGGAGCCACGTTGGGAGCCTGTGGCTTTCCTTTGGCCTCCTGTGATTCGGACACTTTTAATAGTGACGGAGAATAATAGACATCTCTGGAGACTGGGCAGGGGGAAGAGAGGAGTTGGCTGGGAGGAAGTCTCCTGTTGGCAGTGGAGGGTGTGTCACCGATTGGGAGCAGATCATCAATTTTCAGCAGAACAATTGGGTTGCTTTAAAAAAGACTGAGGGGGGTGATATGCCTCTGATATCCTCCATAACCATATTTTGAATGTTTTAAAAAGCATCCCCAGAGGTGCAGACTATGGGCACATCCCCTCCTCCAGTGAGGTCCCTGCCCCATTCCCTGCTTCCTTAGAGGCCTAACTTTCTTTCTGGGAACAGCAGCTTTTGGCTGCTAGGACGTTGCTTGTTCTTGCAATAAACCTTTTTTTTTTTAAGTGAAAATCCTGTCTAGAAATCAATACACAGCCCTTGAAAGTCATTTTTAAAACCCAATAATTCCAAAGCTTGTAATTGAAAAGTCAGTCTCAAAGCCAGGCGTTAACAGCTTACCGTACACTAGATAAATCATCTTAGTTAAAGTCCATTTAAGACAGATGAGTTTTTGATAATCTTTTTGAAGATCAGGATGGAGGGGAACAGTTATATATCTACCAATCAAAGGGAATATTTGTAGCTCAGGGTTGAACTGTGGAGTCCTTGGTGCTCTCTGAGCCTTGTTGTTTTCTTGCAGATGTTTCATTGCCAGACAAGGCAACATCTTCAGTGCGAAAAGGGAGTGGGACTTGCTCTCTGTTTATATACCCTGGCTTGTCCTGCCTGCTGGACACACCGAGACACAGCAGCCGACACACTAACGTGTCCTGACACCCCCACCAACACAGGCAGGACAAGCCAGGGTATATAAACAGAGAGCAAGTCCCACTCCCTTTTCGCACTGAAGATGTTGCCTTGTCTGGCAATGAAACGTCTGCAAGAAAACAACAAGGCTCAGAGAGCACCAAGGACTCCACAGTTATATATCTCTTGGCACGGAATTACGCAGGATCTTGCAAAGGGGGTTAGAGACCGTTTAATCAAACTATCAGTACAGTAGTATAGTTTTTCCCACAGATGACTGTTCAGCCTCTGGTTGAATGCCTCCAGCAAAAAGCCCATAACTTCTAGAGGCAGTAGTTCTGTTGTCAGTAGTGCTGTGCAGGGCTTCAGATTCGGGGTTTGCAGGCTGCACGTGCAACCCCAGTCTGCAGTTCTGTAAACCAAACAATATTTTCCTTTGATTGCACTGCCAGTTGCACAGGACAGCCACACAGCCTGGGAAAAGGCAAGAGCTTTCCAAACTTTTCATGTTGGTGACACACTTTTTAGACATGCATCACTTCGCGACACACTCTTACAGCAGGACACAAGGCAGGCACTAGGACCTGCGTGGAATCACAGCAAGTTTGGAGGCAGCCAGGCACAAGGCAGGGACTAGGACCTGCGTGGAATCAGCAGGTTTGGAGGCAGCAGGGCACAAGGCAGGCACTAGGACCTGCGTGGAGTCACAGCAAGTTTGGAGGCAGCCAGGCACAAGGCAGGCACTAGGACCTGCGTGGAGTCACAGCAAGTTTGGAGTCAGCCAGGCACAAGGCAGGCACTAGGACCTGCGTGGAGTCACAGCAAGTTTGGAGTCAGCCAGGCACAAGGCAGGCACTAGGACCTGCGTGGAATCACAGCAGGTTTGGAGGCAGCCAGGCACAAGGCAGGGACTAGGACCTGCGTGGAATCACAGCAGGTTTGGAGGCAGCCAGGCACAAGGCAGGCACTAGGACCTGCGTGGAATCACAGCAAGTTTGGAGGCAGCCAGGCACAAGGCAGGGACTAGGACCTGCGTGGAATCAGCAGGTTTGGAGGCAGCAGGGCACAAGGCAGGCACTAGGACCTGCGTGGAGTCACAGCAAGTTTGGAGGCAGCCAGGCACAAGGCAGGCACTAGGACCTGCGTGGAGTCACAGCAAGTTTGGAGTCAGCCAGGCACAAGGCAGGCACTAGGACCTGCGTGGAGTCACAGCAAGTTTGGAGTCAGCCAGGCACAAGGCAGGCACTAGGACCTGCGTGGAATCACAGCAGGTTTGGAGGCAGCCAGGCACAAGGCAGGGACTAGGACCTGCGTGGAATCACAGCAGGTTTGGAGGCAGCCAGGCACAAGGCAGGCACTAGGACCTGCGTGGAATCAGCAGGTTTGGAGGCAGCAAGGCACAAGGCAGGCACTAGGACCTGCGTGGAGTCACAGCAGGTTTGGAGGCAGCAGGGCACAAGGCAGGCACTAGGACCTGCGTGGAATCACAGCAGGTTTGGAGGCAGCCAGGCACAAGGCAGGCACTAGGACCTGCGTGGAATCACAGCAGGTTTGGAGGCAGCCAGGCACAAGGCAGGGACTAGGACCTGCGTGGAATCACAGCAGGTTTGGAGGCAGCCAGGCACAAGGCAGGCACTAGGACCTGCGTGGAGTCACAGCAGGTTTGGAGGCAGCAGGGCACAAGGCAGGCACTAGGACCTGCGCGGAATCCTGGCAGGGCTTGGAGGCAGCAGCAGCCACAACACACCCAGACACTGCACCCAGACACTGCACACTAACGTGTCCCAACACACAGTTTGGAAAGCTCTGCTTTAAGGAGTTGCAGACAGGGACTGCATTTGGTCCTGAAGCACATCTGCCTTTGAATCCAAAGTGTTGCTCTGCCCTTTCGAGCAGATTCTCTTAATTTTTACCAGAATGTGCTTTCCTTTGTTTTTTCCCTCCCAGGAATGCCATCCGCATAGTCCTGTGTTTACTTCCAGCACCTTGCCTTTTCCCTGCCATCACCCTGACCCTTGACTGCCAAAAACACTTACAATTATTTAGGCCTCCCAATTTTTATTTTTTTTCTACCCCCCAAATACTTAGTTGCTGGAGGATCCATTCAAGATAGCCTCTGGCTGTATGAATGTCAAGCCCCCACCAATGGAAATGCTGTGATGCCGGCTCCTGTCTGGGGTGGTGGGCAAAAGGGAGACTACAGAATAGGGCTGTGCAGTGCCTTAGATTTAATTCCAAAAGGTGCGCAAGGGCAGGAACACAGCACAACCCGCACTGTGTTTGCGCTCGAGTGCTCCAATTTGAATCCAAACCACTGCAAGATGTACTTAAAGGAACCCCTGAGACATGGGCCGAGTACCTGTTTTCATTTCTAACAACATTTTTGCTCTGTGTGTCTCTTTGTGTCTTTTTTTGTCTCCACCCGCTCCCCCAGCATGACACCTGCCCAGTGTGTCGGAAAAGTTTAAGCGGGCAGAACACAGCTACAAACCCGCCTGGACTCTCCGCAATGAATTTTGCCTCCTCCTCGTCATCCTCCTCCTCCTCCTCTTCCTCCAGTTCACCAAGTAACGAAAACTCTGCAAACAACTCATGAATCTTTAAAAACAAGCAAAAAAAAAAGTTGCCACTCTCATGCTCTTTTCTAATGTCATAGCCCTTCCTTGCTTCTCCCCACCACCACCAGGGGAAATCTGTGGGGTGGGGAATCTCCAGTACAGAGCCTGGGTGGGCTGGGAATGGGAATCTCCACCGTCTCCCCCCAACCGTCATAACTTTGAGACCCTCTTGACTTCCCGCTCTCTTCCCTCCTCCCCCCCCCCCCCGCCCCGGTGTTTGGTGTTAAATCTTGCCTTCTCTCAAGGGACAACGGGGGGGCCTCCTCTCTAACTGTGCTGCTGTGCGGACTCTTAAAACCGGCCTGACCGTGCTGGGTGACGAGCGGCGGGGAATCGGAACGTGAACAGGCACTGGATTTGAGGGAGATCAGAGTTCCAAAGGGGCGTTCTAAAGTGGATTGTCTATTCTTTTCTCTTTATTATTTTTTAAATATAATTTTGGCAAATGTTTCCCCCCCCCCTTCTTGTCCTGCCGTCAGCTCTCTTTAAGAACTGATGATACCCTTGAAAGTAGAAATGTAATAGAGATCCTTGTTCCCTTCCCCTTCTTTCCCCTGTGGGTTTTCTGCTGCTGGCGGAGTTAGTGGAGCTCTTTCCCTGGCACCAGCAAAAAGCGGGGAGGAAGAACAGGGGTGGGGAGTGAACTTAACAATCAGAGCCACTTCCTGACCCTGCACAGTTTCTCCTCCCCACCCCTCCCCTGTTACTAACACCGCCCTTTTTGGCAAGTCGATACCGAGAAAGGGGTTTTTATAATTTTAAATTATTACTGCTGTTAAATAAATGGACATTTCAGCTCTAGCCTGTGATGCATCTGGGTTTGTGCCTCCAAGAGAAGATGAGATGAAGCAAGGCTCTTGCATGGAAGAGCGTGGGGGGGGGGGGCAGGGGTTGCTCTCAAAAATGTAAAGGAGGGCTTGATCTGATTAGGAGTTCCAGGGGAGAACACCAGGAAGTAAGCAGGGTTGTGAGCTAAACTGAGATGTTGAAATAAACCTTGGAAGAAGGCAGTGACCAATCACTTCCTTGTTCTTGCTGAGAAATCACTATGGGCATGGCTGTGAAGTCCTGGGCCTTGTGCTCCACACAGAGGGGTCTTTTTTTACCATCTGCCAGTGAGGGGTCCCGTCTCTCAAGGGTTGGTGGTTTTGCCCAGGCGTCACCCTTGCGTCTGAAGCCGTTCCTTGCTCTGTGCACGGCTGGTGGATGCTGCTGCGGTGGTCTGTTCCGCATCGCGCTCTGTCAGTTTGGATTGTTTCGAGCAGTGCACGGAAGGGGAGAGTCGGTTACAGAAGTGGGCTTGTATGTTGCAAAGTGGGCTTGTCTTGCCAGCAAAGCGCCCGCCAAGTGATACAGGTCATCAGAGGGCACCATCGGAATGCAGCATTAAGGGAGAAGGTCAGCAAGCTGAGACGACCGGTAGGTAGAGTCCAGCATTTTGGTTCAGGCTACCGTTTCTCCACCCTTGGGCAGGAGGCTTTTGGGGCAAGAGTCCACAATCCCCTGTCCTCAAGCTTAATAGACAAAAATGGGAAATCGCTCCCCTAACCTATTTTTGCAGTCTTCCCCCCAGCCCTGCCCAGATCATTAACAGCAAAAATAGCAGTGTAATTAGAATCCAGATTTTTGCATTAAGCCTCCACGGGGCTTTCTACCCCTCTCAACAAGCCCAATCCAGAATAGAAAAATGTACAGATAGTCCTCGACTTAAGACCTTTCGTTTAGTGACTGTTTGAAGTTACGACGGCACTGGGAAAAGCAACTTGCGACTGGTCCTTGCACTTACAACCGTCACAGTGTCCCTGCAGTCACGTGATCAAAGTTCAGGCGCTTGGCAAACCGGCATGTATTTACGATAGTTGCAGCGTCCTGGGGTCATGTGATTGCCATTTGTGACCTTCCCAGATGGCTTCTGACAAGTAAAGTCAATCGGGGAAGCGGGATTCGCTTAACGACCATGTGGTTCACTTAACAGCCGTGGCGAAAAGGTGGTGAAATTGGGCATGACTCATTTAACTACCGCCTTGCTTAATGGTGGGAGTTCTGGTCCCAATTGTCGTAAGTCGAGGACTACCTGTAGGCCCTACCTGTTTAGGCTGACCGTATTTCAGGATGGCAAAACAGGACGGGGTCTTATGTAATATTCCGTATTCATGAAAAAGACGGGTCCCCGCGCCCTGGTCTGCGTGATTGGCTCCCGCCTGAAAACCCCGCCCCCCGGTCCGCACGATTGGCTCCTGCCTGCAAATGCAATGGAGAAATGTGTAGTAGCCAAGTCTGGGGTTTACAGATTGAAATGCCCCAAAGGAGGCGTGTTGGTGCAAACAGCGGGAGAGGAGGCCAAAGGGTGACTCAGGATGCAAAAATCCTTCCTCTTTGTTTTGGAGAACAATTAAGTTAAAGGCAGGTTTCCCACCCTCAAATAAAATACGTTTCTCCACCCATCCCAGAGCCCTCCTTTTGGCAGAGGCAGGGTCTATAGTTGCAAAAGCCCCCATCCCTGGGGAGACGTTTCTTGCATGGCAACCAGCAGGTGGCACTGAAGATTCACTCGTTCTGGTTTCTCTGAAGCCATTCCCCATTATCCTCCAGCCAGGAGGGAAGAGAGGGCACCTGGCAATTATGGAACTAATTCTCCAGCAAGGCGGTGGGCCTCTATTTGCGGAATTTAGCCATCCAATGGGGGATGTTTAATTGGGACTTATGCAGGGAAAAAGGGGTTGGGTGTGATGGTCTCAAGGGTAGCTTCTGGTTCTAGAATTGGCCTCTAAAGCAGCTTGCACTTAAAATCTATCATAAGGGTTATTTGGAGGTGTTTTGGGGCCATTTTCTAGCAACTGGGGATATGGCCTCAGTTCCAGTCTCTTTTTCTTAGAAGAGTGGCTGATAGTCAATGATCTAAAAAGCCAAGCTGATGATCTGTAGAATCTATTCAGTATATTCCACTTTTAGGCATTTGTCCCATCCTTGGGATGCTAAACTTCTCACACCACATAAATCAATAAATCAGATCTGGGATAGGCAGTCCAGTATCTTCCCCCTCTTGGGGATTACAACTTAACAGTATGAAATCTCAGCAGGGCCAATGATCAGGGATAATGGGAATTATGAGTCAACATAAAAGGTAAAGGTTCCCCCCGCACATTTGTGCAGTCGTGTCCAACTCAAGGGGCCGGTGCTCATCTCCGTTTGTTAGCCGAAGAGCCAGCATTGTCCGAAGACGCTTCCACGGTCATGTGGCTGGCATGACGCGCGTGGAACGCTGTTACCATTCCACCGAAGTGGTACCTATTAATCTATTTGCATGCTTTCGAATTGCTAGGTTGGCAAGTGCTGGGGCAAGTGCGCCACTCCGTCACACAGGGCTAGGGATTCGAACCTCCGAACTTGCGATCGACAAGCCTGGCGTCTTACCCGCTGAGCCACCACGCCCCTGTATGAGTCAACATAGTGCAGTAATTAAGGTTTTGGGTTGGATCAAGTCTATGTTCGCCATGAAACCTCATTGGATGATGGCTAGTCACTGTCTCTCAGCTCAATGTAACTTGCAGGGTAGTGGTTGTGCAGTGCAGTGCTCCCCAACCTGGGCAACTTTGAGATGTGTGGACTTCAACTCCCAGAATTCTTGGCAATGACCATATTGGCTGGGGAATCCTGGGAATTGAAGTCCACACATCTTGAAGATGCCCAGGTTGGGAAAGGCTAACATAGAGGGAGAAATACTATGTCCCACACTTTGAGTTCCTGGAGAAAACGTTGGAAATAAATCTAATGAATACATAATTAAGAATCCAAAATATCTGCAGGATAGTTATTTGAGTACCACTGGCACAGGTGGGCCATGCTTATCAGTTGCTCAAACTATGTATTACCAAGATTTAGTTGAGCACAGATTGGAGGAGAGCTCCCTTCTTGGTAATGTGCCCACCTGGGCAGTGACCCCAGAGCAGGAGTGGCCAGTAAACCAGGAGACTCTGGTGGCTTTCAGAAGTGCTACTCCACAGCTAACTGGATGTGAGACCCTGTTGGGCTCTAGAAATTAGATGGGAGTGCTGATACAATACTGCACCAATCATCCTGTGGCATGGTGGCCTCGCTGCCTGGGCTGCTGGACACTGTGGCAGAGTTGGCGGTGGAATACCCCAGACGTACTGGTGTTGGGGGCTTTCAAATTGCCTTTCTTGGGCATGGGATCAGGTGGCTCGGAGGTTCATGGCCACTATGGCAGCCATGGACCTGACTCAAGTCATCAAAGGCCAACACGTGGCGCAGGTCACACATTTGATCTGGTTGTCTGTAGCTTGAATCATGTCAACTGGATTTCTATTTTCTTAATGGAAACGTTTCGCTCCTTATCCAAGGGGCTTCTTCAGTCTGAGCAAACGGATAAGGAGCGAAACGTTTCCATTAAGAAAATAGAAATCCAGTTGACATGATTCAAGCTACAGACAATTCCACCTGGATGACTGAGAACCTTCATAGACATTTGATCTGGTTGTCTCAGGGTGGTGGCAATGTGATCTGGATATGTGAGGTGTTAACATCAGTCCCCTACCATGGTTGGATCACTCTAGAACTTTCTGTAATTCCTATCCAATGCAGGGAGACAGGATCTGTTCAGTCCATCCACCAGTACGCCTGAAGGACCAGTTTTGGTTTCAGAGGGAGCTTGGGGTTGCTCCTGAGGTTCTGAGGCAAAGTTCGACTGGGGTCTGGGCTGCCGCCTGGAGTAAGAGGGCGCTGGATGTGCCCTTATATTGGACTGTGCTTGTGCAGCTACCCTCTGCTGGTGGATCCCGTGGGACATCCTGTTTTTTGAGAGGAGCCGTGGGAGACGAAACAGCAGAAGAGGCATCTTGGGTGCTCCCGGAGAAAAGCAAAAAGCAAATGTGACCAAACATGGATAAAAGCCTTTATCAAGAATTACCTTGTGGTGACAATAGTGGCAAAACGTAATTATTTTCCTGCTTTTATTGCATTTGCAGATGGCCCTGTGCAGAGTGGCCGGGACCCCTCGGGAGGGCCCAGAAGGCCATTTGCAAGGCCACTCTGAGAAGTGTTCAAGGCATCTGGTGATAAGAGTCACTCAGATCTGCTAAGTTGGATTCTGGCTGTGCAGAGGTCCTATGGAGTTGACTGAGGCACAGTCTGGCTGTATTATCTGGGAAGTGTCTGAGCCTGGTGGTCCCGAGGAGGCGGGGAGAGACTCTAAATTGTGAGCTTGGCCATCTGTGTATTAGGTCCATTGTCCTTCCAGGCTGGTTAAAGCTGCCGGGAAAATGACATTTGGTCGGGTCCAGGTAGTGGTCAATTCATCTTAAGGTGGGGGGTGGTCTGCTCAAGAAACCATCATTGGACCTAATGATGCTGGATAATTTTCATCCAGTTTCTAGCTTCCATTATTTGGGGAAGGTTGTGGAGACGGTGATCAGGCTGTAGCTTCAGAGGACACTGGAGGAAATGGATTATCCAGACCCTTTTCAATCAGGATTGAGGCCTCCGTATAGTACAGTGTTTTTCAAACTTGGCAACTTTAAGATGTGTGGAGTTCAACTCCCAGAATTCCCCAGCCGGCATGCCGGCTGGGGAATTCTGGGAGTTGAACTCCACACATCTTAAAGTTGCCAAGTCTAGCATAATACTAAGGCAGATTGGAGCACTTGGCATAGCCCAGTCTGCTATGAATCTCTTTAGTCCCCTTTTCAAACTGCCTATATTGGTGGCCATCATTGCATGTGATGATAGGGAATTCCACAATTTTAATTATGCATTGCACAAAGAAGTGCTTCCTTTTATTGGCTATGAATTGCTGTGCATTGCATTTGAGTTCTGTGCAAGAGAGAGAAACACTGTCCCCATTTTCCTCCCTGGGTCTACTTTTATATACTCTACTGAGCTTCCCTGTAACACAACCACCTCCTCCCCCTGCACTCCAGATTCAAAATCCCCCAAGGTTTTAATTTTGCAATCAGCCAATTGGGAGATTCTTACGGAATTCTTAACCCCTTTCTGAATATATTCCCTGACCAATGGGGTGTCTTCAGCAAACCTGGCAATACGACTGCTTCTCCCTAAGGACAATTCCATTCAGTAAAAATGAGCCATCTGCAGCTTTTGCTGTCCATCAGAATCCCTCCAAGATTTGCTTTAAAGCAATGAATCCTCTTTTAGGAATCTGGATAGGGACCTGGTAGGCTGGAAGAAGACAGCTGGGGAGCTAAGAACTGTGCAGAACGGAGGAGTTGTCGATGGAGAAGATGCCTGGACTGTGGCTCTACCAGTTCTGTCTGTGGGGCAGGAGAGGCTATGGGGCACAACCACCTCTATTTTCTGTGCCCTTGATGGGTGTGTGTGTCTGATCTTTAAAGATTGTAAATTGCAGATGTCAGGATAAATGGGTCACAGATTGCTTAAACCATCTGCAGCCTTGTAACCTTCCTCCTTCAGCTTCATGCTATTAAAATGCCATTTTCTGACCGGTTTCAACATCTGACTCTTCAAACTGTCCAAGGTTGTATTTGGAAGAAGCCCTTTTGGCTCTTTTGAAGGCGACAAGAGGGGCGCCCAAGTTATAATACGTTCAGAATCACTCATGTTGACTTATTTATTCATTCTGCTGGCACTGGCATCTGGCCAATTTGTCTTAAAGTCGTCTTGCAGGTGGTGGTGATGGTTTTTAAGGATTTCCCACTGGAATCTGGCTGGCCGTTGTGTGAAACAGGGTAGTGACCACAAGAAGCCTCAGATCTGATCCAGCAGAGCCGTTTTTTGCACAGCCTTAGCTGAAGCAAATGCACACTACAGTAAAACAAAAGTAAAGGGTGCCTGGAAATCTTGTTGAAAGAATATATTTATATTCCTAAAATACAGTAAAGCCACTGTGAGATGGATCAGTCTTAATATCCTCTCACATCTGAGGGGCTCTTTGAAATAAATGACAAAATGATTTGCGATCCACGTATTTGCGGGGCAATCATGTCTTTATAAAAACAAGTTCTCACAGCTTTAGTGAAAGATGGAATGTCGTCTTGGAGTTGGGATGATTTCATGGACACATCCATACAGATTTCTTAGCAACAGCCACAGATTTAGTTTGCTGTGTTTTTTTAGAAGGTGTTTTTCCAACTTCTCAGAGTCCTGACCCTTTTGGTGGTGTCCCATCGAATTATTAACCAGGTCTTACTCTGTTTAGCTTTTAAAGATCATCCAAATCATCAGTCTGGTACCCCCGTGACAACTTTCACTAACGTTACATCATTTCCAGGCATAGAGGCCGGAGGCAACCCTAGAAGCTACAGGTCTCTTGCAATTGCTCACTTCCCTTGAGAGAAATAACCTGTTTGTATAGATTCTGGCTATGTGGTATTTGTAGGAGGTGAATTTTGGAGTCAGAATCCAAGTCAACTGTATTATAATGGTTAGAATGGTGGAAAAGGATCTGGGAGTCCCAGTGTGGAAATAAGCTGATTGACGTATCTGTTGGGTGGATCTATACTGGTTTGAAAACTATTCCAAAGGTATTCATCATCCAGCTAGAGTGATAACAAGCTTTGGTCCTGGATATTTGTTAACATTTGATTGAATGTTTTAGATGAAGACGTGGAGGTAATGCTTACCAGATCTGCAGATTATACAAAAGACAATATTCTGGAAGACAGAAACAAAATTCAAAAAGATGTTGATAAACCTATCGGGCAGAACCAGGCTGGAAGAAACAGTGGGAAATTTAATAGGCATAAATGCAAAATTCTTTGCTTCGGAAACAACTAACCAGAGGTAGAGGATGGTGGATAGCTGGCTTGGTAACAGTACAAGCGAAATATCTTGGAATAGTAGTTTATTTACGTATTTACAACTGTTTATATGCCATTCACATGACCGTGGAAGCGTCTTCAGACAATGCTGGCTCTTCGGCTAACAAACGGAGATGAGCACCGGCCCCTAGAGTCGGGCACGACTGCACAAATGTGCGGGGGGAACCTTTACCTTTACCTTATATGCCATTCATTTAACATGTAACAGCGTTCCGTGTGCGTCATGTCAGCCACATGACTGTGGAAGCATCTTCGGACAACGCTGGCTCTTCGGCTAACAAACGGAGATGAGCACCGGCCCCTAGAGTCGGACACGACTGCACAAATGTGCGGGGGGAACCTTTTCCTTTTTTATATGCCATTCAATCCAATAAGTCTCAAAATAGCTTGATGGCAACCTGAATATGAGTTAGCAGGATAATGTCATTGCAGAAAGATAAATGCAGTCTTGGCCTTCTCAACTGAAGCATCATTTCCAAATAAGAGGAGCTGGTTGTCCTGGTTCAGTCTCCACTGGCCAGAGTCCACCTTAAGTCCTGTGATCTATTTGTGGCACCACATTTTAAGAAGCTTCACAGGAACTGGATCAAGTACAAGGAATGACAGCAGGAATGACCAGGAGACTGGAAGCTAAATGAAGGGATCTGAGCATGCTCAACTGGGAGGAAGATGGCATACTTTGACTGGCTTCACGCAAATACCAGGTGAACCAGAGAGAATTCTTATGTTCATGTAGCACGCTGCTTTATGGCCAAACAAAGCCGTATTATGGCTTAATCTGATGTCCTGGTTCATACAACATAAATTGAGCAGCTCAGCAAGCAGAATTGGACTTTGCAATGGCTGTTTTGGAAAATCCGTGAAGTTTCTCAAATGAGAGCCGGTATGAAAGAGCAGTTCGCGCTATAATGGTTCAGAAGGTGGAGCCAATTAGTTATTGCACCCAAGAAGCCATGCATGGTCAATTGGCACATCTGGAATTTTGGGAGCATGCAAAATGGCTACCACGGTGGGAGTGGCCAACCCCAAGATACCCACATAGCAAAGGACATCTAAACACTGGACTGCAATCACCCTCCATTTTAGTTTCTGTTAATGCTAATGGGGTCTCTCTGTTGGCAGTTCAAATTATGCTTGAGGCTGATAGTTGGCTTCACTGAACTTTTAAAGTAAAAGAATCTTAATTAAAACTAGACAACCCGTGACCCATTGGGTCATTCTTTCAACATATAATATAGGCTTGCACCGTTTCCCCTCTCCTTGCAACTCTTAGGAGAGCCCGGTGAAGCTGCCGCCGCCGCCTCGGCTGACTCGCGGAACTACCTGCCACGTTGCTGGGGGGAGGGGGAACAAAGGGAGCCACAGACCACGAGGAAAACTGCACCCCCGCTCCCCATTCCAGTGTGTCCCCAAGGGCCCCCTCCCTCCAGGGAGGAAGAGGGCTCACCTGTCAACCACCAGCACCCCCCAGCCAGCCCTACCTCACCAACAGGCATCTGAGTTGCTCCCTTGTCCTTCCCTCACCGCCCACTGCTGTTAACGAGATTTCAAATTTCGGCCTCGGTTCCAAAGCAGCCAATGGCTACTTGCCCATTGGGCCTTGCCACCAGCTGATTGGGTGCAGGGGCCAAAGGGAGGCGGGAAAGAGGTCAGAGATACGCCCATGATGATCACGTGACATTGGTTGACCGCGGCACTGCAATGGCACTGAAGCGGTCACAACTTTGCCAAATTTCAATCCCATGGGAGTATTGGGTTCCCGATTTTGGACGCATTCTCTAAGTTAGCCCATTTGAGGTACCTTGGTTCAAAAATTGTTGCCCTGTGATGCACCATTTTGCCCAGCTGAAGGTTACAAAGAGTCAAACAGGCATAGCTTTAATAATAGATAGATAGGTAGTAAGATCAGGAAAGATCCTTATCAAGGAAAGTGTTGATGGGGGCATTGTCCCCCCCCCCTCCAAATGTCACTGCTGCATGTGTATACAAAGGAGCAGGGCTTCGATTGTGCTGCTACGATGAGCACTTTGAGTTTCTTCCCCTGCTCCTGCCAGTGCTACGGAATGCCATAGTGGGGATGGTCTTCTATGCTAGAACATAAGAAGTTGTCTTCCAGACAGTGTCCCTCTTATCTAGTACAGTGTTGCTTAACTGGAATCAGTTCCCCGGTGTCAGGGGCAGAGAAGTGTCTTCTCCATCACTAGCCGGATGACATCTTTTCCCTAATGATTGCCAAGGATTGAAGCCACGAGACCTTTGCATGCAAAGTGCATATATTTCATACAACTGCTAGTTCCCTCCCAACACTCTGGATGTCCCCCCAGTAGGGCTTTTCTCACGGTCTCCCTGAATCATTTTCTCAGCCACCTATTGGCTGGATTTCACCAGCCTTCTCCAACCGGGTGCCCTGCTCAGCTAGCTTGGCCATGCTGGCTTGGGATTAGAGAAGGTGGATTCCAACCCCGCCAGCTGGGGATGCCTTTCCAAGTCTCCTTTTGGACCCTAGGAGCCGGGACCTTGAGCTTTGCAAGATCGGCAGAGAACCTATCAGGCAGTCTGTCCCCCAGCTTTTCACTCCTGCGGAGCTGACCTGCCCTTTGCTTTGAAATGCCCAACGCCAAGGTGTCCTCCTCATGTAACAGGTGTCTCTCCGGACTGGTCTTTGTTTTGAAGTCAATGAGAAACATTTTTAAGTATTCTAGCCAGGCTGGGCAGCACCTGGTTGCTGTAAACAGGATGTGCCTTAAGGGGGAAAACTTCTAAAGAAACAGGCCCCAGTAAGCACATAAGCAAAATTTAATGGGGAAGCGGTTTGTGTGTGTGGGCAGCAGCAATTTGTACACCCACAGCACAAAAGAGGTCAGGAACAGATGACCCGGTGATTCATTTCCCCAATTTAATAAGTGATTTTAATTTGTGTGACCCACTTAGGGATCTGCTGCATACAGGTAGTCCCCGATTAACGACCACAATTGGGACTGGAATTTCGGCTGCTAAGCGAAGCGGTCATTAAGCAAATCCAACCCAATTTTACAAGCTTTTTTGCGGCAGCTGTTAAGCGAGCCACTGTGGGCATCAAGCGAGCCACATGGTCGTTAAGTGAATCATGTGGTTCCCCATTGATTTTGCTTGCTGGAAGCTGGCTGGGAAGGTAGAAAACGGTGAACACGTGACCACGGGACGCTGCAACGGTCATAAATGCGAACCTGTTGCCAAGTGCCCAAATCGTGATCACGTGACCGCAGGGACGTGGCAACGGTCGTAAGTGTAAGAACCGGTTGCAAGTCGGTTTTTTCAGCACCATTGTAAGTCTGAATCGTCACTAAATGAACAGTTGTTAAGCGAGGACTACCTGTAAATCTCTCTTCAGACATTCCCAAAACACATTCAGAAGGTTGCTACTTTAAGGGCATGGTCCTCACAACCTTTGTAACAAAGGGCCCTCATCTGAGGCCCTTTGAAAAGCACAGCTAGAAGCTACAGAGCCCCTTAGAAAGTTCCAACCAAGTTGGGACTTTATAATGTGATGGAGGTGGGAGGTCATGCAATACACTGAAGCTGTCGTGTTGACTGGAATTAACATGAGGTAATGCCTTTCAAATGAAATCAATGTTCAGGTTTGCCTTGTTCCCAACCATGGTTAGCTGTCTCAAGAAGTCAAATGCCCACTGTGGTCTTTATTCTCCCCCCTGCCCCAAAGTCCCCCCTTGCTGCTGCCTTTTATTTTTTCTAAATCCAAAGGCAGATGTTCACCAACCCTCTAAATGTTGGGTTTACAACTCGGAATTCCACATCCAAGACCATTGCTGAGAATTCTGGAAGTCGAAGCCCATGCGTCTTGAGGGGACCCAGATTGGGGAAGGCTGATTTATAACTTCCTCCTCCTCCAATTCAGGATGGTGGCATATATTTTTATGAAATGATGTAAGCTGATCAGAGTGGTTCAGTAGGAATTGGATGGTGGTATGTGCATTCGTCTGTCTGTCTGTCTCTCTCTCTCTCTATCTATCTATCTATCTATCTATCTATCTATCTATCTATCTATCTATCTATCTATCTATCGCACCTGCAGAAGAAATTATGCCCCTGTTATGCTACATGCCCACCCCTTACACGTTCTTAAAAACACGTATTTTGTTTGGGTTGGCCTGCCCTCTACAGATTTCAAAGGCTCAGTGACAATGGTTCTTTAGGTTAAAGATACTTGAGGAGGGGAAATGGTTCCTAATAATATGCTTCCTTCAGATCAAAGCCCATCACCGTACCTGCAGTGCTGCATAATTAGGGGCTGCAGCTTGGAGTTCACACACGGATGTCTTCTGCTTGGAAGCTCTGAGGAACATCCCTATTTTGGGAACTTGAAAAAAAAACCCGTTCTGAAAGGCAGTGCCAACCACTTGCATGCTGTTACCATGAAAACTGTACGAGGGTGTCTATTTCTGTCTGCTCATAAGTACATCTCACTGAATTCAGGATACGGAGAAATACGTATAGAACTGCAGCCTTAAGCTGTAGAAACTCTGGGAGGATGGGAATGTTAGTGGCTGTGCATCTTTCCCCTTCTATTGGTGTTGGCCCTGCAAAATATCTGACTGCGTTTGCTTCCTCTGTGTATCTGTGTGTGTGAGAGAGAGAGAGAGCACACACATGATGGCAGCCAGGATCTCCCCTGGATCCCAGGCAGAAGACCTAGTGTAGTATAGGTTAAGGCAGCCTTTCTCAACCTTTTGACCACGGAGGAACCCTTGAAATATTCTTCAGGCCTCAGGGAGTCCCTGCACATTCAGGCTCAAATGTAGGCCAGAAGTTACAAAATTATTATATTCATGTGTAGGCCTGTATATATGCATTAACTGTTCTTGAACCGAAAATAAAGAATGGAACTTACTTCTTTATTGTGAAGTTGCCTGAATTTGAAATAATTTTTTTAATAAATCATGATCTCCCAGGGAACCCCTAGTGACCTCTCGTGGAACCCCAGGATGCCACGGAACCCTGGTTTGAGAAACCCTGCTCTACCCCCCAAGATCTACAAAATCTAATTAAATTAATTAGCTGTAATCAGATTTGCAGAAAGACCCTTTCTGCCTACTGTTGCTTATTGACCCAAAAGAAGGACAGCTGCCCTAAAGATAGAGCATAAAAGCTAGCAAAATTGCTCTTGTTTCTGCTTATTTCTGGAATCTGGAAAGTAAACTCAGGTTCAATCTGTTGGCTAGGCTACTTACCCATAGTTAATTAGACTTCCTTCACGGTTATAAATATTCATCTCACTACCCTTCTGCATTCTCTTTTTATATTTTCTTCAGTAAATGGATGCATTTACATGATACCCTTAAGCTGGTGGATTCACACAATATATCGTACCATACAGGGCAAATTTGTACAACATGCTAAATGACCAAAAAAAAAAAAGCCAAACCAAAGTTAAAAATAGCCAAGATGAGCTTGGTATGCAAATGCAGCTGCTGGGCCTTTAACTGATCTGCTTAAGCGCGTTGAAGAAACACAGCCCTCAAAAAGTGACATCTGTCTCACAGGCAGCTCCTGTTGATTTAATGTCCCCTTTGTTTTCTTGGCAATGATACAGAATGTCATTGCCTTCTTCCAGAGGGTGTGTGTTGATGGTATTTTGCTTCCCAGCCTACATTTTGGGGGCTTTCTGGTGGCCTCCCATTCTGGCACTTATTAGGACTGGTTGGCTTTTTGAGGTCAGCCAGGGTCAGTGCCACACAGTATTATTGTAGTTATAACTGGTCTAGTGGGTTGATGTGGAATCTTTAAGAGACTGGGCCTCCAAAGAGTCTTTCCAAACTGTGTGTCGCGACACAAAAGTGTGTCGCCACACACAGTCGGTGTGTCGCCACACAACCCGGAAGCGCTGATCATCATCAGCGCTTCCGGGTTTTCCTGCGGTGACACACCAACGGCAGCGTGTAAAAACCCGAAAGCGGCAGCAGCGCTTCCGGGTTTTTGCGCGCTGCTGCAATGGCGGCACTTCTGGGTTTTCCCGCGGTGACACACCAACGGCAGCGTGCAAAAACCCGAAAGCGGCAGCAGCACTTCCGGGTTTTTGCGCGCTGCTGCAATGGCGGCACTTCTGGGTTTTCCCGCGGTGACACACCAACAGCGGTTGGTGTGTCGCCGCGGGAAAACTTTGGAAAGCCCTGGTCTAGATCAACGGTGGCTGGGGAATTCTGGGAATTGAAGTCCATACAGGAAGTTGCCAAGGTTGAGAAACACTGGTCTAGATTGCTCAAAGAGCATGCTGTGCTTTTTTTAGCTGAGTCTAATGGGAGGTGAACGGAAAGGCCGCCTCCTTTCCAGGCAATTAAATGTCTTGTGGTCTTGGAGACTTGGATCCAAAGAAAGGGGATTGGGGCACCTTTCTGCCATTCTAGGCCTAGTGGCTTACTTTGGAAGGCTGGAAGATAACCCAAAGGGACC
Organism: Charina bottae; assembly: GCA_023362775.1. Taxonomy (NCBI): domain Eukaryota; kingdom Metazoa; phylum Chordata; class Lepidosauria; order Squamata; family Charinaidae; genus Charina; species Charina bottae. The sequence goes on along the minus strand of JALMGJ010000017.1, from coordinate 580,922 downwards.
CCTGTCCTCTCTTCCATTAATTTTTCTATCACCTGTTGCCTGCTGCTTTTTTGCCCAACCTTTGCAACCATGGTTGCCCAAAATGGATGCTGTTGTTTCCTGCTGTTTTGAAGATGAAAAAGCCAATTAGGGTAGTGTTTCTCAAACTTGCCAACTGTAAGACATGTGGACTTCAACCCCCAGAATTCCCCAGCTGGCTTAAAGTTGGCAAGTTTGAAAAACACCGAACTAGAGTAATGGAAGCCCTAAAAGAGGTTTAGATAGATAGATACACAGACAGACAGACAAGTAGACAGACAAGATATCCTTCCTCCTATCTGCTTCACCCAGATCCAGCAAAACCAGGAAACCCCACCCCTGCCCACAGATGCGATGCAGCCCCACTCATTCTGCATCGCTTTCCCCAGAATCCATGGCTCCCGGCTGTCAAGGTTGCCAACTTTTCCCTTGCTGAACAAAGCAGACAGGGAGATTTGAGCTTTCTGATTCTCTACACCTAGCGGGCATCAGGCTGGAGAAAGCTGAAAGACAGTCATGCTGGGATAGGGGGGCATCTCCAGGAAGAAGGGAGGTCTATTGCTAGCCAACCTCTGTAGGCCCTCGAGATGAATTTTGCTCACAGGAGATTCAAGGAGGCAGGAAGGGAAAAACACAGACGGAGGAGAAGGCAGATGTGTTCTAACATCTTTCATCTTTCCTAGATTGTCTTTATTCTGTTGAATTCCAAACGGTTTTTCCTTCATTTTCTTTCTTTTCTTTTTTTTTACAAAAAATAAATACCCCCCCCCAAGTCTTAAATACATCATATATAGTAGTGCACGGGTGATGAAGTTGTCCAGGATGGAGCACGTTCCTCCGTCACGAGACGAGCATTGGCAGGAAGAGGGTGGAGAGGTGGTGCCACTGGGTCTTGGTCCCCCGTCGTGGCAGCCCCTTGCTGTTGAGGGAGAGGAACATGGGACGCCCTTCGTGGTGCCAATGGAAGGAGGCGTAGGTATTGTAGCCGTTCTCTTCAATGCGTTCCTTGAACTTGCAGTTGGGGCTGTAGGCTTTCTACGATGGACCGGTGGGGGTGGAGAGAGACAGAAACAGAAAGGGAGACGTTTCACTGATCGGGCTTGTGAACGAGAAGCAGAACTGAAAATCTGGCTTATTAGATTTCTATTTCTCCTTTGGGCTCAAGGCAGCTTCTGTGGGGATCGCCGCCATTTTGTCTCTACCACAGCAACCCCGTGAGGCAGGGCAGCCGGAGAGCGTTTTCCTTAGCCTTTGTCCCACTTAGTTGCTGGTCCGCTTCTTTTGCACTGAACTCACCTACTTTTCACTGCAAAGCGTATCAATGCTTGATGCAACAAGGGGGTGGTTTTGCAGCTGGCTGGTTGCAAAGCCTGACACTAATTTAGGGCTGAGAGGGAATGAGTGACCCAGATGCCTTTTGTGCTTAAGGAGAGACTTGAACCCGGGTCTCCCCATTCTTAGTTCAGCCCCTTTACCACTGGACACCCCTGGCTCTTGGGCTGAGAGGGAGGGACTGGCTCAAAGTCCCCCAGGGAGCTTCTGTGGCTGAAGGGGGCCTTGAACCTGGTTCTCCCCATTCCTACTCCAGCACCTTCCCCACTGGACACCCCTGGCTCTCATTATGTCTGGTTATCTCAGGTATCTATGCCTCTCTGAGGAAGTCCTGCTTTCTGTGGCACTGCTGGTTATTGCTGTTTGGTGGCAACGTGGAATCAGCCCTTCTCTGTCGTGACACTGGCTGTGTGAAATTCTCTCCCCTCAAGATACCAGGCCCAACGACCGATTTTGTCTAAGAGTGCAGCCAGATTCTTTGTGAACAATCCACACACCCCTCAATGAAGTTGCTTATAATATACTTTGGCGCCATCTTGAATGGAGCCTCACCTTCCTTGTGAGGTTTTTTTCTCACACTGCCCATGGCTAACTGAGAAGCGGAAATAGCTGCTAGAGCTGAACGCTGTAGCAAATGATGCATTCTCCCGTTCTGTCATTTGCTAGAATTTTTGTCTAGTTAAGGCAGAATGAAATGACAAATGGAACCCAGGGCAAAGCCAATGGAGCAGAGGAAATGTCTTATCCATACAGAGGAGGCCAAATCCAAGGAGGACGCATAGTTAAGAAAGGAAAGCACAAAGTAGAAATCTTCTCTGCCACTCCACACTGCCCTAGTCAGACCCTCATTTGGAATATCGTCTCCAGTTCTGGGCACCACAGTTTGAAAAGGACAGGGACAAGTGAGAGAAATTCAGAGCGCGGTTACAAAGATGTTGAAGGGTCTAGAAACCAAACCCCATGAGGCATCCTTAAAGGATCTGGGTATGTTTAGCCTACAGAAAAGACAAGTCCCATGGTTTCTGCTCACCCCACTGGGTTCTGCTTAATCCAAGGCAGCCTTCCTCAACTCAGTGCCTTCTGGATAGGCCAGGAGTTCAACTTTCAAAATTCCCAGCAACTAACTGGGGCTAATGGGAGTTATTGTTCTAATACAGTGTTTCTCAACCTGGGCCACTTGAAGATGTGTGGACTTCAACTCCCAGAATTCCCCAGCCAGCCATGCTGGCTGGGGAATTCTGGGAGTTGAAGTCCACACATCTTCAAGTGGCCCAGGTTGAGAAATGCTGTTCTAATATATAGAGGGCACCAGTTTGGGGAGAGATAGGTGTCTCCACTTGATGTGGTGGGGTGAGTCACTGACCACCTTGTGGACACCTCCCAGAATCGTTGGGAGTCAGGCAACAACAACAACAACAACGATGATGATGATGATGATGATGATGAGAAAAGCTGCTTTAAGGTAAGAGGAGTCCCAGTGGTAATTCCCCTTCTCCCAAAAAAAGTGCAGTTCCACTTACCGTTCCATAGACTTTCCCTCTTCGGTTCATTGCCAGATAGAAACCACTGTGGATGGATCGAATGGCCACTGTGCCTACCTGCACCGAACGGATCTCCACGATGCCTAGAAGAAACAGGAAAGAGGGCATGTATCTATTAACCCAAATCAAGAGGACCTATGCAAGACCCAAGCTATTGGCAGCAAAGCCGTGTGGCCGAAGCAACCCGCAGTTGCTTCTAATAAGCAAACCTCTGTATGTGTGCGTGTGTGTGTGTGCACACACAAGTGTACTGCAGGGGCTGAAGCTATACCACCGACCCACCCTCCCAAGCTTCTGGGCTTCCTTGACCGCTGCCAATTTTCAGTAAGGAAGTTAAAATTAAATGTAGCGTTTTTGGAAAAAATAAGTGGCTAGAGATCAACCTATAAAAAAGAAGAAGATGGGATTTAAGAAAAATACAGTTGTTACTCAGGATATGCCCCCTTTCTGCTATGAGTTATCTGCTTTATCCTTGCCTCACCCCCATTGTAGCATATTTTTCAAGATTTAAATAAGGTCCTCGATTCAAAAGACATTACATGCTTGTAGGGTAGACTTACAACTTACAATCCATTAACAAGACTTCTGAGGCACATAATAGAAGGTTAGATAAACCTCGAAGGCTTTCACGGCCGGAGTTCGATGGCTGTTGTGGGTCTTCCGGGCTGTGTGGCCGTGTTCTGGAAGTTGTGGTTCCTAACGTTTCGCCAGCATCTGTGGCCAGAATCTTCAGAGGGCAGGAGCACAGATAGAACAGCACAGAGATTTTGCTTCTATCTGTGCTCCTGCCCTCTGAAGATGCTGGCCACAGATGCTGGCGAAACGTTAGGAACCACAACTTCCAGAACACGGCCACACAGCCCGGAAGACCCACAACAGCCATCTTAGATAAACCTCTTTTTCTCTCTTGCATATTGTTAACTAAAAGATGTATCCCTAATACATCCCATCTCTGTCCTGTCCTCCCTGTTTCCCCTCTTAGTCCATTCCTTGTCTGGAAAAGCTTGATGGATAAGGACTGATTCTGATGGCAGGACCAGTCCAATTCCCACCCTCAATTACGGGGTGGGGACCACCTTTTTGTTCCCTAGGTCTGCAAGCTCAAAAACATGCATGCTTCTTCCTACTTGTGTAGACCCACATCCAGCCTGGTTTTGTCAGATCGGCTGAGAAGCCCATTGTGCTTAGTGCAGTGTGTGAACTCAGCCAATGGTGGTTTATTCAATCATGGTTAAGCAAACTGTGGCTTAGCACAGTGCATGAACCAGGCGATGAGGCTCATTTAGCTGGGGAGTTCCTGATAGAAACTTTTCCTTGCAGCCTAGAACAGGGTTCCTCAACCTCAGCCATTTTAAGATGTGTGGACTTCAACTCCCAGAATACTCCAGCCAGCAATGCTGGCTGGAGTATTTTGGGAGTTGAAGTCCACACATCTTAAAATGGCTGAGGTTGAGGAACCCTGGCCTAGAAGACTTGGGCTTGGAAAAAAGAAGTGCATTAGACAGCAGGCTTCCAGGTTGTCCACAGCATGAGTCACCCAGATAATAGCAGGGGCTTCCAGGTCATGTGAATTTGCTTAACCATGATTGAATAAACCATGATTGGCTGAGTTCACACAATGCACTAAGCAGAATGGGCTTCTCAGCCAATTTGCTGAAGCCAGGCTGGATGTGGGTCTACACAAATTCACATGACCTGGAAGCCCCTGCATGTGGTCAGTGAGTCATGTCTTAGACAGAGGTCCCCTTTTAACGGGGCCAATTCAAGATCTCAGCACAGAGTGCAACCTTTGGGGTTTTTCGTAATTCTTAATTAGGCTCCATGTTAATAAACTAAAGCAGGGGTGGGCAACGTCAGGCCTGCGGGCCGTTTAAGGCCCGCGGGGCTCCCGCCTAAGGCCCGCGGGGCTCCCGCCTGCAAACCCCGCCCCCCAGTGCTTGTGATTGGCTCCCGCCCGCAAACTCCGGCCCCCGGTCCGCGGAAATCCTAGAAACCCCGCCCCCCACCCCCACCCCGGTCCCCAGTTATAAATATCCAAATGGCCCTTGGCAGAAAAAAGGTTCCCCACCCCTGCACAAAAGGGACATGAAAACATGGAGTGGGGAAAACAACAACAAAAAAGCCTGTTCAAGGCAGAGAATTTGCATTTTGTTAACCGTTTTAAATTGGGATGCGGGCAAAGGTTGCAGACATTTGGATTACGTTTTCCCTAATGGTTTAAAGTTGCCCCTAGGAATCCCCAAAGGTTTCAGGACAAAGAAACAAGCAAGCTGTGTGTGATCCCCAAGTCTGAAATGAAAAAGCTCTTATCCTAATTGTCAGTGCTGTGGGTTGCAGAGCCTTGGATCCTGTAGGTTGGTTCGCACACACTCAGTGAAAAATAGTACTGTTGCAAATCTAATCTGATCCTTGCCCAAACAAGGGAGAGATGGAAAGAGGCTGCCTGGCTCAAAAGGGGGGGGGGGGCAAGCAGCTCATTGCATAGGGCAGGAAGAAGAATACAAGAGGCTTTGAAGACTGATGCTCTTAGATAAGGTCTGATACTGGAATTCTTTCAGAGGGCTTCCTAACTTTCCTTAATAAAGATTACTTATCAGAAGTTCTTGTTGGTTCCAATCCTGCTTGTTGGGTAAAGCCTGAGAGATGTTGAAAAGCTGGAATCCCTACAAGCAGAAAAGTACTAGCTGGGTACTTCGTAGTGCAACGTATTGTGAGAACCTTCATGTGGAGTAAAGCAGGCCGCCACAATGTGCCAAAATATGATTTATCTGTTTGGGGAAAGTATGTTAAGCTTCACACAAACAGGCTCTGTTCATACAACATCTTTAAACTAGGTCAAGTAAATACACAGATACATCCGCACAATCTATTCAATGTCTTCTACAAGCCCAGAAATGAGTTAATTTAAGTAACTTGGTTAAGCATAATGTGGGATGAAACTAAGTTGTGTTTTCTTAACCTAGGTTTACAGTTTTGCATATTGTGAAAACTCAGCCATGGACTGACAAGACCAAAAGTTCCATGCTTCTGTGCCATTTTTCGGCTGGTCCTTGATGCCTGTCAAGCATATAATTAGTTTGAACATGATCTCCTTTTGCTTCTCTAGAACCAGCCATTTCTGTATTTTTTTTCTTCCAAACCTCCTGTCTTGAATAACTCAGTATGGCTTCAAAAGCCAGAGGCTTTGTCCAAGTAGCTTTCAAATATCCAGGGTCTTCCAGGAGTGCCCAATGCAGTCCTAGAAGGCCCTGGATTACATCCCGCCAGCAAGCGGACCCTTTGCCCAATGACTTGCATAAAGCTCAAGGATGATCACAGAAGACACACAAGTTCACAACTTGGGCTGCCTGCCGCTTCCCTCCTTGTCGTCCTCCTGGTCACTCTTCAAGCACAAGCTTATAATTTGACTTTTATTAGCTTCATCAGTTTAAAAAACCAATCCTCATCTTTGGTTTTTCCTCTCAGGAACCTCAGGAGGAAACTTTCCTAAAATTCCTAAATTTTGCTGCTCTGCTTAGCTCAATTGAATTAAATGTGCATCCAAATCAACTGCCAGACTGATGGCTAGTCCTTGAATTGAATGGGAAGAAATACATTTCAATAATAAGCAGATTTCACTAAGAAATCTACTGTGGGAGGAAATAAATTTTGCTAACAAGGATCCACCATTTTTTTTTTTTTTGGCTGAGAGGCATAATGGCTTCCAGCTCTCTCCCTGGAGCCTTCCTCCAGAGGAGTGGGTAAAGCCAGATCCAATTTTTTCTTTTTCTACTTAATACTTCTATCACTGAAAAAATAACTCTATTAAGAAACCCAGTGAAAGACTATCTATACCATAGCTTTCCAAACTGTGTGTTGCAACACAATACTGTGTCGCCTGCGGGCCCCAGGTGTGTTGCATCAAAACCCAGAAGCGCTGATGGCGCGCCGCCACCGCTGCGCATGGCCGCGCGCACGGCGGCGGCGGGCCATCAGCGCTTTCAGGTTTTCGTATGGCACACCAGGACACCGCTGCCACCACCACTGCGGCGCACGAAAACCCGGAAGTGTTGCAGCGGCGGCAGCGCTTCCAGGTTTTTGCGCACTGCCGCAGTGGCGGCGCTTCTGGGTTTTCGTGCGCCGCCGTTGGTGTGTTGCCAACGGGAAAAGTTTGGAAAGCCCTGATCTATACCTTACAACAATGTTTCTCAACCTTAGCAACTTTAAGTTGTCTGGACTTCAACTCCCAGAGTTCCCTAGCCAGCATGCTGGCTGGGGAATTCCGGGAGTTGAAGTCCAGGCATCTTAAAGTTGCTAAGGTTGAGAAACACTGCCTTACAAGATCTCTGCTGCTGATTTTAAGCAGACTGTTTCTGAGCAAAGAGAACTTCAGAGGAAAAATCTTAAACTAAAATATACTGATACCAAAAAATTCATTTGATCCATTTGGGTCTAAATAGAGACCATGGTTTCTTGCCCACCTCAGGAGTTAATGTCTGTAAACAAAGCATTACATTTAAACCTTAAGAATCAGAGTAGAAATGAAGGGTCTCACGTTGTTTTTAAAATTTCATTGCCATCTAACACTGTCTTTATTTTTATTTTAGAAGATTTGTATGGCCGCCCATCTTAAAACAACTCTGGGCAGCTCACAGCAATAAAGCTAGAAAATCATTTCCCCCAATTCAATCATGTCTGATTCTGGGACACTGCCTGGACAAGTCCCTGCAGTTTTCTTGGCAAGGTTTTTCAGAAGTGGTTTGCCATTGCTTCATTCCCAGGGCTGAGAGAGAGTGACTGGCCCAAGGTCACCCAGCTGGCTTTGTGCCTAAGGCGGGACTAGAACTCTCAGTCTCCTGATTTGCCATTGGCTCCTTCCTAGGGCTGAGAGAATGTGATTGGCTCAGGGTCACCCAGCCGGCTTTCATGCTAAGGCGGTCTAAGAACTCTCGGTCTCCTGGTTTCTAACCTGATGCCTTAACCACTAGACCAAACCATGAAAGCATATAAAAACTAAAAACCCGCCGCCTTGATCCACCTCCCAGGGTGCCCCAACAACTCTCTGCAGGCGCCACCACTCTACCCCAGTGCCTAGGTCAGAGCTTTCCAAACTTTTCATGTTGGTGACAAACTTTTTAGACATGCATCATTTCGCGACACGCTCTTACAGCAGGGCATCATTTCGCGACACACTCTTACAGCAGAGTACAAGGCAGGCACTAGGACCTGCGCGGAATCACAGCAGGTTTGGAGGCAGCAAGGAAGAAGGCAGGCACTAGGACCTGCGTGGAATCCTGGCAGGGCAGGTTTGGAGGCAGCCGGGCACAAGGCAGGCACTAGGACCTGCATGGAATCCTGGCAGGGTTCGGAGGCAGCAGCAGCCACGACACACCCAGACACTGCAGCCGACACACTAACGTGTCCTGACACACAGTTTGGAAAGCTCTGGCCTAGGTGAAGAGCCAGGTTTTAATGGCCTTCTGGAAGTCTAAGAGGGTGGGGGCCTGCCGGATGGCTGGGGGGGAGTGTACTCCATAAGGTAGGGGCAGCCACGGAAAAGCCACACTTCCTAGGTCCCACTAGATGGCAATGTTTCAGGGAAGGGACCTGGAGCACGCCCATCCTATCTGATCTAGTGGGATGGGGAGATACGCTCAGGAAGAGGAGGTCCTGCAAGTAACCTGGCCCTGTGTCACATAGGGCAGGGGTCCCCAACCTGTGGGCCGTGTCCCACTAGTGGGCCGCAGCCTGTTAGGAAGTGGGCCGCGGGGCTCCCGCCTGCAAACCCTGTCCCCCCCGGTGTGCGCGATTGGCTCCCGCCTGCAAACCCCGCCCCACCCCCGGTCCGTGGAAAAATTGTCTTCCACGACCAGTCCCTGGAGCCAAAAAGGTTGGGGACCGCTGATAGGGCTTTAAAGGTGATAACTAACACACTGAATTGCACCTGGAAAGCAACTGGGAACCAATGCAGCTTGCACAACAGGGGAGTAACGTGGATGAACTCAGAGGTGCCCAACACTGTGCACCCCACTGCATTCTGGACCAGTTGTAACTTCCGGGTGGTCTTCAAGGGCAGCCCCATGTACAGCACATTGCAATAATCCAAACGGGAAGTGACCAGGGCACGAGTGACCACAAGCAAGGCTTTGCTCATGAGCAGGGTCTTTGACAGTTTCCTGGTCCTCCGCTTGTGCAAATATAATAAACAAGAAAATTCAAGATGCCAATGCATGCATAATTGTTGTGAGCTGCCCAGAGTTGTTCAGAGTCGGGCGGCTCTTTGGCTAGCAACGGGCCCTTCCGGGTCCATCAAGACAGTGAGGTGATACCCCTCCACACAGTACCCCTATAATGCCATTACTAGATATGTGCAATTGTGTCAGCTTCTTCCTGTTTTGCCCAACAGTATGCACATGAAATAGGAGGAAATTGGGGTCTGGTGCAACTGTGTGTGTGTGTTTGTGTGGAGGGGAGACAACTTGCTCAACTGATGGCGTTACACTCCAGTCTGGAAGAACCCAACATCCAAAGCAGTTTTGAAAGAATGCCCGGTTAGATCCTTGCTGCAAGGGGGTTACAATCCCTAAAGATCCGTAATTTCATGCCAAAATTCATGCCACCTTCCTTCTTGTGCATTTGAAGCTGGTAGGAGCAGCTGGCTAAAAAGCAGCATAGGAGACAAAGCTTCTTCTTCTGCCCAACGGGTGAAGCACAGCCCAGGATTGTTACTGCCCACAGGAGGCCAAGAATAATGTGGACTGGCTGGGATGTCATTTGTACACAGAGATGATCCATGGACTGTGCAGCTAAAGGAAAAGATGGGTTTTGAAGCGGGATCAGGAGCTAGACTGAGCCAGGAACTTATTCAGACTTCCACAAGGATCATTTAGTCCAACCCTCCGCAGTGTACAAGAAAACGAGTTAGAATAATACAACCATAGTTGCTGTTTTAATTTTAAAATATGAAAAGCTGTGACCATGTCAAGAGGACAATTGAGGTCATGCAGATTGTATTTATTCACTGATGACTAATCAGTCACAATTAGTCTCTAAAAATCTGACAGACTTTCCAGGTTTCATCTCTTTCACAACTTCCTGAACCACTGAAATTGACCCTGTACCAAGCTTGCCAATTAATGTTTCATTGTTGGAACCTGCCAAGGAGATTGTGTTAACGGGTTTGCTCCTGACTACGTGTCTAATGCTCAAGGAGGGCCAGAAGAATTTCTGTTGGAATAACAACAGAAGATGGGGGTTCCTGGTAAGGTACCAGTCACTTCCCAGCATCAAATACCTTTGGCTGGGGGATGATGGGAGCCGTAGTCCAACACACCCGTTGGGCAACAGTTGGGGAAGGCTGACTATGACTTACTGTTCAGGCTGTCCTTCCGACGCGTCCCTCCGACTTTGCCATCACCGCCAATGCGTAGGAAGAAATGATTGGAGGAATAGAGACGCCGCCAGCGCACATCCCCTTCCAGGTGGTGGTAGCTCCGTGCGTGCCGGTGAACATCTGGCCAGGGACACGTGATGTCTGGCTGCCGAACTGAGTCTCTGGGTTCCCTGGCAGATGTGGCCAACAGAAGGGTCATCAAGGAGAAACCCAACGTGTAGCTGGTTAGGGGGTGCCACCAATCCATGGCCCTCTTGGCCGTGCACCAGAAGAATCTGTTCGGCTTCCAGAGGGGCAAAGACAACCATGTGGCTTCACGGTGTCAACCGGCAAGGGGCTTAGAATAAATCCACGGATCTTAGGGCTGTCACCACAAGGAGCCTCTTCCAGGTGGGGCCGTGGTGAAAGTCTTTAACCAAACAGGCAGGAGACTGCTTGGAATAGCTTGCCAGGCGCCTGGGCCAGAGTTCTCAGCGGGTGAAGACAGGAGCAGCATCAAACTTTCAGGGATTTGCTTGAGGTTCAGCCACTTGCACAGTCCTCTCCATCCTCAGGTGGCAGATTTAGCCCGGCTTTTCAGCTGAGATCGGTCTGGGGGCTCCAGGGAAGTGCTGAGAAGATCCTGACAGCTGAACCAGCTGAGCCGGAGAGAGACGAGAAGGTGCTGCCTAATCCTAGGTGGTTTTAGTATTGACACAAGAAGAAAAATGCACACCTATGTTTGTTTCCTCCTCCTGCCCAGAAAGGGGGATTGGCTGGATCTACCTCCAACCAATAGCGAACTCCCAAAGGCGGAGCAAAGTACAAGTACCTTCCATTCATAAATCTCTTTTGGAATCCTAGCTTATAGGCAAGAATGATGTGGATGTAGAGTTTCAGCTAACTGCAGTGCATCAAAGTTCACCCCACTGCTTTCACTAAAGGGATTCTCTAAAAAAGAGCGAAGGAATACTCTCAAGAAGATTGGTTTAAAAAACATTATACGACGAACAGAATATGGATGATCTGAATGTCAGAAGAGCCCCCGGAACAGACCACAGGGGATCTCTTTGTGCCAGCATTTTCTTTTACAAAAAGGGTTAGCCAGTTGCCTTTGGAGAGCTCACAGGCAAGAGCCTCCTTTGTTCTTTGTTGGCTAACATCTGCCATTCAGAGGTAGACTGCCCCCAGACATGGAGGTTCATCTGAGTAGGGCCCTCCTCCTCCTCCTCCACCACCATTAATTTCTCTGCTAACTTTTGCAAGTCATCTGGTTCGTACAACATGCAAAACCATTACATGTAGTGCAACTCCATTCACTGTGCTGAATTAATTATGGGGTACGACTTAGTGTAGGGGCGTGGTGGCTCAGCGGGTAAGACGCCAGGCTTGTCGATCAGAAGATTGCAAGTTCGGAGGTTCGAATCCCTAGCCCCACGTGACGGAGTGAGCTCCCGCACTAGCTCCAGCTCTTGCCAACCTAGCAATTCGAAAGCATGCAAATGCAAGTAGATGAATAGGTACCACTTCGGTGGGATGGTAACAGCGTTCCACGCGCGTCATGCCAGCCACATGACCGTGGAAGCGTCTTCGGACAACGCTGGCTCTTCGGCTAACAAACGGAGATGAGCACCGGCCCCTAGAGTCAGACACGACTGCACAAATGTGCGGGGGGAACCTTTACCTTTACTTACGACTTAGTGTGTTGTGTCAGCCCAGGCAATTGTGGCTTATTCAGGAAGCTCTGATTAAACAAAGCCTGACTGATGAGTGAACTAGGTTTCACATTCAAATGAGCTCACTGGTCAATTTTTAGCTAATAACTATCCCTCAGCCTAACCTTCCTCGCAGGATTGTTGTAAGGATATTTATGCTGCTTTAAGTGCCTGGAAAAAAAAAGCAGAATATCAACGCATCCATGAATAAACAGCTTAATTATTTTGCTTCCTTATTTGCATACTGGGGTTGAGGGTAGCTTGCAAAAATTCTGCCTTAGAGTCAGATGCTGTTATTCTTAAATTTCAGGCTGCGACTAAGAGAAAATAAGCAACAGGACTGCTGCAGTTTTCCTTGTATCCCCACCTTGCAAACTGGAGCTGAGACGGAGTCGTTTATGACAACCCTGCAATGCGGCACTAGATCACAGCGCTCAGCTTCACTGCTAAGAGCCCTGGAGTGACCCAAATCCCCAATTTCTCTCTCCTGAGCCACTTTAAAAGGGGAAAAAAAAGAAGAAGAGGAACCCCGATCTTTGTGGAATGTGGCCATTCCAGTCTGCTGCATTGTTTTAAGGTCACACTGACCCCGTTTGCTCCTAGAAGGGTGAGGGCACCACCCGGGAAAAATATCTCCCGTGTGCTGCGTTTGCAATCATTCCTGGGAGGAGAAGAAACAAGCTACGGGGCTTTGACGCAACCCAGATTGGTTTTGAAGCTGGAGTTAGCCTCCAGCATCAGCCTGGCAGAGTGATCTTTCAAGAGAAGCCGAAATGGAATTTGTTCTCTCCTGAGAAACAACATCCAAATGTTGAAAACGGCAACTTCATACTTTTGGTATGGATGGATTATCCACGTATAGCATGTAAGTCAGTGTTTCTCAAACTTGGCCACTTGAAGATGTGTGGACTTCAACTCCCAGAATTCCCCAGCTAGCCCTGCTGGCTGGGGAATTCTGGGAGTCGAAGTCCACACATCTTAAAGTGGCCAAGTTTGAGAAACACTGATGTAAGCGTATGTGTTATACCGACACAATACACCCAACCTCTCATCGTCTAAGGTGGGAATCGGGACTGAATATGAGTGACCACTTCTGAAGAGCGTAGAGAAAGGTGTTGGAAACAGGTTTTCAGCCCATCCATCAAACAGGTTCTGCGAATAAATTAAATCTGACCCACTTTCCATTTGATAAAAATAAGAATTTCGAAAGGGAAAAAGATACTTGTTTTTCCTTCTTTGATGTTTCAGTGTTCACAAGCAACCTGTCGCAGGAGGGGAACTTGGCAAGTATCTTAGGAGAGGCAGAATCCCTTCTAACTTCCTGCTACATTAATCCAAACCAAGGTCTCCTGGATTGACTGACGTAAACACTTTGAACACTTCACTGACTCTACTTGCTGTTCTCCTGAGCATGTGCAAAACACCGCGTCTTCTTGCTAAAGAAATATATATACATCCTTTTACTCTTGGGGTTTAGAACCGAAGCAAAATCTTTTAGGCTAGTTTTGGGAACCAACTCCTAGACGGCAGAATGACAGTGCTTAGCGGAGAATTATCTACATTCCAGCCGGTTGACAACATTTCTTTAAAATCACAAACTATTTGGCAACAATTCTGAGTGGTGATTTCATTTTCTATTTTGGGCTTCCTTGTTGCATTTCACCTGTCTGGAACTGTGTCACCACAGCCTCACTCCTGCTTAACTTGTTGGCATCCCACAAGTGTTGCAAGATCGGGGCTGTTTTTCACCACAGATATTTTTCTGGACCTTTTTATATTCCATCTGGTTCCCACCCACCCCCCTGACTTCAAAACAAAACTTTTTAGCTTAGGACTTCCTGCCATGGTGCCTATAGACCAGTGTTTCTCAAGCTTGGCAACTTTGAGATATGTGGACTTCAAGTCTCAGAATTCCCCAGCCAGCCTGCATTACCACAATGGCAGCCACTTTGTGAAAGGCCAGCCCCCTATGTGGTAGCCATGATGCCCCTACAAGACCCTCAAAATCCCTAACTTGCTTACTGGGCTAAAAGATTGGGAGCCCTGTTCTCAAGAGAAGCTGCCAGAGTAGTAAGTTGATGGGGAATTCTGGGAGTTGAAGTCCATATATCTTAAAGTTGCCATGGTTGAGAAACATTGCTATAGACACTAGTCTACCTGGGGCATCTCCTTTGGGGTCCCCCAGCCTCACTACCTGGTTATTGAACCAACCTATTTATTAAGTAAACAAATGAGCTCAGTTAGCCTAATATGCTAAGCCACCCCCTCCCCCAAAAAACCACCCTAACCAAGTTTAACACTAATCGAGCTTGGTACATTGTGCGAACGCAACTACTAGGTCTTTTAGTGCCTTGTTTTAATCAGACTGACATTTTAGATGTTTGAAAAAGACTATTTTAATTTTTTGAAAAACAGGGAGGAGGAGGAAACTAGCATGTGAAGGCAAAGATTTTTATTTCTAGTTATGCTTTGGGATTATTACAGATTATGTGGAATCCAGACATATTTATTGAAGTGCTAGGTAACTACTGTGTAGTACTTTGTTAGGGGATGTGCCAGTCTGCGCGCGCACACACACGCACACACATAACAAGCTAAGCTAGGAACATCCTGGGACTAGCGCAGGAACCCTCCTGTTAAAGCAGTTTCTCAACCTTGGCAACTTTCAGCTGTCTGGACTTCAACTCCCAGAATTCCCCAGCCAGTCAGCTGGCAGGGGAATTCTGGGAGTTGAAGTCCAGACAGCTTAAAGTTGCCAAGGTTGAGAAACACTGTGTTAAAGGGATGTTTAACTGTCACGGCAGCCACCACAGCAGGCCTTTTATAAAATGCCCAGCCCCTCTCGGTGGCCAGCTGCTCCGGCCTCAGCACTTTGAATAAACCCACCAACCCCAGGGCAGTGTGGCCCTTGGCTTTAATGTTTTTCACCAAAGGAAAGAGGCTGTGATGGTTAGTCAGCCAATTTCCACAGTTCCACAGTGTATTTGTTCCTCCTGTTCAACTTTTCAATTCATTTCCTGAATCCTTCCTAACAGTTCCTGGGAGGGTTGAGGAACAAACTTATAGAGACAAACAGGACTTTGCATATTTTTGCCAGCTCATCCTCAGCTGGCTCAGCAAAAGTCAAGTTTTACAAACAGGAAGGACTCACTCTATCTGTCCTTCTATTATTCCTTTCCAAACTATTTGATGGCCCTGGGAGTGAGCAGCACGGATTTCTCTTTCCTTTGGATTTTTTTCTCGCATCTCACTGAAGCTCCTTCTGGGGTGGGGAGTGGTATCAAAAAAGGCAAGATGCCCCACCCTCCGCAGATGCCCTTGACTGTTTCCACCTTGGATGTCTTTCCCATGTTGAGGTGGAGATTTGCAAAAAAGTTGTCTCACTATTTCCAGGGTTGTCATTGATAAGATCCTCTAGCACAGTGGTTCTCCAGGTGTGGTTTGGGGACCCCTGAGGGTCCCCAAGGCCCTTTCAGGGTGTCCACAAAGTCAAATCAATACATCTTTTAAAATTTCTCATCTTTAATTTCTAATACAGTAAAATTGATAGAAATAACCCACATAAACCAAAGCTCTTTGGGGTCATCAATCATTTTTAAGAATGTAAAGGGGTCCTGAGACCAAAATGTTTGGCAACCGTTGCTCTACCATCATTCAGCCATTCCTGAGGGAACAAACTACTGTACTAAGGAAAACAGGCCTTGCCTATTGCCCCAAGAATGGCAGGATGGTGCTTTTTTGTTGTTGTTGTTCAGTCGTTTAGTCGTGTCCGACTCTTCGTGACCTCATGGACCATAGCATGCCAGGCCTTCCTGTCCTCCACTGTCTCTCGGAGTTTACTCAAATTCATGTTCATTACATTGGTGATGCTATCTAACCATCTCATCCTCTGCCGTCCCCTTCTCCTTTTGCCTTCAGTCTTTCCCAGCATCAGGGTCTTTTCCAGTGAGTCCTCTCTTCGCATTAGGTGGCCAAAGTATTTGAGCTTCAGCTTCAGCATCTGTCCTTCCAATGAGCAGTCAGGGTTGATTTCCTTTAGGATTGACTGATTTGACCACCTTGCAGTCCAAGGGACTCTCAAGAGTCTTCTCCAGCACCACAGCTCGAAAGCATCAATTCTTCGTCGCTCAGCCTTCCTTATGGTCCAACTCTCACAGCCATACATTACTACTGGGAAAACCATAGCTTTAACTATACGGACCTTTGTCGGCAAGGTGATGTCTCTGCTTTTTAATATGCTGTCTAGGTTTGCCGTAGCTTTCCTCCCAAGGAGCAAGCGTCTTTTAATTTCATGGCTGCAGTCACCGTCTGCGGTGATCTTGGAGCCCAAGAGAATAAATCTGTCACTGCTTCCATTTCTTTAAGATGCTGTACATCATTCCCATGGAAATATCTCTCTAATACAGACTCAGTATGGTCACTACCCAGACAAGCTTACAGAGTGTACTATGAAAAGCCTGTATTTTAAGCGTTCATTCTGCTTACAGTAGAATATTGGCCATAATGATAATTTCTACATGTTCATTTTCGGCTTAAATAGTAAGGCAGATTAATATGTTGCAAATGATTTTGCCCTGCTCTTCATAGCTCAGCTTTTGGTGCATCTGGCACACCAGTTGCTTGGTCTACAGCTCTGGAGGGTTCTCCACAGCCAAGGAATATTATAGAATCCTGTTTAATAAAAATATGTTATCCCATTGCTGGCTGGGTCTTTGGTGTGGATAGCTGAGCTTTCAACAGCCCTCTAGGATTGTTATTGTCATTGTCATTGTCGTCGTTGTCATCATCATCATCTTTCTCCTACAGCAGGCTGGGACTGAGAATGGATGACAACACCAATGTATTGTCGAAGGCTTTCACGGCCGGAGTTCAATGGCTGTTGTGGGTCTTCCGGGCTGTGTGGCCGTGTTCTGGAAGTTGTGGTTCCTAACGTTTCGCCAGCATCTGTGGCCAGCATCTTCAGAGGGCAGGAGCACAGATAGAATCAAAATCAGAGATTTTGATTCTATCTGTGCTCCTGCCCTCTGAAGATGCTGGCCACAGATGCTGGCGAAACGTTAGGAACCACAACTTCCAGAACACGGCCACACAGCCCGGAAGACCCACAACAGCCACCGATGACAACACCCCTCCAGTGTAGGTCACTGCTAACACTGGTTAATAGCTGCATCTGGGTTGCATTTCCAGTCATAAACTGCTTCTGCCAAAATTTCCTCAGATTGTAGCTATCACCCCCTGGGTGACTTTGGGCCTCCTTCAGCCTAATCTACCTTGCAGGGTTGTTGTGTGGAAAAAATGAGAGAAGGAAACATGCTGCTTTGAACTCCTGAAGGAAAGGTGGGCTATAAATCTTCAAATAATAAATAAGTAAGGGGGGGCAGGTTGGAGGAGGCTGATTTAAACACAAGCATAATAATCACAGTAACTCTTCAAAACAAGAGTCATTGGTGATGATACAAACATCCTGGTAAGCCAAGGAATTAATGCCCGATGTGGAGTAAACAGCACAGGTAAGTCAAGGAACTAATGTGTGTTGTAGTATAAACAACAAACAACAGAGAGAGAGGATTTATCCCATTCTAGTTTGCCTGGATCAGTGCCCACTTTGAATATTGTACCCAATATTGGGCACCACAAATCAGAGAAACTGGAATAGGTTTAGAGGGATCAGCAGGCTGGAAACTCAGGTGTATCAGGAAAGACTGAAGGGACCAGTTATGTTCTAAAGTTCTTTTTTTTCTCAAGGCTAAATACTAGAAGACCTGAAGGATCATCTTGAGGACTGATCACCCTGGAGAAAATCTCCCTATCAGTCAACACCATCTTGATGGATCATCATCATCATCATCATCATAAATATGATAGCTTTCTCTATCTCTCAAAAGGAGAAATTCAAAGAAGGCTACAATATTGGAAACAGAATAATGGATTTAAGTTATGAGGCAGCAGATCCCAATTAAATGTTAGTCAACATTTCAGAGCAGTTTCATAATGGTACTCAATATCAAGGAGAGCATGGGCTGGATGTGTTCTAGGTCTAGGAGACCGAACAGTTGTCTGTTTCTTTAAATTAGATTCCTAAAATGAGCAGGGGATTGGTTTCAATAGCCCCATCCAATTTTAGGATTTGTTAATTGTGGCCTGGATTGAGAAAAGGGTGGGGGTGGAGTTAATCCTAGAAGAATAGAGATGAATAATCTCAGAGAAGCCAAGTTTTATTCATTTTTACCCCACATTCCCACCACCAACACACACCCAAGGCAGCAAACAATAAATAAAAGGTTAAAAGACACAATTAAAAATACAATCATAATTAAAAATAACACCTATCATTCAAATTATTTTAGACACTAATAAGCAGTTTATGTATGTGTGTGCATGCATGTTTATGCATGTATGTATGTATGTGTGCGTATGTGCATATATACACACACACATAAACACACACACATCCTATCAGCAGAAAGTTAACCACAAGGGAATTAGGATTTTCATCTGGGTTAGTTAATCTGACCCAGTGTTTCTCAATCTTGGCAACTTTAAGATGTGGGGACTTCAACTCCCAGAATTCCCCAGCCAGCCCTAAGCTATGGGTTGTTTTAATCACGAATTTCTGAATAAACCACAACTGGCTGGGATTCCGCAGTTGATTAAACCAACCCAAACAAATCCCATTAAGTGGTGGCCCCAATATAAGAAGCGAGTCCTGAAGACTTTCAGCAGAATTATTATGGCGCATATGTTTGTGAGCCAGAATCCTCACACCTGGTACGTTATGCTGTGTTGGCAGGTTTATTTATACAAAGCTCAAATGTAAGCAATGAAGTCAGGCAAAAATGAAATGCATAAACCACTGCTAGTTATAATTAAAAGTAAATGTATGTAGAATAGGTGCAGTGATCTGTCACAACAAGAGTAATTGGTGATCATCCCTACCAAGCCTTTGGAACTCCCTGCTAAGTTAGGTCAGATCAGTTTCTCAACCTTAGCAACTTGAAGATGTGTGGACTTCAACTCCTAGAATTCCCCAGCCAGCATAGCATATACAGCATAGCATAGCCGGCTGGGGAATTCTGGGAGTTGAAGTCCACACACCTTCAAGTTGCTAAAGCTGAGAAACACTGGTCTATAGTACTCCTAAATCAGGGGTGTCCGCAGGAGCTCACCCCTTACGTCAGAATGATGAAAGCAGCATTGTGCCGTCACGTTGCAAGCTCCGCCCCTTCTGGGCATGCGAGCAACATTGCAGCGCACGTAGAAAAAGGGTGGGACTGACATGGCAATATTGTGACGCTATGGGGCTTGGTGGCTCAGCGGGTAAGACATCAGGCTTGTCGATCGGAAGGTCGCAAGTTCGGAGGTTCGAATCCCTAGCCCCGTGTGACGGAGTGAGCTCTCGCACTAGCCCCAGCTCTTGCCAACCTAGCAATTTGAAAGCATGCAAATGCAAGTAGATTAATAGGTACCACTTCGGTGGGATGGTAACAGCGTTCCGTGCGCATCATGCCGGCCACATGACCGCGGAAACGTCTTCGGACAACGCTGGCTCTTCGGCTAACAAACGGAGATGAGCACCAGCCCCTAGAGTCGGACACGACTGCACAAATGTGCGGGGGGAACCTTTACCTTTTACTGACGTCATACCCCCTCCCTCCGTGTGTCCTAAATCCTTCTCAGGTGCACGGCTGCTAGCCCAAGTCTCCTGTGCCAATTCCCACAATACCCAGGCAGAAACCCTGCTGTTGGAGACATCAGCACTTAACTACATTTGGAGTCTCCCCTTCCTCCAGGGCCGCAACTGGTGGGAGGGGGCAAGCAGGGCATGTGTCCCGGGCGCCGCGCTGGGTGGGGGTGCCAAAATGACAAAATAACCCATGGGGGGGCATGGAATCCATGTTTGCCCTGGGTGACACAGACCCTAGTTCCGTTCCTGCCTTCCTCCCACCTTTAGGTATTGTTCCACCCCGTGACCCATAAAGGTAGAGGTAAAGGTTTCCCCTGCACAGTCGTGTCCGACTCTAGGGGCCGGTGCTCATCTCCATTTCTTAGCCGAAGAGCCAGCGCTGTCCGAAGACGCTTCCACCATCATGTGGCCGGCATGACACGCTGTTACCTTTCCCACCGAAGTGGTACCTATTAATCTACTTGCATTTGCATGCTTTCGAATTGCTAGGTTGGCAAGAGCTGGGGCGAGTGTGGGAGCTCACTCCGTCACGCGGCACTTGGGTCTCGAACCGCCGAACTTGTGACCTTCCCATCGACAAGCTTGGCGTTGTGACTCATACAATTAGGTAATTTCTAATTGTGCACAAGAAAAATAAACAAATGTAACTTTCAGGCACTCCTTTCATTACAATTAGACAAAAGCTTGACCTAAACATTGTGCAAGTGATGTCGATCCTGATAAGAGTATCGTCTCTTCAGGAAGTTTTGTTAGTTTTTGGTAAATCTATGTTCCCTTCACCGATCCATCATGATAAAGTCGAATGCGAAGAATGAATGGAGAGATAAAGGAAGACCCAGCACAGTGTAGTTATACTGCGCTTGCGCTTTGCACAAAGTGAGGTACGTAATGGTCCTTTCTTCCGCCCCACTTCAGTTCTTGCGCGTGCGCAGTATCACGGTAAAGGAAGAAAGGAGAGGCGGAGGAAGGGAATTCATTTTGTGCGCCCGTGTCTTTAAATTCTCCTCCTCCTTCTCCTCCCTCGCGCGTGCGCAATCTCTCTCCCTTCTCTCTCGCGCTCTCTTCGCACATGCCCAGTACTGCTCACAAGTCGCTTGCCTTATACGTCATCTCCCGGAGCCGTCCCGGGGTTTTCTTCGCACTTGCGCGGCAGCCTTGTGAGCGAGCGCCATGGACGACGAAGAAGAGACGTATCGATTATGGAAAATCCGGAAAACGATTATGCAGGTCAGGAGAAGAAGGAAGAAGGATGGGCCCTGGAAGTGGGGCAGGGCAGGGCGCTTGTGTGGGCACACACAGATGGCAGGGTTTGGCATTCTGACCTCAACGTCAGAAGGAGAAATGCCGTCTATGAAACCCGTTCTCTTTATTTTATATTTTTCTTAATATGCTTCGGTTTTCCCAAATTATATACAGCATGTTTAAATATTTGTTTTATTTTGATAGTTTTAAAACAGGTAGTTGTTAATTTTTCTGACTTATTTGCAATAGAAATATATTGTGCTTTCAGCAGAGCTACAAAATTATTATATTAACTAAAAAAAAAGGAATGATAGTGACTTTGTAATAAAGCTGTAAGTTTTGGATGGGGCAAGTCAGAATCTGGAGCAGCCGGTGCCACAGCAGGTAACAGTAGCACTAGTCACTTTTGGAAGATCTCGGAAAAGTAAAATCAGATCAAGGACTATTAAATAATCCTAGAGCTGTAGGCTAGATTAGGAAAATGAAAAACAGCCTGGATGAAGATAAAGGCAAACCATTTCCATATTGTTGCCAAGAAAACTACATTGATGCATCCATATACAGTACTTATCAGGAGTCAAACTTGATTCAAGGGAGACTATATATTTATCTTACTTGAGTGAGAGTGTTTGGGCAAAAAGGGAGAGGAAATGTAGAAGGAATAGTGGGCGATCTCAAAGTTGGCATATTTAGATTGCTGGCAAAGTCAGTCCGCATCTGGAGATTGCTATATTGGAGAAAGTTGTCTTAGAACAACTTTGTATAGATTCTTAAATGAATGGTTCACTATTTTGCCTCTACACTTGCATTCTTCAGTACAGTATTACATCAGTATTTAAATGCACCTTTTTTTGTATTTAAATCAGCTGTGCCATGATCGAGGCTACTTGGTGACACAGGATGAATTGGATCAGACTCTGGAAGAGTTCAAAGCCCAGTTTGGCGATAAGCCCAGTGAAGGGCGTCCTCGGCGTACTGATCTCACAGTGTTGGTGGCCCACAACGATGATCCTACTGATCAGATGTTTGTCTTTTTCCCAGGTGATTATATTAAACAAAATAGATTTCGTTATCACCTCCAGGAACCTGTTTGATTGCATCTTCATTCATTCTGCTTTCTTTTCCTGAATTAATTCAACAATATTTTTATTCAGGTTTTGTTTCTTCTTCTTTCTTGTCTTGCAGTTTGGGTTCCTAAGAGCCAATCTTTTCTTTTAAGATCTAGAATGAATTTTCCCATATCTCCTCATCAGTTCTTTCTGCTAGCTGACTTTTACCATCTTTGTGTCTTAAGGAAATATAGCTGGCTTCTATTGTATTGTGTAGGGGCGTGGTGGTTCAGCGGGTTAGACGCCAGGCTTGTCGATCGGAAGATTGCAAGTTCGGAGGTTCGAATCCCTGGTCCCGCGTGACGGAGTGAGCTCCCGCACTAGCCCCAGCTCTTGCCAACCTAGCAATTCGAAAGCATGCAAATGCAAGTAGATTAATAGGTACCACTTTGGTGGGTAGCTAACAGCGTGCGTCATGCCGGCCACATGACCGTGGAAGCGTCTTTGGACAACGCTGGCTCTTTGGCTAACAAACAGAGATGAGCACTGGCCCCTAGAGCAGGGCTTTCCAAAGTTTTCCCGCGGCGACACACCAACGGCGGTTGGTGTGTCGCCGTCGGAAAATCCGGAAGTGCCGCCGTTACGGCAGCGTGCAGAAACCCGGAAGCGCAGCTGCCGCTTTCAGTTTTTGCACGCCGCCGTTGGTGTGTCGCCGCGGGAAAACCCGGAAGCGCTGATGATGATCAGCGCTTCCGGGTTGTGTGGCGACACACCAGACTGTGTGTGGCGACACACTTTTGTGTCACGACACACAGTTTGGAAAGCTCTGCCCTAGAGTCAGACACGACTGCACAAATGTGTGGGGGGAACCTTTACCTTTTTATTGTATTGTGTATTTTTAGTTGTACTATGCCATTTAGTTGAATGGACTAAAGTTGACATCTGGTGTTTGCCTGTTATTAAATGCAACAGTGAAAATGGCACATTAACTTTTTTATTCACTGTAATGTCATCTTTTAGCGAGGCAGAAATGAGAATAGTTTGACCAATACACTTGTAGCAGAAAGGATATTTTTAGCAGGGTAGTAAAATTATTCTGATGGTAACAACTGTTTCATGATGGAGTTCATTATTCCTGAAGGTGGTGGCATGTCCTTTGAAAAAAAAATTAAAGGTCAGTTAGTGACCAAGCAGAAATTTTATGCCATTAACAGGGGATTAGACATTATTTAATTTTCTTTTTTAAAAAGTTTACATAATGGATAAAATGTTCTCATAATATTTATAAGAATAATACATGAGATTTGGTACTGATAACTTTAATGTTCCATAGCCATACTAATTTCTCAACTAAAACAGCTTTTAAAGTACATAAAAATGCATGGTATTTAATTAGTTTAACTGATCAAATGCTTAACCCTCTTTCTGTTGTTTAGGATTATGTGGTGGGCCAATGACACAACTATTCTGCCACTCACTACTGGAAATTATATTTGGCTAAAATTCCAGCCTCTGAAATTATGTTTGTTTGGAACAATGTGGGCTTCAAGCTTCCTGCTTTACTTTTAAACCATTTAATTCATTTATTATTAAACAAGAGCTTAGATTCTAATCCTGCAGCAGATGCCAGGCCTAATGAACAAGGTATTTTACTTCATGGTGATTCTCTACAAACAAACAAAACAAAAATCTCTTTTCAGAGGAACCAAAAGTTGGGATTAAGACCATCAAGATGTACTGCCAGCGAATGCAAGAGGAAAACATTACCCGGGCCCTGATTGTGGTGCAACAAGGCATGACTCCATCTGCCAAACAGGTACCCGACACTAAATGGGCAGAAGGAATGTTGATATAATCTCATTGCTGGCTAAGGGATTTTGACCTTTAACTTTCAGGGGGCAGTCTATCAGGGGAGGGCTATGTCCCAAAGCGTTTGTTCTAATAGAGAGCGTCATTCAAATTAGAAAGTTCTCAGAGTATTGGTCATAGAAGTCTGTTTCCCAACAATCTTGATTCTAATATTTAAAAGTGTGCACATTTCTCACCTTTATGGATGCCAGCATACCACTGAATAGCTCATCCACAGGCTTGAATTCTGTATTCTCCTTTGTTTGAGCTTTAATGTGCCAGTAAGAGGATTGCAATTTCTCTTCTTTTCCCCTCAAGTCTCTCCCTTGGGAGCTCTTAAGTATTGAAGTCCCTTTCTTAATCTACAGCCCAGTCTGCTGCATTAACGTCTCTTCTTTCCCTCTCTCTTTTAGTCTCTAGTAGACATGGCACCCAAGTACATCCTTGAACAATTCCTTCAGCAGGAACTGCTGATCAACATCACTGAACATGAGGTGAGGAAGGAAGAGAGAATATTCTTTTGTGGGACATTGGTCGGTCTGTGAGAAGTGCAGCGGGAGGGACAATATAAACTCTGGAGTCCTTGGTGCTCTCTGAGCCTTGTTGTTTTCTTGTAGACGTTTCATTGCCAGGCTAGGCAACATTTTCAGTGCTAAAAGGGAGTGGAACTTGCTCTCTGTTTATATACCATGGCTTGTCCTGCCTGTGTTGGTGGGGGTGTTGTACTCTCCTTAGTAGTACCTTGATTGGGTTGTTGTGTGCTGCTTGGTTGATTGACTGAGTTAATAGTTCCTTGATTAGGGTCTATTGTGTTGTTTGATTGCTCCTCTGGTGCTAATCTTGCTGTTAATCTTTGCATATCTTGTTGTTGATTGCTGGCCAAGAGGTGTTCTGGTCTTCTGGCTTTTCTATTGTCTCTTATGAATGGTATGTAAATGTTGTTTACCTCTATTTGTCTGTTGATGGCTGCTTTGTCTGAGTGCCAAGCTTCTAGGATCTCTAGCATTTTTGGATTTGGCTTGGTTTAATATGCTCACAGTTTCCCAGTTGAAAGTATGGTTAAGTCTGTCCATGTGTTGTGAGATTAAGGAGTTTTCATCATGCCTTCTGACTGCTAGTTGGTGTTCATGGATGCGTTCTGCTAGTCTTCTGCCAGTCTGTCCTACATAGTGGCTGTTACTGTCCTTACACTGTATGTTGTAGATAACCCCTAGCTCCTCTTGTGGGAGGTAGGATTATTGCTTTGGTAGTGGAGCAGTTGGTTAGTGTGGGTAGATTTCCGGTAGACTTGTGTTTCTAGAATGCCATCATTTCTTCTACTGATGAGGATGTCCAAGAAGGGTAGTGTGTTGTTGTTTTCTTCTTCCCTTGTGAATTTTATTACTTTGAAGATGTTGTTGATGGCTTCATGTGTTTCCTCCAGTTGATCCTTTTTTATTATGACAAAGGTGTCGTCTACATACCGGATCCATACTTTGGGTTGTATGTGTGGGAGTGCTTTCCTTTCTAGACGTTGCATTACTATCTCTGCTATGAGTCCTGAGAGTGGTGATCCCATAGGTGTTCCTTTGATTTGTTGGTATATTTGTCCGTCAAACAAAGTAGGTGGTGAGGCAGAGGTTGATGAGGTCCATGATTCTGGGTATTTTGATCTTGGTGTATCTAGTCAGGTCAGGTGTGTTACGTAGAGCTGCTGCCATGGATTCAATCGCTAGTGCTTGGTCTATGGATGTAAAGAGTGCAGTGACATCAAATGACACCATAATTTCATCTTCATCTATTTTTAGGTCTTTGATTTTCTGGAGGCACTGTAGTGGGGAGTTGATAGAGTATTTGCTCTCCTCTGTGAGATGCCCAAGTTTTCTTGTAAGTTCTTTAGCTATGTTGTATGTGGGGGTCCCTGGTAATGATACAATAGGACGGAGTGGTATGTCAGGCTTGTGTATTTTGGGGCGTCCGTAGAAGCGTGGGATGATGGGTCCACTGCTTTTCATCCGCCTCTGTTCTTCTTTACTGATTTGACCTTTCTTGGTTAGGTCGTTGAGGATTCTTTTGACCTGGTTGTCCAGTTTCTGTATCAGATTGGTGTTTACTGGGGTGTAGGTTTCTTTGTCCTCAAGTAAATCTTTGGCTTTTTGTATATATTGTGATCTGTCCATAATGACAGTGGTGCGGCCTTTGTCTGCTGGGAGGATGATGATATTTTGGTCCATCTTTAGGTTTTTGAGGGCTGCTCTGTCTTCTGCTTTCAGTTGGTTCTGTTTCCATGTCCTTCTGGTTTGTGGTATGATTATCTGTCTTACATTCTCTTGGGTTTCTGTAGTAAGTCCTGTAGTTTTCAATGCTGCTTCAAAAGCTGCAAAGAATTCTACTTTATATGCCTCCTCTGTGTTATAATTGAGGCCTCTCTGTAAGCTTCTGTGTTCTGTAGTGGATAATGGGTGGCTGGACATGTTGACCGCCCGTTCCTGTTCCTGTACTTCTTTGTTTCTGGGGTTTAATTTAAGTAGTTTAGTTTGAAGTTTAGCTTTCCTTTTTTCTGCTTGTCTCAGTGATGTGGTCTTGATTGTAGTAGTCAGCATATTGATATGTTCAGGAGTCATAGTCTGTTCTAGTTGTTCTTTGAGGTAGGCGTCCATGATCATTAGCTGTATCATTTTTCGCCCACTTTGTTGCGCAATCTTCCATCCAGCTGTGCAGTTGATTGGAGGTTTGTATCTGACACTGGCATATAAACTCTATTCTCATTCAATTCACAAGAGCTGTTTCTGTGGCTGTTTGCCTGGAAGAGTTTTCTGTGCATAGTAGAAATCTAGCTATTTCCATATTGTGTTTTCATTCTTTTCTTTCTTTTTGCCACTACAGCTGGTTCCAGAACATGTTGTAATGACCAAAGAAGAAGTGACAGAATTACTGGCCAGATAGTATCTTTTTTCCTTCATATTTACTGTTCTGAGTATCTTCCTCCATTTTCTGCTTGTTCTGAGTTGGGTTGCTGTTCTCTTTCAGATATCAGACAGGGGTTGAATTATCTAGCATTACCCTTTGTTAAGAGGAAGCTATTTCCAGGTAAATATATCTAGGATTTTAGCATCAATATGGGGTTGAAATGATAGTCTAGTCCTCTTGAATTTGGGTTTGGACAGGGCATATAAAACTAGAAGTGTAATTGACATGGGAGTAAGCCCAATGTATGAGTAGCATGCATTCTATTGCCTGAAAACAGCTCCATTGACTTGCATTAGTCTTCATGGCTCAGATCGTAAACCTGGGTTAACAAAATGCATTTGCTGTTCACCCAACATATTAAGTGCATTATTTATTTATCATATGGCACATTCACATCGCGTTACAATAAAAAACATAGAGCATAAGAAATATGAAATATAAAATATAGACAGGAAAATTACAAACGTATGTCTAGGTTTCAAATATAGTTTTTTGCTTCAGTTGTCACAGCCAGGAAGTCAGCAAAATCTCCATTGTAGGCTTGGTTTTGACACTCTGTCACTATATGTTGGATAGTTTGTTTTTCGGCCCCACAGTCACAATTCGATGATGTTGTTTTGCCCCATTTATAAAGGGCATCTGCACATCTACCATGACCCGTGCGAATTCGGTTCAAGGTTGTCCATATCGCACGGGGCTGGTCAAATCCAGGTGGTTTTTTTATTATAGTAAGTGCAAATAAATGGTTTAAAGTGAAGTTTTGATTCACTCACAATGCTAAAACGGGCCCTGGATTTCTATGTGTCACAAATTACCAACTTTAATTAGCTTAAGCTAGCAGGTTGTGTGAAACCAGCCAAAATATGCTGTGGTCTTGGTAGAGGAGGAAAAAAAAGTTGTCCTGTTTTTATATGTTTCATGAAGTTTTTCCTTTAACGGCTGTTATCAGTAAACTGAGGGAGAATCAGCTTCCAAGAATACAAGCTGGAGATCCTGTAGCTCGCTATTTTGGAATCAAACGAGGCCAGGTAAGGAGCAGAGAAAGGAAGGCTGAGAATGTGTCATCTCCCAATGGATTTGACAAAATTATGGAGGGTTGCAAGTGGCAATAAATCCAGATATCTAAATGGAAGCTCAGGAAGTCTGATGCTGAGAGAAAACTACAGAGAGGGCTGTTTTTGGCTTATGTATTTCTCAGAGGCATCTACTTGGGTTAAATGGACTTTTAGTATAGTCTACTTGGGCTCTTGCTAGATCATGTTTTTTCTGAGTGCTTCTCTAAATCCACAGGGCTCTCTAATGCTTTGGTTTCAAATGGGGCTATCCTTGAAGAGTATCCGGAAGCTTCAGCTGGTCCAGAATGCAGCTGCATGCGCAGTTATTGGTACCAATCAAAGAGAATATTTGTAGCTCAGGGTTGAACTGTGGAGTCCTTGGTGCTCCCAGATAGGCAAAGATTAACACCAAGATTAGCACCAGAGGAGCAATCAAACAACACAATAGACCCTAATCAAGGAACTATTAACTCAGTCAATCAACCAAGCAGCAAACAACAGCCCAACCAAGGAACTACCAAGGAGAGAACAACACGCCCACCAACACAAGCAGGACAAGCCATGGTATATAAACAAGAGAGCAAGTCCCACTCCCTTTTCGCAATGAAGATGTTGCCTAGCCTGGCAATGAAACGTCTGCAAGAAAACAACAAGGCTCAGAGAGCACCAAGGACTCCACAGTTATTGGTGCCCAAGATCGGCACATGTGACACCTCTGCTGCGCCAGCTGCATTGGGTGCCAGTTTGTTTCCGGGTCCAATTCAAGGTGTTGGTTATCACCTTTAAAGCCCTACATGGCATGGGACCAGGTTACCTGAGGGACCGTCTCATCCCCATAACGTCGAACCGTCCCACTCGGTCATGCAGAGAGGGCATGCTGCAGACCCCGTCAGGGAATTTCACTTGGCGGGGTCCAGGAGGCGGGCCTTTTCTGCAGTGGCGCCTGCCCTCTGGAACATTCTACCCCCGGAGGTGAGGCAGGCCCACTTGCTCCCGGCCTTCCGGAAGAACTTGAAGACCTGGGAAGGGTAACGGTTCCTCCTGGGGATGGCTGGCACCATAGAGACCTCTTTTAAACATGATCTAACCACCCCTTGGATTTTATATTTAACTTATTTTTTACTTGTATAGTGTTTGTATTGTATTTTAATTGCTGATTTCATTGTAAACCGCCCAGAGTCCCCCCTTCGGGGGAGATGGGCAGTTATAGAAATTGGAAAAATAAATAAATAAACTTCAGAAAGGGGTTTTGAAGCAATTTGGGGTGTGAAAGTAGCACGGGTCTACAACTCTTTAATGCCATACAATTCTGGGAAAAGATGCATCTGCAGATCATTTATTGCAGATAAAGCTTGTTCCTTTGTGCGCTCTGAAGCACCTTGTTGGAATCGAATCTGAAGCGCTATAGAGCCCTGTAAATCAGACTTTATATTACGACTCTAGTAAGGTTCAGAGAAATGTGGAGACAGTCAGTCAGTGGCTAAAAAAATGGGATCTCTCTTTAGACAGATAACCTGCTTCTGACAAACACAATATGGCAAGACTATTACCAGGAAGGTTACATTGTTCTTGCAAAAATGATACTGAGCTTAGGTGGACCAAATTGTTTTTGCCTTTGTAAACTTGGATACAGAAAAAAAATCACTGCCCATTTACTGTACTCCATTTATTTTGTTCTCCAGGAATAGCCTTTCTTGACTTTTAACCTGCCAGAGGAAAATATTTCTTCTTTAGATTAAAAATATGCTTTTGAGAAGGATCATAACTGTCCTAAAATTGGTTCCTAAGTATTTGGAAAGACACCCCCCTCCCTGATGGGAATATGATACTGAGCTTAAATGTCTGTTTGAGATCAGAGTACATACTAGAGAGAGAGAGAAAAAAAGATCTACTGAAAAGAGTAATGGAGCCAGAAAATAAATCTCTGGTGTTGAATTAGGGAACTTGGTGCCTGTCCTTTTAGCCATGATGGCTTGGGGCTGGTGGGAATTCTAAGGCATCCAGAGGGCACCAGATGGTTATCCTGGGCCCTGCCAACTCTAGCAACACTTTAAAAGGTATCTCCTCTCCCACCATAGCAGGATTTAGAAACCCTAGAAAAAGAGTTGTATTAAATTAATAGAGGGGTTGGAGTGTTTAAATACTGGTTTACTGCCTCTGGGTATGGAAGCCCAGCCTTCCCCAGCCTGGCATCTTACAAACGTCTTGGACCTCACCTGCAACAAATGTCAGTCAATGCTGTATGAAAATTGAAATACCTGGAGCGGCCAGGTTGGAGAAGGGTGAACTAGTCTGATCGGTAGAACAGATTGCGTGAAGAAGTCCTGAACTGTTGGCTCTCCATCAGCCATTTTACAGGGATTGCTTTGAAAAAAAAAATCTGAATAAATTTCTTTTTCTGATGTCTGCGTGGCTTCTTCAGGTGGTGAAGATCATTCGGCCCAGTGAAACAGCCGGGCGGTACATCACCTACAGGCTGGTGCAGTAGCCGTGAAGTGTCGTGTAAGGTACTTCAGAATGCTTCATTATGTCAAAGACTGCTAAAATAGACACTACTCCTTCTCCCCTCCTCTTTCCTGCTTCCCCCGGTTTTGTGTGATTTGTGTTGGCCACAATATGCAAAGGTTATAATAGGAGCAGGAGTTGGGGGTTGACGTTTTATGTATCTCTGTTCTTCAGGCTGATTGGCAGTGCTGAGAAGACAGCACAACTAGTCTGTGGTATTCCTTTTCTCTATGGAGCAGGGCCTTGTGGGGGAAGTCTTTTCCAAGTCAGGAGAGCAGCTGCTGTGGGACTACAACTCCCATCAGATCCTCCTCAACATGGCCAATAGTCAGAAGGCTGAGAAGAATCTAGAAGAGTCTGGATTCTTCTCAACCATAAGATGCTAAACCTATCACATGATTGAGGTGTACAAAACTATGCATGGTGTGGCTAAAGTGGACAAAGAGAAGCAGTGTTCTCCTTCCCCAAATATTAGAACCAGAGTTCACCCTATGGAATTGACTTCTGAAAGAATCAGGATAGACAAAAGGAAATATTTTTTGTTGTTTATTCGTTCAGTCGCTTCCGACTCTTTGTGACTTCATGGACCAGTCCACGCCAGAGCTTCCTGTCGGCCGTCGCCACTCCCAGATCCCCCACAGTCGAGTCCATCACCTCCAGAATACCATCCATCCATCTTGCCCTTGGTCGGCCCCTCTTCCTTTTGCCTTCCACTTTCCCTAGCATCAGCTTCTTCTCCAGGGTATCCTGTCTTCTTATTATGTGGCCAAAGTACTTCAGTTTTGCCTTTAATATCATTCCCTCAAGTGAGCAGTCTGGCTCTATTTCCTGGAGTATGGACTGGTTTGATCTTGCAGTCCAAGGGACTCTCAGAATTTTCCTCCAACACCACAGTTCAAAAGCATCTATCTTCCTTCACTCAGCCTTCCTTATGGTCCAGCTCTCACAGCCATAGGTTAATACGGGGAATAGCATTGCTTTAACTATGCGGACCTTTGTTATCAGTGTGATTTTTATTTTTTTACACAACACATAATTCAACTTTGAAATTCCTTACCATGAGATACGATGGTGGCTACCAGATTGGCTGGCTTCCCAAAAGGGTTGGACCAGTTCATAGAAGTCATGGGGATCAATAGCTATTGATGGCAGTAAGACTGCCCTGAAGGCCATCTGCTGGGAGACTAATGGGCTTCCTTGTGCAGTTGGTGGGCCACTGTGGGAACAGACCACTGGATTAGATGGGCTGGGCGTCCGATCCAGCAGGGCACTGCTTATATTCTTAATGTTCTTATCAGATTGTCAGTCTCTCAGGATTAAAAGTTTGGCTTAAAAAAAGAAAATCACTTGCAGAATCTTGCAACCAAATACTATAACCATCCTGCCTATGGATGTGATAAGAACTGTAGCTAGTCTTGAAGGGCAAGGGATGGGATGAAGTGAGTAAAGGATTGGCAGAGGAATGATATAGTATGTATTATT
Source organism: Charina bottae (assembly GCA_023362775.1). Lineage (NCBI taxonomy): Eukaryota > Metazoa > Chordata > Lepidosauria > Squamata > Charinaidae > Charina > Charina bottae. The sequence goes on along the minus strand of JALMGJ010000017.1, from coordinate 549,151 downwards.
TGCTGACATCTGAGTTCTCTGTTTACAAAGCCAGACTGGAAATGTAACAGAATATTATGTGTGTTTGTATGGATCAGATTTCTCCAACCTGCTGACTCTAGATGTGCTGGACTGTAACTCCCATCATCCAGCAGCCACTCCAGCCACGAATTTTAGTCCAATTAACCTGGAGGACACCAGCTTGATGAATGCTAGTGTAGAAAGAACAAGCACATCTGTGATGTCTTAATTGGTATTGTGGTTAATCAGCTAATTGCAACATGTGTATCGAATTCAAATTAGGCGCTAATGCTGTTCCTCTTATCCTGTAGCTTGGCTGAAGCGCTTTCTACCTTACACTGGAGACTGCTGATCTGCCTGCTTAACAGTCACACGAATAAGGAAATACAAGTTGAAGAGATGCTTCTTAAATGTTTCTACTTGAGGCTTTGAACTTCAAGCTTCCAGTCCTTTTCATCAAACTGGACATGAAGGGGAAAGGAGTCGTCAGCCGCACAGCAAAGGCCACATGGATTTTCCAAACTGGACTCCACCTTGCTTATATAGCCTGGCTGTATTTGCTGACACCGCATTTCTGGAATTCGGGTTAGTTTGGGGTGGTTGAATATTTAAGGCAGCAGCAGTTTATCTTCCAAGTTTGGATGGAGGATACTTTAGAAAGCTTCAAGTGGCAGGGCTTCCTTGTTCCTGCTATAGATCTCAGAGTGAGGAGGGGTGGGAGAGCCTTTTTGGGTCTGGAGGACGGGGGCTCCATTGGATGCGGCTTTTTATGGCCTTTCGTGGGGTGGGGGGAGAGTAGAGGTTCTTAGGATTAAAATGGAATGGGCTGCAAATCTGAGTCACTCGTGGGGATGCAAAACAAGGTGCTGGGGGTCATCTGTAATCAGGCTGCTCACTTTTGTCTTGAAGAATGGACTTGTAGAAACTCTGGAAAGATCTTTGGATTCTTCAGAAGGTCCCTGTTACCTTCCACATTCTGCTAATTATTGCTGAGTTATTGCTAAGACAGAGCTTGCTGTCCAGACTTTTGATTTTAATAAAACAGAGTATGTTTTATTTATGTTTTTTTCTTGATGCCTTAAGATGAATTGTGTAGTTCCCCTCAATCTATCCAGTGTGGTCCTCCTACCTCTGGCTGATGGGAATTGGAGTTCAGCAACATCAAATGTTACAACCTTCAGATTTAGAGGGCTGCAGCTTGCCTGTCTGTGAGAGTGGATCCTCTCTAGCAGGGGCACCCAACCTTTTTGGCACCAGGGACCAGTCGTGGAAGACAATTTTTCCATGGACCGGGGGGGGTTTGCAGGTTGGAGCCAATCGCACAGACCGGGGGGCGGGCTTTGAAGGCAGGAGCCAATCATGCATGCGGGGGGGGGGGGGGTTTGCAGGCGGGAGCCAATTGCGCAGACGGGCGGGATTTGCAGGCTGGAACCAATCGCGTGGACCACCACCACTCACCTGCTGTGCGGCCCACTTCCTAACAGGCTGCGGCCACGGCCCACAGGTTGGGGACCCCTGCTCTCTAGGACTTCTTTTCTCTGACAGAAGTGAGAAGGGGAGGACTAGGTATGGGACCCCGAGTGACTTCTGTTTAAATCAGGTGGTGTTGAAAAGGTTATCCATCACCTGCTGAAAAGCATTTAAAAAGAAAGATTTGGCTCTTGACTGGAATAAAATACAGAAAATTCTTCGGTGCAGTTTTATGGATGGGAGCAGACATGCTATACAGCTAGGCAGCCGTATCGGTAAAAGGTCTGAAGCAGCAGCGCTTTAATTGAAAAACGAGATCTAGCTGCGGTAGGCAGCTCATGGAAAGCCTCACCTTGAGTGTGGAAGTTGGTTGCAGAACAGCTAAATTATTAGGTATATGAATATTTCTACTGATAAGGTAATAATTATTAGAAAAGAGGTTAAGTATAAATTACTGGTACAGGTAGTCCTCATTTAGCGACTGCCTTGTTTAGCGACCATTTGCAGTTATGGCAGTGATGAAAAAGTAACTTTGCGACCAATCCTCATATTTACGACCTTCGCAGGTCTGTAAAGCAAAGGAAAGCTGAAGTAAGATAGTAATCCCAGTTGTGGTTTCACTTAATGAGCGCTTCACTTAATGACCAAGTTGCTGGTGCCAATTATGGACGCTAAACGAGGACTACCTGTAAGTCCATCTGAAAAGATACTATTGTGGATTTGAACAAGGGCACTTGACTTCTTCAATTATCCCACTAGACAAGCTTGTTTCTTACCTTTATAGCAACATCTGCAGATTCTCGGATGTTACTGAGCGATGTCTCCCACTGGCCTCAGGCAGCGAGATCAAAGGTGAGGTATGCTGGGAGCTGCTCTCCAGCAATGTCTGATCCATTTCCCTGTCTCTTGACCTGGTTTGGAGGACACGCTAAGCCTGGGCATAGTTAGGCGTAGGGCGATGGGCGAATCTAGACCATAGGTTTAACTGTAGTTACGGAATCCCTTAACTGGATTGTACCCGTGGTTTATAGTAGGCTCACTTACCCCAGTGCTAGTCTGCATATCATCTGAACTTGGATTAAAGGGATGGGTGGCTTTTAATCTGGGCTCAACTTCTGAACGTAGAGAGGGGAGGAAGGAGTGGCCTTAAAACAGGGTTGCGGCAGTCGTGGCTGCTCCATTTCTCCTCCTCTGTGAACGTAAAGAAGGCAAACAGTTGGGTGAGGCTGTTTTCTTCCTCTCTGTGTGCTGACTCTAATCCTGATCAGGCCATTGGATTTTTAATTCTTTTTAATGAGAAGTATCGAAAAAATCCAGGAAGTGTTGGCTGACCCAAAGATCCAAATATATGTTGTTAGTCAGAAGTGACTGGCTGTGGTTTGCTTGCATTTGCTGGTCTGGTCTCGTCTCTTAATCGCTGTTAACTGATAGCTTAGGCTATCACTTAAATATGTTGTGGAGTGATTCCGGATCCTTGTCAAGCTATAATACTGTTTGTTTGGTTTTGATGTTACATTGTGTGGACTGTAGCTTGAATCATGTCAACTGGATTTCTATTGTCTCAGTGGAAACGTTTCGCTCCTTACCCAAGAAGCTTCTTCAGTCATCTTCTTCAGTTCTTGGGTAAGGAGCGAAACGTTTCCACTGAGAAAATAGAAATCCAGTTGACATGATTCAAGCTACAGACAATTCCACCTGGATGACTGAGAACCTTCATCGATACATTGTGTGGAATTCAGCCAACCATCAACTATGGTTAAACAGAGCATGGTTCATGAGCCTAATCTGTCTGCTTGGAAGTAGAGCAATTGAAAGGGTTAGAATAGTGTTTTTCAAACTGGGCAAGATTAAGATGTGTGGAGTTCAACTCCCAGAATTCCCCAGCCTTCTGGGAGTTGAACTCCACGCATCTTAAATTTGCCCAGTTTGAAAAACCCTGGATTATAAGGAAAGAAACTTTGAAATTTTATGCGAAGAATTAACTAGGCGACACTAAACACAGTTACTGGGTGGAAATACCACTTTCCCCAATATAGTTGCCTTTATTTTTTGATACAAGTCTTACAAAAACAGAATTGTATACAGCAATTTAAAAGGAAACAAGCATCTCATTAAAATAGGCTTACTCATACATACCTATGTATAAATACAAGCGGTGGTTGAAGACTTGCACTTCAACTTTATTCACTCACTTTCCCCATCCACACCTCAAGAAAATGCCGAGAGAGTCTCTTGGCTGTGTGCTACCGTTCCAGCCTTCTCCAGAAGGCAAGACTTCTTGCGGTGGTTTCATTCTTCACAGATAAATATGACGTGCCTTTGCTTTAGCTGAATGCTATAACCCTGTTACGTACAGCAGAATCATCTGACAGGTGATTTAGCAGTTCTGCTAGGCCTTTATTGTGAAATGTCTTCAAATCGTCCACAGTGGTTCTAAAAGCCGTTTAGGTGGCTTGCTTAAGCATGTCTACTGCACAAAAACCTTGCATTTCTGCTAGATCTCGGGTGGCTTCACGGGATCTGAACACTGGCGGACTGGGCAGCATGGTGGATTTCTCCAGCAGATCCCACTTCAGAGTATAGGTAGTCCTCGCTTAGCAACCACAATTGGGACCAGCAACTCTGTCGCTAAGCACCGCGGTCACTAAGTGAAACATCACAGGACCGTGACGGACTTACAACCTCACTTTTGCTGTGGTCATTAAGCAAATCACCGCAGTCGTTAAGTGAAATATCACGTGACCGTGACTTCTGATTTTACTGCTTCCTTCTGCATTGACTGCTTGTCGCAAGCCAGTTGCGAAGCACACAAATGGTGATCATGTGACCGCGGGATGCTGTGGCGGTTGTAAATGCGAGGACTGGTCATGAAGTTACTTTTTCAGCCATTGTAACTTTGAACGGTCGCTAAAGGAGGCGGTTGGTAAGCAAGGTCTACTTGTATAACACTCCTAATATACAGCCCAGACATTCAATTGGCTATACTGGCACTTTCTTTCATACAGCTGTGCAATAAGGATATTGCCCTCTCCCCCCTCCCTGCCGTTTCCTGATAGGATCGTTTCACATCAGCAACCCAAACCTGGTCCTAAGACTTCAGTAGGATTTGCACACGTGGACTGCAGCCTTCAAGTAATCCGTCACCCAGCAAAGCTCATAATGGAGCATTTTTTTCTGTACCCTGATTTTTAAAATAGCATCCTGAAGTGGTTTTACTGAAGAACAGATCTAATCTGCTAATGTTTAAACCAACACATCTAAAGACGTAGGATCAAAATGGGTGTATCGTTTCCTGAAAGGGAGGGAACCTCAGGAATGGGAGGGAATGCAAAGTGGCTGTGACTGTGGCTGTTCTTTTAAAAGAGCTTTCCTGAACCTGGCGCTCCCCTTGTTTAGTAGGACTATACGTGAAGAGAGATGGGAGCTGAGATCCGACATTTCAGGAGGGCATTAGGTTAGAGCAGCGTTTCTCAACCGTGGCAACTTGAAGATGCGTGGAGTTCAACTCCCAGAATTCCCCAGCCAGTCGGGGAGTTGAAGTCCACACACCTTCAAGCTGCCAAGGTTGACAAACGCTGGGTCAGAGAAAGGTGTTTTAAGAAAGTTTTGATGTTGCAGAGGTCTTTCCAATGTCTGTGGGCCTTAACGTCTCTCCTCGCATAGCCTCCTCCCTGCCTCTTCCCACAGAGAGTCCCCAGATGTCGTTTTGGTATTAACAAAGAATTTAAAAGCAGGCTGTTAAAAAACAAGGAGCCTAGAAGACCAGAAGGATCCCAAAGGATGACTTTGTGAAAGCAACTGAGGGCCATCTCTTCCTGGTCCATCTCTACCCTTAAAGGAGTCGCCGCTTCCCTCAACTGATCACGGCATAATTTTCTCTTTTATGCCAGGAAGCTGGAAATGCATTCTTAGCTGAACAACAAGCGTGAGAAAAAGGAGTTGTTGGACTGGTTGGTGTTGAGGTCCACCAGGGGACTTTCAACCTTCCTGTCACTGTTCTCATCACCTCCACTCCTGAAGACAGCATCTCCTCCTGCCTCCCAGCAACCTTCTGGGCTTAGGCGACGTCGGGGTGAAGCATCCTCGGGGTCCGATTGTTCCACGCTGTGCCTCTGCCTCCGGACCGCTTCCTCGCCGGCTTCCTCGCCAGATGGGCTTTCCTCTTCACCGCTGGTCTCACTGCCTCCTGGACCTGAGCTGGCCCGTGGGACTCCTTCAATGGCTGCATCTGTGCCATCTTCTGGATCAGAATCCGAATCGATAAAGGGAGTGTCGGGTTCTAGGAGGAAAAGAAAGGCAAGGGTGGGCTATCCAAGAGCTGCTTGTGGCACAAATATGGAGCGTTCTTGGGTGGTGAGGCCAAAATTTGGAATCAAGAGCACCCATTTTCAGCCCTGCCATTTCTGCCTCTTTTCACTCAAACTAGGGCAAAACGAGTCTTGTAAGAACATCACCCTTACGAGAATAGCGTTGATTGTTCCATGTCAAATGTTAAAATGTGAGATTCCTCCTCACCTTTGTATGAGTCTTCATGAAGCGCGGCTTCTGTCTGCTCAGAGGTTGCCTCAAGATACTGGGCTTCACTGTGGGGTTGTGTTCCTTCCTCCTCCTGAACACATGGGATTCAAGGCATTAGTGAGATTAGCTCTGTAAGGTGGGAAGACATGGATCAAAAGGTTACCGCTGGCAACCACGGCCTCCCAACAGGTTCCACTCACCTGGTTCCTGACCAGCTCCTCCTCTTCCCTGGTGGTTTCTTCTGAGCCATCTGGAAATACGCCATTGGATTCAAAGATAGCAGCATAGAAATTTATGAGTGCCTCCACAATGCACGCCTGATGGGGGTAATCAACCAGGGAAGAGAGGGAGACGGTAGCCTGGGTGGGCCGGGGGCGCATTAACGTGGGGCCAAAGACGATTCCCAGGTTGCTAGAAGACATTTTATTATCGTTTTCGAGTTCTATAATCCTAGGAAAGAAGTGGACAAAGAGATGCATGCAGGACATAACTGTGAGGTTCTCTGTCTGATTTTAGACATCAAGGCTTTTAAATTTTATATAGGCAGCTGCTTTATATCATGCCGAATGAAGTTCAAACCCAGCCTTGGGCATGGGATTATAGGAGTTGAAATGCAAACAAATTTAGCAGTGCAAACACAGTGGAGAAGGCTGAGCTAGCTAATATTAATCCAACAGATGAACATCTTAGTGGCTGGGTTCATATATTGAGCAACCATGGTTTACTTAACTATGGTTTGTTAAGTAAGGCACAGTAGCTGAATTCAACATCACGCTAAACCTTACATTCTGGGATTCCCAGCAAATCACCAAGGGAGCCATTATGTTCTTGACACCACTCTTGATACCTGTGCAGGGTCCACATCCCAGCTCAGGAGAATCTGCAGGGGATGAAAAAAGTCAATATGGCAGCCAGGATGTGGCACACATGAGGGTTGCCATCTTGACTTTTTTGACTTAGGACACCCCCCCCATGCCCCTGCCTCAGTTTGTAGCATGCTGGATGAAAAATAAATCGGACTCTATTATAGCCCTTCTTTACAAGGACTATATAGCCTTCTAAAGAATGCATATAGCTCAAATGCATTCTTACAAAATACAAATACCGAGGAGGAAACTCCACCCCCACCAAAACTGGCAGGGCAAGCTACTGCCTATAAGCAGGCAGAGAACCCATATCCTTTACACTGATGATGGTACCTAGTCGGGTAATGAAACGTTTGCAAGCAACAACCAAGCTCAGAGAGCACCAAGGACTCCCCAGGTCAACCCTGAGCTACAGAGATTCTCTTCGATTGGAAACACAAATGAGTTGGAACAAAGGAACTTGCTTGGACGCGCGTCACCTGGTAAAAAGTTGCTACTAGACACTTCTCTGAGGAAAACCATTTTGTGAAAATGCCCGTGATACACTCACAAAATTCCAGAGGCACTGACTGATGCCCCAAAGTTGGAATTTCTGACATTAACCATGGTTTACACACCACACTAAAGGGCGTGGTGGCTCAGTGGGTAAGACGCCAGGCTTGTCGATCGGAAGGTTTCAAGTTCGGAGGTTCGAATCCCTAGCCCCGCGTGACGGAGTGAGCTCCTGCACTCGCCCCAGCTCTTGCCAACCTAGCAATTTGAAGGCATGCAAATGCAAGTAGATGAATAGGTACCACTTTGGTGGGATGGTAACAGCGTTGTGTGCGTGTCATGCGGTCACATGACCGCGGAAGCGTCTTCGGACAACGCTGGCTCTTCAGCTAAGAAACGGAGATGAGCACCAGCCCCTAGAGTCGGACACGACTGCACAAATGTGCGGGGGAAACCTTTACCTTTACACACCACACTAGCTTGATTCCCGCAATATCCTGAGCCAAAACTAAAGCAATCATGAGATGCTTAGGGACATCACTAGGTCATCCGAGCAGAAGAGAAGTCAAAGGCCAGATTGCTCCTCTTCGTTCCATCTCCGAGTTGAGGTCCACTCTCAGATCGGCCAAGCCCTCGTCCCAGGAGGAAGGAGACCCAGCCGTGGATGTTGGAAGAGAACAGCAACGGCCTGCGATTCGTTTTCCTGACCAGAGTTTGGTCGCCAGGTGACGCCACTGACCTCTTCAGGTGCTGCACGATGCACTTCAGGGTGGCGAGGTTCTTGGGCGGGAGCTCCTTGAGCAGCTCCTTCAGCTTCGCCACCACGACCTTCTCCGCCTCGCTGCTGCTGTTGCTGTCGACTGGCTCACCAGTGCTTCTCCCTGCCCTGCTGTCAGACCTACCCTGCAAGGTCTCCTTGGCCAACCCCATAAGGCTGTTGTACATCCGGAAGGGCATGACTGGTTCTGGGAGCTGAAAGGAGTAAGGATCACAGGAAAGTAGCCTAAAGAAATCAAATGGCGTGCCAGCTTACTTACAGGACACTACCCAAGAACTTGGACCCTCATCCTGCTGGATCAAACCACATCCCCCTTCCCAGATGTATGTATGTATGTATTTATTATTTAAATTTGTATTACTGCCCATCTCCTCCAACCGGAAGACCATAGGCTGAATTTGAAAGCAGCAGTCCTTGATGCTGCTCTGAACTTGGAAGATCCACCAAAGCTAATAATCCTAGATCTCCTCTGCAAATTATCTCACCCTCCTTTACAGGGTGCCATGGTGGCATCTTATTTATTTATTTATTTATTATTTATTTATTTATTTAATTTCTATGACCGCCCATCTCCCCCTCAAGGGGGGGACTCTGGGCGGTATACAACTACAACAAAAGATCATTAAAATAGAATAAATATAACAATAAAAATACGAATACAATAAAATCCAAGTGGCAGGTGGTTCTTACAGTGAGGATAAAAATATTTTAAATATTTGAGGCGGCCCCAAGAGATCAGCCATCCCCAAGCGTGACCACTTTCCTTCTTGCCCCAGGCGAGATCACAGAGCCAAGTTTTTAGTTTTTTCCTGAAGTCCAGGAGTGAAGGGGCCCGTCTCATCTCTGGGGGGAGGATGTTCCACAGGGCAGGTGCCGCTGCAGAGAAGGCTCGCCTCCTGGACACCACTAGATGGAGCTCTTTCCTAGAGGGGGTCCGCAGCATGCCCCCTCTGCAAGATCGGGTGGGACGGGACGATGTAATGGGGGTGAGGCGGTCCCTCAGATAATCTTATGGCAGCGAATTTCATAGGTTTACCCATATATTGGGGAAGAAAACTCAGAAGGAGTTGGGCAGCACCTTTTCCAATTAACACATTTTATTAAAAGGCATCCGCTTCCATGAGCAGCAGTGCATCAGACGTATTGAGTGGCTAGGCCAGTGCTGGCTGGGGAATCCTGGGAGTTGAAGTCCAGACATCTTAAAGTTGCTAAGGGTGAGGAACACGGGACTAGACTGATGCAGGATTTAACTTGGGTGAGGGGAAAAGTGGAGGAGAAATATATTTATATCCTGAAGGCTGTCACCCAATCTCTGTGAATCCATTTCATCGGATTAACCTCAGTTAACCGAAAGGAAGGCCAAAAAAAGTCCATCCGTATTTTCCACACCATTAATAACTACCATTCTATGTTAGCAGGATGCTCTCTCTCTCCTGCTCCTCCGCCTCTTGTGCTAAAAAGCCCCCGGGCCTTCGACGGTAGGGAAGGCGCTGCCCCCTTTGGCCCAGAGATCACAGGCACCCTGGGCTGCCTCACCTGACGAAGGTAGAGCTTCAGCACGTTGCTGATGTCATGCGGGGAGGCCTGAGACAACTCGACCAGCTCCTTCCCGTTCTCAAAGGCCTGACACAGCTTCTCCACCCGGGATTTCACCCCGTTAACACGATAGATGCCCTAAGGACGAGAGAAAGAGGTACTGACTGGACAAAGAGCGTCGCCATCTTGACTTTTTTGACATAGGCCCCTCTCCCCAGATGTCCTTGTTACAGGGGCGCCCACAAGGCTTGGTAGAAAGTCAAGAGGGCGATCACGAGGGCGCGACTGAAGCTCTGCCTGCTTTTTATGTGAGTCCCGCGGCTGTCACCTTGAAAAAAAGGCTGCCACCATGCCCTGCTTTCGTAGCAGGAGGGGGCCACCATTTTACAGGCCTATGGGCTGCATGCCCAAAGTGGACAGGGGTAGAGCAAAAAAGAAGTTTGCTTCCCTTTCAGTTTAATTAAATGGCTCACAGAATTATTCCCCATGTATTCTTCCCTTCTATCACATGAAAGATCACAGTTCAAGCACAACTTGTTTTTACTCGCTTTAGCACATCTATTGGAGGGCATACAGAAAAGAAAAGAAAAGAAAAGAAAAGAAAAGAAAAGAAAAGAAAAGAAAAGAAAAGAAAAGAAAAAAGAAAAGAAAAGAAAAGAAAAGAAAAGAACAACAGATTGCTTTGCAGTGATGTTTGCTGTGGAATTTCAATGCTCCTTGACCACCCCTGCCTTAAAACATGAGGGCTCATCTTATAGGGTAGTGTTTCTCAACCTCAGCAACTTTAAGAAGTGTGGACTTCAACTCCCAGAATTCCCCAGCCAGCATAGCTGGCTGGGGAATTCTGAGAACTGAAGTCCACACTTCTTAAAGTTGCTGAGGTTGAGAAACACTGTTATAGGGTAAGGTGCAACCACTAGGATTGCTAGCTTGATGGCACAATTCCCAGGGGTTGAGCAGAGTAATGTCTTCCCCTTTATCTGGTTTCTTTTACGCAGAGCAGCTGCTCTACTCCTTACTTTGGTTTTCATGGCCCGCCATTCGATCTCGCTGATGCACTTCTTGACGATGAAGGGGACGCCATCGGAGCCGGTGTGGGAGGCCTGGGCAAAGTCCCGCCCGAAGAGCTGCAGTTTGCCTTGAAGTTTCTTGTGTCCGCACTGAATGGCCAGGGTCTCCAGGCATTTCTTGTGACAGGCTAAGTAACACTGGGGAAGAGTGGGCAGAGGCAGGGAGAGGGGGGGTGAAACAGCCAGGCAAGGGAGATGGTGCAGTTCCAGAAAGAGCCACTGGATGGCAACGTGTCCCCAGCAAGGTCTCTTTCCAGCAGCTCTCCTGGCCACCTCATAGAGATCATTCTCCTGCTCCACTAACTGGGGCATGAAGATGCCTTGCTAACTACATCTGCATGACGGCGCCCTAATTTCATTCCCAGCCAGCCACACAGGCAGCTGAAATCCATCCTTAGTTGTTCCAGTTGTAATGCCTTCCCTCTTCACCCTACACAAAACTTGCTGAGTGAACCACCTACAGCAGTTCATCGACCATGTAGCTGAGGATGCGATCAAGGGCCGGGATCTGCCGGGCTGTCGATGGCTACTCTGAACTGCTGCAAGCTGGCCGCCTCCTCCTCCTCCTCCTCCTCCTCCTCCTCCTCCTCCTCCTCCTCCCTCCGCTTGCTGAGCCCAGCTCTTTATGGCCAGTTTGGCTTGGGCCAATGGAGAGTCCGGGCACCTGGGTTCTGCAGAGCGGCCCCACCTACACTTTCTAGTGGGCCACTCAGGTGTCACCTGGCTCCATATAAACACCAGTTTGTCACTCTTGAAAGAATGGTAGACCTGTCTTTAAAAAAACAGGACAGGTGCTTTCGCCAGTAGTCTCTTCTTTTGGGAGGGGGTTCTATGTGGCTGTCTTTGGCCCCTTCCCCACCCCTTCATCTGCTGACTGGCTGGGGAAGGCTGCAGTCAACATTGGTTGCTGCAAATCTCAAGAGTCTCCCTCTCTCCCTTCATCCAGGACTTGGGAAAAAGCTGACCAGAGAGATGATGAAACTGATCACTCCCATCTTGCTCTAAAGCAGTGTTTCTCAACCTTGGCAACTTGAAGATGTGTGGACTTCAACTCCCAGAATTTTCCATTCTGGGAATTCTGGGAGTTGAAGTCCACATATCTTCAAGCTGCCAAGGTTGAGAAACACTGCTCTAAAGAGCCATTTTTTCTTCCCTTCTTTCTGGATGCCAATTAAGTCCAGTTCGACATACAAATCCCTTTCAAAGCTGTTTGAATCGCAGAACGCTGACTTTTTCTTTAAAACTCATAACTCCCCCAAAGCTCTTCTCCTGCCTCCAGGATATTGCTTTGAAATCTAGAATTATACAAAGTGCCTTTAAGTGCTGCAACTTGGGAATTGGGTAGTGCCTCTGTTTTAAATTTTCAATTTGGAATCGAGCAAACCTTCATTGATGGGTGGGAAAAGGGGCTCCCTTCCCACCCCCAAACACACACACACGAATGAGGCAGTACCAACACTATGGCTGAGACCGAAAATTCACCTTTTCCTGTCCAACGCAGTTCTCTTCTGACTCTGCCCCATTTCATACCAAAGAGCGCCGTTTCAAGGTGTCATTTTTGTCACTGATTTACTCCCACTGCAGTGGGAAAACTCCACATTTCACCTTGCAACCCCCCTCCCCATCAGGTGTTTTTTTTTGGCTTCTAAACATGGGCAAAGCGCTGCTCCAGAATAGCACTAGAGAAGAACATTGTTTTGCAGAATGGCATTGTTCTGGGATAGCACGATTTTCAGAATAATGCTATTCTGGAATAGCACTAAACCCGTGCCAAGCATGGGCAAAGCAAGAGAGATTTTTGACCGCAGTGAAAACTCACCTCTTCCACAGCCCTGACCCACTTTAGAAAAAGCAATTCTGGGGTGCTTTTCCCATCATCCTGGGATGCCTTGGGGGGGAAGGGAAACTACACAACCAAGACCATCAACTACAAACACATTATTCAAATAAAAATAAATAAATGATTGCTTCCTCGACTTGTCCCACATTCCAGCTGTAAGGACAGCCCCTATCTTCTGCCTCTTTATACTACGACCCTTTTCTTTTTTCCTTTTGGCCAGCTCAAGGACGGAAGGAATGCATGGGAACACAGCTGTGGGAAAGAACCCACAAATGCACCTAGGCCATCGCTTTCCAAACTGTGTGTCGCGACACAATACTGTGTCGCCTGTGGGGCCCAGATGTGTCGCATCAAAACCTGGAAGCGCTGATGGCGCGGCCATGCACACGGCGGCAGGCCATCAGCGCTTCCGGGTTTTCGCATGGCACACTAGGACACCACTTCTGCCACCACTGTGGCACGTGAAAATCTGAAAGCGCCGCAGTAGCGGCACTTTCGGGTTTTTGCGCGTTGCCGTTGGTGTGTCGCCACGGGAAAAGTTTGGAAAGCCCTGATCTAGGCCATTTTCATGGCAGGGTTACAGAAACGGTTTGCCACTTCTTTCATCTGGGATATTTTCCAACTTCCCAGTCTAACCTATAAAATGGGGTTTCCTGGTGGTCTCCTCTCCAGATCTGATCCTCCTTAATTTTTCAAGACTCACCAAGGTCAGTCAGAGCTGCCGCTTATTCAGAACTACAACAGAAGTTGCTAGGCTAGTTGGTCACCCAACTCAGGGTAGTTTACTCCAGCCTCTTCCATGCTGGATGCCCCCCAATACATTGGGAATTCAATTCCTACAAGCTCTTCATAAGCAGCTTTTTTCCCCCTCTTAAATCGTGTCCAATTCTCGGAGACTGCTTGGACAAGTCCCTGCAGTTTTCTTGGCAAGGTTTTTCAGAAGTGGTTTGCCATTGCCCTCTTCCTAGGGCTGAGAGAGAGTGACTGGCCCAAGGTCACCGACTGGCTTCGTGCATAAGGCAGGACTAGAATTCACAGTCTCCCTGTTCCTAGCCTGGAGCCTTAATCAGGAGCTGAAATCCAACCTAATTGGGAAGGTACCGAGCTTAGGAAAATTTGGCTCCTTAGTTCCAGGCAGAAAAAAGCCTTCCACTTTTCCCTTTTAAACTCAAGATACTGTAAACCAGCCCTGATGTTTTCCTCTACTCTCTGTGCTGCCTCCCCTCCGCCCAAGTACCCATCCTACCTCTTCACATTCAGCTCCCTGGAAGTAGACGTAGCTGTTGCATTCCCGACACTTGGAGGGGGTTCGCAGCTTCCTCAGCCGGTGGGTCTGGGCGGCTTTGGACAAGCTGAAATGCCGGAAAGGGCCGGTGGGCGTAGAGATTCCTGGAGTCATTTCATTAATACCTGGTAGGCAGAAGGAAAAAAAGGTAAAAGCTTATGCAAAGGCTGAAACACCATCAGAATACACGGTTCCATCTAGTTTTTAATTCCAAGGAGCATTTGAATGGAGTGTACTCCACCATTCGGATGGAGCACATTCCTCCTTATCTTTTTTTATTGCACTGGAGTATTAGGTTAATTTGATTTGATTTAATTTAATTAATTTCTATCCCGCCTTTATTATTTTTATAAATAACTCAAGGTGGCGAACATATCTAATACTCCTTCCTCCTCCTCTTTTCCCCACAACAACAACCCTGTGAGGTGAGTTGGGCTGAGAGAGAGTGACTGGCCCAAGGTCACCCAGCCGCCTTTCATGCCTAAGGCGGGACTAGAACTCTCAGACTCCTGGTTTGCCATTGGCTCCTTCCTAGGGCTGAGAGACAGGGACTGGCCCAAGGTCACCCAGCCGGCTTTCAGGCCTCAGGCAGGACTAGAACTCTCAGTCTCCTGGTTTCTAGCCTGCTGCCTTAACCACTAGACCAAACTTGGTCTAGTGGTCTAGGTTAGCTAGCAAATTTCCTATAATCCTTGGTTTGATGCAGGTGGTTACTGGTATGTTGGGGGTTGGACTAGAAGACCTCTGAGGTGCCTTCCCACCCTATGATTCTATGTGTATGGTAAGATGGCATCAAGGTTGCTTTTTGTTCTGTTCTGTTTTGTTTCTTTTTATCTGATTATACACATATATGCAAATCTGGAGGGGGATGAGGCCAAATGAACTAAAAGTTACAGCTATGTACAATGCACAGCATTCCAGTACAAAATGTAGAACTAAAAAGCAAAGGAAAGGCATTGGCTGTTGTGGGTCTTCCGGGCTGTGTGGCCGTGTTCTGGAAGTTGTGGTTCCTAACGTTTCGCCAGCATCTGTGGCCAGCATCTTCAGAGGGCAGGAGCACAGATAGAAGCAAAATCTGAGATTTTGACAGAGATTTTGCTTCTATCTGTGCTCCTGCCCTCTGAAGATGCTGGCCACAGATGCTGGCGAAACGTTAGGAACCACAACTTCCAGAACACGGCCACACAGCCCGGAAGACCCACAACAGCCATTGAACTCCGGCCGTGAAAGCCTTCGACAATACAAAGGAAAGGCATGTTTTCTGACCAGCTAGAAAAAAATAAATAAGGACCTGCTCCTTGTTATCCTTTAAAGGGAACATCCAGATCTTAAAATGGTGGATCTTGCCCCCATTTTAAAGGTTTGCCCCTTAGTCCTCCCTCTACAGGGAGAACTTACATCACTAGTATATATTGTTCCATTAGTACATACTCTGTTCAAAGGAAGGTGAATTTCCATCTTGGTCATCTCTAGGGGACAGCGATCCATTTGAAGGCATCTGCTGGAACTTCTCAGGAAACTCACCTAGCCAAGAGAGAGCCTTGGTCTTAGAAGTTATCAAATTAGATCCCAGACAGCAGAAAAAGGAAACCATAAAGACATCAAAGACACCCCTATCTAGGGAACAACATGTGGCACACGGAAAAAACATGGGAGAAGCTTTAATCACACCGTTGTGACTGCCCTCTTGGCTTTTTTGACTATACCCTGCAAGAATTTCCCCCAAATGTTCAAGCTCGGGCTTTTGAGAATTGCCAGAAGGAAAACTCCAGAGTCTGGGGGCATCTTGGGAGCCTTGGTGGGCCCAGAGAGCCGGAATATGTAGAATCTGGTTGAGCTTCCAGATCTTGTCTCAACCATGAAGGTTATTGGTGATTTTAGGTCGAATGCTCTCTCTGAGCATAGCACCTGCCTTACAGCTGTCAACTCAAAATGCAGAATCATGTTTTCTTGAGTGACCGAAGGGTAGAAACAAGTTGTTTTTCTAAAGCTCCCTGAATTTAACTACTTTTCATAGGTAGCAAAGTGGGAGAGGGTGCATTTATCCAATATAAACTGAATGAATGAATGAATGAATGAATGAATGAATGAATGAATGAATGAATGAATATATTGATGCAGGTAGTATCTTGTTAGTTTCTTTTCAGCTCAGTTCCTAATGTGCCCATCTGGATTCTGCACTTGCACAATCCATAGGTCAGAACATGGGAGGATACCTGAGCTTGTGGCAGAGGATTCCAGACTGTCCTTGCTCTCTGTGATGGCTGTCGGCCATGACTTGTGTGCCTGGTGACCTCGCCCACCTGAGGAGCCAATGACAAGACAGATTTCGTTCCTGCATGTGTAGAATCAGACCAAGTGTTGAGCCTTCGCAAGGCTGACCCGTTCTATGCAGCAGAGGAGCATTCCCCAGTCGGGCACGTTCCAAATACAGCTAGGTCTCGATTAGTGCGGATAACGAATCCCATGAAGTGGTTGCATTATTCAGATTCGCACTACTCAAAGTTATAATTATATGTAAAATATGGTAATAGGTTCCAGCTCAACGGGAATACTATTCAATCACATCTGATTTTTGCTCTAATGTAATAACGAGCCTCTTCTTTTTTGTGCACGCAGTGCCTTTATCTGAAGGAATCCTCCTTTTGTTCATTTTGCTAAGGCCACTTCTTAAACCGATTAAAACAAATCACGAAAACTAACATATAGTGCGGCAGGCAGCAGCACACACACACGTGAAGTTAAACAAGTGCAGACCGAAGTAGCAATGTCTAAAACCCTAACAACCTGGTAGCCTCGCATTAACTGAATTTTGGTTCACATTAAAGGTGACCTGGTGTGCGAATATTGCATTATTCGAGCTCGTATTAACTATGGCCTCACTGTATGTTGCATTTCCTGTTCTTCAGCCAGTAGACAGGAAGCTGGTACAGGACCGCTCTGGGGAGCCTCATTTCCAAACTCTCTTTTCCTCTGTGTGTGAAACAGTCACCCAAAGTTTCCACCCACAGAAAGAGTGTGCCTGATGCTTCTCTGCATGACCTCCCTACCTGCACTCAATTCTGGGACACTGCTGCATCAGAGGGACCCAAACACTCTCAACGCAGAAGCAGGGCAAGAATGCCCGCCTGCCCGCCTGTCTGCATGCTCTACTGCAGCTCCCTTCCTTTCAACCTGCTCCTGTTGCTTCTGATCTCTCCTGAGATGCACACAAGCGTTTCTCCAGCACTGAGCGATAATGCATCTTTGAGTCAGCGGAAAAACCCCAGCATGAAACTGTCGCTGTTGCAGATATTATGTGATGGTCCTGATCCTTCAGCGATTAATTCAAAGACTCTTTACCACAAGCCATCAAAGGATATGAAAGAGTTCTTTATTAAAGCAAGTGATCCTTTCCAATGCAAAGACTAGACTGAGGAAAAGCCCGCGGAAACGGCAGTTACATCTTCCACCTTTGTACCATCCCCCCCCCCCATTGGGGGATTCACTTCGTGACAGCCCCTCCCTACATTTTACAGTTTCCATACCTTCCAGTCACAATTCCTTTACTAACAAGCTGGTAGTGCCATTCAGGCTGACCTTGGTGTCAGGTCGTTCGACTAGACAGCCTAATCAACATTCCTAATGACCCTGCAGGCATGCCAGACTCCCACTACACTCCCATACTACGCTGGCAGGATGCTCCATCCTGACATAAAAATGGTAAAGGTTTCCCCTGCACAGTCGTGTCCGACTCAAGGGGCCGGTGCTCATCTCCGTTTGTTAGCCGAAGAGCCAGTGTTGTCCGAAGACTCTTCCGTGGTCATGTGGCCGCATGACGCGCACAGAACGCTGTTACCTACCCACCAAAGTGGTACCTATTCATCTACTTGCATTTGCATGCTTTCAAATTGCTAGGTTGGCATCCAGACATACTATCACCTAAAGATAACGTAAGCCAGGCTCAATCATGAGCTAGGGACACAATGACAGCGACCTCGTGGGGACATGGCAGAGCACATTTGTGCTGTGGTTAGTGTTGGGATTATCAGGAGTCAACTCAGCATTGTCTCATAAGCATAATAGGGGGTCTTTCTAGTAAACGCATCTCTACTGTGCTTGTGGGATGTTACTTGGGTCACCTGATTTCCTCTTCCTCCTCCTCCTTGGTTTGGGGATTCTCATTCTCCATTACTCTTTGGGCACACCTGCAAGCAGGAGGGCTGCACCATGCAGCTCTCGTCCATTCTATCTCGCTTGCACGCAGATCTACTATGAATCTACTCGTATCCAGATCTACTGAATAAATGTAAGCTATCTCTATCTTTCTTCATCTAACTAATGTGTGAAGACTGAATTTATTTCTGAACTTAATTAAGCTTAAAGTGCAAGTTCCCTGCTGGTTCACGCTTCTACTCTGCAAGATTGTTGTTAGCTGCTTGGAGTTCTTTTATTAACCTTCAAGACTCCATCAGTTAGATGCCACATAACAGCGGGACCTGTTTTGAGAAGAGGTTTGCCTATGTTATCTGGGTCTACCTCCTTCCCAATCCAAGACAAGCAACTCATGCAGAGACACAAGAGGGCCAGTTACAACCCTTTAAAGAAATATATTTTAAAAAGCATGGAGTGCACCAATGAAATAAACACGTACATACATGGGCAGCCATTTGTCTGGGATGGTCTGGACAGGGGGTTGGACTAAAAGTTCTCCAGGCCCTTTCTAACCCGACGAGTTTACAATTCTAAGGCAGGTCTAGTGAAAGACGTGGGGACGTTGAAGTGGTCTATCTAATGCAGCCTCCGATGCTTAGGAGCAAACTTATGCAATACCTCTCAAATGCTCACTAGCAGGGGCATGAAAAGGCCCTGTACTTACTCCTAGTAGTATCTCTTCCTTCAAACTCTTTTGAAAGCTATCTGAGACATATGTCTCTTTCAAGCCTTTCCCCCAAATGAATTGTGAACCCCCAGAATCGGTTAGAAACAGGCAGCATAAAAAAAAATCAACTAACTAACTAAATATTCTGCATTTGGGAACAAATCCATACTGAATTTACTGGCAATTCTGAAGCAAGGAAGGAATTAGAATGATGCGCTTGGAAGCCAAGTCCTGTTGAAGAATTTATCCATGCTACAAAACCAAGGGTCCTTGGGCCAGATATGGGGTGGAAGGGGCAGAGGAAACCAGCCCCAGCAGAAGAGGTAGGCTATCTCCTCACCTCGTTTTTCAAGCTGGGTGAGACGGTTCTGTGGCTCTCGCCCTGCGGCTGCGTCGCCCTCAGAGGCTGTTCCGTCTTTGCTGGACGCGTCGGAGCTACTTGCTCCTGTGATTTCAGTAGTACTGTAACTGCCTTTTCTTGCCCGAGTCACCGGAGACCTGTTGGAGAGGGAATATTGCAAAGGAGTTGAGAGGAAGCAGGTTCAACTCCTTGCCCAGTCACCCACCCAATTCAGCTTTGGCAAACCCATCTGTTAACCACCACTCTCAGGTCTAGGGTTGCCCTGGTCACTGAATGCCTTGCCAGGGCCTGCCCTTGAAGTGGGGGAGGTCAGAACAATAAATTGGATGTGGGCAGGACAAAACTTTTGAGTCAGTTCAAGTTAAACCGGGGTTTCTCAACCAGGGTTCCGTGGGAGATCACAATTTACTTAAGAAATTATTTCAAATTCGGGCAACTTCACCTTAAAGAGGGAAGTTTCATTCTTTATTTTTAGTTTAAGAACACTGTTAATGCACATATGCAGGCCTACACATGAAACGGATATAATAATTTTGTAATTTGTGGCCTATATTTGAGCCTGAATGTGCAGGGGTTCCCCGAGGCCTGAAAAATATTTCAAGGGTTCCTCCAGGGTCAAGAAGTTGAGAAAGGCTTAGTTAAACTATTGAAACACAGTTAATAAAATTATACCTACACTGACGATACGTTGTTTATTACAAAAGAACAGTCCCTTATTTCAGAAAGCTGTCCTTTAGGTTTATTTATTTTCCAAAAACTTACTTTTGTCCTTTATTTGGGTCATTTAACTTTTACCATACAAATGGTACCACTCAACGCACAGTCTTTCACATTCATGTGAAAAATATGGAAACTGAACTGTCTTTTTAAAATAAATTTACATATACTGTTTGATTTTAGATATTAGAATTATTTATAGAATTATAGATATTAGAATTATAGATATTAGATTATTTATAGAATTATAGATATTAGAATTATATTTAGATATTATTAGAATATGCATTTTTGTAAAGTGTTTCTTGGTTTTGCTCTTGAATTTTCCATTGTAAAGCAAAGTTATAAACATAAACAGTTAAATTTTTTCATCCTTATGTACCTCTTTCAGATTTGCCCCTTTTTCAAGTTGGTACTTTATCTTTTTCCAAGAAAATATGGTCACCATAATTATACCCCATATAACTAACCATTTCCTATTTCTACCATAAAAAGGTAAAGGTTCCCCCCGCACATTTGTGCAGTCGTGTCCGACTCTAGGGGCTGGTGCTCATCTCCGTTTGTTAGCCGAAGAGCCAGCGTTGTCCGAAGACGCTTCCGCGGTCATGTGGCCGCATGACACGCGCGGAACGCTGTTACCTACCCACTGAAGTGGTACCTATTCATCTACTTGCATTTGCATGCTTTCGAATTGCTAGGTTGCAAGAGCTGGAGCTAGTGCGGGAGCTCACTCCGCACGCAGGGCTACGGATTCGAACCTCCGAACTTGCGATCTTCCAATTGACAAGCCTGGCGTCTTACCCGCTGAGCCATCACGCCCCCAATATTTCTACCATACTAAATGCTAATAATACCCTGACAGTTTTTGGAAGGGGCTGAGGGCTGTAGCTTCCCCTGGTCCCTACCTATATGGGATACAGGAACAATTCGGGGGTGGGGGGCAGTAAGACTTCAAATAGGTTGGTTGGCAAACAGGTTGATGGGATACGTTGGGCTTCAATTCCCAGAATTCTTTGGGCATGCTGAGTTGGAATTCTGGGAGTTGTGGTCCCAACACACCTAGGGAAGGCTGATCAAAACAGAGGCCACTAGGACTGATTAGGATTTGCCAGGAGCATCAGGCAAGTGGTTCAGCGCCAAACCCTACCAGCTGTTGGTTGACACGTAGGGCTCAAAGTCATACTGTGTCTCAGGTTCGTCTCCCCGCTGCAACTGCTTGACGAGAGAGGCGTACTGCTGCCCGGGGTCATAGAGTTTGCTGCTCTCGCACAAAGTCTGAAAATAGACAGGCAGCGGGGCTGTCTGCATATGCATGATTTGGTAGAAGGAAATGGTAGCCTGGAATCCAGAGATCAAAGAAGAGAAGAAGAATGGAGAGAAACATGTCAGAGAACAGGGTGAAGTATATGAATAAAGTCATGGAGAAAACCTATCTACGTAGTTGCCAAGAGTCGACACCGACTTGAGGGCACATCATCAATCATCCGTACGAATAAAACATCCCAGGCATGGGCGTGAAGGATCTTTATCACAAGACCAAAACCCACAGCCAGGATTGAGCACACGTCTTTGTGAGCATCTCAGCTCTCACCGAGACAAGAGCCAAGTTTCTGGTTCGGATAGCAACAAACCTGTCCTTCAAAGAACATGGGCCGGAGCAGGCTTGCTTGCAGCTCCTCATTAAGGACCCAAAGGGCTGAACCACGTTGGTGGGGAGGCCCAGCCAAACTCACCGACTTTATGACCTGGTCGCTCTGCTTGACCACCTCATGGAGCTGCCGAAGCGCAGTCACTTTGGTGTCCTCCAGCTCCTGCTTCTGCGTGTTGGCGTCTGCAATGCAGGTCCGGTACGTTGCCATGGCCTCTTCGGCCTGAATTGGCAGAGAGTTAGAATCAGCAAGGGACGCAGAGGATGGGTAACGAGGAGAGATGGACTCGGCATTAAATTTCCCCCACAAGGAAGGACATCATTTTTGTGCCTCAAGAACAACATTGCTCAAGAAGGTGGAATTACCACCCTGTGGACACGGACTCTTACATCAAGAGACAGGAAGCACCACTACAAGTGCAAGGTCGGTCCCACCCAAAGTTCAAAACAATCCACCCCAAATTGCTCCCAGTTTCCAAGGCCGGTCGGACTTGCTCCCATCAGCTGTCCACCTTGTTCCGGGCCTCTTCTTCCAGCCGTCGCTTCTTGTCCAAGTTCTTCAGGGTGGCAGAGCTGCTGCTAGCCCCCAGCTGATCCTCTTCTGCTTTGGCCATTACATGCCGGGCCTTTTCACACTCCTCCGAGCGCTGCATGTACATCTGCTTGGCCTTGCGCAAGTTGTTCTCGGCCTCTTGCTGGAGGGGAAACAGGAAGCAGCACCCCGCTTGGTTTTCTTCTTGCAGACATTTCATTATCAAACGAGGTAACATCATCAGTACCTACATCAGCAAGTGGCGGCCTTTGAGGAAAACCTACCCAATTCCTGTCACTATAGCAATTCTTTCTTTGTTTGTTTATTTACTAGGGTTTCTATGCTGCTCCAGTTGAAGAGGACAGTTGAATCCTGAATTTCTACAATTTGGTTTTGCTCAATCTTGGCAGCCCAGCATACAGGTAGTCCTCACTTAGCAACCACAATTGGGACTGACAACTCTGACTCTAAGCACAGCGGACGCTAAGCGGAAAATCATGTGACCGCAACAGGCTTATGACATCAATTCCCATTTGGTCATTAAGCAAATCACCGCAGTCGTTCAGCAAAACATCATGTGACTGCGACTTATGATTTTACTTCCACGTTTTCCATTGACTCTGTTTGTCACAAGCCAGTTGTAAAGCTTGCAAATGGCGATCGTGTGTCCATGGGACACTGCGATGGTCATATAAGTGAGGATTGGTTGCAAAGCTGTTTTTTTACACCGTCGTAACTTCAAACAGTCACTAAATGAGGCAGTTGGTAAGCGAGGACCACCTGTATTTTCTAATGTGGAAGTTGTGTGGCATTATGGCGCCCTCAATGTTATTAGTGCCGTCTCCTCACTTCCACTATTTATTTTTAATTTTAAAAATGTGTGTGCGTATGTGTGTGTATGTATTTAATGGCCAAAATTCTATGAAGAGTGTCCGCAGGATGTGGTCAAAAAAGCCACAATGGCAGGCATGACGGTGCAACCGAAGCTCTGCCAGTTTTTTATGTGTGCTGATTGTGCAACACACATTAAAAAATGGACAGCGCTTCGATCGCACCGTTGCAGCCAGCATCGTGACTTCTTTGACCACACCCCGGGGACACCCCTGCAGACACCCCTGAGGGGTGTGAAGCTGCTGTAGCCTCTGGGCTGAACAAACTCCTGACCCCGCCGCGCTACCCCAGAGCATCTCACCAGCTTCCTCTGGGCGCGGTGCCACTGCTCCTTAATCTCCTTCCGCCGCTTTTCGTGCTCCAGGCGCCTCAGGGACAGGGGCTGAAGAAGGCAGAGAAGAAGGCAGGGTCAGGCTGACTGCTAGAGGAAAGAAGGTGGCTGCGTACAGAGGACCTGGGCAGTCCAGGACAGTGTTTCTCAACCTTGGCAACTTTAAGGCGTGTGGACTTCAACTCCCAGAAGCAAAGCTGGCTGGAGAATTCTGGGAGTTGCAGTCCACGTGCCTTCAAGTTGCCCAGGTTGAGAAACACTGGTCCAGGAACTAAGGCCAAGCCCTAACCCTAACCTAACCCCAACCCATTCCTTTCTTTTTTTTATATAAGAATTTTATTAAGTTTCAGGCAAAGATAAAAGCTACAGAAAAACAAAAAACTACAAAGAAAAAAAACCTAAAAAAGTATGGAAACACAAGAGAAAATTTTTTAAAATTACAGAAAGAGGTGACTTCCGACTTTTAACAGCAAGGATATACAACAATTTTCCATAATCAATCCCTTACTCTATATTAAACCAAAATCACATTATTTTTATAAATCATTCCATTGGCACATTATAAAAATCGCTAAATACAGTTGCTCCCTCCCCTTATATTAAAAGAAATTATATATATATATATATATATATATATATATATATATATATATACACACACACACATACATACACACACACACACACACACACATACACACACATACATACACACACACACCTCCTAATCAACTTCCCCCCCAAAGATAACATTTATTTGATTATTTCCTCCCTGCTACTATTCTATACATTCCTGTCTATTATAATAAAGATCAAACTAAAAAACATATAAATTGTCTGCCATTATACTTGATAATACAACAATTTTAATAATCTTAATCATATTAAACCCAAACCCAGACATTTATTATTTTTTATTATACCTTAATAATCTTAATCCAAATAATTAAAGACAAATGAAGTCAGCCATACCCTAAAAGCAATCCAGACAAATATTCTTAAACCCTTATCCCACTTCAAAATAAACCAGAGCGTTTACATATCCCCACAATGCGCACAGAGCTTTTTTCTTAAAAAAACCGAACAGCCCAACTGCCCCCCTCAAAAACCCCAACTTCTCTTCAGGAGATCTCCCATACATAATAACCCCTTCTTTTCCATGGCGTTCCATCAGAAGATCAATTTCACTTATGGCTTGCAACTCGATCTCTCCCTTTAATTTCTTCAACTCGACTATCCAATCTTCATCCAGCATTTCAACAGAAGTCGAAGAAACATTTCTGTCACTGTTAAATTCCTCAATTTCATCCACGACATCCCCAACCAGATGACACATTTTAGACCTCATATTTTCCACAATGTCCCGAATGCCTTGCATAAAAACTTGGTAGGAATCAGAAAGAATCTGTTTAAAATCTCGGTGGAAGTCAGAGAAAGTCTGATTAAAATCCTCCATGTCTCAAGCAGTAGATTATGGCACCCCCTAGGAGCTTAACCAGTGAAAGTCGAAGATATGAAAGAATTCCAAAATGTGTTTACACAAGCGAAGGTGAGATAGCAGACAGTTCCCCAGGGAAAGTAGAAGCAGAAAACTAAAGTTCAAAACAGCCAATTCAACGTGTAGGAAAATGCTAATATCTTCAAATTTAGTACAAAAATAATAACAGGGAGACAATTATTTACTCTCAATCCTCCTTAATATTTGGATGGAAAACAAAGTCCAAAACTTAAAAAGATTTCTAAAAAAAAATTGATCCCAAAAATAACGATAAGCACCAAGAGGACCCGCTTCTCCTTGCTGTAGAAAGCCTCTCTTAGGGTACGCGTACTTAAAAGAAATATAATTGGGTGATTTAGAAATGGGGTGGCCGGTCTTAGTGTCCCTTTAAGGGTACAGCGTGGCTTGGAAATGGTGACGTCCCAGCCTCCCGGCTGCTCTTACCAGTTGAACGTGAACACTGTTTGCTATCTTCTGGTTGCAAGCAGCCGTCTGGAGGACAGATGGGGTGATTCCAGGTGTTTCCCTTTTTCCAGAAAAACACTTGTGGGCTTCAGGAAAAACCTGCCTGAGCCCGAAAAAACTGCCGCGTTGTCAGTTCCGCCCGCTGAGCCCGTGGGCACAGCTGTTCAGTCCGCCATGTCCCCACCGGAAGTCCCAACCCATTCCTTTCTTGACGCAGAGTAGCTGTGGGGCCAGGGCTTAGAGCTGGCTGCCCCATCCGTGTTGCTCGCAGGAGGTCCTTCGAATCACCAGTTGCACCAAAATTCAGCAGCAAAAGTGGTGGTGAATACAGTGGTGCAATACTCTCCTTAAGAAAAAAGAGAGATCCTCTTCCTAGCTCAAGGTGGGGAGGGGGGCTTCTCGCCCCTCAGAGGGGGAGGCCTTCTTGCTCCTTCTCTGGTGGCATTACTATTAATCAATGGTATTGCTCACAAGAGAAACAAAGTGGCACCACGGTCTTCTGCAGAAGTAGGCTAACGTTAATGATTGGGAGACTGCTTATTTATTTACTCGCTTGATTAAGACTGCTTATTTATTTACTCGCTGGATGTACATCCTGCCATTCATTTGGGTGTCCGAGGCGGCAGTTTTGCACCACCTCCTTCTATTTTCCTCACAACCACCCTGTGAGGTAGGATGACCGAGAGAGAGTCATTGGTTCAAAGTCCTCCAGGGAGCTTCTGTGGCTGGGGGGGGGGTCGGGGGGTCAGCAGCTGAGGCTCCCCAGTACCAGCCCAACACCAGAACCAGAACCATAGTGTGCTCTTGGAGCTTACAAATTAGGACCCTCACCCCAATCTTGTCACTGTCTCCTCTTTACCTGCAGATACGTTTCAGTCCGCAAAGTGTTAGCAGCTTGCAGGGAGCTGAGGCCGTACTCCATGTCTTGCTCCAGGGACAGCGAGTAGATGGAGAGGAACGCCATGGAGGGCTGAGAAGCAAACCACAGGAATTAACTGATAGCCAAAGGAAGAGCGGCTGGAGCGAACCAGGGAGCCAGAGGGCAAACTCCAGGCTTCTGCCCCCATGTTCTGCTCAGGAAACCCAAACAGAGTGGATAAATGGTGCCTGATGCTCAGGCGACAGTGGCCTCACCTCCTGACTGAAGGTTTGTTTGCAGGTGTTCACTATCTTCTGAAGCCCCTTGGCAAACTCGATTTCTGAGGGGAGAACAAAGGGGGAACAAGGAGGACAAAAAATTACTGCTGCTGATCCAGGTTAGGTTTATTTGACATTAAAAAGCAAGGGTTCAGGGATTTCTGCCATGACGTTGAGAGTGGAAGAGCCATAATTTTCGGTGGAGAATGAGATGGGGCTAGAAGTGGCCAATTTCTGAATGTACAGATGTTCCATCCCCTTCTTGTTTGGTAGGGAGGGGTTCTAACTCAGTGGATGGAGCACCTGATCTGTATGCAGGAAGGGCCACATTCACTCTTGAGCATTTCAAGGCAGGGCTGGGAAAGATTCTGGTCCGAAAATGCTAATGAGTCATTGCTAGTAAGAGTAAACTAAGGATATAATTTAGCCTGGTATAAGGCAGATCATAAAAACAAGCTTTTTGTACACTGGAGGTTGTAGGTACAGTCCCTGGAATCTTTAGTCTAAAAGATTAGGTAGCTTTTGCACACTGCTTTTGCACACCGCAGGTATCAGGTACAGTTAGTCTAAAAGATTAGGCAGTCTTTTGTACACTGCTTTTGCACACTGGAGGTACCAGGTACAGTCCCTAGAATCTTTAGCTAAAAAGATTAGATAGTGGATGACAGGCAAATCTCCTCCTGTCTCTGAGATTTGGCTGCCAATCAGAGTAGACAATACTGGATTAGAAAGGTGTAATATTGGTTAGCTTGAGGGCCACATCATACTTTGCACAGCCTCTTGAGGACTGAGGCCCAAAAGCAGGTGGGGCCAGGACCTATCGGGGGGAAAGTTTCAGGGGTTGAACTGATAGAGTGGTGCAAGGGAAGAAGGTTAGGAATTAGCATTGTATTCCTGTATTCCTATTTCAGTTTTGGAATCCTGGTAGCTATTAGGGTATCTTTGATCATTGGTTTTACAAAGCAATGCAGAATAATGTAGACCAGTGTTTCTCAACCTTGGCAACTTTAAAATGTGGGGTCTTCAACTCCCAGAATTCCCCAGCCAGCATGCTGGCTGGGGAATTCTGGGAGTTGAAGTCCCCACATTTTAAAAATTGCCAAGGTTGAGAAACCCTGATGTAGACCACGACTGCAGACCTTCTGCACTGCACATTCTTATCCCCCCAAAGGCATTGAATCAGCTTAGCTTTGTCCCTTCCCTCTCAGCTCACCCAGAACTGTCCTCTTCTCCATGTAGTAGATGAGATCCTTCATGTATTTGGAAATGTTCTTGGCATAATTAAGGGCAAAGTCCACCCCTCCTTCACACCTCTGAAGGAGCACATCCACCTCTTCTCCTGACAGGCGCACTGCATCGCAAGAAAGGGAGCATAGAAAGGCTCAGAAACACACATGGTTGCGCATACACTGTTGCCCGTTGCACAATTTTAATGGCTGTATAACGTTTCTGAATTTAAGAGAAGATTCATGCTAAAACCTTAAATTGGAAGATTACTCAGTTGTAGAGGAGTGCGGAGATCACAATGAAGAATGCAAGAGGGGTTACGTAAACATCGGCTTACCTCTGCATAAGAAGAGGGGGTCAGAAAGAAACTAAAGATTACCCTGCCTTGATTCAGGGTAATCTTTAAAAGAGGGAGGTAAAACTCTGTCAGACTTTCAAGATTCTGTTATTATATTCTATAACAATAAAACAGAGTTCCAATGGTTCTTGTAGTGTCAGTTTCCTGATTTGGTCTACCTCGAAGGGCTGACATCAGCAGATCAACCTGGTACCATCCAGATACACTGGAGTTCAATTCCCACAATCCCTAGCTAGTGACTCTTCTGGCTGGACATTGTGGGAGTTGAAAGTCCATTACTTCTGAAATTATGAACTATGATGAAATATATTCATGTCAGTTCTCCCAGCATATTTTAATAGAGTAATTCTGACATTAATAATTGACAGACATTAGTAAGGGCATCTGAGGGAGTGTATGTGTCAATAAAATCAAAATGGCATCACAATTGTGCAATTGAAGCCCACCCCTTTTTAATGTGCATTGTGAAACGGGTAGGACTTCAATTGCACAGATAGAGATTACCATCTTGACATTTTCTTACCCCCTTCCCTCTGCAGATGCCCCTGGACACCAGGTAAGTTTGGAAGAAGATAAAAAGAATTATATACACTGAAAATATCCCAACTCTGAGCTCTGGTTTCTAACTTCTGAGGAATACACACCACTAATTTTAACCTATGCTATTGCATATTTCAACAACACCATGGAGTTTTACATATCTATTCAGTAATAGCTTCCAAGATGCAGTAGTTGACAATAAAAGTTCAGGAATATATCATTAAAATAAACCAAGGGTAAGGTAAAGGTAAAGGTTTTCCCCTGCAGAGTCATGTCCGACTCTAGGGGCCGGTGCTCATCTCCGTTTCTTAGCCGAAGAGCCAGTGTTGTCCGAAGATGCTTCCGCGGTCATGTGGCCGGCATGATGCACGCGGAACGCTGTTACCATCCCACCGAAGTGGCACCTATTGATCTACTTGCATTTGCATGCTTTCGAATTGCTAGGTTGGCAAGAGCTGGGGCGAGTGCGGGAGCTCACTCCGTCACGCAGCGCTCGGGTCTCAAACCGCCAACCTTCCGATCGACAAGCCTGGTGTCTTAACCACTAAGCCATTGCTCCCATAAACCAAGGGTAGGTTTGTTTAACCTGTATTCTCGATGTTTTTATTTACAGTACAACTCCCAAAGTCTATTGCCACTGGCCATGTAGGAGCAGATGAAGTCAAAATCAAAAATATTGGGAAAGCACCACGTTACCTACTTTGATGTAACTCAATGACAGTTTTTTCAAGTAATACACTATAACAATAAAAGTAGAGAATCTTCAACAAAAACACACCCACTAAATCAGGAAAATAAAATTGCTTTGGCATCAAAACCAAGGCTTCATATAAATTTTCTATAGAAAATTTCCCCTTTTTCATTTATGGACCTTACTTTAACACCTCCTATCTTCCTCACTTCTAAAAACATTGGAACCCCCAAAGATGTGAATTCTCTTCATTTTATTCTTTTATTGCCAGAATCCGACCCCATGCAGCCCTCATCATAGTCAAATTTCATATACTCTTCAGCTAATTTCAAAAGCAACCCTTTCTGCATTGATAAACACCGATTACATCAACATTCTTTTCATGCAGTGGTTTACTAGCTTTTCTAGACATCATTAAAATGCCACAAAAAGCATCATAATGTAACAGCTATATTTGTAATATTTAATCTGCGTGCATTTGTGCACCACTGATGGAGAGCAAGGGAAAAGAATGGAAAAAACCTGAGCTCCAGAACACAAGATATCAGAGAGAGCTTTCTGCGTAGCTGGGCTGTGGTGTTCCCGATCCATCCTTGAGTCAACCAAAAACTATTTCAGCATGAAATATTCTGCCTCTCCTGTCACTAATGTTTTTGTCACCAGTCACTGAAAGCCTTCTGACTGCCTGCCAAGGTAATGGCTGACACAGCCTAACAAATTTTACTGCCTTGGGACAGTGTCAGAATAACGGTGAAAAGATTATTTCAACACTGATATAGCCAAAGATAACTTAAGCCTGTTTCACTCACGAGCTGAAGGTGGGATGAAATTGATGTTATGGAAACCCAGCAGAAATAAGAGGTTGCCAGGACATGTGTGTGCCATGCTTAGGGACATGAGAAAGAACCTGAATGATGACATCAAGGTTATTTTTCTATGTTTCATCAAAGCACAACTCTGCACAATTCACGAGAACCCAGTAAGGGACCAAAAACCACAGTAAAGATGGTTCTTACCTGAAGTGAAATCTTCCCGACTGTTCAGCACATCTTCTGGTCCCAAACTAGCAATCCCCCCATATAGATTTTCCACCGACTAGGAGTGAGGAAAAAAGAAAAGTGACTATCAGAGCCTCTAAGCAGTGTTTCTCAACCTTGGCAACTTTAAGACGTGTGGACTTCAACTCCCAGAATTCCACATCAACTTACTACTCTGGCAGCTTCTCTTGAGAACAGGGCTCCCAATCTTTTAGCCCAGTCAGCATGTTAGGGATTTTGAGGGTCTTGTAGGGGCATCATGGCTACCACATAGGGGGCTGGCCTTTCACAAAATGGCTGCCATGGTGGTAATGCCAATTACAAAGCAAAACATTCTGGTAGGGCACGGAGGTTGAACGCCACCAAGGGAGCGGTCTACACCAAGTTCATGGGGACTGTTTTGGAGACCTCTCTTCTAGAAAGTTGAGTGGATGGATGTTCTTCTACTTGCCCTGTTTACCTACAGAAGCCAGAGCATCAAACCTGGGACCTTTGGTGAACTTCAATCAACAAGGTCTGTTCCTTGGCTGGCTGGGGAATTCTGGGAGTTGAAGTCCACACATCTAAAAGTTGCTGAGGTTGAGAAACACTGGCCTAGAGAGAGCCCAGCTTTCCCATCACAATTTAGAACCAAACTATTTTAGGGTGTGTTTCTTAGGCCCTAAGAATCATATATTTGGAATTAGGCTGCAAAGAAGGAATACTTTTTCTCAGCCCAGGATCCTTTCCTCCTGAAATGCCAGAAATTAAACCTGGGCCTTTCTCATTCAAAGCAGAACTTGGTCCCTTCTGGGCAACGAACTGAGGAGCTCACCTGATACTGATCAGTCAGAGGAATTGAAAGGATGGTACTACTGTCCACCTCTCCCATGAGGAATTCAGAGACACTGGAGGGGGAAAAAAGCAAAACAAGAAAAGGGTTGATGAAGCAGGAAATAGCTAGCAAGTTAGTAGCAGCAGCAGCAAAAGCCATCACTGGGCCTCAAAAAGAGGCTAATAGTGATAGCTTTGCTTGCCAGTGCTGATGGCACAAATAGAGCTTGCTCCAATCTAATGTTCTTCAAATGTTTGAAATTACAACTGCACCATACCACTGAACAGAAAAACGGCATCTGAGGCCCATGGCATTCCTATTTTTACCCTCACCAAACAACATTTTTCTGATTTAACGACCATTTGTTTAGCGACAGTTCAGACTTACGATGGTGTTGGAAAAATCGACTTACGATCAGTCCTTGCACTTATGGCCGTCGCCGCGTCCCAGCGGTCACATGATCACAATTTGGGTGCTTTGCGACCGGTTCGCATTTATGACCGTCGCAGCATCATGTGGTCACGTGAGCACCATTTTCGACCTTCCTGGCCAGCTTTTGGCAAGCAAAATCAATGGGGAACTGCGTGATTCGCTTAATGACCACGTGGTTCACCTAACGACCATAGTGATTCGCTTACTGACCACCGCAAAAAAGGTCGTAAAATCAGGTCAGATTTGCTTAATGACCGCTTCACTTAGCAACTGAAATTCCGGTCCCAGTTGTGGTAGTTAAGCGAGGACTACCTGTACAAAGATGTACAAACATAAATTGGAGTAGTGATATTGAACATTCATGTTTAAAACATTAATTCAAGAGAATTCAAAAGAAAGAAACAATTCAAGAGAAAGAAAGAAAGAAAGGAAGGAAGGAAGGAAGGAAGGAAGGAAGGAAGGAAGGAAGGAAGGAAGGAAGGAAGGAAGCTCTTTCTTTTAGAATCATGAGTTCGAAGGTGCCATTTAAACTCCTCACTGTAGAAATCCAAATTAAAATATCTCTGATGTTGAGTTTGTTCTTCACTTTGACTTGGGTTACCTTTTTAAAATTATTATTATTATTATTATTATTATTATTATTATTATGTGATATCAGCAACAGGATTAAATATCTAAAGAAGTTACAAGTACATGCTGTCATGGAGGATTTCAAGCAGAGGCATTTGTTAGAGATGTTAACACTGAATTTCCTACATCCAACTAGTGTTGGGGAGGAGGAGTGTGAAGTGGATGGCTTCCAAGTGTGCCCTCGTTCCATGATTTTGTGATTCTAAAATCTGTGAAGTAACCTTCAAAAATCGCCTTTGAGCTGATCTTTTGCTTACGTGCTACTGAAGGAGACGGCAATCAACTCCACGGCCTTTTCAAATTCATGTTTTTCAGCTTCATTGTTCGACTCATAGTGGAAACCTAAAAATGCAGATTGAAAGGAAACAATGACACTCTCCCCAACCCATCAATCTTCTTAAAAGGCATCCTACAGGATACACAGCAGAACTGTAGAGCTGTAGCACAATTAGGCTGCACATTTCTGTGTGTTTTCCAACGCTCTCCATTAAAAAAAAAAGAGGAAAAGGAGCAAGCTAGCACTTCACAACAATACAATAAAATGGGTAAAATGTTTCAGCATGAAACAATCTTTGGTGGAAAAAAGAAAGGTTGTAAAGTGGAAGAAGCCTTAACCATGAAGATTTGATAAAACAAAAATATATTTCTTCAAGGCAAAGGATAACTTGAGTAAGGCCTAGTGAATTCAACTTAATCATTTAAACTAAAGCAGGCTGCTGTGCCTTTTGTTAAAAGCTTCCTTCTATTCCTCTAATTGTTTCCTCTACATTGTGGCAGCAGCTCCTGAAATGGCCCCTTTATTTAGTGAGCTACTATTTTCTTACGTAGAAGGATAAGTTAATTATAGCTTTCCTCTTGTTTTTCTTTTATTTTGCAAAACAACAACCTGTGATGGAATATGTGGGTGACTTTGGAGAACAGAGGGAAGAGATGCTGCCTAGGGAACGAAGGGAGTCCAAGAGAGGGTAACAGTCTAAAGAAGAAACTTAGGAAAGACCCACCCTGAACACACAAGCAATAAATAGGCAGAGCAGGAGAATTGTACTTTCAGACTTGCAAGTCAGCCCTTCCAGGTAAACCAGACAGGAAACACCACTAGTTGAACTAATTCAACTTTATTGTAAGGCTACATTAACAGAATCTTGCAAGTCTGAAAGTACAAATCACAACCCTAGTAGCAAATCTGTCATTCAAACACCTTCTAGATGGAAACTGTATGGGGGGAAACTGTCACAATGACTACATCACCCTAATCCAGTGTTTCTCAACCTTGGCAACTTGAAGATGTGTGGATTTCAACTCCCTCTGGGTGATAAGTTACTGAAATGGTTTGAACTTGTCTTGATGAAGGAGGAAGTCATTTCTTCATACATTTTTTTCTTTTTTCTTTTCTCTGCACTTTTTCATTTTTTTCTTTTTCTCAGTTTGTAATAAGCCTTTCCTCTGTCTGGGAGTTGAAGTCCACACATCTTCAGGTTGCCAAGGTTGAGAAACACTGCCCTAAACAATTAGTTATGGAAAACCAATCCTTCAGTGGCAGAAAAGGGTCCTAGGGCAGAACCATCCTTGGGTGGGTCATTCTTTGACACTGACCTGCGCTGATAACCGCTGGGGAAACTGAAGCCCACTTTAATTTTTGTTTGGGGGATACAGGTATCACTCTATTGCCCAGGTTTCTCTTTCTCCAAAGCCTAAGATCACTGCGGCAGATGTTACGAACACAAAGCTTCTGTCATTTTGTGGTTAAACTGTTCAGGATACAGGAAAGCCAGCAACAGAAGACAAATATTTTGGTTCTGCTGAGCTGCAAAAGCCGCCATTCTCTGCTTACCACTTCCTCCTTGGCTACTTCGATAGATTCAGAGTATGAAAGAGTCAACTACTTTGATGCCAAGATATTATAAAGTAAGGTGAGGTCCAGGATGAAAAAATAGAGACTTTCTTTCGTTTACATTTAAAGTTAATTAATACTAATTATGATAACATTGGTTATTCTTCCACTGTGTATTTAATCATATTTTTCATTTATCATTGTAAAATTATAATTTGGAGGTTTGGGGTGGGGTGGGGGACACATCTAAGGTTTCATGGCACAATGGGCTCTGGGGCCAATTCTGAACAGAGAAGACGTCTACCAATCATGGGTAGATTTCCCTCTGGCAAATAGGATGATGTTTTTTCTTTTTTTCTGAAAATTCCAAATTCCAATTTCCAACCTGTAGCAACCTGGAGTGCGTTCAGCCACACCTCTGGTTTAATTCATTTTGTGCTATTTTAAACAGTGTGAATATTCACACTGAAATTGTACACGTTCTTCTCCAAATGCAAGTTTTGATGCTTATTCTTCTCCAAGTTGGAGAAGCACAGAGTCAGGAGGGGAATGATCAGGGACCTCCTTGCCAAACTTGACTCTGCCCATCTGGTCCAAAGATCTAGGGAGGGTTCTGCTGGGAGCCCCAACCTCCATGTGAGGTACAAGGCTGTGGGTCAGATGGTACATCAGAACTTTCCAAACTTTTCATGTTTGTGACACACTTTTTAGACATGCATCATTTCGCGACACACTCTTACAGCAGGGCATCATTTCGCGACACACTCTTACAGCAGGGCACAAGGCAGGCACTAGGACCTGCGTGGAATCCTGGCAGGGCAGGTTTGGAGGCAGCAGGGCACAAGGCAGGCACTAGGACCTCCGGGAATCACAGCAGGTTTGGAGGCAGCAAGGCACAAGGCAGGCACTAGGACCTGCGCAGAATCCTGGCAGGGCTTGGAGGCGGCAGCAGCCGCGACACACCCAGACACTGCAGCCGAAACACTAACGTGTCCCGACACACAGTTTGGAAAGCTCTGCCCTACATTATGGAATATGCTGACCCCCAACTTCTGCGATGCAAATAAAAAATGAATGGAGCTTTGACCGCACCTTTGTCGTACCATCTTAACATTTTTTACCATACTTTGCAGATACCCCTGCCTATTTCAGTGGGCCTTTGGCCCATAAAGTGATGTGGGCCACTGTTGTTGTTTATGAGGACCGTTGTTTTAATTATTTCCAGGGATGTTTTCTTTTTCCTCTTTATCTTTGTTGTGTAGCACTCAGAATTGTGTGACTGGGGTGGCATACAAACTACTGTAAAATAAATAAGCAACAAAAAACCACACATATCAAAATAACTGCTCAGAAGAAGAGATCTTTTGTTGAAATGTCAGGGAAGGTGATAAGTTACTGAAATTGTACTTGTTTTGATGAAGGGGAAAGTCATTTCTTTATATATCTTTTTTCTTTTTCTCTGCACTTTTTCTTTTTTCTTTTTATATTTTTCTTAGTTTGTATTAGTTTTTTGTCTTTGTATCTTTAAACTTTAATAAAAATTATTATAAAAATTACTGCATAGTCCAGGAAGAGTGAATTACAATGCAGACCAAACAAAAATTCTCCAGCATCCCTACCCAACAGTGTATATTTATTTATTTGATTTCTATAGCCACCCGTCTCAGCAAGTGACAAGTGCATATACTATAATTCTAAGGGAGTATTTGTTCCAGAAGTTATTAATTTAGTTCACAAAATGTGCTAACATTTAATGACTTGTTCAGTAAGCCATAATTTATTGTGTTTGCATGCCCGCTAGGCCACAAGCCGTGATTTATAAGCCACAACATCTGGATTCACCCATTATATTAAATCAAAACCAAACAAACCACATATGGCTCAGCACAGTTGGGAAGCCAGCATATTTTCATAATGCTGGGCTCACAGGCATCTGAAACATGCCATGATGATATTAAGAGCATCATGACCTCAGTGTGCAGATGACGCAAATGGCGTAATTGGCATCGATCACATCGTGCAAATTATATAATTCACATCATTTGCAGGATGACATCACGACACATGTAATGTTACTTGCCCTCTCTAGGTGCCCCCCCCCGCCACATGGCAAGAGAGTGGGATACTAAAGCTAACTTTAAACCAGTGTTTCTCAACCTTGGGAACTTTAAGATGTGTAGACTTCAACTCCCAGAATTCCCCAGCCAGCATGCTGGCTGGGGAATTCTGGGAGTTGAAGTCCACACATCTTAAAGTTGCCAAGGTTGAGAAACACCGGCCTAAACATTCTTACCCGTCATATTTTAAAGAGGCGTGTCCAGCACCTTCCTGGGGGCTCATCTTGGGATCAAATCAGGACTGAGCAACAGTCCCTGGTAAGAACTGGACCACATCCACTCACTGACCTTTGACCCTAGAGATGAGGGTTCCTGCTGCCGTCAAGGTCTCCAAGGTGTTGAGCAGCGGGTACTTGCTAATGATTTGCCGAAGAATCCGTAAGGCTTCTCCGAGACACTCGTGGGCGAGCGACCGTCGAGACTCTAGGCCATCTGCAAAAGAGAAAAAAGCTCAGAGGAGACACGGGGCTTTGAATAATAATAACAACAACAAATACTATAATAATAATTGATTAAATTTATATGCTGTCCAACTCCCAGCGAATGCACAGTCG
This sequence comes from Charina bottae, assembly GCA_023362775.1. Classification (NCBI taxonomy): domain Eukaryota; kingdom Metazoa; phylum Chordata; class Lepidosauria; order Squamata; family Charinaidae; genus Charina; species Charina bottae. Next base: position 512,624 of record JALMGJ010000017.1, on the reverse strand, counting down.
TGACACCATCTTGACTTTTTTGACCTTTTGTGGACATTGCTATATTCAACCCTTTCCTAACGCAATTCTACTGCCTGTCTGGTAGCTACTGAGCCAGATTCAACATTTTCCTTCTGGAATACGGTATAAGGCTTAACAACGTGGGCCCAAAATACCAGGCAAATTGCCTTGCTCAGTATGGATCTGAGCTGTTGCTAACATCAGTAGTCTCCCCGCTTTTCAGTTGCTGAGTCTGTTTGGAATTCTAAGCACAGGTTATTTTCTGCATGGAATTATGAGGTTGAAGTCTACACATCTTAAAGTTGCCAAGTTTGAAAAACACTGATTCACACACTGTATATCCACCCAGTTACACAACCTATCTAGTCTCCTAGGTGGAACACCTAGTGGAACATTTTTTTCACCTCCTCCCCCTCAACAATACATACTGTATGGAGAAGCAGGAATTATTTATTGTCTTATTTACTCTAGACATGCCACAGGGCTATGTTAAAACATTTGAAAGCATGAAAACATATCTGAAAGAAAGAAAACTCAGGATTATTAAAATGCAAGTAAATACTCTTGTAAATTAAAAGCATTCAATAAAACGACTTGAAATTAAAATTAGCAGTATGAAACATAGTGACCATTCAGAGATGACTTAGCATAAGAAATGTATTCCAGAAATAGGTTAAACGAAATAATAAATAATAATTTTTATTATTTCCATCAGCTCTGAAGGAAGTGATAGTCTGGCCATTCTTACAGAAGCAATCACTGGATCCAATTATTTTTGTCCAGTCTCCAACCTTCCCTTTTTAGGAAGGTGGTTAGGTTGCAGCTTCAAAGGGCCCTGGAGGAAATGGATTATCTGGATCCACTTCAATCTGGACTCAGATAAGGATATAGCACTGAGACAGTATTTGTCACACTTTTTGATGAATTCTGGTGTGCTTGGAATGGGTGTGTCCATCCTGGCCCTGCTTGATCTCTCACTGGCCTACAATACCATCAATCATGGTATCCTCCTGGACAAGCTCAGAGATTGGGAGTGGGCGGCACAGGGTTGTGGTGGTTCTCCTCTTTTCTCCAGCGTCACTTCGTCAGTGTTGCCATGGGGAGAGAGGTCCAGCCCTCAGCCCCTGCTGTTTGGAGTACCTCAGAGCTCCATTCTCTCCTCACTACACAAGGCCACCGGGTGAGCTTATCCTTCAGCGTAAGATTAAGTACCATCAATATCCTGATGATACTCAGCTGTACATCTCTGCCTCTGGCTGGCCAGGTGATGCTGTCTCAGTGCTCTATCGTTGTCTGACGGCTGGGGGTTCTGGATGGGGAAGAACAGGCTTCAACTCAACCCAAGCAAGACCAAGTACCTGTGTTTGGGCCCCTTAAGATACAGATCCAGAGAATTTCCAACTTTGGTTCTGGGTGGATGCGATGGAATGTGAGGGTGACCTTGGAGGACAGAAGGAAGAGATGCTACCTAGGGAACAATCAGATAAAAGGAAAGGGAATCCAAGAGAGGGTAACGGTCTAAAGAAGAAACCTGACCACTCAAGTGATAAATAGGGAGGGCGGGAGATTTGTACTTTCAGACTTGCAAGATTCTGTTTATGTAGCCTTACAATAAAGTAGAATTAGTTCATCTAGTTGTGCTTCCTGTCTGGTCTACATGGAAGGGCTGACAGTGGGGCTGCACTCCCCCACTCAGAGCCTGTGATTCGGGAGTCCTCTTGGACTCACAACCCTTGCTTGAACAGCAGGTGGCAGCTGTGTCCAGGAGGGCCTTTGCACAACTCCATCTTGTATGCCAGTTGCACCTGTTTCTGAATTGAGAGGCTCTGCCCACAGTCACTCATACCTTGGTCACCTCCCAGTTTGATTTCTGCAACGTGCTGTACATGGGGCTACCCTTGAAGACCACCTGAAAGCTGCAACTGGTCCAGAATGCAGCAGAGCAGGTAGTAATGGATGCACCTTGGTATGCCCTTGTAATACTACTAATGAGAGCTGCACTGGTTCTTGGTAGGCTTCTGGATGCAATTCAAGGTGTTACTTATTGCCTACAACACCCTATATGAACAGGGACAGCTTATTTGGGGATCTTCAATTTCCTTTTGTAGAGCTGTAAAGACCCTTTCACTGGGCCAGGGCGGTAATTTTCTATTTAATATCAACAATATTTTTTGTTGATTCTGATCGTTTTTTTATTTTGATTGATGTACGTCATCAGTTATGAGTTGGGCAGCCTTACCAATTCCAATAATAATAATTCCTGCCTGCTCAACAATTGCTAATAAAAACACGGCTCTGCCTTGGAGGGTTGAGGAAATCAAACCCCATAACCAGTATTTTGTAATTAGCGATTTGAGTGAAATATCTGTATTGTTTCTGAAAGTTATATTCTTGGCAGGGTGGGGGGGCATCCATTTTTGTAATGTTTTAGGAAGTTCAAACAGACAGGTCTTTCTGAACTCCTTAAATATATACTTTCCTCACTCCAAACCCAACTTCTTACTGTTATTCTCTTTTTGAAGATGTTTTTCATGGAAATTGAGAAGGGAAACTGGGTTGCCTTTGCAATGCGTTAGCAATTTACTGAGTTCACCATCAGCCACGCTGCTCTCATGTTGTTTCCTTTTTTCTCTTGATTTGCCTGCTTAACCTTCAAGGAATGCCTGGAAGACAGAAATTCAACAGGTGCACCTCTCCCTTACCAGGGCAACTGCAGTGCTAATGACAGGCATGCTTGGGACATTGTTGTTCACTACACTATTCCTACAAGGAATATTTAAATATCAAACATGTTCCAAATAATATTAAATTCTTTGTGTGCTTCCCTCAAGGAGTCAGCTGTCTCATGTGAAAGATGGGCCATCCAGGAATGTTCTTCATATTTTCTTAGACAGTGGAATGGTGGCCATGTTTGTTAACCTGCATGTGGAATTCTACGTTCTCATATCATCATCATCATCATCATCATCATCATCATCATCATCATCATCATCCCTAAATGATGGGAACTAAGAAGCTCTGATTCTGTAGGCTTAGTTTCAGTTAATTTAGTTCTCTGCACCTTCTATATTACCAGTTACCACTTGTACATGACTTAAACACTCCCAAAAAGAAAAGCAAGGATATGACGCATGATAGCTCTTGTAGTGTTGTATTTTACTAATACAGTATATAGGTCCATGCCTAAATACTGGCAAAACTAAAATGATGATGATGATGATCATCATCATCATCATCATCAGAAAATGCTACATTGTATGACAAGCATGCGAGGTGAAAATGGAGTTCAGCAAACCTGGTGGTCAACCACAACCAGGAATGTTGCTTGGGATGAAACTAGGGGAAATATGCATAGGAATTAGACAGCTAATCAGTTGCTTCCTGATGCTGGACCATTTTGGGAATTTTCAGAACAGAAAAACATCCAAGAAGGGCTGTACCTACCCTATCAAGCTGAGGATTTTGTAATCTAGGTATCTTAAAGACTGTAGTTATGGAAATCAGGCCACGGCTAAGCTACCAATTTAGACTGCAGAGATTTTGATGACCGCCTGATGTTGCAAAGAGCCACATTCAATGACTCTTTGTTACCATCCAGTAGTCACTGAGATTTTGGTGGCCCAGATATGGTAGCCTTAGACACAGTGGACTTTGGGGGCTCTCAAAGGATCTCTACAGGGTGGTCCAAAAAGTCAAGATGGTGGTCACAACCATACAATTGAACCCCCCTTTTTTACGCATGTCACAACTATTCTGTGTATCTATATGTGATGTATACACCAGTGCATGCATCCTGTTTAATCCCATTTTGCAAGACCTGCTCATGTGAACAGACAGACAAATCAGAAATGGTGTTGCTTCTTATTACTTATGAACCTAAGATCTATTTCCTGCTCCCAACTAAGCCAGAATTCGTAAGTCAGTCAACTGTTTTTATTTGTTTTTACCATTCAGAAAGGTAGGAAGGTGTTGGTTTTTGTAAATTATATTAACCCTGATCTAGGCATACACTGTTCTTTTTATATTTCTCCCATCCTGATGTGATGGGAAATTGCACCAGGGATTTTGGACAATTGCGTCCCTGCTGTTACGTTTGTTCACCCCAGGTTTAGTGCAACATATGAATCCAGCAATTTCTCGTGCCAGAAAAAGCACAGGTGGCCCCGTTGACAAATGCTAAAATGTCTATTGAAGTAACGAGACCAACTCGGAACCACAAAACATCATAAAAGGTCTCACGCTTCCCAGAACTCTTCTTCGGGGAGGTGGTAAAGAAGCAAGCAGTGATGGGGACAGAGAAGAAAAAATGAAGACTCTTCTCTTTTTAATTGATCAGCCCTCAGCAAGGGCAGTAGATATTCTAGCTGGAAGGTTCTGGGAAGCGGATCTCCACACATCTGGAGGGCATGTCCAGGTTGGGAGAAGTTGAGTTAGGCAGCCTTAGAAATCTCAATTATAAATAATAAATAAATACACTGTTTCCTGGAGGCCATCGGTGTCCACCCAATATTTTGGAGTGAATCTCCCACAATACCCTGCTGGTGGCCTTACAGGTGTTGGAATCATCAGGGGTCAACTCAGCATTGTCTCATAAGCATAAGGGGGGTCCTTTCTAGTAAACACATCTCTATTGTGCTTTTGGGATGTCACGTGGGTCACCTGATTTCCATTTCCTTCTTCTTGAGTTTGGGGGATTAACAACCTCCATTACTCTTTGGGCACACCTGCAAGCAGGAGGTGCTGCAAAATGCAGCTCTCATCCTTTCATCTCGCTTGCACGTAGATCTACTATGAATCTACTTGTATCCAGATCTACTGAATAAATGTAAGCTATCTATATTTTTTCTTCATCTAGCTAATGTGTGAAGACTGAATTTATTTCTGAACGTAATTAAGCTTAACGTGCAAGTCCCTTCTGGTTCACGCTTCTACTTTGCAAGATTGTTGTTAGCTGCTTGGAGTTCTTTTATTAACCTTCAAAACTCCATCAACAGGCTGGGTGGGTGGGAATTGTGAGACCTCTGGTTATCCTCCCTCCCTCCCTCCCTCCCTCCCTCCCTCCCTCCCTCCCTCCTTGTAAGAAACTAAACATATTTTTAAAAATGCAAAAAAATAAAGTGTTCCAGGGATGGTAGGGGAAGGGGGGAGGGGTTCTACACTACATCCTGCTTTAAACTTGCAGAATTGTGTTGCGTTCCCCCATCCATACAACTCTGAGGAAATGTGTGTTTGAGTTGAATGCAAAGAGGGTGGCTTGAAGCACACCAAACTGGGTAAATGAGTATTAGATTGTAGCCTACAGCTGGTTTGCACAACACGGTTAGCCATGGTTAATTTAATCCATGATTATTAACCTAATCCATGGCTTTGTTCCTTGCCACTCCTTTGCCCTATGGCAGCGTTCAGCTATCATTTCAGTCTAGAATCAGTCTCCACAAGTCTAGAGGAGAGGAGGACTGAATAACCCAAGTGTGTGCACTGGTGCACCCATGGAAGATTTATCAGGGCGCTGCCAGCTGTCACAGCCTCCCGTAAACAGGAAAGGCAGACAAATGAAACTACAGAAAAGGCAGGAAATGGCATTTTCCCATCCTTCTTGTCACTAACCCTCTGCCTCGTTTGACATGTCAACTGATTTGGGAGCATGGCTAAGCAAACCATTGTGACATCAGATGAAGTAATCCATCATAAAGGGTTTTCTCGTGAAGCAATATCCCTGGGTCTTCCACTCCAATAAGAAAGGCAGAGTTTCTATAAGCATGGATGCTCTGCACTCAGTGAGTTAGACTGCCTGTAAAGGCAGAGTGTAACGTCTTAGGCTCTACTACAAGTGCCTTAGAAATCATTTAGGCAAGGGGCAAACTCTTCGTCTGCCGCTTGCAAAGTGGGGATAACTGCAGAACTCCGGGCAAGTTGTTGCAATTATTATAGATAAGTCTATAACAGTAATTAGAGAGCCAGTTTGGTGTAGTGGTTAAGGCACCAGGCTAGAAACCGGGATACCGTGAGTTCTAGTCCCACCTTAGGCACAAAGCTGGCTGGGTGACCTTGGGCCAGTCACTTTCTCTCAGCCCTGGGGAGGAACCAATGGCAAACCAGGAGACCGAGAGTTCTAGTCCCACCTTAGGCACAAAGCCGGCTGGGTGACCTTGGGCCAGTCACTTTCTCTCAGCCCTAGGAAGGAGGCAATGGCAAACCACTTTTGAAAAACTTTGCCAAGAAAACTGCAGGGACTTGTGCAGGCAGTCTCCGAGAATCAGACACAATTGAATGGATTTAAAAAAAATAGAAGTAATTAAGTATCTTCTTGTGCTTGCTTGTTTATACTCTCCATTTTGTATAGATTATGATGCATGAATAAAATTTTCCACAATATTCAGTCTCTCTAGTTCATTAATTTCTCATCCCACCACCTCCAAATTACCATGTGTTGAAGAAACACTACAACCTCCCCCCCATCTTTGAGCAATCTAAGCATATCAGTGCATCACAATTTTCTCTAGCTGTGTTTGCACAATGCACTTATGCTTAATCGTGGTTTACTCCAGCGGTTCTCAAACATTTTGGCCTCAGGACCCCTTTTTTTGTTTATTCGTCCAGTCGCTTCCAACTATTTGTGACTTCATGGACCAGCCCACGCCAGAGCTTCCCGTCGGCCGTCGCCATCCCCAGCTCCCCCACGGTCGAGTCCGTCACCTCCAGAATATCATCCATCCATCTTGGCCTTGGTCGGCCCCTCTTCCTTTTGCCTTCCACTTTCCCCAGCATCAGCATCTTCTCCAGGGTATCCTGTCTTCTCATTATGTGGCCAAAGTACTTCAGTTTCGCCTTTACTATCATTCCCTCAAGTGAGCAGTCTGGCTTTATTTCCTGAAATATGGACCTCTTTACATTCTTAAAAATGATTGAAGACCCCAAAAAGCGTTATGTAGGGATATACCTACCTATTGTAATCCATCATATCATGATTGATTTTTGCAGTGGTTTATCACTGTAAACTAGGTTTCCCCAATCTGCCTCCCCTTCAAATATAGGGACTTCCAGTTGCCACTGCTGGAAATTCTGGGAGTGTCATTCCACTTACCTAGAAGACACCAGCTTGGAGAAGGCTTATGAAGCCTTATGAAGTTGTGTGCATTGGCAACAAATGCACAGTATGTGTTGGGAAGAAAAATGCAAATTAACTGAAAGTTACAGCAGCTGCTCTCAGACACTCAAGGAGCGTCAAGACATGAGCTTGGTCTCGTGGTATTGTAGATGCGCATGCAATCTTACTCACCCTCCTGCAGCACAACGTCCTTCAGCTTCTCCAGGCGCTCGGCAAAGCAAGCCACTTCAGCGAGCAGCTGTGAAATGTCCTCTGGTTCTGCCAGGCTCCCTTCGCTGATTTCATTGGGACTGCAGGCACTATGAGGCTTGTGAGCTTTGGCAAGGCCTCTGGGAATAGCAGGGGCCAGGGGGAACCCTGCTGCACTGGCGTGGCGGCTGAGACCAGTGGGGCGCTTCAGCGTGGTTGCTGTGGCCGATGAAGACAAATCCGCCAGGCTGGAAGTTGATGCATCCAGGCCATCTCGCCGTGGAAACTCCTGGAAGAAGAATCAAAGCCATTTTGTTATTGATGGGGTTGAAGTGAAGGATTTTTAGGGAACTGCATCAAGGTTCTGTCTGAAAACGCAACCAAGCTGTGATTGCGAACACATATTTGGTGAGGCTACATGCAAACATCTCAATAAAGCAACGAACAAAGAGAATCATGATGCAACTGTACCAGAGTTACATCATGACTATTTTATTGCAGTTTTATTAGTATCAGTAAAAAGGAAGGAGGGAAGTAACCCTAAGGCATAGCTTTCCAAACTGTTTGTCGCGACACTTTAGTGTGTCGTAACACACAGTTTAGTGTGTTGCAAAGCGGCGGTGCGCACAGCGGCGGCGGTGTGCACGGCGGCGGCAGTAGCGGTGCGCCATCAGCTCTTCCGCGTTTCAGCGAGGCCACTGCCGCTGCCGCCACCGCCATGCACACCGCCGCTGCGCGCCCCCCTGCGCCGCCGCCGTGCCGCCGCCGCTGCTGGTGTGTTGCCAACAATGGCAGTTTGGAAAGCACTGCCCTAAGGAATAGACCACTGCAACATACTGATTAACTTCCAGTTTGTTGTTTATTCGTTCAGTCGCTTCCGACACTTCGTGACTTCATGGACCAGCCCATGCCAGAGCTTCCTGTCGGACGTCGCCATCCCCAGCAACCCCATGGTAGAGTCCGTCACCTCCAGAATATCATCCATCCATCTTGCCCTTGGTCGGCCCCTCTTCCTTTTGCCTTCCACTTTCCCTAGCATCAGCATCTTCTCCAGAGTATCCTGTCTTCTCATTATATGGCCAAAGTACTTCTGTTTTGACTTTAAGATCATTCCCTCAAGTGAGCAGTCTGGCTTTATTTTCTGGAGTATGGACTGGTTTGATCTTCTTGCAGTCCAAGGCACTCTCAGAATTTTCCTCCAACACCACAGTTCACCAACTGTGGTGTTGGAGGAAAATTCTGAGAGTGCCTTGGACTGCAAGAAGATCAAACCAGTCCATACTCCAGGAAATAAAGCCAGACTGCTCACTTGAGGGAATGATATTAAAGGCAAAACTGAAGTACTTTGGCCACATAATGAGAAGACAGGATACCCTGGAGAAGAAGCTGATGCTAGGGAAAGTGGAAGGCAAAAGGAAGAAGGGCCGACCAAGGGCAAGATGGATGGATGGTATTCTGGAGGTGACGGACTCAACCATTGGGGAGCTGGGGATGGTGACGGCCGACAGAAAGCTCTGGCGTGGACTGGTCCATGAAGTCACGAAGAGTCGGAAACGACTGAACGAATAAACAACAAAAACCACAGTTCAAAAGCATCTATCTTCCTTTGCTCCGCCTTCCTTATGGACCAGCTCTCGCAGCTATAGGTTACTACGGGGAACACCATTGCTTTAACTATGCGGATCTTTGTTGTCAGTGTGATGTCTCTGCTCTTAACTATTTTATCGAGATTTGTCATTGCTTTCCTCTGCATATCTGAGATTGTTAATGTTTCTTCCAGCGATTTTAACTCCAGCCTTGGATTCATCAAGCCCAGCACGTCGCATGATGTGTTCTGTGTACAAGTTGAATAGGCAGGGTGAGAGTATACAACCCTGCCGTACTCCTTTCCCAATCTTAAACCAGTCCGTTTTTCCGTGGTCTGTTCTTACCGTTGCTACTTGGTCATTATACAGATTCCTCAGGAGGCAGACAAGATGACTTGGTATCCCCATACCACCAAGAACTTGCCACAATTTGTTATGATCCACACCGTCAAAGGCTTTAGAATAGTCAATAAAACAAAAATAGATGTTTTTCTGAAACTCCCTGGCTTTCTCCATTATCCAGCGGATATTGGCAATTTGGTCTCTAGTTCCTCTGCCTTTTCTAAACCCAGCTTGCACATCTGGCAATTCTCACTCCATGAATTGCTGGAGTCTACCCTGCAAGATCTTGAGCATTACCTTACTGGCATGTGAAATAAGTGCCACTGTTTGATAGTTTGAACATTCTTTAGTGTTTCCCTTTTTTGGTATGGGGATATAAGTTGATTTTTTCCAATCTGATGGCCATTCTTGTGTTTTCCAAATTTGCTGGCATATGGCATGCATCACCTTGACAGCATCATCTTGCAAGATTTTAAACAGTTCAGCTGGGATACCGTCGTCTCCTGCTGCCTTGTTATTAGCAATGCTTCTTAAGGCCCATTCAACCTCACTCTTCAGGATGTCTGGCTCTAATTCACTGACCACACTGTCAAAGCTATCCCCGATATTATTATCCTTCCTATACAGAACTTCCGTATATTCTTGCCACCTTTTCTTGATCTCTTCTGCTTCTGTTAGGTCCTTGTCATCTTTGTTTTTGATCATACCCATTTTTGCCTGGAATTTACCTCCGATGTTTCTAATTTTCTGGAAGAGGTCTCTTGTCCTTCCTATTCTACTGTCTTCTTCCACTTCCACGCATTGCTTGTTTAAAAATAATTCCTTATCTCTTCTGGCTAACCTCTGGAATTTTGCATTTAATTGGGCATATCTCCCCCTATCACTGTTGCCTTTTGCTTTCCTTCTTTCTTGGGCTACTTCCAGTGTCTCAGCTGACAGCCATCTTGCCTTCTTGGTTTTCTTTTTCTTTGGGACTTTTTTTGTTGCTGCCTCCTGAACCCGAAGACATAAGAACTCACAATGAAATTAATCTTATTTTCAAGAATCATTGAAAAAGAGCTAGAACAAGGCCCATATAAAAAGTAATGCACTCATCATATTTTCCCATTATGGTTAGGCAGGGAGCCAAGAGGTTCTTAATTGTTTTGAGTATCTTATGCATTGAAACGAATGGGGAAGATACTAGCCATGCCAACTCTAGTTGGTTTGATCACACAAACTTCCTCCTTAATTCTGTGACCTATTGCAAACCACTCTATGACGAATGGTGCTTCCAGGATGAATGTAGAGAAGGGCACTTCTGGGCAATACCTATCTCTCTTTTACTGGCAGATATGAGAAATAGCACTTAAGATGTCTGGACTTCAACTCCCAGGATTCCCCAGCCAGCACTGGCCTAGCCACTCAATACGTCTGATGCACTGCTGCTCATGGAAGCGGATGCCTTTTAATATAATGTGTTAATTGGAAAAGGTGCTGCCCAACTCCTTCTGAGTTTTCTTCCCCAATATATGGGTAAACCTGTGAAATTCGCTGCCATAAGATTATCTGAGGGACCGCCTCACCCCCATTACATCGTCCCGTCCCACCCGATCTTGCAGAGGGGGCATGCTGCGGACCCCCTCTAGGAAAGAGCTCCATCTAGCGGGGTCCAGGAGGCGAGCCTTCTCTGCAGCGGCACCTGCCCTGTGGAACATCCTCCCCCCAGAGATAAGACGGGCCCCTTCACTCCTGGACTTCAGGAAAAAACTAAAAACTTGGCTCTGTGATCTCGCCTGGGGCAAGAAGGAAAGTGGTCACGCTTGGGGATGGCTGATCTCTTGGGGCCGCCTCAAATATTTTAAATATTTTTATCCTCACTGTAAGAACCACCTGCCACTTGGATTTTATTGTATTTGTATTTGTATTGTTATTTGTATTGTATTTTAATGATCTTTTGTTGTTGTTGTTGTAGTTGTATACCGCCCAGAGTCCCCCCCTTGAGGGGGAGATGGGCGGTCATAGAAATTAATTAATTAATTAATTAAATAAATAAATAAATAAATAAATAGCAGGTTAGATTACAGTAAAATGGGTCCAGCTACATTGTGATCCATCATATTGCGAGAAAGCCAGCTATTATCTTAGCCATCACATGAAACTATCATAGCATTTTGGGAAGGCAAAGCATTTTACACCAATCAGCAATTATGTTTTGTTAACACAAGTGGGGGGGGGGGGGTTTCATGAGTTGTGTGAACTCATCCCGAATGCCATATCATTTGAAATCCTAGCATTCATCCCAGGACTTCTGCTTTGATGCACCAGAATAAGGAGCAGATTCTTAGTTGGCTGTTGGTAGAAGCCTTCCTGTAAATCTTTGGTTGTGAGTTTGCATGACACCTTTAACATAGTTATGTAACAATGCTTCATTCAATTTGTGGGTTTTCATGACACGCTGAACCATTAAATAACCACTTGGACTGGATATGCACAATAGCCTTGGCTAAAAGGTAATTGGCAAATTTGTGGTTCAGGGGATTGTGCAAAGCTAGACTTTGTATAAATGAACAGACCTGGAAATTACTGTTATTATATTTGAATGATTTTGTTTTGTTTTGTTTAAAGGCAGCCCCCCCCCCCCCCCGATTCAGATCAACCTTTTGTGATCCAAACAGATGCTTCTGACACAGCAGTGGGTTCAGTGTTGTTACAGAAAGATGCCAATAATGTATTGCGACCATGTGCTTACATTTCTCGTAAATTCACTGAAACTGAGACACGCTGGCATGTGTGGGAGAAGGAGGCTTTTGCCATATGCCATGCCCTGGCTACGTGGTGGCATTTGTTAGAGGGCTCGCCTCATCCTTTTGAAGTGTGGACTGATCACAAAAATTTAGAAGCGTTAAGGTCGCCCCGCAAACTAAATCCAAAGCAAGTACGATGGGCTGAGTTTTTCAGTAAATTTAATTTCACACTCAAATATCTCCCTGCTGGGGAAAACGTCTTGGCAGATGCCCTTTCCCGATTGCCTCAGCACGAGAGTCAAAGGGAAGAAGTCATAACCACTGTAATGTCACCTCAACAACTAGGCATTGACCAGCACACTAATAAAAGAGAGCCCAGTAACCAAGAGGTTATCTCCCACACACAATTGGGAAAAGCAGCCATCACCCGCAGTAGAAAGGGGTCTCCCGAGATCCCTCTGGAATTGTCACTAACGAAGGAGATGAACTTGTAAAAGACTCATGGTGGAAAATAAATAAGCAGATGCTTCAAGAGAGTAATGGACTGTGGTGGAGTGGGGAAAGGTTGTATATTCCCGATACTTTAAGAACACATATTTTGGAAAGGTGTCACAACGATAAGGTGGCTGGACATTTCGGTTTTGTAAAAACTCTGCATTTGGTCAGGTGGCAATTTTGGTGGCCCACATTGAGAAAAGATATTAAAGACTATGTTATATCTTGTCCCACCTGTGCCACCATGAAAAAAGCCCCTGGCAAGCCAGTGGAATTGTTGCAGCCTGTTGCAAATCCCTCTCAACCCTGGAAGCAAATAGCTATGGACTTTATTGTGGACTTGCCTGAAAGCAAGGGAAAGACTGTAATTTGGGTTCTTATGGATTTGATTTCTAAACAAGCACATTTTATTCCATGTAAGAGCATACCTTCTGCTACTTAATTAGCCAAACTCTTTATCCAACACGTCTATCGTCCTCACGGGGCCCCTGTGAGGGTGATCAACGATCGCAGAAGTCAATTTACTTCAAAAATTTGGAGGGTGTTTTTAAAATTAATTGGAACTGAACAAGGTTTAAGCTCTGCATTCCATCCTTCAACAGATGGATCAACTGAACGTCTTAAGCTGTACCAATACGGTGGTATTGGAACAATATTTACGATGTTATATTGTTGTTCAGTCGTTCAGTCGTGTCTGACTCTTCGTGACTTCATGGACCATAGCACGCCAGGCCTTCCTGTCCTCCAACAAAATGACTGGGTTGATCTCTTACCATTTGCTGAGGTTGCTTACAATAATGCAGTGCATCAGAGTACCGGGTTTTCGCCCTTTAAGATTGCTACCGGTCAGGATTTTGTGCCTATTCCTAAATTGCCAGCTGCCCCTGTCAGTAAGGAATCCAATCCGTTATTGGCCGATGAGTGGATTGCGAAAATCACAGCTAATTGGCCCATTATGCAAAAGACTTTGCATAAGAAACGTATAAAAAAATTGCTGATCGTAAGAGGTCTCCAGAATGGCCACTGCAGGTGGGAGAGAAGGTGTATTTGTCCACCAAGCATTTGCATTCTAATCAGCCATCAAAGAAATTAGGGGTGAAATATGTCGGACCTTTTCCGATCGTTAAAGTAATAAATCCTGTGACTGTTCAATTAGCTCTGCCTAAGAATTAATAAGCAAGTAGATTAATAGGTACCACTTCAGTGGGTAGGTAACAGCGTTCCGCATGCGTCATACGGCCACATGACTGTGGAAGCATCTTCGGACAACGCTGGCTCTTCGGCTAACAAACGGAGATGAGCACCGGCCCCTAGAGTCGGACACGACTGCACAAATGTGCGGGGGGAACCTTTACCTTTACCTTTTTAAGAATTTGAGAAAAGTACATCCCGTGTTTCACATCAGTTTGTTAAAACCTGTCAAAACTTCTACAAAATGGCATCCGGAAACTCCTGCTCCCCCTCCTGTGATGGTGGTGGTGGGGGGAACAACTTTTTGAAATTAAAGCTATTCTTGATTCCAGATTTCGCCGAGGCAAGCTTCAGTACCTCGCCCAATGGCAACATTTGCCGAGTGGTTTTAATGAGTGGGTGGATAAAGCTCATGTTTCTGCTCCCAGGCTTCTTGTTAAATTCCATCGTCAGTTTCCTGATAAGCCTGGCTAAAATGTTTTGTTCCATTGCTGTTTTCTTTATTCTCTTTTACAGATTTGCCACAATGCTGCATGTCCAGTGTAATTTTCCTGCTTTTCTCCTTTGCTTTTCTTTCTTTTTGGGGGTCAGCATGTCAGGGTTCTAGTGAGAATCCTGCCATTCGTCTATGCATAGTTAGACTGTGTTGTGCAGGGAGGGGGAGAACGTGCCAGGAGCTGTGTCTAACACCAGAGACTGTGGAATGCATCATCAAGGTCGTCCACCTGCAGGAGTCTGGAGGGGGCAAGCGCGGAGTGAGAAAGTAACGGACATTGACATCATGGGAGCGAAGAAACTGGCGCAAAGGGGGAGAGCTAAGTTTGAGTGTTTGGCGGGAAACCGTCATTCGGATCTTTGGGAGTGCTCTGATTTACATGTATCCTTAATAAAGCTTATTCTGCATTTCAATGATTTGCATGGAGAAGCGTTTATTGGGACACTGAAGTCAGGGTCATTACAGATTACTCCTAGGAGATACATCCTGTATACACAGCACTGAAAAAACAGCAAAGCCCTTCTACAAAACACTTGAAAGTCCTCATCTGTTTCAGTTCTGAACATTTTTTTTCTTTTGTTCAAAAGCAACCCATGAAAACAAGCCTAAAATAATGGGCAGCTAACTTAGGAGAGCGACAGGGAATCTGGCTACAAGAGATGGGTTTCAGAGGGCAAATCACCCACATGGACGGAGGGGCAGGGAAAGATGAAGATGTGAATTCATCCTAAAGGTTTCTTCCCAAAATGAGGCATCCTCTCACATTCACACATGCAGCACCGCCTCCCCACCCAGCATCAGATGGCCTTAAAAGGGGTTATTCCCATGAAAAAGCTGTTGGATCATTGTCGGGTAGCCCTGGATGGGCTGCTAAATCTAAGCCACCACTAGAGGGCAGCAAGGGGATCTTCTTTGCTGCTATCTAGTGGTTGCCCCATGTTTGCAGTCCACATATGGCTCCTTGAAACATGTAGCCATTAAAGACTCTGGGCCTTTCCCCACTTGCACTAACCAAGGTACAAACATGCCCCAGCAACATATTTTTTCTTCCTTCATCTCATCTCATCTCCAGCCCATTTATTTATTTATTTATATATATATATATATATATATATATATATATATATATATCCCGCCCATCTCCTCTGCAGGAGGGACCCTGGGCGGTTTCCCATCAGTGAGACAGGGCTAGGTTGTCCTTAGCAGAAATGGGATTAAAGCAGAGTCCAAGGGCCACCTTAAGGTGGGTAAGATCTTCTAGGTTTTGTCAGCCTTTGGAGGAAGATCAGGGGACTGTGGTGACTAGGGACAGAAACAACAGGGGCAGGAGGGGGACCAGCAGCAAGGAGAGACCATGTCATGCCAGTACTGTACAGTTTTCAGCCAACTCAGAGATGGGTGGAGAACCTCAGCTACAATTGCTCAAGCGTGGTGCAGTGAGTAAACAGCAGACACGGGCATTTTCGTCACCAACTGAGAAACCACAAACCCTTCCCCCTCCGCTCCTTCTGCAAGGATCACTGCCTGATGGGCTTCACCCCTTGGACCGTGTAACATGATTTGCTCAATCAGGGTTTATGGAATAAGCAGCTATTGGTTGGGTTGGCCCACATGCTAAACCGTAAGCCACGGTCCCTCAACCCACAGATGCCAACCTCACACAATTGCAAAGCCCAAAGGAAAGAAGCCATGATGTGGCTTCGCATAATGCAGAAAAACAAAGCATTTTATCAAATAGGCCAGGGCTTTCCAAAGTTTTTCCCGCGGTGACACACCAACCGGCGTTGGTGTGTTGCCGCGGGGAAACCCGGAAGTGCGGCAGCGCGCAAAAACCCGGAAGCGCTGCTGCTGCTTTCGGGTTTTGCGTGCTGCAGTTGGTGTGTCGCCGCGGGAAAACCCGGAAGCGCTGATGATCAGCGCTTCCGGGTTGTGTGGCGACACACCAGACTGTGTGTGGTGACACACTTTTGTGTCGCGACACACAGTTTGGAAAGCTCTGAAATAGGCTGTCAAGAGGTGTCCCAGTCCACCGTGTCATGTTGCTGAAACTTTCCAGCTCCTATTATCTTATAACTTTAAGAGCTGGTGTCAAGTCTGTTTTCTCCCCTTCTCTTTCCCCATTCCTTTTTCTTGGATTTTTCTTTTCAGGTTTTAAAGCCCAGAGCATAAACATTTATTTAATGTACTGATATGCCTCCATAAACTACACAGATTCTCGGCAGTTTGCATTAGAAAGAAAGAAAGAAAGAAAGAAAGAAAGAAAGAAAGAAAGAAAGAAAGAAAGAAAGAAAGAAAGAAAATCCATACTATAGTGCACGGTTTCTCAACCTTGGCAACTTTAAGATGTGTGGACTTCAACTCCCAGAATTCCCCAGCCAGCCATGCTGGCTGGGGAATTCTGGGTGTTGAAGTCCACACATCTTAAAATTGCCAAGGTTGAGAAACCCTGCTATAGTAATATAAAAATGAAATATACGAAACAAGAATGAATAAGAAATTAAGAAGGCAATCACTCCTCAGTCCCTGAATGCCTTTGGGAACAATTTTCTTTTTTTCCAGTTTCTGGAATGCCTATAATGAGGGTGCCAATTTGGTCTTGAGAGGGAGTCAAAGGGTCCATAACAGAAAAGTAGTGCCTCCAAGTCCCTGCCCTTTTCACCTTACAAAACAGGGGGATTACCACAAAATTTTGTCAGGTTGCTTCTACATGGAGAATAGGGGTGTCTGCAGGGAAGGTCAAGATAATGGCTGCAACTGTGTGATTTAAGCCCCACCCCTTTTTATGTGTATCACAATTGCATGGCCATAGCCACCATCTTGAATTTTTTGACCCACCCATGGATGCCCTGATGAAGAAAGTGGCTCTGATGGTACCTAGAAGCCAAACCATATAGGCCTCTATGGATTAAAACCAGCACTTTGAAATGCAGCCAACTTCTTCACTGCAGTTTGTTATTTGATGCTTTTTAAAAATATTTGTAATGTGTTGCTGTTTTGGCTAAGGCAATCAAAACCTGTTTTTATCAGCTGACCTTTGAGGTGGGGAGGAACTGAGTGAGATTCCTCATGTGTAGAAGTTTATGATTACATAGGTTTTTATTATTGATCAGCATAGGAATATTTTATTATGTAATACTGTTCATTTGTCCGGTTATTTTTTGCTATTTTAATCTTGTTTACACATGGTCGGATTGTACTGTAAGCCCTTCAGCTGATGACTGGAGCAACTAATGTAATGAAATGAAAGAAATGAAATAATGAAATGAAATGAAATGAATTAAACAAATAAATAAACATCCAGGTAAAAGTATTTCAAAGAAAGCAAGTTAAATATGCTGCAGTTTATTTATAATAAGAATTTTATTAAGTTTGAAACAAAGATAAAAACTACAAAAAAGCAAAAAACTACAAAAAAACCTAAAAGAGTGTAAAGCACAAGAAAAAAGAATTTTAAAGATTACATAAAGAAGTGCAAGCTGGGTTTCGAAGAGGCAGAGGAACTAGAGATCAGATTGCCAACATTCGCTGGATCATGGAAAAAGAGTTCCAGAAAAGCATCTACTTCTGCTTCATTGACTACGCTAAAGCCTTTGATTGTGTGAATCACAACAAACTGTGGCAAATTCTTAAAGAGATGGGAGTACCAGACCACCTTACCTGTCTCCTGAGAAACCTGTATGAGGGTCAAGAAGCAACAGTTAGAACCGGACATGGAACAACCGACTGGTTCAAAATTGGGAAAGGAGTATGACAAGGCTGTATATTTGTCTATGAAGGTTCTCAGTCATCCAGGTGGAATTGTCTGTAGCTTGAATCATGTCAACTGGATTTCTATTTTCTTAGTAGAAACGTTTCGCTCCTTATCCAAGGAGCTTCTTCAGTCTGAGCAAAGTTGGTAAGGGAATCCTAAATATGTTCCTAGGTAGCTGTGTGACCTTACACCTGGGGCTAGGTCATGGTTATATTGAGATGTAATTTTTAAGTCCTTTTATCATCTAAAGGAGGGTCGTTAAAATCACCATGCTGCTGTTGAGCTTCTGAAATGGTCTTAATCTTCCTAGGCACAGAAGACAAAACGGGGAGGAAGATGGGGGAGAGTTTGTGCCTGAGGCCCCCACCTCTATTCAAGGAAGGATTTTCCAAGTTGGCATAAATGGATTCCTTGACCCCTCTCTCAAACCACCTATCTTCTCTGTTTCTCATTTGAGGACATTAATGTTCACATTTTAGACAGAGAAGATAGGTGGTTTGAGAGAGGGGTCAAGGAATCCATTTATGCCAACTTGGAAAATCCTTCCTTGAATAGAGGTGGGGGCCTCAGGCACAAACTCTCCCCCATCTTCCTCCCCGTTTTGTCTTCTGTGCCTAGGAAGATTAAGACCATTTCAGAAGCTCAACAGCAGCATGGTGATTTTAACGACCCTCCTTTAGATGATAAAAGGACTTAAAAATTACATCTCAATATAACCATGACCTAGCCCCAGGTGTAAGGTCACACAGCTACCTAGGAACATATTTAGGATTCCCTTACCAACTTTGCTCAGACTGAAGAAGCTCCTTGGATAAGGAGCGAAACGTTTCCACTGAGAAAATAGAAATCCAGTTGACATGATTCAAGCTACAGACAAGGCTGTATATTATCACCCTGCTTATTTAACTTATATGCAGAGTACATCATGAGAAATGCCGGGCTGGATGAATCACAAGCCGGAGTTAAGATTGCCAGGAGAAATATCAACAACCTCAGATATGCAGACGATACCACCCCAATGGCAGAAAGTGAAGAGGAACTAAAGAGCCTCTTGATGTGGGTGAAAGAGGAGAGTGCAGAAGCTGGCTTGAAACTCAACATTAAAAAAACTCAGATCATGGCATCTGGTCCCATCACTTCCTGGCAAATAGAAGGTGAAGAAATGGAAGCAGTGACAGATTTTATTTTCTTGGGCTCCAAGATCACCGCAGACGGTGACTGCAGCCATGAAATTAAAAGACACTTGCTCCTTGGGAGGAAAGCTATGGGAGGCCTAGACAGCATATTAAAAAGCAGAGACATCATCTTGCCGACAAAGGTCCATATAATTAAAGCTATGGTTTTCCCAGTAGTAATGTATGGCTGTGAGAGTTGGACCATAAGGAACGCTGAGTGCCAAATAATTGATGCTTTCGAACTGTGGTGCTGGAGAAGACTTTTAAGAGCCCCTTGGACTGCAAGGAGGTCAAATCAGTCAATCCTAAAGGAAATCAACCCTGACTGCTCATTGGAAGGACAGATGCTGAAGCTGAAGCTCAAATACTTTGGCCACCTAATGCGAAGAGAGGACTCACTGGAAAAGACCCTGATGCTGGGAAAGACTGAAGGCAAAAGGAGAAGGGGGACGGCAGAGGCTGAGATGATTAGATAGCATCACCAATGTAATGAACATGAATTTGAGTAAACTCCAGGAGACAGTGGAGGACAGGAAGGCCTGGCGTGCTATGGTCCATGGGGTCACGAAGAGTCGGACACGACTAAATGACTGAACAACAACAAATACGTTATTATTTAATCAACAAACCATGATTAGGAAACCAGGCCTTAATGCAATGCAAGTCAAAATGAACAAGCTGAGATGTAGATGAATGGGTTGAGACTAGTACACACAAAGATTTTAAAAAATGTTCCAGGGCTTTGTTTTACCTATGCTTCTTAATGCAGCCAGTTTTTTCCAGAATGGGAAAAAACATACGCTTACAATCTCCCTTTTATGTGGAGTTTTCTTCTTTGTTTCTGAAATGGAAGGGGTATGGCATATACTGTGGAAGTCACTTACAAAATCAAATCATCAGTTTTATTAGCACCTGTTGGCACCCTCTCCAATAATAGCACCCCACTTGGTATTTTTGCAAAACCACAGGCCTTCTGGTGTTCCCCCTTATGCCCAAGAGAGCTTAATTTGAGCATAAGGCTTGCTATGACCTACTTTGGGTACTGAACCTGTTGTGGGCAAAGATTGCCTCTGACCATCTGCAGAATAGCTCAACGCCTTTCCCTCCAGGCCCATCAAACTCAAGGTTGCCTACTACACTGGTGCCCTGTGATTGACCTGCATTTTTCAATTAGCACCTAGAACAGCTGCTGCTTAGACAAGCAAGCTCTTCCCATTTATCCTCTTGAGCTGCGAGATAACGAACTTCCAGCTCTAACCCCAATTAGATAATTGTTTCCCTCTTTTGTCTTAGCTGGCACCCAATACCTGCTAGACACATAATCCTCATTAGTATCTCACCTTCCTTTGCGGATGCCTAAATTAAGCAATTCCTGGGGTGAAGGGAAAAAGAGGTTAAGGGGCTACAAAAAACGAAAACACCCCCTTTGTGAGTCAAGTCCGTGGACTATCTGCCTCACCACACTCCAGACTCACCCCGGTGTGCTGAGGGAGTGAATCTCCGATACTGTAAGTATAAAAGGTAAAGGTAAAGGTTTCCCCTGCACAGTCGTGTCTGACTCTAGGGGCCGGTGCTCATCTCCGTTTCTTAGCCGAAGAGCCAGTGCTGTCCGAAGACGCTTCCACGGTCATGTGGCTGGCATGACAAGCGCGGAACGCTGTTACCTACCCACCGAAGTGGTACCTATTCATCTACTTGCATTTGCATGCTTTCGAATTGCTAGGTTGGCAAAAGCTGGAGCTAGTGCGGGAGCTCACTCCGCACGCAGGGCTAGGGATTCGAACCTCCGAACTTGCGACCTTCCGATCGACAAGCCTGGTGTCTTAACTGCTGAGCCATCGCGCCCCATTATATATACTGTAAAACGGGTCAGCAACCTTTTTTCTGTCAGGGACCACCCCCATCAGAATTTTTTTTTCAAGTGCTGGGGGGCGGGGTTTGTGGGCGGCAGCCAATCAGATGGATGGGGGCGGGGTTTGCGGGCGGCAGCCAATTGGACGGACGGAGGAGGGGTTTGCAGGCCTGCCGCTCCGTGCAGCGCTTTTTTGGGGAACCAAGGGCATTTTCGGGGTCCCTGGAGCCTGCCCCTTTGAAGGGCCAGGCTCCAGGGACACCGAAAATGCCCTCGGTTCCGGCAGGGAGGCAAAAAGCCTCACTGGGCATGCACACGCTGCCGCGCACTGATAGGTGGAGGTGTTTCCTCTTCCGGGCCCCCATCAGTCAGGTGCTCTGGCTCACCCTGCGGCCCACTTCCTAATGGCCCGCAGCCCACCAGTGGGCCGAGGACCACAGGTTGCTGACCCCTGCTGTAAAACATATAAAATATACTGTAAGTATAGGGACCCTTTTAATAAACCTTTATGAATTGTAAACGTCCTGGGCATCTTTCCCAGTGTCCACCTTTTTCTGATATCCGCCCTGCAACTTCACTAGCAGGCAACACTGAGACACGAAGGCCTTCGGGACGGTTTTCCAGCCCATGCTGCTTCTCACATTTTTAATGAGAAATGAAGGGACCAGCCTGGAGGCAGGATGCTCACTGCAGGATTAAAATGTTGCCTAGAGCTGCAGCAAGATTATTATATGCTCAAAAGTGGAAAGGTTCGGCACCACCCACAATGGAGGAATGGTGGGTGAAGATGATGGACTTGCAGAGATGGCTAAATTAACATCCTTGATTAGAGAAAAGACAGTATCTACATCAGAGCTTTCCAAACTGTGTGTCGGGACACGTTAGTGTGTCGGCTGCAGTGTCTGGGTGTGTCGCAGCTGCTGCTGCCTCCGAGCCCTGCCAGGATTCTGCGCCGGTCCTAGTGCCTGCCTTGTGCCCTGCTGTAAGAGTGTGTCGCGAAATGATGCCCTGCTGTAAGAGTGTGTCGCGAAATGATGCATGTCTAAAAAGTGTGTCACCAACATGAAAAGTTTGGAAAGCTCTGATCTACATTTATGCCTGACTGGAAACCCCTCATAGACTTTTTGCATGAAATGGAAAAAAATGCACTTGTGGTTTTGATGATTAGAAAAAAGAATGGATAATAGAAAAAAGTGAGCTTTGTTTGTACTAATAGAGTAAGAGATAACTTTGTAATCATACTTATATTTGCTGCAGAGAAAATCGGAAGCTTCTTTTTATTTCTTTTTATTCTTTCTCACTGCACTTTTGTATTTTCCTTTTTCTTCTCTTTCTTTCTTTGCTCTCTCTGTTTTCTATTAGTTGGTGTTAGTTTTTGTTTTCTTCAAAACTTTTAATTAAAATTTATTGAAAAATAAACCTTGCCTAGAGCATGTCCTTTTAGATGCTTTTTATTTTATCGCCTTGATTACTGCACTAAGTTTGAATGGACATGATGGGCCCTATTCTTCGTTGAATGCATAAATTAAACCCAAGGCAATCAATGTGCTACAAGAAAATAGAACCTTTTAACTCAGCAAGGTAGCGGAACGTTATCTCTTAGAAAGACGCATTTTATCAAACCAGAACACAGATCTTTTGGCAGAGGGTTGGTCGACTCTTGCGGCAGAAGCTTGTCAAAATCCTTCCTGCTGTCCGGTCCAAGATAGTTTTAAGTCAGGCATATGCAACGTTTTTCAGACCAATGGCCAGACTTCCAGGGTTCTCAAACGCTCCAGGAAAGAAATGTGCCAGGACAAAAAAATAAAATTGATTTCATTAAATGAATCCCCCGAAGAGATGTATTTCATAGCCTGGGAGAAGAGAAAAGGGCCATCTTCTAAACAGCTTCTCCTGAAGAGTTATTTATTTATTAAACCCATTTATGTGGCCATCCATCTCATGGATGTGATTCAGGGTGGTTAACAACATACTAAAAACAATGCAAAAAACAGCATCACCAAACCGTTAAAAAAAAAACTACAATGATCGTCGAGAACAAACCCAGAAAACATTCAGCAAAATGACAACATTGCATGGGCCATCTAACCTCCTGACCTCCATGTCCTGGAGCACAAGATTGGGGCCATTCTAATCTTGGGGGGATATGGTGGTCCAGAGGGAAGGTGCTGCAGCAGAAAAGGCCCACTTCCTAGGTCCCATCAGATGGCATTCTTTAATTGAGGGAACCCAGAGTGCATCTCTCCTGTCAGACCTGGTAGGACAGGTAGAAACAACTGGGGAGAGGCGGTCCCACAAACCTGGTCCCATGCCATGAAGGGCTTCATTTAGAACCAGCACCTTGAATTCCACCAGTGCAGCTTATGAAGCTGTAATAGTATGCGGGAATGACCTTGGGAGACAGGAGGGAGAGCCGCAGACTGGACAACCAGCATGTAAAAGTATCTCAGCCCACAGAAGGAGGGAGGGCGTGGGAAACGTTTCAGAAGGGACCCTCCCTAGTTTTCTGGAGAGTAAAAGGGTTAGACCTTAATCAAGGAACTATTAACTCAGTCAATCACCCAAACAGCACACAACAGCCCAATCAAGGAACTACCAAGGAGAATACAAGACCCCCACCAACACAGGCAGGACAAGCCAGGGTATATAAACAGACAGCAAGTTCCACTCCCTTTTCGCACTGAAGATGTTGCCTAGCCTGGCAATGAAACGTCTGCATGAAAACAACAAGGCTCAGAGAGCACCAAAGACTCCCCAGTAAAAGGAAAGGAGGGGAGAAATACGTTCAGTTTTGCAAGATTCTGTTAATGTAACCTTACAATAAAGATAGAGCTAGTACTCCTGCTTGTGCTTCTGGTCTGGACTACCTTGCAGGGCTAATAGAAGCAGAGGTATAACATGGCTTACTGAGCTGCGCCCATAACTGCCTGTGCCACCACATTCTGGATCAGTTGCAGGTTCCGGATGGTCCATGTGGAACGCATTGCAGAAATCCACTTGGGAGGAGAATAAGGTGTGAGTGAGCATGAGCAGTGCCTCCCAGTCTAGAAAGGGGTTCAACTGGCACACAAAATGAAGTTGTGCAAAAGCCCACCTGGCAATGGCCGCCCCCTGCTCTTTAAACAGGAGCTGTGAGTTCAGGAGGACCCCCAGATTACGTACTGGTGCTGTTTGGAATAGTGCAACCCCATCCAGAACCAAAGATGGAAAAACACTGGTTTCAGGGGTCTTAAAACCCACAGCCACTTCATCTTGCCAGGACTGAGCAGAAGCCTGTCTTTCTCCATCCAGACCATCAAAGCCTCCAGAGACTGAGACAGAACCTTCACAGGTTTACTTGGTTGGCCCGGGATGGAGATGTAAAGCTGGGTATCATCAACATACTGATGAATCCTCACCCCATGGTGTTGGATGACCTTACCCGGTGGCTTCATATAGATGTTAAATAGGAGTGGAGAGAGCACTGAGTCCTGAGGAATCCCGGAAAAGTGGTTATGGGCTAGATTTCTCCCCCCCTACCCCCACATCAACAATGACTGGAACCAGCCTAGAGGAAGGAGGAGAACTATCACAGAACCTCCTGCTCCTAATCCCTGGAAACAGTCCAGAAGGCTACCATGACTGATAGTATCAAAAGCCGCTGAGAAATCAAGAAGGGCCAGGATGGACCCACCACCCCCATCCTGCTCCCGCCAGAGATCATCCACAGGTGTGATCAATGCCTTTTTGGTCCCACATCCAGGTCTGAAACCTGACTGAAAAGGGTTCAGATAATCCATTTCCTTCCTGATTCCCTGAAACTGCAGTATGACCACCTTCTCAACAATCTTCCTTAGGAAGGGAAGATTGGAGGTGGAATGAAAGTTATCCAAAATGGTCAGATCCAGTGAAGGCTTCTTGAGAAGGGAGTAAAGCACAGATTCTTTAAGCCAGAGCTTTCCAAACTGTGTGTCGGGACACGTTAGTGTGTCGGCTGCAGTGTCTGGGTGTGTCGCGGCTGCTGCTGCCTCCAAACCCTGCCAGGATTCCATGCAGGTCCTAGTGCCTGCCTTGTGCCCTGCTGCCTCCAAACCTGCTGTGATTCCGTGCAATTCCTAGTGCCTGCCTTGTGCCCTGCTGTAAGAGTGTGTCGCAAAATGATGCATGTCTAAAATGTGTGTCACCAACATGAAAAGTTTGGAAAGCTCTGCTTTAAGCAGTGGGGGGGGGTCACTGCTTAAAGTACTTAAGTGTGTGTGGGGGTCACTGCTTAAGTGTCACTTCCTCTCTCAAGTCACACTTCATCAAAACCAACAGGATCAAACTCATCCCTGATAACCAGGCCAGATGGGCCTCAGTTATCTCCATGGATCTGCCTCAAGGCCAGGGTTCAGTTTGGAGCAAATCTGAGTGACTTTATCTGACAGATGCCTGGCATATTCCTCTGATGTTGGCAGACAACTGGCCTGCAAGATCTGCAGGACAGGGTCTGTAGAACAGTGTTTCTCAACCGTGGCCACTGGAAGATGTGTAGACTTCAACTCCCAGAATTCCCCAATCAGCTGGGGAATTCTGGGAGTTGAAGTCCACACATCTTCCAATGGCCAAGGTTGAGAAACACTGCTGTAGAAGTTGCCCCCTTTCCCTTCTCCCAGGCTATGAAATACATCTCCTCGGTAGACTCATCTGTCTCCTACCCTCTCAGCATTTACAAAATCTGTACGGACACATCTCTTTCCCCCCATTTTTAACTGTTAGATGATTTTTAGGGCTTTTTCAAAACGATTCATTATTAATTCCTATGTTTAACTTCTTATATTTTACCAATCTCTTCGATTGGTACTTCTTATATACTCTGTTTTTGTTTTGAAATTTTGCTACTGCCGTTAAGTGCTCACCAGAACTGAAAGGTGGGATATAAATACAGTGAGCGTATTTTCTTGGAAAAAATAAAGGAGAAACTTGAAAAAGGGGCAAATTGAAAGTGGCTCATAGGGATTAAAAAAATGTTTAGGTTTATAACTTTGCTTTACGAAGGAAAATTCAAGAGCAAAACCAAAAAATAAAAAAGTAAAGGACAGCTTTCTGAAATAAATATGGTCACTGTAGATATAAATCAAATAAATTAGCAAGATTCCACTGGTTTCAAGAGAGCCACCAAGGGGCCACATGAGACCCTCAGGAGTCAGGGTGTGGACTCCTGTTGGAAGTTAGCTATCAGATCTGGATGTAACAACTCAGGTGACTTCTGGATGGCAGCAAAGAGATAAGACAATTCACTCTTGGCTGCCATCTAGTGCTCATCTTGACTTCTGCAGCCGAGATCTGGTAGCCCCAGCGGAGCGAAGGCGGCAAGGATTCAACGCACCCAAATGTCGGCATCAGGGCTGAACTATGCTGAGTCACCCCCCAGGCCATGGCTTTGCCTCTCTCGCTTCCTCTTTGCCTTCTACCTGCGGGATTGTTTCAAAAGTCATCCTACCTTAAGCCAGACACTAGCTCGGGAGGAGACAGAATCCAGAATGTTTCCTCCGGCTTTGGAGACTTTCCTCCGTAGTTCAGCAGAATACGGGCTGTAAGCGGCCTTACTGTTCATCCGCTTGCCAAGCATCCCTCCGATGGCACAGCATCAGCAGGGGCCAAATCAGCTCACCTCCTCAGCCCCACCCACTTTCCCAAGGAGGCACCACAACGGCCTCGTTAAATTAAAAGAAAATCTCTCCATCCCTGAAGTGGGAACCGCAGTTTTTTCTCGCCCATCTTAGTTCTGAAAAGACTGCAGGAGGATTGTTTAAAAAAAAAGAAATAGAAAAGAAATAGAAAAGAAAAACCGCCCACTACCAGTTTCCTTGCTTTGAAAAGGCGGAGAAAAAGAAACCACAAATTGTCTCCTAGGCAGGAGGATGTAAGATCGGACAACTTCCTCTTTTCTGCACTGTGCAAAAACAAATAATCAAGGATAGGCTTAAGGCAGTGTTTTTCAAACTTGGCAACTTTAAGATGTGTGGACTTCATCTCCCAGAATTCCCCAGCCAGCCAGCCAGCCATGCCAGCCGTGCTGGCAGGGGAATTCTGGGAGGTGAAGCCCACACATCTTAAAAGTCGCCAAGTTTGAAAAACACCGCCTTAGAGCCTGAACAAAATGCCCCTTTTTGGTTCACCCAGTCTAGTTCTGGATAAGTAGATTCATGCATGACATTTTATGTCTGTCAGCATAACAGTGGCTCTGAAGGAAAAAAAAAGAGTTTTTCATGCATTTATTGGTCACAAAAGAGGCATTCTCTCAGGTCCACCCCCATAGAAGAGGCCTTTCATTTAAGAATACGGCTTCATTAGAAGCTGCTAGTGTTTTGTGTTATTTCCCCCCCCCCACCCCATTTCTCTCATTTCCTCCATTATATATTTAAAAAATCATGTAATATTTTACAATATTGGAAGGAGGTAAGATAGTCAGACCTCACCAGCTGAGTATATCTGCAAGCAGTTACTTGAGAATGAGGAGCCCCAAGCTGCTCCACACTGTGCATGTCAACATTTTTGTGGTTACACCCAAGCTACCAACATAATCAACACTTTCAGACTAAGACACCATCTCGTAAAAGGAAGAATGAGCAGTTCTTAACTCACCCATGCACTCTTGCAACAGCGAAAGACGGGACACTCCATTTTCAAAGTGACATAATATGAACAATACGTTTTGTAGCACCGTGAAAACCAACAACATATTATAACTCCAGTGACTATAGGCACCAGTCTGATTCAGCAGATACACCAAGGGTTATCTTACATTGACAGAAGCGTGAGTGTGTTTACATGCGCGTGAATACACGCACACACTCTCTCATACACACACACACAGAGAATTGTAGATGGAAAAGTAAAGAACGGGAGGAGGACGCAATTAAATGCTAAAATTCTGTTGAGAATCATTCTTCCCAACCTGGAGTCCTCTTGAATTCTTTTGGTCTTCAACTCCCATAATCCCAAGACAGCACAGGCAGTGATTATGCTGGCTAGGCATTGTGGGAGTTGAAGTCCAACAATTCTGTGAGGCACTGCTTGAAAAAGACCAGTGTAGGTCAAACTACTTAGAAGTCAGATCTATGTAAAATAAACACAGTGAGTAATTGCAAAGCAGGGTTGTTAGTTACAAAACATTCTGGCACTGAAAAAGTTAATTAACATCTGTAGGGCGATATTGCCCCATCTGGGTTCAGAGCCACGGAGACAGAACCAAACCTTCACAGTGAATTGTGTATATGTGTATGATGCCTTGCTTCTTCCGGATCTTATCAACTGTTTCCTTTTTTAAGAGCATCTTCTAGGAGCCAAAGGTTTAAGGTGGCCAGAGAGAAAATACAGTAGCCCATCTTCATCTTTAATAGTAGGTAAAAGAGGATATTTTTGCAGACATAGCTTTCAAAACCTGTGGAAATTTCTCTCCTTTCCTTTAAAGGTGCAACTGTTTGTATCTGGCAATCCTCAGAAAAACAGAACTTATACAACTCTACTTTTCTTTAATCTGGTCTGCTTTCGTTCTAGGTGAAATAATATTTTTGAAGCCACAAAGAAAAATGGAAAGCCAGTAATTAAGGGAATCTTGACCTCAAACATCACAAGTTCATACCAGCTTCAAAGTCCAAGATAAAAAAATACTACAGGTAGTCCTCGACTTACAACCATTTGTTTAGCGACCATTCGAAGTTACAACGGCGCTGAAAAAAGTGATTTACGGCTGGTCCTCACACCATGCGGTCACATGATCAAAATTCAGGCCTTGGCAACCGGCATTTATTTATGACAGTTGCAGCCTCCCAGGGTCACATGATCTCCATTTGCGACCTTCCCAGCTGGCTTCTGACAAGCGAAGTCAATGGGGGAAGCCAGATTTGCTTAACGACCATGGCAAAAAAGGTAGTAAAATGAGGCATGACTCACTTAATGACCACCTTGCTTAGTGATGGAAGTTCCGGTCCCAATTGTGGTCATAAGTCGACTACCTGTACAGCAACACTTGTATCGTTGTTATCATTGTTGCACAATGTATAAAGTCAGAACACACAATAACACAAAAAGTTAGGTTACCTATTAATTAAGAAATTGATATAATTTCTTTAGAGAAATATCTAAGGTGAGCCAAACATTATCTGAGGTGGATTACAATGCCATCTCTCCGAGAGGTACTCACGAGACTACGGTTCCAGCAAATGGCATCCGCAACTAGAGAGGGCCGATTTCTTAATATCCTATATACTGTAATATATATGTAATATTACATATATTACAGTATATGTAATATATGCTTCTGCCCATGTTCCAAGGAAATTATAGAAGATTTTACACATTATTTATTGTACTGCCCTATTTCCGCTTCAGCACGTGGAAATTTTTTGGAGCCCGTCTTGACAGGAAAATCATTTGGGCCTGATTCACATAAGATTGAATATTTAATGAATTTAGACAAGGAGACACCACTATGGAGATTAGCAAGCTTTACATGGGCTGCTGCTAAACAGATTTTATCAAAAGTTTGTTTTCCCATTATTGTATCTGCTGCAATGATAGTGTTTTAATAGCCTTACTGAGTTTTACACATTTTAATGAATTTTATTAATGTTTGGCCACTTTTATGTAGGTTTTATCTTATTTGTTATGACCAGGGGTCAAAACAATAAACACATTGATTGATTGATTGATTGATTGATTGATCTAAGGCGGGATTTCCCCACTTGATAATACAGTACTAGAACTCAATGGTCATCCAGGGAAATTGAATGGGGGGGAGATTGGAGACAAACAAAAGGAAAACAAAGGGATGTAATTTATGTAATTTATGTTATGTGCTGACTGCCACAACTGTCTTGAAAGAAGTACAGGTAGTCCTTGCTTAATGACCACAATTGGGACTGGAATTTCGGTTGCTAAGCGAATCCGACCCAATTTTACGAGCTTTTTTGCGGCGGTCATTAAGCATATCACCGCAGGTGTTAAGCGAACCACGTGGTTATTAAGCAAATCACGCGGTTCCCCATTGATTTTGCTTGCCAGAAACTGGCTGGGAAAGTCAAAAATGGCAATCATGTGACCATGGGACGCTGCGATGTTCGTAAATGCAAACCAGTTGCCAAGTGCCCAAATCATGATCATGTGACTGCAGGGACCCTGCAACAGTCATAAGTGTGAGGACCGGTTGTAAGTTGGTTTTTTCAGCACCGTCTTAAGTCTGAACCATCACTAAAGAAATGGTTTTTAACTACCTGTATTAGATAAATCTATGGAGGTGAAAAGAGAGAGAATATACATTGTTATTGATCATGGATGATATTTCTCTATTCACAAAGTTTCTATCTCTCAATAGTGGAGAAGATACGTAGCTCAGAGTAGAATCATTGGGTCCTTGGAGTTCTTTGAACTTGCTGCTCTTCTCCATGGATGATGTTACCTAGCCTGATAATGAAATGTCTGCAGGAAGAGCAACAAGCTCAGACAACACCAAGAACCCGATGAATCTATCTCTGATAGATACCAGGAAATACCATTTCCTTCATTGAGAAAAAGCATGGGAGGAGCCCGCAAGCTTCGATAGAGTTTCCCACTGGGGCATCTGGTTGGCCTCTATGGAAAACAGGATGCTGGAAAGGCTTTTTGTCCAATCCGTAGCAAGTCTTACATTTTTAATTTGACTCTAAAGTTCAGATAAGTAGATAAAAACTGTCTAATTTTCACCATGGGGAAAGAGTCTGGCGGGCCATGAGCTTCCCTTCGCTGACAGAATATGAAAGCAGAAGGAAATACCTGGCTGTCCACGATGGATGGGGACAGCCAGGCTGATCACAAGTTGTACACACAAGATACACCCCTCTACTTTGCCTACACACACATACATACTCCTATCCAATTTATACATTTTGCTGCATTCATTCTAAATGCAATTGTTGATGGCTGCCAATGGAGAGAGAGGCTGTTATTTTGCTTAGAGCATGCTGGCTGGGGAATTCTGGGAGTTGAAGTCCACACATCTTAAAGTTGCCGAGGTTGAGAAACACTGGCTTAGAGACAGAGAGTTGCTTGAACAGGGCCCCACTGTCTGCAGTGTCTCTGCTCTTCTCCTTTGTGGCTTCACCTGACACAACAGGTTGGGCTATTGTCTCAAGAGTCTGCTAGAACTTTGGCCAAAAACCCAAAGTAATTTGTGAATATACCACGGGAAACGAAATTCCTCTCAAACCACTTTCAGTTCAATGGAGAAAAAAGACATTCAGAATGACCACTACATAGTTCCATTTCAAGCTTTTACAAGCTTCAGTAATCTTAATTATTACTTTTTCTTTCTTTCTTTCATATCTGCCCTGTGCCCCCTACCACCATCCTCCTGCAGAAGTTCATAAGGACAAGCTAATGCAGGTCAAATAAATAAGATATATATTAGATGGAAAATATAGCTAATTTTTAGTCGCTGCTTTTGGTAAATCGCTATCCCGGTTTTGCTTCTGCAAAATACTTTTGACATTTTTTGGCGTGGTTTGCTGTTCTGCAAGGTCCATCATCCCTTATTGCAAATGTTTTTGTTATTTGACTCCAATGCGCATGTACATAAGTGCATGTGCTGAAACACCGAAGTATGGGTTGGTGTGTAGCCAGCTATTTTGCACATGCCTTGATTTATACAGTGCCATTGCAATGCAGAAATCGTGATTTATAGTTTAGCATGCTGTCTAAACTATACACCCCAGCCAATTGTTCTTTAATAAACTATGGTTAAATGAACCATAGCTCAGCGCAGTGTATAAACTGAGCCCTTCTATATTGACACACATGCCCTTTCAAGGAAAACACAACAGTCCCTTTTCATTCCCAACCCGGCCGTTCAGTTCAAGGCAAATGAATAAATGCGGCACGAACCGTAACAGTTTTGCCCGGGCTTGGGCACCCAGAGACTTGGCTGCTGTAAAAATGCAGGCATAACAAGAGCATCCCTATTTTCATCTGGCCAGGTACCGAAAGGTCGCACACTACTTACCAAGGAGGTTGGGGGCACAGGGCTCCCCGCTCTGCATTTCTTGGAGATGGAGGGCGTTTTCATCAGCTCACGCTTCTTCCTTGAAAACATGGTGCTTGGTAGAAAGACGACGGGTCCAGGTCAACGTTGCTCCCCCAGCTCAGGGCCTGAACTGTCCAATGAGCATCTTTATCTTTCCAGCCCCTGGATGTGGCTTCCTAAGGACTGGCAAAAGTCCTTCCTAAGGACTGGCGAAAGCGTTTTGATGCCTATGTGCTCAGCAAGGGAAAGCTTCTGAGTCTTGATACTGTAGCTGCTCCTGCCTGTAAACTGCCTGGGCTCAAAGCACATGATTACAAACTTATTTCCTGGCTGGGTTTGTCTGAAACACACACGCACAGACAGAGAAACTGCAACACTGCACAGGAAAAAGCTGGGGTGTGTGTGTGCGTGTGTGGCAGTACTGTAGTCGAAGACTAGGAGGAAGCCATGGCTTGTTAAATTCCTCTTTGCTGTTATTCAACCCCCTTGTAAACGGGATGGAGTCTTGTTTCTCTTGTGTAAAATCACCTGAAGCTATTTTGTGTGTGGGGTTTTTCTCATCTGTCCTATTTGGGCACATCTTGTGGCCAGGAATTCCTTGTGGTAATTTTTAAATTGAAAGACCCATGTCATCCTGAGCCAGCATCCTGGACTGGCTACAGCTGAGTTTCAGTTGATATGTGTCTCCAAGTTATAAGGAAGAGATAAATTTCTAATTTGTTCATTGTTTGGTAGACTTCTATCATGTCTGTCTGAGCATCATTTTTCAGAACAAAAGAGATTTATTCAGAATGAAAGAGACTTATTCAAACAACAGCCTTCGAATTCAGGGAAAGCTAATTGTATTTTATGGTATTTTATTATTTTATTTTATTTTATTTTATTTTATTTTATTTTATTTTATTTTATTTTATTTTATTTTATTTTATTTTATTTTATTATTTTATTATTTTATTATTTTATTTTATTTTATTTAGACATATATCAAGATACCTTGAATTTCCACACTAAATGGTGGTCAGTTAGGCCAACAGCAATCATGTTCATAAGAAAAATGCATAATGCACAAATGCATATGGTTATACAATAAATCATAAAAGCCAATTAATGAAAAACCCATCCATACAAAAATTAAGCAATATACACTTGAGCTGGAAAGCAGGGATCTAAATCAAATAAATAATTAAAAAATAAAGTGCTTACTCCAGGAAAACTCTCCTGCCATGAAACTAAACTGCAGATTAAGTTGAGAGTTGGGAAACCTTTAAATGTAATAAACAAACACACAACAAACAAACAAGCTTTGCTTGCTAATGTAAAAACAACAAGAAAAAAACTGGGGGGGGGTTTTCCCTAGGTAGGGAATTCCACAGTTTAAGGGTATTTTCCCCACTGCGTCTAACCATGCTGTGAATATGCTCTGACAACCTCCCTGTTCTTCCATGTCCCCATGATACTACTTTCATCTTGTCCTTGTGATTCAAACAGACTTAAATCGTCCTTTTCCGTTAAAGTTTTAAAGTAGCACTTTGCTTTTAAGATGACAGCAGATGTGCTTCCCCATCTGAATTGGCATCGACACCGTCAGGTGACTCATAGGGACAGGATGACCACGTCACCTATTAGTCACTTAGATCTGGTTCAGGACATTTTTCTCTGGCCCCATTTTTTTTTTCTGGAACGGGAAAGAGCAGGGCCTGGGGTCTAGCCATCTATCAAACCCATTTGCCAATCACAGCCACAGACCGGCAGAGAGTTTCCCACTAGCTGGTCATGCTGACAGAGTGGGAGAGCAGCAAAGTCCCAGGGTTTAATCAATGGCTTTGTTTAACGTGCCCCGCACACATGGCATTCAAAGAGGGGGAGGTTTCAAAAAAGTGAAGATGGAGGTCACGACTGTGCAATCAAAGCCCTGTCCCTTTTTACGCAATGCATGTAAAAAAGGGGTGGGGCTTTGATTGCACAGTCGCGACCTCCATCTTCACTCTTTTTAACCCCTCCAGCGGACACCCCTGCCCCAACCCCTGAAACCAGGACATCACCTCCCAGCAGCTAAGCCAGAACACAGAATATACTGTAGAATCAGAATAACGATTGGCAGTGAGGACAGCAAAATTTTTAAACCAGTTTAGTTTGCCGACTTAAGGACAGGCGGAGAACACATTAACTGAGCCATGGAAAAAGGCCCTAATTCTGGGAGGAGCTGCCAAGAAGACCTTCTCCTGCATTCCCACTAAAGTGATGATGGCAGAAAGGCCTCTCCCAGGAACTCATTTGTAACTCCTTTGAGTCCTTTGTAACCAGATGGGCGGTGAAGAAATGCAACAAATAAATAAAAATAAATAAATAAACTTCAAACAGAGTCTGGCTTTTATAGGAAAACTCACAAAGCCTTGCCGCAGAATATGGGGGATCTTTTATTTTTTTTATTTTTTTATCTTTTACCCCACCTTTATTACTTTTATAAATAACTCAAGGCGGCGAGCACACCTAATACTCCTTCCTCCTCCTATTTTTAGATTGTAATCATCACTTTGATCTGGTGCATACAGCCCCAACTAAAATCATAACGTGGTTTCTTTAGTTTTGCCTTAGCATGTTATGTGAAGCTAGCCACTGTGGATGGCTAAGTGTGGTTTATGGTTTACTGTCTTGTGTGAACCCAGTCAATTGTGGCTTTTTTAAAGATTTGTTTTATCCCACCTTTATTATTTTTATAAATAACTCAAGGTGGCGAACAGACCTAATACTCCTTCCTCCTCCAATTTTCCCCACAACAACAACCCTGTGAGGTGAGTTGGGCTGAGAGAGAGCGACTGGCCCATGGTCACCAGGCAGGCTTTCATGCCTAAGGCGGGACTAGAACTCTCAGTCTCCTGGTTTGCCATTGGCTCCTTCCTAGGGCTGAGAGACAGGGACTGGCCCAAGGTCACCCAGCCGGCTCTCATGCCTAAGGCGGGACTAGAACTCTCAGCCTCCTGGATTCCAGCCTAGTGCCTTAACCACTAGACCAAACTGGCTTATTGAATCTAGCATGATGTAGCACATTTTCTGAATCCAGCCATAGATATTATTAGGAATAGTATTAGTATTATTACTCTCTACCTTCAGATTGAAACACAAATGTAGTTCCTTTAGCTAAGATGAGATATGAGAGTGCTATTTTTGGCTGTCTTCGCTGCTGTCTGCAAATGAGCCAAAAGGCGGTAAACTAGATCTTTGCTACCCTCTATTGACAGGAAACATTTCTATCAAGACTTGTCAAACACAATCTCTCTGCCAAAATTATGAATCATCATATCTCCATTCAGAGCTCTGTAACTTAAAGGGTCCTTTCCTAACCCAATTCACTCCACAACTCCCATAATCTCAGCTAGCATCCTCTTTGGTCACACTCACTAGAGGATGATGGGAGTTGTAGTTTGATACATCTGTGCTGGGTTGGAAAAGGGTTTCTTGGATATTTGAGATGCCCTTCAAGACTACCAGGTATCCCAGGGCTACCAATCGAAGAGAATCCCAGGGTTGTAGGTTAGACTAGAAGTTGGAAAAATAACCTTGACAAAGGCCAACCACTTCCATATTGTTTCTAAGAAGACTACATGGGTGTGCCCTTCAAGCCAACAGGAGGTCAGTGTGACTCAAAGGGGACTTTACCTTATCTAACGTACTTGCAAAAGAGATGGAGGAAAGCAAATCAGAAATTGACTAAACAAGCCAGAATGATTTTGCTCATAAGAGTTGACACTGGATTCAGCTAATGTGTGCTAAGCTGCAATGTGATCAGTTTTATTTGATGAATGATTGACTTTATTCAGAGTATTGTATGCTACTCCTTTCCATAACAGCTCAGGGGTTGTATTAACCTTTTTGTTGTTCAGTCATTTAGTCGTGTCCGACCCTTCGTGACCCCATGGACCACAGCATGCCAGGCCTTCCTGTCCTCCACTGTCTCCCGGAGTTTGCTCAAATTCATGTTCATTACATCGGTGATGCTATCTAACCATCTCATCCTCTGCCGTCCCCTTCTCCTTTTGCCTTCAGTCTTTCCCAGCACCAGGGTCTTTTCCAGTGAGTCCTCTCTTCGCATTAGGTGGCCAAAGTATTTGAGCTTCAGCTTCAGTATCTGTCCTTCCAATGAGCAGTCAGGGTTGATTTCCTTTAGGATTGACTGATTTGACCTCCTTGCAGTCCAAGGGACTCTCAAGAGTCTTCTCCAGCACCACAGCTCAAAAGCATCAATTCTTTGGCGCTCAGCCTTCCTTATGGTCCAACCCTCACAGCCATACATTACTACTGGGTGTATTAACCTAATCACTGTTAATAAGGCATAGATAATGGTTTAGCATAGTGTGTAACCATAACCAATTGTGGGTAAACAAAGCATGTCCTAATAGTTTCCTGAATGTACTTGGAACATTTCCTATGTTGTAAGTTAATGAAATCGTACAAGTCTTAGCTAAGCTGAAGAGACCATGTGATTGACACCATCACTTCTTATCCTCTTTTCTCAGAGCCAGCTCAGCACCCTAGTTTAATGAGAAACTGAGGATAATAAAAGCAGGTGGGACAACAGTTGAAGTACCAACTAAAGACCTGTCAGGACACATCAAAACAGAACAAACTGAAGCACATTTGTGTTACACTTTTTTGAGATGTTTTTCTTCCCCTGCAAGAGATGCTTCTGTTTTTCAGCGTGATTCTCAAAAGGCTGGAAAATTACGCTCACGTTTTGACAGGGGATGTTTCTGAGCCGGTTTTATTGTTGCAAATGGCCAAAAGCACAACCACTACAGCAGTGTTTCTCAACCATAGCAACTTTAAGATATGTGGACTTCAACTCCCAGAATTCCCCAACCAGCATGTTGGCTGGGGGATTCTGGGAGTTGAAGTGTACATATTTTGAAGTCTGTGGCTTGAATCATGTCAACTGGATTTCTATTTTCTCAGTAGAAACGTTTCACTCCTTATCCAAGGAGCTTCTTCAGTCTGAGTAAAGTTAGTAAGGGAATCCTTAAATATGTTTCTGGGGTGGCTGTGTGACCTTGCACCTGGGGCTAGGTCATGGTTATTTTGAGATGTTTATTTCTAAGTCCCTTTATCATCTAAAGGAGGATCGTTAAGATTTCATTCATTGGCGATCACTCGTAGCCGAGTAAGATTGTCTTCCAAAGGTAAAAGTTTAACGGTGGATCCGTAAGTGGCTATAAAGGCCAATTCTGGATCCGCACAACCTCCCACAATGAGGGCATAGGTTTCCGGGTGGGAGACGGTCATGATGAGGGTTTGCCTGACGTGCCTTCCTTTTAGCTCTTTTCTCCTT
Organism: Charina bottae; assembly: GCA_023362775.1. Lineage (NCBI taxonomy): Eukaryota > Metazoa > Chordata > Lepidosauria > Squamata > Charinaidae > Charina > Charina bottae. The sequence goes on along the minus strand of JALMGJ010000017.1, from coordinate 475,370 downwards.
TTCGCCCTGTACTTGTGCTTCTTCAAAGTCCATAGCACCATTAATAAAGGATGACCTCCAATTGAAACGCTCATGAGTTAGGGCTTCCCAGTTCTCAATGCTGATATTACATTTTTTTAAATTAGCTTTGAGAGTATCTTTGAATCTCTTTTGCTGTCCACCAATATTCCGTTTTCCATTCTTAAGTTGGGAGTAAAGTAGCTGCTTTGGAAGACGATGGTCAGGCATTCGAACAACATGACCGGTCCAGCGAAGTTGATGTTGGATGATCATTGTTTCAATGCTGGTGGTTTTCGCTTCTTCTAATACGCTAACATTAGTCCGCCTATCTTCCCAAGTAATTTCCAGAATTTTTCGGAGGCAGCGTTGATGGAATCTTTCAAGAAGTTGGAGGTGGCGTTTGTAGAGGGTCCATGTTTCACAGGCGTACAGAAGGGTTGGTAGTACAATGGCTTTGTAAACAAGCATTTTGGTCTCCCTGCGAATGTCCCGATCCTCAAACACTCTACGCTTCATTCGGGAGAAAGCTACACTCGCAGAGCTCAGGCGATGCTGAATTTCAGCGTCGATGTCGGCTTTTGTAGATAGATGGCTGCCGAGATAAGAAAAGTGGTCGACATTTTCTAGTGACACACCTTTAAGCTGGATTGATGGCGCTGCAGAGGGATTGGTTTGAACTTGCTGGTAAAGCGCTTTGGTTTTTTTAATGTTAATCGAGAGGCCGAGTTTTTCATATGCTTCTGCAAAGATGTTTAGGATAGTTTGAAGATCTTCCTCGGAGTGTGCACAGACTACGTTATCATCAGCATATTCAAGTTCTATAACAGAAGTTGCAATTACCTTATTTTTTGCTTTCAGCCTACTAAGATTAAAAAGCTTTCCATCTGTTCGATATATAATTTCTACACCAGTAGGAAGTTTCTCTTCAACAATGTGCATAATCATAGCGATGAAGATAGCAAATAAGGTTGGAGCAATAACACATCCCTGTTTAACGCCGGATTCCACTTTAAAAGGATCGCTTTGAGAGCCATTGTTATTCAGGATTGTTGCCATCATGTCGTCATGGAGTAACCGCAAGATGTTCACAAATTTATCAGGGCATCCGATTTTCAGAAGGATGGTCCAGAGAGCAGTACGATTTACAGTATCAAAAGCTTTAGTCAGATCAATAAATGCCATGTACAGAGGGCGGTTTTGCTCCTTGCATTTTTCTTGAAGCTGTCGTGCAGTGAAGATAATATCCACTGTTCCCCTGGAAGGGCGGAAGCCATTTTGCGTTTCAGGGAGGATGTCTTCTGATACAGATAGGAGACGGTTTGCAATGATCTTTGCCAGGATTTTGCCTGCTGTGGCTAGAAGGGAGATGCCTCGATAGTTTCCACAGTCTGTTCTATCACCCTTTTTAAAGAGAGTGATAATTATGGCATCCCTAAAGTCTGCTGGAATCTCCTCCCTCATCCAGATTTTTTCGATGAGCTTATGAAGTCGTTGTGTAAGTTCAGGCCCGCCTTCTTTAAAGACTTCAGCAGGAATCCCATCAGGTCCACTAGCTTATCCTGCAAAAACAAATAAGAAATGAGCTTGCAGTACCCCCTAGTTTGGAGGAAGTCAGTAAAGCCACTAAACAAATGAAAAAAGTTTGGATCGTTAAGATTACCCTGCTGCTGTTGAGCTTGCGAAATGGTCTTAATCTTCCTAGGCACAGAAGACAAAGCAGGAAGGAAGATAGGGGAAAGGTTGTGCCTGAGGCTCCCACCTCTATTCAAGGAAGGATTTTCCAAGTTGGCATAAATGGATTCCTTGACCCCTCTCTCAAACCACCTATCTTCTCTGTCTAAAATGTGAACATTAATGTCCTGAAATGAGTGTCCTTTGATTTGGCATTCAGATCTTTCTGTGATGACCCCAACAACAATGACCTAATAAACACTTCTCAATGCAGTTCATTAGAATGCAGATTAAGCTTTATTCAGGATACATGTTAATTGAAGCACTCCTAAAGATCTGGATGCGGATTCCCGTCAAACTGTACCATCTTAACTTCCCCCCTGCGCGCCAAATTACCAGCCGATGATCTCATTGTGCAAACGTTCCCAGCTCCACACTCCCGCAGGTGGGTGACCTTGACGAAGCCATTTCCAGCCTCCACTAACAGCCATAACACTCAACTGCCAGTCCCCCTCCCAACAGTTCCCAAAACATCTCTAGCCTTAATCCCAATGGCAGGATTCATAGACATGAACCCTGACAGTCACCCAGCCGGCTTTCATGCCTAAGGCGGGACTAGAACTCTCAGTCTCCTGGTTTGCCATTGGCTCCTTCCTAGGGCTGAGAGACAGGGACTGGCCCAAGGTCACCCAGCCGGCTTTCATGCCGAAGGTGGGACTAGAACTCTCAGTCTCCTGGTTTCTAGCCCTGTTGCCTTAACCACTAGACCAAACTGGCTTTACCCATGTTGAAACACCAATACTGGTTGATAATGGTTTTCCAGCCTATTTTAAGATTTTCAATAGCTACACAGAAAAGAGCTGTAGTATCTGACACTCTCAGTTCAAATATGTCCAGAAACTGAACAGACTTCTGTCTCTCACACTGTCCATCAGGTCAACTGCACAAATGTCTCCACTGTTGTGTAACATCTCCCCAAAGTTCCTTCCACCTGGCCAGTGGGAGGGGCAAAGAAAGGCGGCCCCGGCCCTGTTCTTCCCTTACCATGGATTCTTTTTGGACCAGCTGACCATTATACAGGAGGAGAGGCAAAGCTAACCTTGGTGCAAGAGCAAACCATGGAGGGAAGTGGTGGCAGGTACAGTGGCATCTTCTGCCATGCAGAGGGGATAAATCCTAGGAGATAGGATGAATTTATCAGTGGGAAACTATCTGCCCAGGAAATGCCGTAAAGCTTCAGAGTACAGAACTTCCTTTGGAGCAGGACCACATTGCCGTCAGAGAATTTCCAGGGTCAAGATTTTCCACTCCTGGCAAGTGTAGCAGTTTCAAACTGGTACAAAGTTTGTTTTTCAGGTGATCTCAAAGATCAAGGAGCAGGGTTGTCAGGGGTTTCCCTCTGTTGCATCAACTAAGGAGCTCCAAGTACAGGTAGTCCTCATTAGTGACCACAATTGGGACTGGCAACTCGGTTGTTAAGCAAAGCGGTCGCTAAGTGAAACCGCAACTGTGGTCACGATCTTACACCTTTCCTTTGCTTTACAGACCTGTGAAGGTTGTAAATGTAAGGACTGATTGTAAAGTTACTTTTTCATCACTGTCATAATTGCGATCGCTATACAAGGACTACCTGCATTTGCACAGATTGAGGTTCTTGAGGTAAATATGCTAATTACATTGGAACATTTTCTGATTCAAGCCCACATCACAACCACAGTTTGAGGATTGTGCAGGGCCAATCTTAGATCAACACAGCCCTAAGACTTGTAAGACAGGGTCTTTGAAAGATAAGGAGTATCTTTGAAAGATAAGGGTCTTTGAAAGATAAGGAGTTTTAGTGGCCCATTTGTTGAGGAGGCAGGACAGTTTTTCATGTTTCCCAGAGCCTTTTTGGAATTGGAAAGCCTTTACAAATCTAATAAACAAATAAAATGTTAGTCCCAAACTACGATTCATTTGGGAGATAGATTTGGTCTCCGTTGTCTTTGCCTTCAGAAATGGTTAAAATACACTTTTTCAATGAGAATTTACAGCTGCTTTTAAGAATTTTGTTTGTTTGTTTTGGGTTCCAGTTTTAAAAACTGAGCTTTGAGCAGCTGAACACAATGGTGAAAAATGGAAGGTTTAATCAGGTTCCTTACCACGAACGTAATGTATTTATGGCGCTCCAGAGACAGAGGACATAGCACATATATTATTTCAATGCCAACTGTATAGTAAAGAGAGAGATCAGTATCTTAGACCACACATTAGACGAACGGCCCATTGGGATCCATACATTAGAAGAACATATTTCATGTGAGGTCAGAACCCAGATATTACATATAACACAGCCTTTTATCAGAATAAAACAGGACAACTGAGAACTGCTTATGTGGATCTGATTGGGGTAAATTGTAGGGGTGATTTAAAAGTTATAATTAATATTTCTTAAAAGGCATTATATATTGATATGTAAACTATTCTTTTTTTTTAATCTGTTCAATCGTGTCTGATTCTCGGAGACTGCCTGGTCAAGTCCCTGCAGTTTTCTTGGCAAGATTTTCAGGAGTGGTTTGCCATTGCCTTCTTCCTAGGGCTGAGAGAGAGTGACTGGCCCAAGGTCACCCAGTTAGCTTTGTGCCTAAGGCAGGACTAGAATTCACAGTCTCCCGGTTTCTAGCCCGGTGCCTTAACCCCTACACCAAACTGGCTCTCATATAAACTATATAACCATTTAAAAACTGTATTAAAAACTATACGCTTTAGAAGGACCCCCCCCAGCCTATTATATAATAAACTATATGCTTTTTTTAAAAAAAAACCCTACAGTAAGCCAGTTTGGTGTAGTTTTGTGTTGTTTGTCAACATCTGAATTGGTTTCTTTTCTTGTCCTCAATAAATAAGAAAGAAGAAGACTTCTGAGCAATATGGTCAAGATTTTTAGAGCAGCATATAGACACTGAAGGACATGTACTGTATTTATTTATTTATTATTCAAATTCATATGACCGCCCAACTCCCCCAAACGGGGGACTCTGGGCGGCTTACAATAAAAATTAAGATTAAAATACAAATATAAAATTACAATTATCAATATGACATAAATAAGTATAAAATCCAATCTGGCGAATCAACCTCAAACAATGGGGAGGGCATTATGATACTAACCACCCCCAGGAGGAGCTAACCACCCGCTGTCAGGCGCTTCTCAGTTGCAGACGTTTCTCCACAGAAATGACTTTAACTCAGCTCTTTCAGTAAGTAAAGGATTTATTGATTAACATGAGTAAGCACAGTAAAGGCACGAATGGTCCCCTGGTTCCCTGCTCGGGTTTATATACCCTTCTGCCAGAGCACTGGCCCCTCCCAGCTGCGGGCTTCCATCTGGTCCGCTTTCAGTCTTCCCTCTGGTTCTCCTGGTGTCAAGGTTAAAAGTTCATCATCCATGAGGCGTAGCTGGCAGTTGCTAATGCTGGCTGTGGTATAGGGGATGGCAGGACCCTTGGGCATGCCAGGGTTCTGACACCCGCCCTTTGGAATATCTTGCCCGCAGAGTTGAGGCGGGTTTCCTCCCTCCCAGCCTTCCGGAAAAATCTGAAAACCTGGTTCTGCTGCCTAGCATGGGAGGGGAAAGGCTGGGAGGGAGGAAACCCGCCTCAACTCTGGGGGCAAGATATTCCAAAGGGCGGGCGCCGTTGCAGGGAAGGCCCGCCTCCTGGACCCCGTTAGATGAAGTTCTTTTATTTATGGGGTCCGTAGCAAGGCCTCTCTGCATGATCGGGTGGGGCGGGTCGATGTTATGGGGATAAGACGGTCCCTCAAGTATCCTGGCCCCATGCCATGTAGGGCTTTAAAGGTAGTAACCAACACCTTGAATTGGACCCGGAAGCAAACCAGCACCCAGTGCAGCTCGTGGAGCAAAGGTGTTATGTGTGCTGATCTTGGTGCACCTAAAATTGCCCACGCGACCGCATTCTGCACCAGCTGTAGCTTCTGGATATTCTTCAAGGGTAGCCCCATGTAGAGCGCATTGCAATACTCTATGTGGGAGATGACAAGGGCATGAGTGACCGTTCGGAGGGCATCGTGGTCCAGGAATGTATGAGACTATGTTCTTCCTGATGTTTTATTGAGTGGTTTAATAAGGGCCATTAATAAGGGCCATTGAAGCAATACTTCTACTTCCTTCTATAGAACAAATTTTTATCTGAGGTCCTTGTTTCAACAACTTCAACTCCCACAGATCTAGGTTAAAGCCCTCCTGATCAAGCTAAACTAAACACATTTTCATCAGTCCTTGTAATTTGCAATCCATGATTAACTGATCATACAATCATAGAATGTAGGAGTTGGAAAGTGTCTTGCAGATAATCCAATTTAGCCCCATGCCCAGCGAAGAATCCATCACTCTAACATCCTCAATGGATGACTATCCATTCTCTACTTGAACGTCTCCAGCAAAGGAGAGTCACCCCCCACCCCACACCCCAGAGGGAGATTGTTTCACTGTTGAACAGTTCTTATCATTAGAACATTTTTCCTGATGTCCACCTGAAATCTACTTCCTTTGCATTTAAACACATTATTTTTTGTCCTGTCTTCTGGAACAACTCTAAACAGTTCTGCCCTGGCTTCTGGATGACAGCTCTTTAGATACTTGAAGCCAACTTTCAGAACTTCCTGCAGTGTTCTCTTCTCCAAGCTAAATATACCCAACCCTTTAAACTCTTCCAGGCCCCCATATCACCTTGGTTGCTCTTTTCTGGACACTCTCTAGTTTGTCAATATTCTCCCTAAAATGCAGTGCCCCAAACTGGATAGAATATTCTAGATGCAATCTGACTAGCATAGAATAGAGCAGAGCTTTCCAAACTTTTCATGTTGGTGACACACTTTTTAGACATGCATAATTTCGCGATACACTCTTAGAGCAAGGCACAAGGCAGGCACTAGGACCTGCGCGGAATCACAGCAGGTTTGGAGGCAGCAAGGCACAAGGCAGGCACTAGGACAGGGCTTTCCAAAGTGCCGCCACTGGCGATACAGCAGCGGCGGCGGTGGCAGTGCGGCGGCGGCGGGCGCGTGCACAGCGGCGGCATGGGGGTGTGTGCGGCGGTGTGGGGGGGCATGCGGCGGCACGCCCGTGCACGGCGGCGGCGCGGGGGGGCGTGCGGCGGCGTGCATGTGCACGGCAGTGGTGGCAGCCTCCGCTAAAACGCGGAACCACTGATCCCGTGCCGCTGCTGCTGCTGCCGTGCACGCGCGCACCGCCGCTTCCGGGTGGTGTGGCGACACACCACAGTGTGTGTGGCGACACACTTTTGTGTCACGACACACAGTTTGGAAAGCTCTGCACTAGGACCTGCGTGGAATCCTGGCAGGGCAGGTTTGGAGGCAGCAGGGCACAAGGCAGGCACTAGGACCTGCGCGGAATCCTGGCAGGGCTTGGGGGCAGCAGCAGCCGGGACACACCCAGACACTGCAGCCGACACACTAACGTGTCCCGACACACAGTTTGGAAAGCTCTGGAATAGAGAAAAATGATGACTTCTCTGATCCTGACCCTACTTCTATTGATACAGCATAGGAATTGCATTTGCTTTTTTTGTAGCTGCATCACACTCTTGACTCATGTTCAGCTTGTGATTCCCCCAACTCCCTTCCTTTGTCAAGTGTTCTGCTTCGGTCCATTTTCATACAGTTTCCCTTTGGAGGGAAGATCAAAAGGAAGTAGAAATTGAGGAGCTATAATGTCTCCTCATTATTTGATCTGTTAGTATCCTAATATCTTCTAGCGATGGGCCCACCCCTTCCTTTTTTCTTCTTTTTCTAAAAGCCCTTTTGATTGCTTTTAGCTTCTCTTGCAAGCTTAAGTTCCTAGCTTGTTTTCTGCAAATATCAGCTTCTTGCTGGTTAACCGACTCAGTGATCATACCCCTCTGCCATTTCCTCTACATGTCCCTTTTAACTTGTAGTTTAGTTGAAAGCTATCTGTGCATCCACTATGATTTCCTAAGCTGCTCCCCATCTTTTCTTTCTCACTGTACGGGGGTTTCATCGTGATCTTATTTTTGAGACATTTCAAACCCTTCTGTGCTCTGTTTGACTTTATGATTTCTGTCCATGGGATTTTCCCTAACATTGCTCTAAGCTTGAAATTAACTCTGCTGAAATCCAGCGTGCATGTCGTAATCCAGAAAATTCATCAGCTAATCGTGGGGAAACCTGGGCGAATGCTGTTCCTGAACAGTTGAACCTCCCTGTGCTGTACAATATATTTGCAGCGCAACAAGGTATGCAGTTCTTAAGAATTCAGAAGCTGCGTGAGAAACTCTTCCTTTAGGCAGCAGTAAGTGGTGCAAAAAGGCAACCTTAACCTCCCCAGACACCCCCCGCCCCCCATTACCTCACCCCACCAACCATGAGGTTTTGAATTCCTAACCCACATGATGTCACTGTTGTGGCATCTAAAGAAGGCAAATCGCATAGAACAAGAAAGATCTTGCAAGAGTGACTCAGATTAGGAATCACTTCTCAGAGACTTCCCATGGAGGGATAAAAATATAACCCATATTTAAAAAATGGGTGAATGCAAAGCTATCTACATACACATGTGTATTCTTTCAGTTATACTTTGTTATCTATAAATTGCAGGAATTTCCAAAAGTCTTTCACTTCTTGCAATAGGTTGTTTCCTTAAGAGTTTGTGTGTCACAATTCCAACAAAGTAAGATTAAGAGCAATGTTTCCAGGCCAAGGCCTGAAATAAATACAATTAAATTATATAGAAAAATAAATGTATGGATATATGAAAAAGGTTAAAATATATGAAATATGAAATATGAAAGACTTAAGTATATGAAAAATGTCAGAAATGAAACATGTAAAAAGACAAAATATGTAAAGTGGAAATGAAATATGTAAGGGATTAAAAGTTATAATGTAAATAGATTAATTTACAATATAGATAATTAATTTAGTTCTTCATGAAGGAAACAGGAAGTCTCTTAGAATCTATGTGTTTTTTTTTCTTTTTCTTTTTTTCTTTCCCCCCACCTTTTTGAATGTAAGTATGTATTATATGAAGTTGTTGTGTAAGTTCAGGTCCGCCTTCTTTAAAGACTTCAGCAGGAATCCCATCAGGTCCACTAGCTTTGTTATTTTTCATTTGTTTAGTGGCTTTACTGACTTCCTCCAAACTAGGGGGTACTGCAAGCTCATTTCTTATTTGATGTGTTATTGCTCCAACCTTATTCGCTATCTTCATCGCTATGATTATGCACCTTGTTGAAGAGAAACTTCCTACTGGTGTAGAAATTATATATCGAACAGATGGAAAGCTTTTTAATCTTAGTAGGCTGAATGCAAAAAATAAGGTAATTGCAACTTCTGTTATAGAACTTCAATATGCTGATGATAACGTAGTCTGTGCACACTCCGAGGAAGATCTTCAAACTATCCTAAACATCTTTGCAGAAGCATATGAAAAGCTCGGCCTCTCGATTAACATTAAAAAAACCAAAGTGCTTTACCAGCAAGTTCGAACCAATCCCTCTGCAGCGCCATCAATCCAGCTTAAAGGTGTGTCACTAGAAAATGTCGACCACTTTTCTTATCTCGGCAGCCATCTATCAACAAAAGCCGACATCGACGCTGAAATTCAGCATCGCCTGAGCTCTGCGAGTGTAGCTTTCTCCCGAATGAAGCGTAGAGTGTTTGAGGATCGGGACATTCGCAGGGAGACCAAAATGCTTGTTTACAAAGCCATTGTACTACCAACCCTTCTGTACGCCTGTGAAACATGGACCCTCTACAAACGCCACCTCCAACTTCTTGAAAGATTCCATCAACGCTGCCTCCGAAAAATTCTGCAAATTACTTGGGAAGATAGGCGGACTAATGTTAGCGTATTAGAAGAAGCGAAAACCACCAGCATTGAAACAATGATCATCCAACATCAACTTCGCTGGACTGGTCATGTTGTTCGAATGCCTGACCATCGTCTTCCAAAGCAGCTACTTTACTCCCAACTTAAGAATGGAAAACGGAATATTGGTGGACAGCAAAAGAGATTCAAAGATACTCTCAAAGCTAATTTAAAAAAATGTAATATCAGCATTGAGAACTGGGAAGCCCTAACTCATGAGCGTTTCAATTGGAGGTCAGCCTTTATTAATGGCGCTATGGACTTTGAAGAAGCACGAGTACAGGGCGAAAAGGAGAAGAGAGCTAAAAGGAAGGCACGTCAGGCAAACCCTCATCATGACCGTCTCCCACCCGGAAACCTATGCCCTCATTGTGGGAGGTTGTGCGGATCCAGAATTGGCCTTTATAGCCACTTACGGATTCACCGTTAAAATTTTACCTTTGGAAGACAATCTTACTCGGCTACGAGTGATCGCCAATGATGTATTATATGTTATATTTCTATGTATATGTATATGTCTTTATGTGTATGTATATAATATTTTAAATAATAAAACCATTTATAAAATAAAAAAAATTATATAGTTCACACTTCAAGGTTTTTAAAGAGGTATAGATGTGTTTTGTCTGACTTCCACTAATATCACCATTTAATCTTTACTAATATTATGAATTCTAGTGATTTGATTGGTAGATTTATATTGTTTTAAACCGTAATGTGGTTTGCTTAATTCTGGTTTAGCAGGTTTTAGAAATCTACTAATCGTGATTTGTAACTTGTGGCTTATGTTTTAGCATTATGTATATATTTAAAGAAAGTAGATTTAAAGAGAGTTTGTTTGATGTAGTAGTTAAAGCCACTGGGCTAGAAACTGGAAGACTTTGAGTTTGAGACGCCAGGCTTGTCGATCGGAAGATCGCAAGTTCGGAGGTTCGAATCCCTATCCCCACGTGACGGAGTGAGCTCCCGTACTCGCCCCAGCTCTTGCCAACCTAGCAATTCGAAAGCATGCAAATGCAAGTAGATGAATAGGTACCACTTCGGTGGGTAGGTAACAGCGTTTCGCGCGTGTCATGCAGCCACATGACTGTGGAAGCATCTTCGGACAACGCTGGCTCTTTGGCTAAGAAACAGAGATGAGCACGACTGCACAAATGTGCGGGGGGAACCTTTACCTTTTTTAGGCACAAAGCCAGTTAAGTGATTTTGGGCCATTCTCTCTTTCTCAGCCCTAGAAAGGAGGCAATGCAAACCACTTCTGAAAATGTGGCCAAGAAAACAGCATGGGCATGTCCTTGTAGTCACTGGGAATCAGTATTGACTTAATGGACCATAGCAACACAATTTTAATCCCATCTCCAGCCTTCCCTTTCTAGGGAAGTTAGTGCCTCGAAGCAGATTATCTGTACCTCTTTCAGTCAGGTTTCGGGCCTGGGTATAGAATTAAGACAGCATTGGTCGCACTTGTGAATGACCTCTGGGGGGAGCAGGATAGAGGTAGTGGATCCATCCTTGTTCTCCCTGATCTTTCAGTGGTCTTAATACTACTGATCATGGAATCCTTCTGGACTATCTCCGGGGGTTTGGAGTTTGGGGCATCTAGTGGTGGTTTTCTCCTTCCTCCAGGGTCAGCTCCAGTTGGAGTTGATAGAGGGGGAGAGGTTGAGTCCATGTCCCCTTTTGGGTGGGGTCAGCACAGGGTGAGGTGATACTTAGCTGGGCATCTCTGTCCCTGCCCGACCAAGTAAGGCCGTAGGGTTCTGTCTCATGACTAGAGGCAGAGAGGGCCTGGATGGGGAAGAATAGGCTTCAATTCAACCCTGGGAAGACTGAGTGGCTGTGGGTGTTAGTGCCAGTGATTTGCCACCTGTAGCTCTGGATGGGGTTGCACTGCCTCAAACAGGTTGTGCAACTTGGGGATCCTCCTGGACTTACAGATCCTGTTTGAGCAGTAGGTGGCAGCCATGGCCAGGAGGGCTTCTCTTTAGCTTTGTGTTGTTTATTAATTGTGCCCCTTCCTGGACCAGGACACATTGTACCCAGTCACACATGCTTTGGCCACCTCCCATGTGGACAACTACAGTGCACTCTACATGAGGCTGCCCTTGAAGAACACCTGGATTAGTCCAGAATGCAGAAGCATGAGCAATTTTGGATGTATCTAGACATGCTCATGTTACAGCTTTGCTTTGCCCCCAATAACTTCTGTGTGTAATTCACCCAGGGTGCTGGTTGTCTCCTGTAAAGCTGTACATGGCATGGGACTGGGTTAATTGAGGAACCGCCTTTCTCCAACTGTCTCTATCTGTCTCATCAGATCTGGCAGGAGTGGCATGCTGTGGGACCCATCGATTAGAGCAGGGGTCCCCAACCTGTGGGCCGTGGCCCACTAGTGGGCCGCGGCCTGTTAGGAACTGGGCCACGGGGCTCCTGCCCGCAAACCCCGCCCCCTTCTGCGTGATTGGTTCCGCCCGCAAACCCCGCCCCCTTCCACGTGATTGGCTCCCACCCGCAAACCCCGCCCCTCGGTGTGCAGAAATCCCGGAAAACCCGCCCCCCCGGTCCGCGGAAATCCAGGAAAAACCCACCCCCCTGGTCCGCGGAAAAATAATTTTGAAACCAGTCCCTGGCGCCAAAAAGGTTGGGGACCCCTGGATTAGAGAATGTCATCTTGCAGGACCCAGGAAGCGTGCCTTTTCTGTCACAGCATCTGTCCTTGGGAACATCATCCCACCCAAGATTAAGTGAGCCCAACCCTGCTGGACTTTCAGAAAGCACTTAATACCGGTGTGTTTTCACAGGTATATTGGTCAGGAGACCAGGTGAGCCCTGGTGGGTTGGTGGCCTCAGTGGCCAAATTATGTTGGTTTTGTTCTTGGTTATTGTTTTTCGGTTGTTGATTTGTAAGGCTTTATATCCGTTAGCCTCCCCGAGTTATGTTTGTGAGGTGGTCGGTGTTATAAATTCATTTAAATAAATAAATACCCAAACAGTGGAAGATGGGTTCATGGGAATATCAACAGAAGGAAAAGCTTTGGTGCATGCAGCAAATGGCCCTTTGCTCAGCACACTTAAAATGTGATCAATGAGTTTGTGGTTTAGTGGCTGTGTTTGCCTGGATCCCTTAGCCATAACCCTTAGCCCTTTATGGCGTAGGACCTGTTTACCTGAAGGACAGCCATTTGCCCATTGATTCGGCCCCTCCCCGTATATTTGGGAAGAGTGGGTGCGCTCCAGGTCCCCTTTATTAAAGATTGTAATCTTGTGGGACCTAGGAAGTGTGCCTTCTGTCGTGGCCCCCACCCTCTGGAACAGCATCCAGATGGTACCCACTCTCCTGGGTTCCGGAAAGCCCTTAAGACTTGCCCTGGGACCCAGGCCTGGGGTTAATATGTTTGGGAGGGGCCCTGCTGTAATTTGTTTTAGCCGTTGTTTTCAGTCTGGGCTGTCATGTTTCATTTTATGTTTTGTTTTAATCTAGTATTATATTTTGTAAGCCGCCCAGAGTCCACTGGAGTGGGGAGCTATACTGTATTAAATTTAAATAAATAAATAAAATCATAAACTCAAGTTTCTGGATTTGCATAACCCACAGAACCATGCACTAGCCCCAAGAGTTGGGTTTGTACAACACACCAGGTTAAAATGTAGTTGCTAGTTTGCGCGTCAGCGCACTGCGCAAATACCGCTAGTGTATTGCTTGAACCCACGTTGTATTTAGTTTCTGGTCCTGGGCGTTGCGTGAACCCAGTCAATTGGGTACATCCGTGTTTCTCAACCTTGGCAACTTTAAGAGGTGTGGACTTCAACTCCCGGAACCCCCCAGCCAGGAGGTCTACGGGGGCGAAACGGGGAACGATCTGCCCAAATCCCGTGTTTAGGATTCCAGGCAGCGCGGTTCCGATGAAAGCAACTTGTTGAATCTCTGCCGATCGCCATATCTATTGAAAAGGCGGCCAGCCTGGGTACCCGACGGAAGGGGAAAGAGAACCGCCTTGACCACTTGGATCGAATTTAGGGAGGGATGCCCAGGACACATGGGGTTTCTGGAAAAGACCCACACAGGAAACTCCCATCCTTCAGGAATTCGGCTCTTTGTGCCCTTATAAGGCTATTTCAACTCCTGGCCAATCAGCGGAGGGAGGCGGCGCTCTCTTGGCCCCAAAACTTCGGACAAGAAGAAGGAGGCGCTGGAAGTGGCGGCTCGCTGAGACGGTCTTGAGTGCGTCTCGCCTTCGTCGGAGATTCCGTCCTGTTCCGGAAGAGGATGAGCATTAACCAATTCAATAAGGGCCCCAGCTACGGCTTGTCTGCGGAAGTCAGAAATCGGGTGAGAGTTGGTGGCCGGGAGGGTGCCGTGGCCAGGTGCGCCCTGCGCGCACGGCGACGGCGTTGGAGAGGCGCTTCTCCGTGCGCCCTGGCGGAGGTGTGGCGCCGCGCCCTTAAGAGAGGGCGGGGGCCGCGCGCTTCCCTTTTAAAGGGGAAACGGGGGCTCAATTAAGAAGCCGGCTCTCCTGCCTTTGAGTTGAGCCGCCCCCAGCCCCAACGGCGCGAAGGGGGTTTGCCCCCTGGAATTCCTGGCCGGTGCTTGAGCATGCAATTTGGGGGCGTCGACTGTGGGCTAAAGAGGCGCGCTAGGAGGGATTTCATGAGGCGGCTCTTTCCGCCTTCTAATCTGGAGCCTTGAACGTTGAAATGTTGTGTCACGGAGCTTAGGAACACTCTGTTTCAGAAACTTGGAACCCCGTTTTTGGGTGGCTTCTGCGACAACAAAAGTGAACCGACCTTAGGGAGTGTAAACGAGGGCTAGCAACAACAGCAGCATCAAATGAGCAGCCTTGACCTATTCTCAGCCAAACTACCTAACTAGGTTGTGGGGAGTCCCAAAGAGTTTGGAGTGAGAGCCAAGTTGGCAACCTGGTGTTCTTTGAAGGAGGGATGTGATTCAAGAAAGCTGTGATTGGAGGGCTGGGTAAGCAGGGGACATTCTGAGCTTTCTTCTCAGATCATCTTGAGATGATCATGCAGCAGATTTATACTCTGCTGTTCTAGTGACTAATACAGTGACACCAGTATTATTGTTGCTACACTGGTTACTACTAGGCTTCCAGGCCAAAAGCAAAGTGCTGGTGATCGCCTGTAAAGGTGCACCTTACACAGCAAGGCACCTGGACCACCTGTCAAGTATGAGGCTGCCCATCCAGTTTGAACACTGAATGAAGGACTTGCTTTAAATACCTCCCCCATAGCAGGTCTAGGAAGCTTGGAATGGGAGATGGGCCTTTTTGTACCTTCCCACTTATGCAACAGGCTCCCCCCTCCCGTGTGATTGGCCCCCACTCCCCTTTCATTCAGGAAGGCCCCCAAAACAGTTTTTATTTCAGCAGGCCTATGAGTAACCAATGATGCACAGTGGTTTCTTCCTGTTTAATGCTATTATTTTGTTGTGATTATACTGATCAGTTGTTTGAAGCTTTTTAAATTGCTGAGATATTGTTGATGTCCTTTTGCATGCCTCACGGAGAAAATCTATCTATGTGGTCGCTAGGAGTCGAAAATGACTTAATGGCACATAATCAATCTTTGCATGCCACCCAGAGCCACTGGCTAGATTGGGTCTACAAGTACGGCTGGATGGATGGATGGATGGATGGATACCTAAAAATGCCCAAGTGTCAGAATCTCACCATATTCTTCATCCTGAAATGTTTTGATCAGATCTGACTTGGGCAGCCCTCGTTGAAAAGGACAAAATAACTTCTTCTTTACAGAATTCAAGGTGCTTGAGATGACTCAGTTGACCTGCCAAAAATCAGTGTTTAAATGTGTACTGGAACCTTCCCGAAAGACCTTCTGCTTCTGTTGGGTTTTTTTTATATTGCAATATTATTTCATCTGTTTAAAAGCCACAATATTCAGTGGGTTCTGCCACATTATTATTATTGTTGTTGTTATAATTATTATTGTATGGCTAAAAGACCCAAGGAACAAAATACAGATATCATTAAAAAGTTTGACATAATACAGTTTAGCAAATAAAATAAATTGATAGATATTGCATAAAGCATTTAAAAAGTCAAATGTACTAATTTATTAGAAAATACCTTGTTTTTATAGCTGTAGTTAAAAATTTGGCTGCTGTCACAGTAATTTTAGGATTTTTATCTGAGAGTAAAATATTAACATTTTCAGAAATATCTGTTTCTGGCCTTGAATTTAAAATAGGCCAGATAATATCCTGCCAAAAACTTGTGTAAAGCTTACAATGCAATAAAATATGATCCACAGTTTCAAGGTGAATACCATTAGAGGGACAACATCTTTGAGAGACAGAAATCTTTTGACATCTACTAAATAGCATATTTGATGGCAACATATTTAATCTGGCTTTTGTAAAGGCTAGATTTACCTAAATGTAAAATGCTAAGTATATAGGGAAACCTACAGTGGGGCAAAAAAGTATTTAGTCAGCCACCAATTGTGCAAGTTCTCCCACTTAAAAAGATGAGAGAGGCCTGTAATTGACATCATAGGTAGACCTCAACTATGAGAGACAAAATGAGAAAACAAATCCAGACAATCACATTGTCTGATTCGGAAAGAATTTATTTGCAAATTATGGTGGAAAATAAGTATTTGGTCAATATCAAAAGTTCATCTCAATACTTTGTTATATATCCTTTGTTGGCAATGACAGAGGTCAAACGTTTTCTGTAAGTCTTCACAAGGTTGGCACACACTGTTGCTGGTATGTTGGCCCATTCCTCCATGCAGATCTCCTCTAGAGCAGTGATGTTTTGGGGCTGTCGCTGGGCAACACGGACTTTCAACTCCCTCCAAAGGTTTTCTATGGGGTTGAGATCTGGAGACTGGCTAGGCCACTCCAGGACCTTGAAATGCTTCTTATGAAGCCACTCCTTCGTTGCCCGGGCGGTGTGTTTGGGATCATTGTCATGCTGAAAGACCCAGCCACGTTTCATCTTCAATGCCCTTGCTGATGGAAGGAGGTTTGCACTCAAAATCTCACGATACATGGCCCCATTCATTCTTTTCTGTACACGGATCAGTCGTCCTGGTCCCTTTGCAGAGAAACAGCCCCAAAGCATGATGTTGCCACCCCCATGCTTCACAGTAGGTATGGTGTTCTTTGGATGCAACTCAGCATTCTCTCTCCTCCAAACACGACGAGTTGTGTTTCTACCAAACAGTTCTACTTTGGTTTCATCTGACCATATGACATTCTCCCAATCCTCTTCTGGATCATCCAAATGCTCTCTAGCAAACTTCAGTCGGGCCCGGACATGTACTGGCTTAAGCAGGGGGACACGTCTGGCACTGCAGGATCTGAGTCCCTGGCGGCGTAGTGTGTTACTGATGGTAGCCTTTGTTACGTTGGTCCCAGCTCTCTGCAGGTCATTCACTAGGTCCCCCCATGTGGTTCTGGGATTTTTGCTCACCGTTCTTGTGATCATTTTGACCCCACGGGGTGAGATCTTGCGTGGAGCCCCAGATCGAGGGAGATTATCAGTGGTCTTGTATGTCTTCCATTTTCTAATTATTGCTCCCACAGTTGATTTCTTCACACCAAGCTGCTTGCCTATTGCAGATTCAGTCTTCCCAGCCTGGTGCAGGTCTACAATTTTGTTTCTGGTGTCCTTCGACAGCTCTTTGGTCTTCACCATAGTGGAGTTTGGAGTGTGACTGTTTGAGGTTGTGGACAGGTGTCTTTTATACTGATAACACGTTCAAACAGGTGCCATTAATACAGGTAATGAGTGGAGGACAGAGGAGCCTCTTAAAGAAGAAGTTACAGGTCTGTGAGAGCCAGAAATCTTGCTTGTTTGTAGGTGACCAAATACTTATTTTCCACCATAATTTGCAAATAAATTCTTTCCGAATCAGACAATGTGATTGTCTGGATTTGTTTTCTCATTTTGTCTCTCATAGTTGAGGTCTACCTATGATGTCAATTACAGGCCTCTCTCATCTTTTTAAGTGGGAGAACTTGCACAATTGGTGGCTGACTAAATACTTTTTTGCCCCACTGTATATACTAAGTATATAGGGAAACCCCACCCCCCCACCCCGTAGTAACCTATGGCTGCGAGAGCTGGACCATAAGAAATGCTGAGCGAAGGAAGATAGATGCTTTTGAACTGTGGTGTTGGAGGAAAATTCTGAGAGTGCCTTGGACTGCAAGAAGATCAAACCAGTCCATCCTCCAGGAAATAAAGCCAGACTGCTCACTTGAGGGAATGATATTAAAGGCAAAACTGAAGTCCTTTGGCCACATAACGAGAAGACAGGATACCCTGGAGAAGAAGCTGATGCTAGGGAAAGTGGAAGGCAAAAGGAAGAGGGGCCGACCAAGGGCAAGATGGATGGATGGTATTCTGGAGGTGACGGACTCAACCGTGGGGGAGCTGGGGATGGTGACGGCCGACAGGAAGCTCTGGCGTGGGCTGGTCCATGAAGTCACGAAGAGTCGGAAGCGACTGAACGAACAACAAAAAAAAAATAGGGAAACCACAGTATTGAGTGGGTTCAAGTTAGACTTGGAAGCAACACCATTAGTTTAGGTTTTCTTAGGAGCCTTGGTGGATTACACCAAAGTCTTAACATTAATGTTTTTTTGTGTGCTAGATTCAAAGTACATTTGTTTTTAGAGCTGTGATGGAAGGAGCTGAGCCCTGAGAAAAACAGTGGTAGCAATTTGCAGTAATACCTTTAACCAGGCTATGTGATGTAAGGCAGTAAGTTATGAGAAATGAATGTTTCATCACCTTGAAATGATGAAAGCATGGCATGAGCAAAATGTTATTGCCTTTGGTGATTTGGTGAGTGCCTAAAAGAGTGTTCCCCAGTTCACACAAAGTAGTTTTCCCTTCCTGGTGAGCTGCTTCTAGCTAGGTTGGATGCAAACAAGCATCTAAAGAGAAAGACTGGTTGTTAGAATGCTGATGCCTGTATCTGTGAACTCATTTTTTTTCTCCTAGGGCTATGCAGAAAAAAATCTGCTTTTTTTTTCTTCAATGAAAGGTGAAGTCTCCTTTGAGTTAAGGTCAACTCTTGGTGACTTCATGAACATCTCTATGTTTTTCTTCTTGGCAGCAATATGGAAGTGGCTTCCCATGGCTGCCTTCTGCGATGTTTTTTCAGCCTTTCAGTCTAGCCTGCTGGCCCTGGGACTTCCTAGTGGTCACCTATCCAAGCACTAAACAGATCTGATCCTGCTTAGTTTTTTAGAGATCCATCTAGATCCGCTAGGTGTTCTCCTTCAGTTGGATGAAAGAGCAATTCCATTCAAAGCAGTAAAGAGGTAAAGGTAAAGGTTCCCCCCGCACATTTGTGCAGTCGTGTCCGACTCTAGGGGCCGGTGTTCATCTCCGTTTGTTAGCCAAAGAGCCAGCGTTGTCCAAAGACGCTTCCGCGGTCATGTGGCCGGCATGACGTGCGCGGAACGCTGTTACCATCCCACCGAAGTGGTACCTATTAATCTACTTGCATTTGCATGCTTTCGAATTGCTAGGTTGGCAAGAGTTGGGGCTAGTGCGGGAGCTCACTCCGTCACGCTAGGGTCGCGAACCTCCGAACTTGCGATCTTCCGAGGGCTTGTCGACAAGCCTGGCGTCTTACCCGCTGAGCCACCACGCCCCAATACAGTAAAAAGGATTACAGTAAAAGGATTAGGGATGGGGAGAGGCGTTTTTGCAATTATTTAGTTATTTGGTAGCAAGAGGTGTGTAGGCATATGCCATTTTCCCCTGTACAATCATTTTTTAAGCTGCTCTGATTTCTCATGCCTCAATTAAACCCCAGAGGAGGGAGCGCCTTCCACTTGACTTTTTCAGTGTGGAAGTGCCAGGGAGATTTCAGGCTGCTGAAGACAGAAAACATGGTCAGCAACAATGGCTCTGATTTACAATTTGGAAGATACCACCGAGAGACCTTTGAAAAGACATTCTCAACTCCTAAGGTAGAAAAACAGAAGCTTCCTTTGCAGGGAAAAATATTCTTTTGAAAAATTCCAAATCAGATTTCAGGACAACAGTTTTCTCCCTGTGAACAGCACCTAGGTTAAAGAAATTAAGTAGGCCAAGATCTTAGTGAGGTGTGGCTTGAACTAACTCTCTGAAAAAAGGTGACAACGTTCTCCTGAAATTTGAACCATCTTCACTTCCGTCTTGTTTCCGAAATCCGGCACTTGCTCTGCTTCCTGTTCCTTCCCACCCACTCGATGCTGGTTCCTGACTTTAAACCAGGAGCTACCACTCCTGGGAACATTTTGTAACCATATTCCTTGGGTCTGGGAGATGTTGAAAGCTTTCCTCTACTTGACCCCTAGGGTAGTGTGCACATTTTTGATCCCCTCCTGGGATCACGAATCTTTTTCCCCCTCTGCTGTCAGAAGGCTTGAATTGTATGCTAAAGAAAAAGCCTGAGTTTTAAAGGAGTTTTAATTGGATAAAAAGACATCTTGGCTGTGGCTGAAGCATGAGAATGAATCTGATCCAAAAGCATATTTAACCCAGTTAACAATATAAAATCAGCTCTACTGAGAGATGATATAAAGGAGGGAAGGAGAATAATTACCATCCCAGTTCTGATCTTCTTCCAAATGATAACATCTAAAAGGAAGGTAGATCCCATGGGTTTAATTTTCTGTGTCTGGCTCATTTGTGTGGGTATTGTGTTCCACTTGGTCAAGAGTTGGCCTTCTTACCACAGGGAACTGTTAAAGGGAGATGGGTAGGGCTGGTGACTTCTACCAGATGTTTAGACGGAATGAGTTCATAGAAGTGGGATTTGAACCTGGAAGTTGTGAGCTGGAGGCTCCATCATAATAACTTTGAAAAATATATATATGAGGGTTGGCTTGCTGGAACAGGACAAAAATTATAGAATCATACAGTTAGAAAGAGCCAGTTGGGTCAACGTGTACCAGAATCCAGATTAAATTGCCCTCTGCTTGAACACATCCACTGTCAGACTGTTCTTACTGTGAAGTTTTTCCTAATATTCAACCAGAATCTGCTGCCTTATTATTTAAATCCATTATTCCATGTCTTCCACTCTGGGATGACAAAGAACAGATGATCTTCTCTGTTGCATTCTTTAACCCAGAGCTTTCCAAACTGTGTGTCGACATGGGCTGCTGCTGCCTCTGAGCCCTGCCAGGATTCCAAGCAGGTCCTAGTGCCTGCCTTGTGCCTGGCTGCCTCCAAGCCTGCTGAGATTCCGCGCAGGTCCTAGTGCCTGCCTTGTGCCCTGCTGTAAGAGTGTGTTGCGAAATTATGCCCTGCTGTAAGTGTGTCGCGAAATGATGCCCTGCTGTAAGAGTGTGTCACAAAATTATGCCCTGCTGTAAGAGTGTGTCGCGAAATGATGCATGTCTAAAAAGTGTGTCACCAACATGAAAAGTTTGGAAAGCTCTGCTTTAACCCATCTATTCCAGCATCCCGTTTCTAACAAGTACCAGCTAGATGCTTCTGGGAAATCCAGTAAAGACATCTCCCCTGCTGTCTTGTCACCTTGTAAGGGTAGGGTAGACTTCCTCTGAACAAGAAGCTGTAATTCTTAGCAGAAGGGTAAGACCCACCAAGGAAACCTTCAAGCAAGGTCCCTGCTTATTCAGTGGTTCACTTCTGAATATGGAGATTCTAGCTAAGGATATAGACCAGTGTTGGCACCTTGAAGATGTGTGGACTTCAACTCCCAGAATTCCCCACTGCCTCATGCTTTTATCTAATCCTACTTTTAAACTAGTGGCCATCATCATGTTCTGTAGCAATGATTTCACTAAACTAAGTCTGCATTGGGCGAAGATGCTTCTGGAAATCTGCCTATCAGTTCATTTCATGTTCAAATGTTGGAGAAGGAAAAAAAAAATCTCTGTGGATTTTTGTAAACCTCTACTGCACAAGGTTAACCATTCTGCCGTCCTCTAGATGAAATAGGTTACAATTCCTGTATATAAACTAGATTATTTATCCCTGTCTTTATGTCCTGGTGTGTTCTGTCACTGTAAAAGACCAAAATCTTTTGTTCTTTCCTGATATGGAAGTTTGCTGTGCTCAAAATCAGTATTTTGTTCCAAGGTGCATTAGCAAAAACACATAAAAAAGTAAAAATACCAGACAACGTAATACCGTATTTAAATTGCACCTTCTAAAAGTCATGATTATGTGGCTTAGGAGAAAGAGAGAAAATGCTAAATGCATCATAAAAAGATTTTCATTTCAAAATGACCAGCTGCTTGGAGAGGACTGTGCCAATTCGGAAGTTGCGATCTCTTCCAAATGTTAGTTCAATAAAGAAACTAGTCCCCAAGAGAGAAACCGAAGAATGAAACTTGCGTATGGTTTCCTATAATCCTGCTGCTTCTTTCTGCTGTCTCCTCCCAACACACACACACACACACACACAACCCCAACGCTCACAGCTTCATACTTGTAATATAGAAATAACATTTCACTGGCTTGATGGGATAAAAAAGAAGTGAATCATTGCTCCAGCTAATTCTATTAGCTAACGATCAAAGGTAATACTTATTTTGCAGAAGCTGTCTGCCTTGACTATTTCAAAAAAATAGATAAAGATTGGCTTGCTGGAACAGGACAAAACTTATAAAGTTGGAAGGAGATAGTTTGGTCAATGAATGCCACCCTTTGTTCAGGGCCAGAATCCAATTGAAAACATTGTCTGCTTGAATTTACTGTAAAGTTTGTCCCAATCAACCAGAACCTGCCTTCTTATTACTTAATTCCATTTCCCCCAAATTCAAACATCCTCTTATTCAAGAGTAGTAGATCTTACTCAAAGTAATCCTGGAAAGCTTGGTTCTGGTTTTGCCCTTGGGCCATCTGGCTGGTTGGAAGCAGTCTGGTGTTTGGAATCTGCTCCAGTCTTTAATCCCCCAAATCCCCAAGTTTTCCATATTGTAGTTTTTCAATTTAAAGGCAAAAAAATCTCTGGGCTTCCCCCCCCCCCCCCGAACTTTAAATGAGATTGAGGTGATGAGTGGTTTGGTTGATTGCTGTTAAGCTATAAAGACTTAAAATGAGCTTCCTTCTGTAGAGGCAGTTTAGTATTGTTTAATTAATATGCAGGACCACATGGGCAATGCCTTCATGCTCTATGTCTAGTATTTCCATTGAAGCATCAGCAAGAACCTTTCAGATAGAGCAGTGTTGCTCAACCTTGACAACTTTAAGATGCGTGGACTTCAACTCCCAGAATTCCCCAGCCAGCATGGGGGATTGGGTGGGGAATTCTAGGAGTTGAAGTCCGCGCATCTTAAAGTTGCCAAGTTTGAAAAGCACTGGTATAAATGCTCTTTTGACTTTGAGGCACAGTTGCTGAGAATTCTTTCAGAAGGCAAGTGGGATATGTGTCCTTAAAAATTGGTGAGAGCTATGCCGCTAGGTTAGTAAAACACAAACGAGTGAATTCTTTCCTTGTAGAGCAGGAGAAGGAACCATACGTTGGGGATTGTGGGCATGTTCTGTATGCTTGAAATCCAAGGTTCAGTTTGCAGCAGCCCTAGTTACATGGATCCTGGCTAGTTAGCAAACTTGGAAAAGTCTCTGGAAAGCTACTGGCTTTGCTTTAACTATGGTTTATCAAAATTAGGTTTGTACAACATCCCCCTGAAGATCTGGATGTCCCCAATTCTTTTAGCCTTTTGTAAGTGCGTGGTGGCTCAGCGGGTAACGCCAGGCTTGTCTATGCAAGTGTTTGTGTGTGTATGTGCATGTGTGTATATGTTTGTGTATGTCTATGTGTTTGTGATTATGTGTGTGTATGTGTTTTGTGTATATGTGTGTGTACGTGTCTGTGTACTCATGTATGTGTGTATGTGTTTGTGTATGTGTATGCATAAGGAGCGTGGTGGCTCAGCGGTTAAGACACCAGGCTTGTTGATCAGAAGGTTACAAGTTCGGAGGTTCGAATCCCTAGCCCCGTGTGACGGAGTGAGCTCCCGCACTAGCCCCAGCTCTTGCCAACCTAGCAATTTGAAAGCATGCAAATGCAAGTAGATTAATAGGTACCACTTCGGTGGGATGGTAACAGCGTTCTGCACGCGTCACGCCGGTCACATGACCGTGGAAGCGTCTTCGGACAACGCTGGCTCTTTGGCTAACAAACGGAGATGAGCACCGGCCCCTAGAGTCGGACACGACTGCACAAATGTGTGGGGGGAACGATGGTTGTTGTGGGTCTACCTTGTGCCCACTCTACCTGGACACAGAGATTTCGCTTCTGTCTGTGCTCCTGCCCTCTAAAGATGCTGGCCACAGATGCTGGCGAAATGTTAGGAACCACAACTTCCAGAACACGGCCACACAGCCCGGAAGACCCACAACAACCATCGAACTCCGGCCGTGAAAGCCTTCGACAATACATTGTGGGGGGAACCTTTACCTTTACCTTTTTTAAGGCATTAAAAACCTGGTGGTTCCCCAAAGCTTTGGGGCTGGGAAATTAAGTGAGCTCTGTTGGCTGATCTGTTTGATTCTAGTCCTACAACTGGACGTGGAACATTTTTAGACCTTGTGCATATGTTTATGTTTATTATCCTGTTTCTGCTGGTTATTTATAGTGTTTTACTTTGGGTTTTAATCCTTGTTCGCCGCCTAGAGTCACTATTTTGTGAGATGGGCAGCTACATAAATTGTGTACATGAATACATTTATATCAATAAATAAAACATACTGAACTGCTAGGGCTGCCTTAGCTAGGTTTGCACCGTGCCCTGAGCGACAAATTAGCTAACACCTTTGGGCCCAGTGGGTGGTTGCTCTTTCAACATTCCTGGGCCTTCTCCGCTTCTCACAGCTCAGAGCAGCCTACAAGAAAAGGAGATATTTGCACTCAGAAAGTTACTCAGACTACCCAGGTCTGCTTTCTGTGCCCAAAGACACTTGGAATAAGATGGTTGTCCCAGCTTTGAGAAATGCAAGGGAGGTGGGAGGTCCCCTTACCACAGGGGAGGAGGGAGTTCATAATGGGGCTGCTACTAAGGAGTCAGGGCTCTGAACCCCCATTCTCTTCACTTGGGATGGGGACCTGGAGCAGCTCGTTTGGGGTGGGCTATCTCTGGTTGGGGGAGGTGATCCTGCAGGTGCCAAGCAAACTGGGCTTTCAAGGTTAAAAACAGCACCTAGAATTATGGAGGCCTCTTGTGAAACCAGTGCAGCAACCTCCATGCGGTGTTGAAGCTTTTTCCTCCTCAGCAGAGACTGCTGCATTTTGGACCTACTTCAGCTTCCAAGTCTTCAAGGACAGCCCTGCGTAAAGCATGTTGCAGTAATCTAGCAGTGTTGTGTCAATCTTGCCCAAGTCAGTTGGATAGAATATAAGGCAAAGTTCTACATAGGAAGAGACATAACATTTTTTAAAAAATGTCCTTTAATTCAGGCAGGGGGGGAAAGGTTATTTCCCCTGTAGTTTCAAGAACTATATAAAAAAAAAGTTGTAAATCAATGGGAGAAATCTTTCCCCCCTTGAATAAAAACAACGGGTGGGTGGGGTAGGAGGAGAAAGAAGAAAGTGAATATTGCCTATTAAACTTAAATGTACAGGTAGTCCTCGCTTAACGACTGCCGTGTTTAGCGACCATTCAAAGTTACGACGGTGCTGAAAAATAACTTTACAAGCAGTCCTCGCACTTACGACCATCACATGGTCAAGATTCAGGCACTTCGCAACTGGCGGGCATTTATGGCCATTGCAGTGTCCTCTGGTCACGTGATCACCATTTGTGCGCTTTGCAGCCAGCTTCCGACAAGAAGAGTCAATGGAGAAACCAGCAGTAAAATCGCAAGTTGCAGTCATGTGATGTCTTGCTTAATGACCACAGGCAATTTGCTTAACAACTGCAGTGAAAGTGAGGTAGTAAGTTCGCCATGGTCACGTGATGTCTCACTTAACGATTGCAGCGCTTAATGACGGAGTTGCCAGTCCCAGTTGTCGTTAAGTGAGAACTACCTGTATTCTACGAATGCATCTATTTTATTTTTTAATACAGTAAATCTCAATAAATATAGCCCATGCAAATAAAAGCTCTTTTGGGGTTCTCCATGTTTTTTAAAAGTGGGAAGGGGTCCTGAGAGAAAAAAGTTTAAGAAACACTGCATTAAGCCCTACTCTGCGTGCTTTGTGCAACGTCTGAATCTAGCCACTGAGGATTGTAAACCCTGATTTAGCATTTCATTGCTAGCCCAGCCAGTTGGTTAAAGTGGCAGCTTAATGTGATGTATGAAGCCAACTATTTAGTGATTAAATGTTGAGTGGGGAAAGAGAGACTTCAAACGGGGGAGAATAGCTATTTCAGACCAGCTTATTTTGCATCGTGGTTTCCTTTATGCTGCTGAGGGCTTAATGCTTGTGAAAGAATGTGTACCAGCAAGCATATTTTTGTCTTGTAGGGTTATATATATATAAAAGATTGTCGCATCAGCCTTTTATCATGTATAGCTCATACACAATGAGCAAACAGCAGGTCCTTTAATCTCTGAACAGTTTGTAGCAAAATGCTTAGTGGTGCTACATAATCAACTTTTCCCTGAGATACTGGGCTAAGATATGCCAAAGGCCTTTTGCTGAAGTCTCTAGCAGAGCTAAGAGCTAGTTCTTCATTCTTGGCAGGCATACCTATGTCTCCTTTTTCTTTATCCATTTGGAAATCTTGAGACATGCCATTAATGTTAAACGTTGTGGGAACTGGAATTTCAAGAGATTTATTTATTTATTTATTTATTTATTTATTTATTTATATAAATAAATAAATAAATAAATAAATAAATAAATTTATCCCCGCCCATCTCCCAGAATAAGGGACTCTGGGCGGTTTACAGGATAAAATGGTTAAAAAACTATACATAAAAATTACAGACCATATAAAATAATTATAAATTATGAATCCAGATGTATAAGATATTCGTTAAAGAAGGACAATAAAATCAAGGGATTAGCCATCTCCATGATGAACTATCCCTTCCTCCATCCCATGCCAGGCAGCAGAACCAGGTCTTCAGATCTTTCCTAAAGGTCGGGAGGGAGGAGATCTGCCTTAACTCTGTGGGCAAGGTGTTCCATAGCGTGGGCGCTGTCACAGAGAAGGCCCACCTCCTAGACCCCATCCGATGACATTCTCTAATTGATGGGGTACGTAGCAGGGCCTCTCTGGATGACCGGGTGGGGTGGGTCGATAACATGGGGATAAGACGGTCCCTCAGGTAACCTGGTCCCATGCCATGCAGGGCTTTAAAGGTGATAACCAACACCTTGAATTGTACCCGGAAGCAAACCGGCACCCAATGCAGCTCGCGGAGCAAGCTGATATCAGAAAGCCGTGTCAGTATATGGACCACGATGTTGGTAATGGTTGCAGCCACCTGTGAATTGCATATTCTGCCGTTGCGTCTTCGCTGCTGAATATCTTTAAACTGGATCTGTAAATTACTTGAGCTGAAGAGAAGGCTGAATAAGGCACCCTCTAGCCGTCTTTCAACTCCAGAACTCCATGATATATTTGATTTAGGAAGAGAAGATTGAATAATTCTCCATACACTTGAAACAAGAATGCCCAAAGCTTCAATTTGAGGCTCGTCCAGATTGTAATAAGGGAATGTTTAGATAAGGGGATTCTAGAATCCTAAATCTAAATATTCTAACTATTTAGAATACTAAATATTAGGACACGCTTAGGGCATGGAATCCAACTCATTGCTCAACGCAGGAATTCCAATAGAAATATCCCGGACAATTGTGCTTGAACACATTCCAGTGAAGGAGAACTGGATTGTTGTATTTTATTTATTTATTTTATGTTTCAAATTTATATAGCCGCCCATCTCGCAAACAAGTGACTCTGGGCGGTATACAAAGAGCTAAAAACAATCAAAAACGTCAAAAAAATATTAAAACCCTTCTCAACTCATGTATCCACTATTGACTTGCCCTAACCCTTACATAATAGTCCCTAACATTCATTTGGAATCTAGCTTCTTTCTACGTATTTCAAGATACAATTCAGAACCACAGTGTTTAATTGATATTTAGACATTGGACTCCAGCACGACTTTTAACATCCTGTTGTAGCACCCAAAGAGCTGGATGTGTTATATACTTTCTAGATCTAATAATCTGGGGAAAAGCCCTAGTTAATTATCTTTGGAACTAGCCCTACTTTGGTGTCACACTGATCTATCATCCTGCAAAATCATGTTTATTATTTATTGTTAGATCTTTATCCCACCTTTATTGGTACAACTCAAGGCAATATGCATAATGTTCCTGTCTCCTAATTTCCCTACAGTAACCACCCTGTGAGATCCTTGGGCTGATCCAAAGTCACCCAGCTGGCTTTTTTGCCCAAGGGAGAACTTAATAGTCTCCCAGTTTCTCATCCAGCACCTTAACCATTACATCAAACCAACTCTTATATTTATGGAACAAACTTTTATAAATGGTAAATTTTGAGGGGAGAAATACAGTAGTAGAACTTATTCCAAATTGCAACTGTCTTTCCTGGGTACGTTCATATAACTTTTCTGAGCTTGACGTCTTTTAGAAATGCATTCAAAAGGCACCAGGTTGGAAAATGCTGAAGAGCCTTTGGAAGAATCAACTGCATTGAAATTACTAAAATTAAACCCAACCAGCATTTATTAACTCACCCCATTAAAGAATGGAGGAACATTGGCTTCATTGTTGCTAGGAAAAAGCTGTGTGGTGCCCTCTGGGCACATACAGACTAATTGCCATCATGGGCAGATGCCATGCTGATTGGCAATTCTAGGATCCTAACACATCGGGAAAATGCCAAGTTAGGCGGGAGGCTGCTGGAGAGAAAATAATTCCTGTTGAGTTGAATGATAGAGAATCACGGCAACTTTGAATTGCTCTCCTGTGTCACTAAAAGGTGTGGTCAATGCCTTAATTGCAACTGATGTCATATTTGTGTATAATTGTGAAATAAAGAAAAAATGTATTCTTGCATACCTGGGATAAAAGGGGGACTGGGTTTTTTTTTAGTACGTTTTCAATGAAATTAAAGCCATGGGCACAGGATGCTAGCAAAGGCTTGATTCTGGGCTTTATTTATCTTTATTGTGGATTATTTTACAGACAGACAGACACTTTATATAGAACAAAATGGCAGCCACATCCGTGCAAAGTTCCGCCCATTTTTAATGGCATCAGAGAGGCAATAAAAGGGGCGGGGCTTTGATTGTATGGTTGGGGCCATCTTGACTCTTTTGACCCCCTGGTAGATACCCCTGCATGGTTCCCTATTCAAATCTAGGATGCGTTCTCAAAAAAGCTAAATATTAAATTCTCTAGTCCAGTGTTTCTCAACCTTGGCAGCTTTAAGATGTGTGGACTTCACCGCCCAGAACGTGCTGGCTGGGGAATTCTGGGAGTTGAAGTCCACACATCTTAAAGTGGCCAAGGTTGAGAAACGCTGGTCTAGTCTTCACCTAGTTCAATTATCAGGCTAAACTACCATTTGCTGAGAACCAATTGTCTGGGCTATTTCGTGATTTACAAACAGCAATGCCTGAATTCACCCAGCCACCCCCAAACAAATCCTGTTAGGGATTAGTTCAGCGTGGACCCCAGCCAGTGTATTTGATGCCATCCTCTTGAGAGCTATAAAAACTAGCGATGGCCCAGTGCACGCCCAGTTGAGTCTGCATAAAATACAAACCAGTAATTAGTAGTTACTATTTCTTACTTTGAACCAAGTTGGAAAGACTCTCTAAAGCCAGAGATATGTCTAATTCATCTTTGTGCCAAAAGGCTGCACTTCCAGCTTCTTCTTTCTGTCTCTGTATCGGAACAAGGAAAAGCGGTATTGGAGCAAGCCGGTTGACACACCCCTGGTGTATTTGCCCTGTCAGCAGTAAACCAGCCTGGGTTGTTGAAACCTGCCAGCCTGCTGGAGCGCCAGTCTGCCCTCGTTGCTCCAGGGGGTTGCGTAGACCCAATGGGGAGCATTTGGGAGATGATGATTCTTTCCTGAGTTGAAGTGGGGCTTCTCTGCAGATCCTGTGATTTGCTTTGGGACAGAGAGTCCCCCAAGTTATTCACTTATTGCAATGTTTTTCCTTTGCCCCTCAAGTATTCCAGAGACAGTTAGCAATAGAGATGAAACCAGGGACTTTAATAAACATCTGCCGTAATTAAAGCAATGCAAAATGGAATGGCCACCCGCTTAGTATCTTCTCATTTGAGGACAATTGGACGGGATGGTTTAAATAACTAAAAGCTTGATTGTGAAGCAGAAGACCTACTTTGCAGCTAAGATCGCACAGCATGCAAACCCACAATGTGGCATGTTTGGTCTTGATTTAGTGTGTTGGGTGAATCCAGCTGTTGAAGTTTGTAAACTGTGGCTTATGGCTTAATGTGATGTGTAAATCTAGTCTCTGTGTTGGATGTTGCCTTAAAAAGGGTGGTATGGAAGTGTTTGTATTCAGTGTTTCAGGTCGTGGCTGGGGTTCAAGTGTGGTTTACAGTTTGTTCAAGAAACCACAATTTGATACTAAATATAAACCATAGTTTACAAAGCACTGTGGCAAGATGATTTATGTTTACCTTCAGACTTGGGGGCTCACTGAGTGGCTTCAGGCCAGTAATTCTCTCTCAAGTATCTCTCAGCATTGTTGTGGTGAAGAATATTGAAGTAAATGCTGGATATGGTCCCTTCACCTCCTGGAAACAGGGAGATAAATCTGTTCAACAGATAAAATCCAAACAACCACATGACAGCTTTGGATATCGTATGAACCGGGCCATTGTCTCACATTCATTGTGTTTAAGTATAAAGAGTGGGAAAGAGTGAAGCTGGTTTCGTGTTCATAGAATCACAGGGGAGAATCCTAGAGTTAGGAGGGACCTACTCGGCCATGGAATCTTACTCAATATTCAGTGCAGGAATCCAGGCTGAAGCATCTCCAGCAGATGACCTCTTTGGCTAGATGGTCCCACTGCTCTTACTGTTAGGCAGGTTTTCTGAGATTCAATTAGAACCTGTCTTCCTGATTTTATTATTCTGTGTTCTGCATCTAGAACTTTGGAGAAGGTCTCGCCCTCCTTCTGCGTCTTCCTTTCAGGTATCTGAAAAGTGCTATATCCTCCCTTAGTCCTTTCTCTTTAAGGCTAAACACTCCCACTTCCTTCAATCTGTCTTCATAGGACCTAGTTCTAGTATCCTCATCATTGTTATTGCCCTTCTCTGACCCTATTCCACTTTCTCTGAATCTCTCTTAAAGGATGGTGTCTAGATCTCAACACAGTACTTGAGATGGGTTCTGACTGGTGGAAAATAAATAGGAACAGTTACTTACCATGATTTGGAAACTACCCTTCTACTGATGCAACCTTGTAATTAATTTGCTTTTTTGTTTTGTTTTGCAGCCACACAATAGTGCTCATTTTCAGCTAGTAATCAATTACTATTCTGAGATTTTTATCCCATCCTAAAAAAAAAGGTAAAGGTTCCCCCCGCACATTTTGTGCAGTCGTGTCCGACTCTAGGGGCCGGTGCTCATCTCCGTTTGTTAGCCAAAGAGCCAGCGTTGTCCGAAGACGCTTCCACGGTCATGTGGCTGGCATGACATGCGCGGAACGCTGTTACCTACCCACCGAAGTGGTACCTATTCATCTACTTGCATTTGCATGCTTTCGAATTGCTAGGTTGGCAAGAGCTGGGGCTAGTGCGGGAGCTCACTCCGTCACACGGTGCTCGGGTCTCAAACCTCCGAACTTGCAATCTTCCGATTGACAAGCCTGGCGTCTTACCCGCTGAGCCACCACGCCCCTTATTTATCCCATCCTACACCTTTGCATTTGAATTCTGTTTCCTACATGAATAACCATGAATTTATATCTTTAAAACTACATCCTGTTATTTTCGGCCCATTTTTATAACCACTATTGTTTTGAATTTTATTTTCGACTTCTATTTATTGATTATGTGCCATCCAGTTATTGTCGACTCTTAGTGACAACATAGATAGATTTCCTCCATTATTCGACTTCTAGGGTACTGGCTATTCCACCGAATTTTGTGTCACCTACAAATTTGATAAGCATTTCCTTCATTTCTTTATCCAAGTACTGTAATTAATGAAGATATTGAAGAATATAGGGTCCAGGTAGCACTCAATTCCTCCTTCCAATTTGATGAGGAATTATTGATATGCACTCCTTGAATAGTGTTTGAGCCAGCTATATATCTAACCAGCCCACATTTGAACTAGCTTTGCTAATCAGAATATCACGGGATACTTTGTCAAATCAAGGAGTATTACATCTACAGCATTCCCACGATCTACTAAGGGAGTTGCCAATAGCATGTGTTGGGGTTAGCAGTTGCAATTGATAAATCCAATATACACTGAGGTAGTCTTCATACATGAATATAGATCTGCATCTAAATTACTTTAAATCAGGAACCGTATCACCCTAGTTGAAGGGTGCATGTGTAGTGCTACTGTTTAGCACCTGACATTCATATACCCTTATGCAAATCACTACACTCCCTTTTTGCATCTTCTGATGTAAAGCCCCTTCTATTCCTTCCTCCCAGCTGGTATGAACCTTCCCAACTGCTAAGTTGTTCCACAGAGGCCCTAGTCCCATTATCCCTACCGTCCGTAGCTTGACAAGTAATCAAGATGAATAATACATTCCCAGGATGATGGATAAAGCTTCCTTCCAAATTGGTTCTGTTTCTCTTTCCAGCTTGCCCAGAAATATGACCCACAGAAGGAAGCAGAGTTACAGGTATGGATAGAAAACCTCACTGGGAGGCAGATTGGCCCTGATTTCCAGAAGGGGCTGAAAGATGGTGTCATACTTTGCGAGTAAGTAGGCCAATGAAGAGAAACTTGTACCTTGAATCACCATTCCTGTTGTTATTCCATAACCTCTTCCAGGTTGTGTTATGAAAAATTGTATTCTTTTCAAGAAGAGGCAGTGAGCTCCAGAAATGGCTTTATGGAGGCAGGGACAGTCGCTGGTGGGATAGTTGGGATGGTTAAAGGGTTATGTGACATTTGGATATGGGATGGTGAAAGGACATAAAGTTTCACATGATGCAGAATTAATTTGCAGCGTTTAATTATTGTGATTTTGTTTTCTGATGTTGCTTCATTTTCCCACTCTCTTCTGTCTTCACTCGGCTTTGTCCCATTGCTGCCCTAATTTTCAAATTTATTTTTAGGAAGTCCACACAAAAATTAGTACATAGGCATATGTACATTTCTGCAAATGTGCACATTTTTGTACTCACTTTTTCTTATATGTCCTTTTTTAATAAGTAGCTTGCCTATAAATAAGTAGTTTGCCTAATTTTTAATTTTTGTGCAATTTCCCGTAATGTCTGTATTCTTGTTTGGGAAAGAAATTGATTTTGGAACATAAATTACCTTCTAGTTTGCATATATATTGGGAAAAAATTCAGACATGGTAAGTTAATGTAAACATGATTTTCATTCCCATTCTGATGACTGTAAGTAGTTTTAAAACTGCATTAATTATAGCTGAAACTATGTTTTGCTCTCCAGGTTAATTAACAAACTACAGCCTGGTTCAATAAAGAAAATCAACACCTCCGCTCTCAACTGGCATCAGGTAAATGCTTGGCTGCAACAATGGGAAATTAAATTGCAATGATGATTAAAAATGGGATGCGAGATTCAGCAAGCCACAATTAAGCAGACCATGTGTGGAGCCAGAGCATGTCTCTTTGTGTTTGCACATGCTGTAACGCTGACTTACGTTATAGACTCCAGTCCTGGGACGTACTAGACCCTGCCAGATAAGCTGGCTTCCAAGGAGATTCCAATTGCTCAGGGGAGAAATGGCTTTCAGTTGCCTATTAGTTAATTCTAAATGGAACTTCCATGAGCAGATGCAGTCTATCACTGAGTAACCAAAAGCTGGAGACAAGGAATGGGGAAGACCTGCTTCTGCCTTCTTGCAGTGCTTGAGAATGTGCAGGAAATATTGGGCTGGTTGATGCAGGAAACATAACTCCGAACTGGGTGCATCTCTAGACTGGTCAACCAAGTCGCTTAGATCGATGGATTTGGCCTGTCAGGGAAGGACAAAGTTGTAGTTGGGAGGCAGTGCTGTCGCCCAATCTTTAACACTACTACGAACATTTCCCCACCTGTCTCTGTGGTTCCTATGCTGTTTTGTAAGCAAGAGCGAAAAGAGAATGCTTGGGCGGTGGGCTGAGCCGATCTGCGTAACAGGTTTTGCTGGTCACGGAGGGAGCAGGATTAGCTCCATAGGGTGCTGAAATCCCACCTCCAGCCATTGAAAACATTGTTCAACGATCTGGCTGGCTTCTGGGTTTTTCATTGGGCATTTTGCATGGAGCTAGACATTTGTTTTCATCTTTTTGTTTCTTTGAATGAGATCAGCTTTCTTGGAAATGGAAATGGAATGTGATACAGCTTCCCCAAACAGGTGTGCTTTATTGTGTCGGGACTGCAGGGCTAAGGATTCTGAGAATTGACTTTTAACACATCTGGAGGGTGCCATGTTGGCAAAGGCTGTGATACAAGCACCGAAATCCAAACCTCCTCATTTTAACACAGTGGTTACTCCCTATTTGTTTCCTTTGGGGTGGATGCCCCAAAGGAGGTAGCCAACATTCACCCTGCATATTCATACTCTCAGAGGTGGCAAATTGGCATGTGCCAAGTTAGAGCCAAAGTTTTTAACTTGCCCTAATTTGGAAGCTCTGCCTGATAAATTCAAAACATTGCCCCTTGTGGCTGACAAGTTACACACACCTTACATTATGCTGGGGTGGAGAGACAAGCCCATCAGCATCCATGTGGATTCTGCGTGCAGCCAGGAGTCTGCTGATGACATCTAGACCAGGGGTCCCCAACCTGTGGGCTGCGGCCTGTTAGGAACTGGGCTGCGGGGCTCCCGCCCACAAACCCCGCCCCCTTCCACGCAATTGGCTCCCACCCGCAAACCCCGCCCCCAGTCCGCGGAAATCCCGGAAACCCCGCCCCCCGGTCCACGGAAAAATTGTCTTTGGAAACCAGTACCTGGCGCCAAAAAGGTTGGGGACCCCTGATCTAGACCATTTCCTGTATTTTTAGAGGATTCTTTTCCACTTGGTTGCAGCTATCAAGAGATGCCTGAGGGACTCTGTATATATAAGGAGCAACTGCACCATGTTTTATTCTGTGTGCATTGGCTTGAATGTGAGAACAAAGCTATGCACGAGTGGGATTCACACAACATATTAAGAACTTAGAACATAAGCAGTGCTCTGCTGGATCAGACCCCTGGCCCATCTAGCCAGCAATCTGTTCTCACAGTGGCCCACCAACTGCACAAGGAAGCCCACTAGTCTCGCAGCAGATGGCCTTCGGGGAAAGTCCCGCTGCCATCAAGGCTAACGGCCGTTAATCTCCATGATTTCCATGAATTGGTCCAACCTTTTTTTGTAACCAGCCAAGCTGGTAGCCCGCACTACATCTTGTGGTAGCGAATTCCAAAGTTGAATTACACGTTGTAAAAACAAGTATTTTCTTTTGTCTGTCCTGATATTTCCAAGATTCAATTTCTTTAGATATGTCACCTAACTAGCCTCTTCTTAGGGTGTGCACAGTATCTCAAACATAAACTCAAACAGGTTAGCTTTGTATACCCTTCCTAAGATATTTTATTTTATTTTATTTTATTTTATTTTATTTTATTTTATTTTATTTTATTTTATTTTATTTTATTTTATTTTATTTTATTTTATTATTTTATTTTATTTTATTTTATTATTTTATTTATTTTATTTTATTTTATTTTATTTTATTTTATTTTATTTTATTTATTATTTTATTTTATTTTATTTTATTATTTATTATTTTATTTTATTTTATTTTATTTTATTTTATTTTATTTTATTTTATTATTTTTTTTACTTATCTGGCCACCTATCTCGTATAACAACTCTAGGTGGCTCACAACAATCCATAAAACATAGTTAAAAACAAAGGTACTTCTCCCCAGGCACCAGGCCTAACATCC
The DNA here is from genome assembly GCA_023362775.1 of Charina bottae. Lineage (NCBI taxonomy): Eukaryota > Metazoa > Chordata > Lepidosauria > Squamata > Charinaidae > Charina > Charina bottae. Next base: position 439,720 of record JALMGJ010000017.1, on the reverse strand, counting down.
TCACAGCTCAGCCCCCACCCTAGCCCAATGCTTGGGGGCAGAGCCAGGTCTTCACAGCCCTCCAGAAGGCTAAAAGGGTAGGGATCCCTCTGATCTCAGGTGGGAGGCTGTTCCAAAGGGCCGGGGCGGCCACCGAGAAGCCACGCCTCTGAGGCCCCATCAGATGGCAACATTTAAGGGAGGAGACCTGGAGGGCACCTACCCTATCTAACCTAGTAGGACGGGCAGATACCCTCGGGGAGTGGAGGTCCCGCAAGATACAAAAAACAAATGCTAATAGATGCTAGCCAAGCTTAGTGTGTTGTGCAAAGTGCAGTTGTGTGAACACAGCCTCGGTAGAGAAAAACGTCTGACTGCAGGAGGCTCTACACATACGGTCATATCCAAGTGACCATAAGTAGCATCTTCAGACTTGGCTACTCAGAAGGGTAAGGTCAGGAACAGAGTGGAAGATGTTAATAGCAGTTTGTGTGTGTGTGCAAATGGTTGCCCTCGTAGCCCTGACCCAGGCCAGTAACCCAAGGCGCACACCATGTTAAGGCCTTGTTTGTTTAGCTGTGTATTTGAACAGGGATGGAACTAGAGTCTGTGTCACCCGGGGCAAACATGGATTCCGCGCGCCCCCCATGGGTTATTTTGTCATTTTGGCGTACCCCCGGGCGTCATTTTGGCGCACCCCCAGCACGGCACCCAGGGCACATGCCCCGCTTGCCCCCCCCCTTGGGATTTGTAGGCTATTGTTTATGACTTAGTGTAATGTGCAAAAGGGGTCCATGGCAAAAGTACCTAAATCACTGTTTCTCAACCTTGGCAGCTTGAAGATGTGTGGACTTCAACTCAACATGCTGGCTGGGGAATTCTGGGAGTTGAAGTCCACACATCTTCAAGCTGCCATGGTTGAGAAACACTGACCTAAATGAATGAGCACAATTTCTGGTCCTTCAGATCTGTCTTCAAGCTGGTATCTTCTAGATAGGTTTGAACTACAACTCCCAGGATTCCTAGATCTGGCAGGGAATTTTTAGAGTTGCATTTCCAACTTACCTGGAGGGTGCCAGGGTGGGGAAGGTTTTTGGAGACTACCTTTGCAGTCCAGGTTACTGTAGGGAGCCATGGAGATGTTAGGACAACAACAGGTGCAGAAAAAGCATGTGTTAAGCCTTGGGTGGGAAAGTATATTCCCATATAGCAGGGCTTTCCAAAGTGCCGCCGCTGGTGACACACCAGCGGCGACGGCGCAGGGGGGGCGTGCAGCGGCGCGCACGCACGGTGGCGGCGCGGGGGGGGGTGCGGCGGCACGCGCGTGCACGGGGGGGCGCGCAGGGGGCGTGCGGCGGCGCGCACGTGCATGGCAGCCGCTGTGCACGCGCGCGCCGCCGCTTCCGGGTGGTGTGGCAACACACCACGCTGTGTGTGGCGACACACTTTTGTGTCGCGACACACAGTTTGGAAAGCTCTGCCATATAGGGTGGGAAAGTATTAGAAAAAGACTCAGGACTTGCTCTCCCTACCTCCCTGGGGTACAAGAAGGAAGAGTAAGCATAGGCAGACCTGCAAGATTCTGTTATTATAGTTTAGTGTAATATAATAATTATCAGCCCTCAATAGACACATAGAGGTAAACCACATTTACACACCATTCAAAAGAGATAATAAAAAAGCTAAGAAGGAAACAAAAAGTCCAGAACACATCCTCTCCAGCACCCAACACCCAGATAAGCGGGGATTAACACCAGACAAACAATCAAGCAGAAAACAATACCCCAATCAAGGAACTACCAGGGAGACAAAAAATCAAGCAGAAAACAATACCCAATCAAGGAACTACTAAAGAGACAAACAATAAAGCAGACAAGCAATCAAGCACAAGACAATACCCTAATCAAGGAACTACCAAGGAGAAAACCACACCCCACCAACACTGGCAGGGCAAGCTACTGCATATAAACAGGGAGCAAACCCTACACTCCCTCGCACTGATGATGTTACCTAGTTGGGCAATGAAACGTCTGCAAGCAAACAACTCAGAGAGCACCAAGGACTCCACCTTCTGTTGTTATAGCCTATCTCGATAAAGTATAGTCCTAGTACTTCTGTGGAGCCAGTTTCCTGATCTGGTCTACCCAAGCTGTGACTGTCCATCTCTTTCTTCTAACAGCTGGAGAATCTCTCCAACTTCATCAAGGCCCTAATTAGCTATGGCTTGAAGCCCGTCGATCTGTTTGAGGCCAATGATCTGTACGAGAGTGGAAACATGACGCAAGTGCAGGTGTCACTCCTTGCCTTGGCGAGCATGGTGAGTGAAAAGTTCCTCAATTTGCTAGTTCTCCGTCTTAACTCTGCTTGTACCTAAGGTGACTGCCCTGCCTGTTGGTGCTGTTGCTGGCCTTATCTATGAAGTGATTTGACTGTTGCATGGGCAGATTGCCAAGCTTGTAATCTGGATGCAGAGCTCATCAAGGCAGAGGGGCATGTGAAGAGAAGAGGATGCTTAGCTTCTTCTATATTTCAATTCACTTTTCCAAATTTAGTCCGCTGTTTTCTCCCCTTTGAAGCCACATGAGAATAAATCTAGGACACAGAGAAGATGTGTGCAGAATTTCAACCCCAAATGAGCCTATGTAGGGTTTTTTTTTTTTTTTTGGTATTGCATGCTAACAAGTTAGAGTAAGTATATAAGTATGGCTTCTAGAATAATTTTAAACCCTTTAAAAAATGCTCTGCTCTGGGTCACATGACCGGGAAGAGGGGCCTATTGCTTCTCTCCTAGGAGTGCATTAGGGAAATTTTTTAATGGATGTTTTTCTCCACAGCCCTTGGCTGCATTTGCCATATTTTCAAACTTGGTCTTTCTTTTGCCACATTCTCTGTTCACACCAAATTTGGTCCAGTTCTAATCTGTTTTTAGAAAGTTATTGTAGAGCAGTGCTTTCCAAACTGCCGCCGTTGGCGACACACCAACGGCGACGGCGGTGCGGGGGGGCGTGGCGGTGGTGGCATGCACGGCGGCGGCGGCAGCCTTGCTAAAACGTGGAAGCGCTGATGGTGCGCCGCCGCCGTCGTGCACACCGCCGCCCCCGCGCCGCCACTTCACGACACACTAAACTGTGTTGCGACACACAGTTTGGAAAGCTATGTTGTAGAGAGTAAGAAAGATGACCTTGACAGAGATGGGCCAGATCCATTACGGATCCTCATGGAGATGGCTAATCCCGTAATTTTAATGTCCTTCTTACATACATCGTTACACATTTCAAATTATACAATGTTTTTCCTAATCCGCACGCAAGGGGAGGGGGTAAGGGAACCGACTCTTCCTGGCTTCCGGACTACATGTCCCAGGGTGCCTTGTGTCGGAGCGGGGTATAAATACAAGTATAAATAAAAAGTATAAATAAAGAAAGAAAGTAACTTGAGAAAACATGTCAGACAAGCCCCTCCCTAGTTCACATGAAGATAACAGGAGGGAGGGAGATGCGCATCCAAACATGCAAGATTCTGTTACTATAGCTGTTACAATAAAAGCAGTACTGACCTACATGACATTGGTTTCTTAGTCTGGTCTACCTTGTAGGGCTGACAGGTGGCCGTGACCATGTGCTACCCTCTTAAGAAAGGAGGCAGGGCTTTGATTCCATGATTGGGGCTGCCATCTTGCCTTTATGACCTCCCTCCCTTGCAGATACCCCTGACTGTCAGGATCTCCTCTGGAGAGTGCTATTTTCACAAAGGCTATCAAGGTGTTTGATTTCTCCAGAGTTGTGTTTCTGTTTGTGAGGCTCCAAAGAAAGTTTCGTAAAGAGATGACTGGACCAGTCACCAGAGTACGGAATTCAACCAGCTTCATGTAGCTGAAACCTAGAGATGTTCTTGACCATGAGAACTGTGGAGTTATTGGGAAGGACCTGAAACTTTTGTGGAGGAATAGCTCAGGGCTTTTTCCTCTTCTTGCAGGCGAAAACAAAAGGGATTGAAAGTGGGATGGACATCGGGGTGAGATATTCAGAGAAACAGGAGAGATCCTTTGATGATGCAAAACTCAAGGCTGGACATTGTGTCATCGGTCTACAGGTAAGTTTGGTGTCTCTACAGAGCAGAGTAGGAAACCTGTGGCTCTTGGGGGACCAGTGGGAAGGTGATCTAAGATGGTGTGACACAGTGACCAAAAGGCTAAGCTGTGCAATCAGGAAGTCCTGGTTCTGAAGCCCGTTTCTATTGTAAAAATGCTTTTTTCTGTCAATTCTTTCCACTCTTTAGTAAGGCTGTGAAGCACTTTATTTATTATTAATTAATTTATTTATTAAATGTATATTACCGCCCATCTCCCCCATTGGGGACCCTGGGCGGTTCACAATAAAACATAGTTAAAACATAAATATAAAGTTACAATATAATAAATAATATAAAATCCAAGTATAAAAGATGTTAAAAATGGTAATACTGGGAGGCTTTATGGGACCAGCCATCCCCAAGGGGAACTGTTGGCATTTCCCTCCCAGGCAAGGTGGCAGAACCAGGTCTTTAAGTCTTTCTGAAAGGTCGGGAGTGAGGAAACCCGCCTCAGCTCTGGGGGTAAGGTATTCCAAAGGGCGGGCGCCACTGCAGAGAAGGCCTGCCTCCTGGACCCCGCTAGATGGAACTCTTTAGTCGATGGGGTCCGCAGCAAGCCCTCTCTGGCTGATCGGGTGGGGCGGGTCGATGTTCTGGGGATGAGACAGTCCCTCAGATACCCTGGTCCCATGCCATGTAGGGCTTTAAAGGTGATAACCAACACCTTAAATTGCACCCAGAAGCAAACCAGTACTCAATGCAGCTTGCGCAGCAGAGGTGTCACATGTGCCGATCTTGCCCCAATAACTGTCCGCGCGGCCGCATTCTGGACCAGTTGAAGCTTCCGGATGCTCCTCAAGGGTAGCCCCATGTAGAGCGCATTACAATAGTCTTTGGATTTGAAGGCAAAACAGTCCTTTGAAGAGTATGCAAATGTAGCACCTGTTTGCAATTTCTTAAACCAAGCGCATCCTTTCCTAGGATTGCACATGTCCAAAGAGTTGCTGAGCCATAATGACTTAGCTGAAGGAACAAATTGCAGAAGAAGTGAAACAGTTTTAGCAGCTTGAACAGCTGGTCATAGATGTCCATTCCTAAACTAGGTGACACCAGAATGAAGAAACGTGTGTCATGGCATCATTACACAAGCTCTGCTCTTCCACGTGCAAGAAAGTAAGGGGCAGAGTTTGCATCGTGATGCACATTTCATCCCTTGTCCTCCGCTTGTAGACACCTATGGAGCAAGTGGATGAAATCCAGAGATCTACTGTAGATATGGTATATCAGACATTATTTTTATCCGTTCAATCATGTCCGATTCTTGGAGACTGCCTGGACAAGTCCCTGCAGTTTTCTTAGCAAGGTTTTTCAGATGCAGTTTGCCATTGCCTCCTTCCTAGGGCTGAGAGAGGGGGACTGGCCCAAAGTCACCCAGCTGGCTTTGTGCCCAAGGCGGGACTAGAACTCACAGTCTCCCTGTTTCTAGCCTGGTGCCTTAACCACTACACCAAACTGGCTCTATCAGACATAGTCTTAATCAAGCTGCTGTTTCTCTTCAGATGGGCACCAACAAGTGCGCTAGCCAGTCAGGCATGACCGCCTATGGAACCAGGAGACATCTCTATGACCCTAAGAACCAGATACTACCTCCAATGGATCATTCGACCATTAGTTTGCAAATGGGTACCAATAAGTGTGCCAGCCAGGTAAGACTTCCAAGCCACAAGAGATTGGTGGCTTCCCTCAAGATATACTGATTATGTGCAGGATCCATGCCTGCAGCAGAGATTCAGCATCAGCGAATTGCCCCCTTTTTGTAAATCTTGACAAGAATATCTCCGTTTTGTCATTTCATGCCATTCAGCCATGGTTTGTTGAATAAGCCAGTCAGGTAAATTCACACTTTGCAGTGAATCCTAACCCAAGGTTTACAAACCACATTTTGGTTGGTGCAGTGCACAAACCCAACTTCTATTTTCCTGATGAGTAAAGTAATCACAATTTATTGGATCAATTCTTCTTTGTTTTCTCCATTTCTGCTGGCACTACACAGGAAAAGTGGGCAGGGAATGAAAACATGCCAGAGATAAGCATGGTGTCTGAGTCAAGACGTCACACCAGGCCAGAATTTGTAGACTAACCAGCCATGTTTCCAATTGCCAAGATAAACCACAATCTCTTCCCTGAGGTAGTTTAGCACATCACCCTAAGCCAAAAACAAGCCACATTATGGCTTTGCACTACAGGTAAGCCAGCCATCTCTGTGCCAGATAAAATACAAGCCTGCTTTCTCTCCTCCGGTGAAAGGTCTCCCACAGCTGTAACGTACTTTTTATATCAACTATTAACAATTACCTGTATTGCTCTACTTTAATTTTTTTTTTATCCGTTCAATCGTGTCCGATTCTCGGAGACTGCCTGGACAAGTCCCTGCAGTTTTCTTGGCAAGGTTTTTCAGAAGCCATTTGCCATTGCCTCCTTCCTAGGGCTGAGAGAGAGGGACTGGCCCAAGGTCACCCGGCTGGCCTGTGCCCAAGGCGGAACTAGAACTCACGGTCTCCCGGTTTCTAGCCTGGTGCCTTAACCACTACACTAAACTGGCACTCTACTTTTATTTAATTATGTTTTTAGTTGTTTCCAGTTATACCTTCTACCTCTGGCTGTAATAAACATTCATTCATTCATTCATTCATTCATTCATTCATTCATTCATTCATTCAATCATTCATTTCTCTCCTCTCCCTGTTCAGGTGGGCATGACGGCGCCAGGAACCCGCCGGCACATCTATGATTCCAAGCTGGGCACCGACAAATGTGATGACAGTTCCATGTCCCTCCAGATGGGGTACAACCAGGGGGCCAACCAGAGTGGGCAGGTGTTCGGTTTGGGCCGCCAAATCTATGACCCCAAGTATTGCCCCCAAGGCAACGCGGGGGAGGCGGCCAACGCCGCCCCAAATGAGGACCAGAACTCAGCCAACTATTATTACTACCACGAGGACCAGTGAGCCGGATTTATTCTCTCCCTCACCCTCTTTCCTTCTTTTCCCAAACCGCCACTGGGCAATTCCTGGCAAAGTCCAGCAATACCGCAGTGTATGTATTTTTAACTTTTTAAACGGAAAAACAGAGTTGTCCAAGCTGCATTTCCCTTCTACCCCCCAAGGATAGGAAAAAATAAAGGTATTCATCCTTTTTTTTTTTAAAGAAAGAGAGTAAAGCTGATCCTTAAGATTACAAGGGTCAGAGGAAAGGCCATGCGAACATGCCCTGTTGCCCAAACTTACCTCTAGATACTGGAAGTAATAAACTCGGTGTAAAGATGCAGTTTTGATTTTACACTTTAAAAAAATCAATACTTTTACATCCTGGACAAATTATTTAAATTATACATGTGCACGTGGAGAGGGTTGCAAAATTTAACCTGGTGTTACCAGATACAGGAAGCAATTTCCGAAGTCTGAAAAATCACTTTTTACAGCTGTTATTGGACAAGTGCCTAGCTAGGATTTTTTAGACAATGGTTTGTTGAACAAGCCAGAGATCACTGGAGACCTCCTAATGTTCCTGCTTCTGGCCTGTAGAGCTTGCATTGCCTGAGTGAAATTTGGTATGGTTGGTTTCTGTGTACTTTGTATAATGCCCCACCCCACCCCGGCATTATCCTGCTTCTTCCAAGTGTCATAAGGAGACGTTGAAGGAGAAATAAAATCTCTTCCTTCCCAACAACCAGAAATTTTCCTTGGTTCCCACTTAGTTCTGCACAGAATTTTCCCTGTTCAATTTCTGACCAATCAGAGTAGCTGATACCTGGCTGGATGGACCAATAACAAGGCACCTTCACTTCCCCATACTTCCAGTTGTGCTTTCACACCCATGAGATCCAGAAATGGGAGGAGACTTTGTTCTTTCTTCCCATGCTCAAGGGGAATTACTCTGGTCACCTTTCCATACTCTGCGAGGTGACCACACCTAGGCTACAGAAATCCAGACGACAGCTAGATGGCAGCAGATACATGCTGGAAACTCAATTTTTGCTGCAGTCTAACTGCTGTCCAGATTTGCAGCCCTGGAATTGGGTTGCAAAGTAAATTGGAAGCCTTCGTGGCTGACACAAAATCATGTAATGGACATTTATAGGCATTTGATTAGAGCGCTGAAATGTTCCTTAACAAATAATATTTCACTCATATTAAATGGATATGCTGCCTTCGCCAGCCTGGGGGCTATTGGATATGTTGGATTATGACCCCCCCCCAGTTCCCAGTTCCCGATTTATGAAAAATCCTGTGCTGGTTGGGAATTCCATAAATTGCAGTCTAACAATCTAGGTTGGAGGAAAATGGTGCTAAAGGTATAAAACTGGAATGTGAAGAGAAGGGCTGGCAGCTGCCTAGTGGAGAATAGAAGCTTTGTTACCTTAAACTAGTTTGGTAGATCAAACCTGCTTTGCTTTCCAGAATATTTCCATAATTCTGTCTAGAAGCTTGGCATTTTTTCATTCTCACCTTCATTTTTCCCCCTCTTCGGAATCTGTATCCGATTTTTGGTTGAAGCTGATGAAGTGTAGAAAGTGGATGCTAGTTATGACCATTTTTTTCTTATGGCACTTAAATTGCAAAGGGTTCTCTGGTTTAATTCATCCTTGTCCTGATGCTACAAAAAGGAGTTTGAACCCAGATGAAACCTCTCTCCATTGTCTGCTCTGATATTCAGTTACATCAAATCTGTTTGCCCTTCTGGGAGCAAATGATTGACACCTTTTTCAAAAGCTAGCTACTTACTGGTGTCACAGGGATGATGCTGGATTACTTTTTTTATTATTATTTCTCGTACTGGAAGACTAGCAATGTGTAGCTGTCTGTCTTCATCAGAGAAGATTTGATTCTGCAAGGGTCACTGTTCCTCGAGCTATATCCATAGGGATGTAGAGATTTTACATTGCAGGGGAGGGGGTGTCTAACTTGTTGAGGTCTAGGAGATTGAAAAAAGCTTTCAGAAGGAAGAGTCCCGTTTTTCTCCTCTGCCCCCTCCTCTGTTTGATAGGGCTTCATACTTTTTTCTGCTGCTATACAACGGATCAAGGGACCATGACTTTTCCTTATGCCAAAGTAAAGCTTTTAAGTCTGTCTAAGTATCTGCATAGTACATAAAGGTCACCTTTTCCTTTAAAAAAAAAGGATACTTAGGGACCAATATATTTAAACATCATTGCTTTTTCAAAAATTTGATAGTTGCCTTAATTTCTTATATGCTGGAAAAAAGAAATCACGATTTGTGTCACTTTGCCATGCTGGCTTTCTTAGCAGAAATGAATTGGGTGCCTATCCTAAGTTTTATACTAGGGGCGTGGTGGCTCAGCGGTTAAGGCGCCAAGCTTGTCGATCAGAAAGTCGCAAGTTTGGAGGTTCGAGACCCGAGCGCAACGTGACGGAGTGAGCTCCCGCACTCGCCCCAGCTCTTGCCAACCTAGCAATTCGAAAGCATGCAAATGCAAGTAGATGAATAGGTACCACTTCGGTGGGTAGGTAACAGCATTCCACGCGTGTCATGCAGCCACATGGCCGTGGAAGCGTCTTTGGACAGCGCTGGCTCTTCGGCTAAGAAACGGAGATGAGCACCGGCCCCTAGAGTTGGACACGACTGTGTGGGGGAACCTTTACCTTTTACCTAGGTTTTAGCCTGTGGGGAGAGACTGAATTTACATAACATGTTAAGCTGAACATGTAGTGCTTGGTGAAGCGTTGCTAACTGTGCCATTGCTTGCAAACACGAAAGTTCAGAACTCCTTAGCAATTAACTCTAGGAGTTATCTTTCTCCATAGCAGCTTTGTGGAAGAATAGAATTCGATGCATTTGGGGCTCCCAAGAGTGGGATTGGAAGCATTGGGCCAATTGTCTGTAGGTTGAGTCATGGCAACTGGATTTCTTTCTTTTGGTTGAAACATTTCGCTGCTTATCCAAGTAGCTTCTTCGGTCTGGGCAAAAGTTGGTGAGGGGACCCCATATATGTCTTCCAGGGTGGCTGTATTGACCTTACACCTGATTGGCTTGTTAATTGGGCAATTGAGGTGTAGATAGTCTTTAGGATGTCTTACTCCTAAAACCTTTATTCATCCCCAAGTGGATCGTTAACAAGGTAACTTCACATGTTCACCAGCAAGGCCACATTTAACAATCCACTTGGGGATGAATAAAGGTTTTAGGAGTAAGACATCCTAAAGACTATCTACACCTCAATTGCCCAATTAACAAGCCAATCAGGTGTAAAGTCAATACAGCCACCCTGGAAAAAATATATGGGGTCCCTCACCAACTTTTGCCCAGACCGAAGAAGCTACTTGGAGAAGCAGCGAAACGTTTCAACCAAAAGAAAGAAATCCAGTTGCCAGGACTCAACCTACACACAATTCCACCTGGATGGCTGAGAATCTTCATCGATGTTCATTGTGATTACACAACTGGACACCATATTGTGGGAGAACCTGGCCTACAGGCTTCTTTGATCAAGCCTACCGTACCTCTGGTTTCATAGGGATTGCCAGCTGATGTGTCAATCAAGAGGTAGAAGTGGCTCTAGTCCACATACTCTTCTCAGAAAATTTAGGCTTTGAAGATGCCACAAGGCTCTTCGCTGTGGGCAATGTCAGCGCATGGTCTTTGGCATTTGACTTGCCCAGAGGTGCATTTTGTTAATGAAGGTATTTAAATCTCTTAAAAGCCTTTATCTTAACCCAGCTTCCCTCTATTTCAATTATCCATGTTCTTCCTTTTAAATAAAAAACTGGATCTGCTCTTCTGTAACCATATGGATAGAGCTATGTACATTTCTCTGGCAGAAAGCATGCTGTCTGCTGAGAAATAGCGGTAGGACTGATGGACAAAATGTGAACCTGCAATATTTGAATTTAAACAATAAAAGGGCTTCAAAAGCAAAACCCGGTGTGCGTTTGTGGGGGCTTGTTTTCCTGAGGGATCAAAAATCGAGCAAGCAGAGAGAGATGCAGGGAGGTTTTTTTTAAAAAGTTGGCAGTTGTAGCTGTACAAAGCCCCACCCCTTTTTAATATGTGCCATGGCCATAAAAAGGGGACATGGCTTGTATCATGTACAGATAGTTCTCGCTTAGCAACCATTTGTTTAGTGACGGTTTGGACTTACAATGGTGCTGAAAAACTGACTTGTGACTGGTCCTCACACTTACGATCGTCGCAGCGTCCCCACAGTATGTGGTTTGCTTAATGACCACGGTGATTCACTTAACGGCTGTTGCAAAAAAGGTCGTAAAATCAGGTCGGATTTGCTTAATGACCGCTTAGCAACCAAAATTCCGGTCCTGATTGTGGTCATTAAGCGAGGACTACCTATAGTTGCAGCTGCCAACATTTTTTTGACAGCCCCCTGCAAACAGCAGTGATTGTTTTGTATTGGAATAGTGAATAGTGCGCCATGAAACATTTCATTTTGTAATTTAGGCAGTTTCATTCTGTGAAAGCAGAAAAGCCAAGAAATGCTGTAAAAAAAAAATCCTAAACAGTCTGTGTTCATGACAATATGGTAAGCAAAATACAAAACATATGGCTCAATATGAGTCAAAATATGAAAATTACAAAACACAGTATTTACACTAAAGCTTAAATGAAACTAAAACCTGTGACTGTTCACAAAAGCAATGCTGGTTGCAATCACAAACATTTTTGCTATATTTAAGCTCTGTTCTCCCACTGTACCTGGTTTGCTTAACCAGGGTTTATTTAATAAGCCATTATGGGGGCCACACAAAGTCATCAATCATGGCTTACAACAGCTGAATTCCCACAACCCCTGAAACCAAAACTGAACTACATGATGTTTTGGGCTGTGGTCCCTCCAGATATTGCTGAAATACCGTCCTGGCTGCTACATCTCAAGTAGCCCGGAGAGCAATAGCAGCCTGTGTAAAATTAGGCCTAGGCCTGAGGCTAAACTCCAGCTTAATTGTGCCAGCAACTCCACCCTTTCCAAGTTATCAAAGGAGAAGCACCTGTCTCTTAATTTGCAGCCAAGAAAGCAGGTGTTGGAAGCTGTTCACCTGAGCCTGTTTTTCAGCAGCTCTAGATTGGAGCAGAGAGATTCTGGTTAACAACAGGGGGGTTACTTCTGCTGGATTTGTCTAACATGCTGGGCTAAAAGATGGTTTGCTTGTTTGGAGTACTCTCTGCCTGACAAGCTTAACCATGGCTAACAGCTCAATTTCTTAGCTTCGCACAGCACAAAACCATAAATTAACTACACAGGCTGGGTTTACAGAACACCCTAGGCTAAAATGTGCTTAGGAAGTTTCTGTGTTGTGCAAAGGCATTGCTGTGTTGCACGAGCCCAGTCATGTTGATTAATTCAATAGACTAGCATGTTCCGTAAACTCAGCCTTGGTCTGTGTTCATGTGGTATGCTGAGGCACACATTCGGCCAACTACATTTGAGTTTACTGAATTGTATGAGCCCAGCCTTGGTGGTGGTTTATGGCCCAATGTGTTGTGCGCACCAGGAAAATTAGATTGAGTCAACCATATCTCATGGGAAAGTGTGTTTATAGAATCACAGAAGGGACCTTGCAGATCCAGCAACTCTGCACCATGCAGGAAATTTGTGTTGTACAAACACAGTCTAACACAGTGGAACAGTCTACTTATGGAGGTCATGGGTTGTCAGCCTTGCAAAGTAGTCCAGACAAAAAACGCATCCAGAATTATTAGCTCCAACCTTATTGTAAGGTTACATTAACAGAATCTTGCAAGTCTGAAAGTACATCTCTCTCCCCTCGCCTTTACTGTCCAAGAAACTAGGGAGGGTCCCTTCTGAGACCTTTGGCATGCCCCCATTCCTTCTGCAGACTCAGATTTCGTTTATCAGACCGTTGTCTAGTCTGCGGCTCTTCCACCCGTCTCCCAGTGTCATTCCTACATACCATTACATGGGTTCTCTGTCTCTGGAGGATTTTAAAAAGAGGCTAGACAGGCATCTGTCATGGATGGTTTAAATGGTGTTCCTGCACGTTGCAGAGGGTTGGACTAGATTTATTATTTATTTATTTAATTAATTAATTTTTATCCCACCTTTATTATTTTTATAAATAACTCACGGCGGCGAACATACCTAATACTCCTTCCTCCTCCTATTTTCCCCACAACAACCACCCTGTGAGGTGAGTTGGGCTGAGAGAGAGTGACTGGCCCAAGGTCACCCAGCCGGCTTTCAGGCCTAAGGCGGGACTAGAACTCACAGACTCCTGGTTTGCCATTGGCTCCTTCCTAGGGCTCAGAGTGAGTGACTTGCCCAAGGTCACCCAGCCGGCTTTCAGGCCTAGGGCGGGACTAGAACTCACAGACTCCTGGTTTGCCATTGGCTCCTTCCTAGGGCTCAGAGTGAGTGACTTGCCCAAGGTCACCCAGCCGGCTTTCAGGCCTAAGGCGGGACTAGAACTCACAGTCTCCTGGCTTCTAGCCCATTGCCTTAACTACTAGGGAGTTTCCCGGTCCCTGGCCTCACTGTGCAAGGCAGCTCGAGGCTTTGAACCACCGCCCCGGAGGGCATCTCTCGGTACCCGGCCCACATGGTGAGGAGGGAAACTGGATAGCGGGGAGGGCAGCCGACCCTCGGACACAGACGTGCAGACACCATTGGCCCCGGCCTCAGCTGGATGACACACCATCCGGGCGCCCCTGACGGGAAGAACGGCTGCAGGGACCCCCGCCTTCCCCCGTTGGGCCTGCGGAAGTTTCCCTCCAATCAGTCCGACGCACCTGCGGGGGAGTGGCAGGAGCCGGGCTGCGTCCGCCGGGCCTGCTCTCGGCACGAAAAGGAAGGACGGCAGCGGACGAAGCGAAAGATGATCTTTTGTCTCTTCCAGCTCTTCGGTTCTTACAGTAAAACATCTATTTTTCAGAGAAAAAAATACTGAGTTCAGATGTTACTGCTTGGCATTAACTTAATGTGTTGTTGGAACCCAAACACTGCTGATGAGCCATGGCTATTAAGCAAATGCAACCAGCTGTCATGTTTGATAAACTAGGATTAAATGAACCATAGTTTAATAGCATGGGTGAATCCACTGAAAAAGAAGGACATACTTGGGCATATTACAAGTGTTTTGCCTAGCTCCTTAACTCAAAATTCTTTCAGAACAACTTTCAGTTACCAGTTGTTATCTCCAAGTCCTCTCAGAGATAAAAAGCCTTGGGCCACTATCTGCTTTTGAGACTTAGTGATAATAAACCATAATGAAAATACTGTATATATATTTTAGATGCTGTGCTTGAAATCCATACCAATGAGTCTTCTTGGCCGGGCTCTGTTGATACCTGAATCGTGATAAGGGGACAAAAGAGAGAAAAACAAGGTGTGGCACCAATTCTTAATGTTTTTTAATACTCAGATTTTTGCAGTATCTGTATATTATAAAGCTTTCACCATAAGGTCTTCAAATCACCAGCTGCGAATTCTCCAGCCATGACAGTTTTCAAGGGCTGAAGCCTTGTGGTTGGTGAGGGGTCACTATACTGACTATCCATTGGCCAAGTTCATAAACCATGCAGGGCCATGGTTTGTTTAACCATTGTTTACAGAACAAACCACAGTTGCTTGAGTTAGCAGCGCAACATGCTAAGCAATCAATTTGTCAGCCTCAATAGCTCATTTCACATCTGGTAAACCATAGTTTGTTTTAACATGAAAATTCATGTAACCACAAATGATCCAACTGCATTTTTTAACCTAGTGTGTTGTAGGAACCCAACCGTCTTGTTAGTTTACGTTTCAGTGTGTCGTGCAACCTCTGGCTCAGTTGAGTAAATTATGGTTAGCTGTGGGAATGTATTAATCCAAGTGCACCTGCTGTGGCCTGGTTCACACAGCATGCTAGGTCAAATCTATACAGGGCCATGTGTGAATACAGAGCCCTCAGTCTTCTGGTTAAAGATAGGCCAGGAAAAAGAAAGGATCTTGTAATAGATCCCTTTATTTATTATATTTTATTAAATGTGTAAGGCTGCCCAACTCTGCATTACCCCATTAAAATGAATTTCAATAAATTAAGCTTTTAAAAAGGCAAGGTATGTGCTGTAGTCACCTTTAGTGATTCCCTATGCATGCATGTATGGTAGAGGGATGAGAGTTTTGCCTTTTGTGTGAATCTAGAGCTTTTCCTCTGCTGTGTTGCTGTTTACTCAGCAACAAGCTGTCCATTATTTGCTTTGAAAATGAAGAGGCTGATTATTCTTTAACCTCAAAAATCTGTTTGCTTGCTTTGAGTCAACTCTGCATTTTGGATCACACCTTCAAACATTCCTGATTGTCTTCTGTGTGAGAACTGGTGTGTGCTTGATCATCCTCAAGGGTTTTATCTATCAGTTGTTATTCCACATTCCAGTTCCTGCAAATCCAAAATGGCAACTACTGTATTCCAAGTCTACATACACATAGACTTAGAACTTGATTAAAAACTCAGTTAAACAAGGAGTGTAAAGAACTAGTGGTCCTGTCAACCTACCAGGCTGTCTGTCTACAACAATGTTTCTCAACCTTGAGGCTTCCGGTGGGAATGGCGGACTGAACGGCTCTGCCCGCTGGTTCAGCGGGTGGAGCTGACAATGCGGTAACGTTTCGGGCTCAGGCAGGTTTTCCTGAAGCCCAGAAATGTTCTCCGGATCAAGGAGAATACCTAGAATCATCCCATCTGTCTTCCGGACGGCCGCTTGCAGCCAGAAGATTGCAAACAGTGTTTCACGTTCGACTGGTAAGAGCCAGCTGGGAGGCGGGGACTTCATCTCTTTCCAAGCCACGCTGTAGCCTTAAAGGGACACTAAGACCGGGCGCCCCATTTCTAAATCACCAATTTGTATTTTTTTAAGTATACGTACCCCAAGAGAGGCTTTCTACAGCGAGGAGAAGCTGGTTCTTTTGGTGCTTAACGTTATTTTGGGGATTACTTTTTTTTTTAAATTCTTTTAAATTTTGGATTTCATTTTCCTTCCAAAGGAAATTCCAAAGATTGAGAGTAAACAATTGTCTTCCTGTTATTATTTTTGTATTAAATTTCAAGATATTAGCATTTTCTTACATGTTGAATTGGCTGATTTGAACCTTCAGCTTTCTGTTTTCACTTTCCCTTGAAAACTCTCTGCTATTTCACTCTCACTTTATGTAAACACACTTTGGATCTCTTCCATATCTTCAACTTTCACTGGTTAAGCTCCTAGGGAGCGCCATAATCTACTCCATGAGACATGGAGGATTTCAAACAGATTCTTTCTGACCTTCACCAGGATTTTAAACAGATTTCTTCTGACTTCTATCAAGCTTTTATGCAAGATATCCAGGACATTGTGGAAAATATGAGATCTAAAATGTGCCATCAGGTTGGGGATGTGGTGGATGGAGTTGAGGAATTTAAGAGCGATAGAAAAGGTTTTTTTTATGACTGAAGTTGGGATTTTTATCGAGATGCTGGATGAATATTGGATAATGGAGTTGGAGAAATGTAAGGGAGAGAGTGATCTGCAAGCCATAAGTAAAATCGATCTCCTGGTGGAATGCCATGAAAAGAACCTGGAATCTTTGAGGGGGGCAGTTGGGCTGTTTGATTCTTTCAAGAGGAAAGCTCTGTGCACATTGTGGGGATATGTAACTGCTTTGGTTTATTTTGAAGTGGGATAAGGGTTGAAGAATGTTCATCTGGTCTGCTTTAAGGATTTGATTGATGCTATTTGCCTTTAAAGATTTGGATTTACTCTTTTGAATTGTCTTTGTTTTTTGGGTTTATTAAGATTGGGATTATTAAAATTGTACTATTAAGTATAATAGCAGACAACTTATGTGCTTTTTTATTTATTTATTTATTTATTTATTTATATGTCAACTTGTATTACCGCACCATCTCCCCCAAGGGGGACTCTGGGCGGTTTACAATGTCCACATGTCTTAAAGTTGCCACGGTTGGGAAACACTAGCTTACAATGTAAAATGTAGGGCAGTGCTTTCCAAACTGCAGCCGCTGGCGACACACCAACGGCGGCAGTGGTGGCGGTGTGGGGGTGCGCGTGGTGGCAGCGGCGGCGGCCTCGTGTTTTCTGCTAAAACGCGGAAGCGCTGATGGCGTGCTGTCGCGTGCCCCCGCCGCGCACGCCCCCACCGCCACTTCCGGGTTGTGTTGCGACACACTAAAGTGTCGTGACACACAGTTTGGAAAGCTATGATGTAGGGCAGGGGTGGGGAACCTTTTTTCTGCCAAGGGCCATTTGGATATTTATAACCGGGGACCGGGGGGATGGGGGGCGGGGTTTCTGGGATTTCTGTGGACAGGGGGCCGGAGTTTGTGGGCGGAAGCCAATCACAAGCACTGGGGGGCGGGGTTTGTGGTTTTTTAATTTGATTCTTATTATAGTAGACAGAAATGTATAGAATAGTGGTAGGAAAGGAATAATTAAATATGTTTTATCTTTTGGAGGGGAGAAAGATGTTTAGGAGGTTTATATGAACCTTTTTTCTTTATTTTAATATAAGGGAGAGGAGTAACTGTACTTAATAATTTTTATTATGTGTTAAAGTGGAATGACTTATAGAAATAATGTGGTGTTTTGGTTTAATATAGAGTAAGATATTGATTATGGAAATTTTTGTATATCCTTGCTGTTAAAAGTCGGAAGCCACATCTTTTTGTAAATTTGAAAAAAAAATTATCTTGTGTTTCCGCACATTTTTAGTTTTTTTCCTTTCTTTGTAGTTTTTTGTAGTTTTTATTCTTCTCTTGAAACCTAATAAAATTTACTATAAAAAATGTTTCTCAACCTTGGCAACTTTAAGACGTGTGACCCAGAGGAGTTGAAGTCCACATGTCTTAAAGTTGCCACGGTTGGGAAACACTAGCTTACAATGTAAAATGTAGGGCAGTGCTTTCCAAACTGCAGCCGCTGGCGACACACCAACGGCGGCAGCGGTGGCAGTGTGGGGGTGCGCGTTGTGGCAGCGGCGGCGGCCTCATGTTTTCTGCTAAAATGCGGAAGCGCTGATGGCGCGCCGTTGCGCGCCCCCGCCGCGCACGCCCCCGCCACCACTTCCGGGTTGTGTTGTGACACACTAAAGTGTCGCGACACACAGTTTGGAAAGCTATGATGTAGGGCAAGGGTGGGTAACCTTTTTTCTGCCAAGGGCCATTTGGATATTTATAACCGGGGACTGGGGGGGGTAGGGGGCGGGGTTTCTGGGATTTCCGTGGACAGGGGGCCGGAGTTTGTGGGCGGAAGCCAATCACAAGCACTGGGGGGCGGGGTTTGTGGGCGGGAGCCAATCACGTGGAAGGGGCGGGGTTTGCGGGCGGGAGCCCCGCGGGCCTTATATGGCCCGTGGGCCTCACGTTGCCCACCCCTGATGTAGGGTTTTGAAATCTGGGCTGCAAAGATATTGATGGCCATTAGATGGCAGCAGCAAATAAGAATTTTCTGTATCTGTTTCTGGTCATTTAGATTGTTGCAGCCCATACAGGACAGGTCTAAAATAACATACAGCAACTAAATGGATGAACAAGCTTGTGATTTACAAGCATGTGTGAATCTAGCTCAGGAGCAGCACAGTCTTTTCTAGCCTTTGAGTTGTTCTGACACTGCAATTCCCAGTCAGGTTTAGTCCCAATGCATCTGGAAGACACCGCGCTAAGGAACAGCAATTGAAGATAGTTCAAATATTTATTTATACCAACAGCGGCTGCATTGTGCACCAGTTATGGGCTGTATCTGCAACTAACCCTAGCACAGTTTTAAAAAGACTTGTCCTTCTCCAAAAGGGAGCAACGCTGAGACAGTAGCAGCTCCTCAGGATGGTCAGCAGGGGCACATTAAGGAACACTGCTGATATTTTAATAGCCTTCCAAAAACACAGAGAAACAGATGAGAAGAAACTCCTGCAGTGCATTACTGTCATTAGTATTGAAGTGCATTAGGCCTGTCCAGAACATGCGGAGCACAGATCCATGCATGGAAAATACATCTAAAAACACTGAGATTCTTATCAGCAGGAGTCCAATAACTCTTATGTTGCTGATAATCAATGGATGCTGACATTTCTGCAACATTCAGGATATGGCGTATCTTTTCCAAGTTTTTGTACACTTGGAATGACAATTCACTTTTCCTGCTGATTTGGGACAGGGGGAAAAGAAGTGTTTCCTGTTTGCAGAAACACAACCCTGGGGGAAAAATAGTATTTCCTTTGTTTAAACACAAGCAAGGAGCTGGACTTTTCCATCAACCGCACTTGGTTGCTACCCTTTAATCATGGCAAAGTGCCTCTCTATTAGGCTTTGCGTAACAATCCAGGCTAGTCCTTTGGTTACAGCACACAGTTATCTTAGATGGGATGTTTGCTTTTATGGATCTTGGTAGATCTTATGGCCTTGCTCTCCAAGATCACTGTAAAACAGGTAGGATTTGGAGGGGCATGGTGCCCTCACATCCTGTAGGACTTCCATATGTGGGTTGCAGAAATCATTATTAACTCATTATTGTTGCTGCCTTGAATGACATGTATTAAGCCATCTGATTCTTTCAAATACCGAATTGAACTTTGGATGAAGTCCAGCACCATGTTTTGTTGTTTATTCGTTCAGTCGCTTCCGACTCTTCGTGACCTCATGGACCAGCCCACGCCAGAGCTTCCTGTCGGCCGTCGCCATCCCCAGCTCCCCCACGGTCGAGTCCGTCACCTCCAGAATATCATCCATCCATCTTGCCCTTGGTCGGCCCCTCTTCCTTTTGCCTTCCACTTTCCCTAGCATCAGCATCTTCTCCAGGGTATCCTGTCTTCTCATTATGTGGCCAAAGTACTTCAGTTTTGCTTTTAATATTATTAATATTACCATTAGGCTGTGGCTCCTTTAAGAAGAGGACGAGCTACGCCATGCGACTGCTAATAACTCCTCCTGCAGTACCTTCATAAGCTTAGAAGGTTGGCTGCTCCGGCATCCCAAATTCGGTCAGCGAAAGGGACTGGTTTGTGAAAGGACTTTGAGGCTGGCTACATTCACGCTGGCTGTTTTGTAAACATCATCATCATCATTGGCGATCACTCGTAGCCGAGTAAGATTGTCTTCCAAAGGTAAAATTTTAACGGTGGATCCGTAAGTGGCTATAAAGGCCAATTCTGGATCCGCACAACCTCCCACAATGAGGGCATAGGTTTCCGGGTGGGAGACGGTCATGATGAGGGTTTGCCTGACGTGCCTTCCTTTTAGCTCTTTTCTCCCAGTTTCCGGGTGGGAGACGGTCATGGAGAATTGAATGGGGAAGGGGTCCCACCTTAAAGGGGCCGCGCTAGACAAGTGGGTAAAAAGTCGTTTTCTAATGAAGTTAAAGAAAAAAAAAATCCCCTCCTATCCCCATTCTCTCTCCTACACCTCAGAACAGTGTTTCTCAAGCTTGGCAGCTTGAAGATGTGTGGACTTTGTTGAAGTCCACACATCTTCAAGCTGCCAAGCTTGAGAAACTGCCCCAGAGGGTTCTCCTGACATGTCCCAATGTTCACGTCTTCGGTATGTGTTGATTTTTTTGTTATTTTGCAGGATAAACCAACTGCTCTATTTTCCTCTCTATGTCTCTAGTGCAGTACCACGTTTATTAATATTATTGCTCATTTATCATACAATTATGACAGGATCAAGGGTTTTAAGAGAATATGTACTACTATTTTAATTTGAAAAATGGGAGGTGCTTCCTCTGTATGAGATGGATCCTTTGGCTATCCCATGCTCATTTTTCCTGGGAGTTTTACTTCCTTTTTAAAGATCCATTTCTATGTATATTTACGGGGGAGTGAAAACGCCGTAGTGTTCAATACAAGGTTGGGAGATGCCTACCTAACTGGAGTTAAGCCTTTTCTTCAGGATTGGTTCATTGATTATGTGCCATCAAGTCAGTGTCAACTCTTAGTGACCAGATTGATAGATTTTCTCCAAGATGATCTTTCCATAACCTGGTCTTTAAGGTCTTCCAACATTCCCCCATCGCCACTGTAACTGAGTCCCTCCCCCTTGCTGCTGGTCATCCTGTTCTCTTTCCTTCCACCTTTCCCAGCATTAGAGCTTTTTCCAGAGAGCTGGGTCTTCACATAATGTGTCCGAAATAGGATAATTTGAACCCGGTCATTTGTGCCTTGAGAGAAAACTCTGGGTTGATTTGTTCAATGATCCATTTTGTTTTCTTGGCTGTCCATGGTATTCCTCACCTCAGCCCAACTCACCTCACAGGGTTGTCATTGTGGGGAAAATAGGAGGAGGAAGGAGTATTAGGTATGTTCCCTGCCTGGAGTTATTTGTAAAAATAATAAAGGCGGGATAAAAATAAAATAAAATAAAAATTCTCAGAAGTCTTCTCCAACACCAAAGTTCAAAGGCAGCAATACTCTTCCTATCCTGCTTCTTTGAAGTCCAATTTTTGCTTCCATCGTGTCAAAGGGAATACCATGGCTTGCAGGATTCTGATCTTTGTAGGTAGACACACATCTTCCCAATTCCAGTTCCTTATTGTACAAAACTTCAAGAGCAAAGTCTTTCACTAAAGTTTCTTTCTGTTCTGTTCTCCATTCCTCCCTTCTAGCTTCTTGCAGCTCTTAAACTGTTCCCTGCCCCTCTGCATACCTTTGGCTTGGTTCTCTTTGATGGCATTGATCATCAAAGCGGTGGTCCGTGAGAAGGAAGCCCATTTGAAGGAGGCTATGAAGATTAAGGGGCCCAGCAGTGCCAACTGGTGGCCCACCTGCTTCCTGAGCAGGTTCTTCTTCTTCCTCCCCAGTGCCTCATTGCTAATCTTTATTGTGCTTCATCCTACCTTACCCTCAAAGTAGATTGTATTCCCCAATGCTTATTCTTTGACTTTTCTTACTAAAGTAGCTTGCTAAGCTACAAAGTGTTGTTGCTATGCTTTGCTAATGAAAGAGAAGATGAAAGGGCACTTTGTATATGGGGACCCAGTTATACGAGGGCAACATCTGGAATCTGTCATGATTCCCAATGTCAATACTTATCTTTTCTGTGTACTTTCCCTTTACTTCAAAGACTGTCTTCTGAGAGATTCAGCAGATGTTACCCAATGCTTTTGAGTATACTTTTGCACACACAAGACCCTAGAAACTTGTATGTTTCTTTCAAAGAAATCATGCACTGACATAATATATGTTGATATGTAGAGATATTTAGTGCAAGAGTAAAAAAGGTAAAGGTTCCCCCCGCACATTTGTGCAGTCGTGTCCGACTCTAGGGGCCGGTGCTCATCTCCGTTTGTTAGCCGAAGAGCCAGCATTGTCCGAAGACCCTTCCGCGGTCATGTGGCTGGCATGACGCACGTGGAACACTGTTACCATCCCACCGAAGTGGTACCTATTCATCTACTTGCATTTGCATGCTTTCGAATTGCTAGGTTGGCAAGAGCTGGGGCTAGTGCGGGAGCTCACTCCGTCATGCGGGGCTAGGGATTCGAACCTCCGAACTTGCGATCTTCCGATCGACAAGCCTGGCGTCTTACCCGCTGAGCCACCACGCCCCTACAGTGCAAGAGTATTGTTGGCAAAATTCAATGGATTATAGCTTAGGAGATGCTTTTGACCCCTTTTAAATTATTTGGGGCATGTGTGGTAAGGAAATATGGACCAATTGGTTTTTGATACTGGTCAGAATTTTATTCAGCAAAGTCTGGTCTGGGCAGGTTGGACTGGGCTGGGCTCCATCTGGCTTAATATCCAGCCAGATAGCATCCAACTCATGAACTATGATCCCCTCGGGAGACTCGGCCTGTGTTCCCATCAGTTGAGAACATGGTCCACAATGTGGTGGCCAGGAAGGACAGGCTTTCTGAGAGATAGCGCCCTCATGATCTTTATGAGATGTTTGACCGCCCCTCTTCTGTGAGAGTTTTTCAAACTGATAAAGAGACTAGGAGCTATCAAAACAATAAGCTTGCACAGATGAATAACTTGCTAGATGTTAGTCTCTTTCTCACTTTGAGAGTGAACTCTTACATATTTTCTTTCAGCTGAAGACATGCTTGTTCACTAAGGCACTTAGAGGACTTCAGAAGCTGCCTTTAGGATTGTCTGTTATTTTGCCTTTCTTTTTTAAATGAAACTTGTTTTTAGTTTTTGTATGTATGTATTGCTTTGTTTGTAAAGCTGTAAAGCCAGAACTTTACAGCTTTACAAACACTCAAGAGCATAGATGATCTCCAGATCCCTTCCAACCCTTTCATTCTATGATTCCAAAACCATGGTTTCTTGAAAAAGCCACAATTGATGGAGTTTGCATAGCACATTAAGCCAGAAACCATTATTCACAAACCACAAAGACTAGGTTTATTCAAAATGCCAAACTAAAATCAAAGAAACTGTATTATGGATTAGCATCATGTGTGAACCCAACCTGGGTGTGTGAATGAGAGAGAATGGACTAAGAAAAGTCTGGATTAAAACCTGAGTGTGGGTTACTTGCATTATGACTACTGATCATGCCCTGCCAAGTCGTCTAGGAGCTGTAGTTCAAAACATCTGGGGCATTCCAGGTTGCCCCTCACAATTCAGTAATAGAGGAGAGCCGTGACTGGTTTCAACTTCTTAGGGAATTGTCTGTTTATCAATAAATTGTCATTTTATCCTTTCATGGATTGTTTCTTGTATCTAAAGTGGAAAATAAATGGGTGTTTTATTGTCCCCTTCCTCATCCCCCTATCTCACATTCTAGGTCCATTTTTACCAGCCTCATTCCCCCCTCCCAAACCTCAAGGACCATGGGAAAGGACATCTCAGAAATGGGTATGCCCCCTCCCCAGCATGCCCTTTAGGTCTTCGTTCTCTCTGAGTTACTCTGGGTGTGTTATCACAAGTGCTGCTTCAGCCCCAGAGCCTAACCCTATGGGTTCCCAGTCCTTCCTTTTATGCAAATCCCTACATCATAGCTTTCCAAACTGTGTGTCGCGACGGGAAAACTTTGGAAAGCCCTGGTCTAGGCTGTTGGTCTTCCACTGCTCCATGGAGAGCGGATCTCCAAATGATACCACCTCTCTTCCTCTTGTGGTCCCACAAGGTAGGGTGGCTTCTCACTGGATGACTGTAGTTCACAGGCCCTGCCATCATCCAAGGAGGTGGCTGTGATGGTAAAGGAGGTTGGCAGCTTGGTCTGTCATTGCTGAGGTGAGTCTTGGCTAAGATCAGTAAGGAGTGAAGCTTTGAGGGTTTGTCATCAAGAGTACATAAACTGTTCCCAACTAGAGGTTCTAGAAGTTCACATTTCTATGCCTTTTAGAGCAACCTAATGACAACAGGTCCAGCAACCAGCCTTACAACTGACAGTGAAAATATTGAAATGGTGGATAGCGTTTGCCTTTTAGGATCAACCATCAACAGTAAAGGAACAAGCAGTCAAGAAATATCCCTCAGACTAGCACTTGCTAGAATAGCAATGAAGCACTTGGAAAAAATATTCAGATACCAGGATATGTCTATACTTACAAAGATCAGAAATGTGCAATCCTCTGTGACACTCAATGGAAGCAAAAGTTGGACTTTGAAGAAGCAGGATAGGACGAGTATCGACACTTTTGAACTTTGGTGTTGGAGAAGACTCCTGAGAATACCGTGGACAGCCAAGAAAACAAACAAATGGATCATCAACATTGTCCTACTTCAGACACATTATGTGAAGACCTAGCTCTCTGGAGGAAATCCTGGGGAAAGGGAAGGAAAGAGAAGAGGATGACCAGCAGCAAGGGGGATGGGACTTGATTACAGTGGCAATGGATGCACCACTGGGAGACCTGAGGAACAGATTGGGGATAAATCATCCTAGAATAAATCTATTTATGTGGTTGCCAAGAGTCGACACAGACTTGATGGCACAAAATCAAAAGCACTGAAGAGTTTGGTGGACCACTGTGTGGTGCGGCAGAATTTTCTTGCCATTCCTGGATTAGGGATCTTGGAAAGCCATCCCTGAATTCAGGATCTGGGAATGATTTGCTTTATTTCCAACACCTTTTTCTAATTCAACGTGCCAATTCTCACACAGTGAAAGAATTGTTAAGTTCATGGGTTGAAAGAATGGTTGAAAGAATGGTTAGTGCAAAACTATGATTTCTTTTAGCCAGGGTATGGTGGACAAACCATAATGGACCTGATTCACACATAACACTAAGCTGTACAACCTTGTTTACAAACCACAGTGGCTACTTTCATATGAGTCACAAGTGGAAATCAAAATCAAAAGGCACATGATGGCTTAGCATGATATGTGAGGATAGCGAGGATCTAAGACAAATGTGGGCTAATCCTATACCCATCGGTACCTATGTAGATTATTCTGTACAGGAGGTGATCCTGAACAGTCCCTGCTCATCTGTAGCTTGAATCATGTCAACTGGATTTCTATTTTCTTAGTGGAAACGTTTCACTCCTTATCCAAGGAGCTTCTTCAGTCTGAGTAAAGTTAGTAAGGGAATCCTTAAATATGTTTCTAGGCTGGCTGTGTGACCTTGCACCTGGGGCTAGGTCATGGTTATTTTGAGATGTTTGTTTCTAAGTCCCTTTATCATCTAAAGGAGGATCGTTAAGATTACCCTGCTGCTGTTGAGCTTGTGAAATGGTCTTAATCTTCCTAGGCACAGAAGACAAAGCAGGAAGGAAGATAGGGGAAAGGTTATGCCTGAGGCCCCCACCTCTATTCAAGGAAGGATTTTCCAAGTTGGCATGAATGGATTCCTTGACCCCTCTCTCAAACCACCTATCTTCTCTGTCTAAAATGTGAACATTAATGTCCTCAAATGAGTGTCCTTTTTCCTTTAGATGAAGATAAACTGCTGACTCTGGTCCTGTGGTGTTACTTCTCCTGTGTTGGGCCATCCTCCTGTACAAAGGTTGTTTGGTTTCTCCAATGTAGAGTTCAGAGCACTCCTCACTGCACTGGATTGCATACACTACATTGCTTTCCTTGTGTTTTGGAGTTTGATCTTTGGGGTGTACAAGCCTCTGTCTCAGTGTGTTGGTGGGTTTGAAATATACAGGTATGTGGTGTTTGCCAAATATCCGTTTTATCTTTTCAGACACGCCAGCCATGTAAGGAATGACCAGGTTCTTCCGTTTACTCTGAGTCTCAGCCCTATCTGTCACTGTTTTAGGTCTGGTAGACTTAGATTTAGTGAAGGCCCAATTTGGATATCCACAGGCCTGCAGAGCTGTTCTCAGATGCTGCTTTTCATTCTTTTTGGAATCCATGGAGGTGGGGATGGTTTCTGCTCTGTGTGACAATGTCCTGATGACTCCTAGTTTGTGCTGCAGTGGATGGTGGGAGTCAAACATCAGGTATTGATCTGTGTGTGTGGGTTTCCTGTAGATCCCTATTTCTAGCTTGCCACCGGTCCCAATGAGGACTTCACAGTCTAGGAATGCCAGTCTGTTGTCCTTGGTGTCTTCTCTGGTGAAGCTAATGTTGGCATCTATAGTGTTTATATGGTCCGTGAAGGCCTGTACTTCCTGGGCCTTGATTTTGACCCAGGTGTCATCCACATACCTAAACCAGTGGGTGGGCACCGTTCCCTGGAATGTGTTGAGTGCTTTCTTCTCCACTTCTTCCATGTATAAATTGGCCACAATGGGTGACACAGGAGAACCCATGGCACAGCCGTGTTTTTGTCTGTAAAAGTCACCTCTGTATGTGAAATAAGTGGTGTTAAGACACAGGTCCAGAAGATGGCAGATCTGGTTTGGGTTGAGATGGCTTCTCCTTTCTAGGGTGCTGTCCTCTTCTAGTCTCTTCCTGACAGCGGATAGAGCATGAGTGGTGGGGATGCTGGTGAAAAGGGAGGACACATCAAAGGAGACCATAGTTTCATCTGTATCCAAAAGCTACAGACAATTCCACCTGGATGACTGAGAACCTTCATAGACATAGTCCCTGCTCATGTACATCAGCATCAAGGAATTTAATCCAAGAAGAAAATAATAAAAAGCAGAGAGAAATCATGGTTGTAGCAAAGTATGTTACTTAATGCATTAAAGATCAGAACAGGCTCCTACAATCATGTACTGTAGACAATTAAGACAAGGTACAAGTAATTCTCACTTAATGACCAGAATTGGGACTGGAATGTCAGTTACTAAGCAAAGTGGTCATTAAGCAAATCCAACCCAATTTTACGACCTTTTTTGTGGCGGTTGTTAAGCGAATCACCACAGGTGGTAAGCAAACCACGTGGTCGTTAAGCAAATCACATGCTTCCCCATTGATTTCGATTGCCAGAAGCCATCTGGGAAGGTCGAAAATGGCAATCACGTGACCATGGGACGCTGCGACGGTCATAAATACGAACCAGTTGCCAAGCACCCAAATCGTGATCACATGACTGCAGCGATGCTGCGACAGTTGTAAGTGTGAGAACTGGTCGCAAGTCATTTTTTTCAGCACCCTCGTAAGTCCAAACCATCACTAAACAAATGGTCATTAAGCGAGGACTACCTGTAATAGAAAATAGGTTCTCTATTTATAGGTCATGGAATAAATGCAGAAACCCCAGTTTTGGAGGGTGGCTTTTGTTACATTTAACTGGTGAAATCACATGTTGAAGAGGAAGCAAAACCTAACAGCTTTACACATGCGTAATCACTTAAGATGTTCTAACAGATGTTCTTTGTGTATTGTTTGTGATCTTGGCAAGGGAGCAAATGCGCTTATCTTGGTTCTGTCTGGAAACAGACAACAAAGGTTAGCTGATTTGTACAGACCATCTTTGTTTCTTACAGACACAGGGAGAGGTGGCTGAAATGGGCACAGATTACAAAAGCTTTCGAACAGTAAAGGCAGATTACTAAAATAGCTCTTATGGAGAGAGAGGCCCTTGTGGGGAGATTTTTCCTCTGCATTGGTGTACTTTCAGAGACCTTTTGCAAACTATCTACATCAGGGTTTCTCAACCAGGGTTCCGTGGCACTCTAGGGTTCCGTGAGAGGTCACTAGGGGTTCCCTGGGCGATCACGATTTATTTAAAAAAATATTTCAAATTCGGACAACTTCACATTAAAGAGGTAAGTTTCATTCTTTATTTTCAGTTTAAGAACACTGTAAGTGCATATAGACAGGCCTACCCATGAAACGAATATAATAATTTTGTAACTTCTGGCCTATATTTGAGCCTGAATGTGCAGGGGTTCCCTGAGGCCTGAACAATATTTCAAGGGTTCCTCCAGGGTCAAAAGGTTGAGAAAGGCTGGTCTACATACACAGAGAGCAAGGGGCTGGGGCCGCTGCGGAGTGGGGGTGGCCGATGGCTTAGAATGGCACTTTTCAAGGCCCTGAAATGGTGCCTCACACAATTAAAAGTCACAGCCTCTTCTCTGTCATCTCAGAGTTTAAGGTTTTAGGTGAGTGGATAGCAGATTCCTGACAAATGTTAGGGAAATGTCCTAACAATAAAAAATCAGGAATCTGGTAGTACCTTTTCTGACTAGCAAATTTCCTGACTAACAAATCATAGAAGCTTATGCCTTGGATAAAATTTGCTACTTAGAAAAGGTGCTACTGGGCTCCTCCTGATTTTTTGCTACTATAGACTAACGCTAAGAGTAGTTTGATAGGGAACCAGTGATCCAAAAAATGGATGGACATCTTCAAACAGAGGCCTGATAGTCATCTGTTGGAATGACTAATTTGCATTCCTTCATCAAGCATTGGGTTGAACTTCGCTGTTGATGGATGTGATGGCTGGTTTATTAATTGATGTTTCTGGGCTGGATGTGGGGCCTTATGATAGAACCAGACAAAGGAAGTTGGGCCTGTGCACATGGAAACCACCCCCATCCCATCAACAGCTATCAGACTTGTAAATTAACAAGGCAAAGGTAGCTGCCAGTATTGTGAATCAAGAAAGCAAGGACTTTGGGGGATAAAAGGGATCCTGAGGCCCGCTCACTCCTGGAGTTGTGTTTGAATCCAGACTTGGCGGCTTCCGTCCCTCTAGCTCAGAGCTTTCCAAACTGTGTGTCGGGACACGTTAGTGTGTCAGCTGCAGTGTCTGGGTGTGTCGCGGCTGCTGCTGCCTCCGAGCCCTGCCAGGATTCCGCGCAGGTCCTAGTGCCTGCCTTGTGCCTTGCTGCCTCCAAACCTGCCCTGCCAGGATTCCGCGCAGGTCCTAGTGCCTGCCTTGTGCCTGGCTGCCTCCAAACCTGCCCTGCCAGGATTCCGCGCAGGTCCTAGTGCCTGCCTTGTGCCTTGCTGCCTCCAAACCTGCCCTGCCAGGATTCCGCGCAGGTCCTAGTGCCTGCCTTGTGCCAGGCTGCCTCCAAACCTGCTGTGATTCCGCGCAGGTCCTAGTGCCTGCCTTGTGCCCTGCTGTAAGAGTGTGTCGCAAAATGATGCATGTCTAGAACGTGTGTCACCAACATGAAAAGTTTGGAAAGCTCTGCTCTAGCTAGTGCCTGGCAGCCTGGTTGAGAAGGATGTGGGTAAGTGTGGATGAGTGTGTGCATGCATGTGAGAAAGAGCAAATGTACCTTGCAACCAGTAAAGTTTTGCTGCTACTTTAAATTCACTGGGTCTCCGTGTATTCCAAAGAACCTGTTGTGCCTCAGTGTTCGGTTGGAAGTGATTTGTGTGTGTCCCTAATTATACCCCGGCTGTTGACCAGGGCTGTGTGTCTTGTCTGCTCAAGCCGCACCTATCTACCTGGGAAAACCCAGGTAGAAAGCAAGGGGGGCTGACAAGATCCATGTGCCTCAACAGGCTGTGAGCGTGTGAGTGAGTGACCATAAGCCAAACTTGGGAGCAGCGTGTGTAACACTACCCTTGGTAGACTTTGTTGGATGGAGGACCAACCAGAGAAGTCAAAAATATTTAACTATAAAAAGTGGAGATTTAGCTTCTGGAACCCAAATGATGTAGTAACCATGATCTGAGACTACTTTTAAAAGAAGACTAAATCAATACATGGGGGTTGGGAAGAAGCTGTTATTGGGCTGTTGGCAATTACAGTTGACAAGAACTTCCATTTATGAGGCAAAGTACTAGATATTATTTGGAAACGGGGGCGCTGCTGGCATACAAGGTGCCTTTGTACTGAATATCTATTCTAATCTAGTTGGCTGGGGAATTCTGGGAACTGAAGTCCACACATCTTAAAGTTACCAAGGCTGAGAAACACTGCTCTATGCTAATATTGCCCTTGTTAGCTGAAGGAGGAAAACGTCTGTCTGTCTGTCTGTCTGTCTCTGTCTCTGTCTCTGTCTCTGTCTCTGTCTCTGTCTCTGTCTCTGTCTCTGTCTCTGTCTCTATCTATCTATCTATCTATCTATCTATCTATCTATCATCTATCTATCTATCTATCTATCTATCATCTATCTATCATCATCTATCTATCTATCTATCTATCTATCTATCTATCTATCTATCTATCTATCATCTATCTATCTATCTATCTATCTATTTTCTATCCCGCCTTTATTATTTTTATAAATAACTCAAGGCGGCAAACATACCTAATACTGTATTGTCGAAGGCTTTCATGGCCGGAGTTCGATGGCTGTTGTGGGTTTTCCGGGCTGTGTGGCCGTGTTCTGGAAGTTGTGGTTCCTAACGTTTCGCCAGCATCTGTGGCCAGCATCTTCAGAGGGCAGGAGCACAGATAGAAGCAGACAGAGATTTTGCTTCTATCTGTGCTCCTGCCCTCTGAAGAAGCTGGCCACAGATGCTGGCGAAACGTTAGGAACCACAACTTCCAGAACACGGCCACACAGCCTGGAAGACCCACGACAGCCATCGAACTCCGGCCGTGAAAGCCTTCGACAATACATACCTAATACTCCCTCCTCCTCCTATTTTCCCCACAACAGCAACCCTGTGAGGTGAGTTGGGCTGAGAGAGAGTGACTGGCCCAAGGTCACCCAGCCAGCTTTCATGCCTAAGGCGGGACTTAGGGTTTGAAAGAGGGGTCAAGGAATCCATTTATGCCAACTTGGAAAATCCTTCTTTGAATAGAGGTGGGGGCCTCAGGCACAATCTTTCCCCTGTTTTCCTTCCTGCTTTGTCTTCTGTGCCTAGGAAGATTAAGACCATTTCACAATCTCAACAACAGCAAGGTAATCTTAATTATCCTCCTTTGGATGATAAAGGGACTTAGAAATAAACATCTCAAATAACCATGACCTAGCCCCAGGTGCAAGGTCACACAGCCACCCTAGAAACATATTTAAGGATTCCCTTACAAACTTTGCTCAGACTGAAGAAGCTTCTTGGATAAGGAGCGAAACGTTTCCACTGAGAAAATAGAAATCCAGTTGACATGATTCAAGCTACAGACAATTCCACCTGGATGACTGAGAACCTTCATCGACATAAGGCGGGACTAGAACTCACATTATCCTGCTTTGCCATTGGCTCCTTCCTAGGGCTGAGAGAGAGGGACTGGCCCAAGGTCACCCAGCCGGCTTTCATGCCTAAGGCGGGACTAGAACTCTCAGTCTCCTGGTTTGCCATTGGCTCCTTCCTAGGGCTGAGAGAGAGGGACTGGCCCAAGGTCACCCAGCCGGCTTTCATGCCTTAGGTGGGACTAGACCTCTCGGTCTCCTGGTTTCTAGCCTGGTGCCTTTAAGTTTTGCTCAGTTGGCAATTGTAGTACGGAGGATGTGGGTCTAATCCTGAAACTGTGAACATGAATTTACTATATTCCATAGGTCTTGTTGTATATGTTACTACCTAGTTGATTATCTTACTCTGATGATTTCAATAGTCTCCTCCAAAGATGTTGTCTTGTGGCTCCTGCGGTTCACCCTTTCAGCCCCTCTGTTGGTTGTTTCTAGCAACGTTGTTGGTGGTGGGTTCCTCCTGTGGCTTGCTAGGCCTAAGGAAACTTCAATTCTTGGGTTTGCAGCTTTGAGGCTATCAACATTTTACCTCCCCTTTGCAGAAAAGTCTAAGCAAAAAACGATTACAGGTACTCCTCGCTTAACAACCACAACTGGGGCTAGAATTTTGGTCGCTAAGTGAATCTGACCCGATTTTACGACCATTTTTGCGGTGGTCATTAAGCAAACCATCCAGTCATTAAGTGAATCACACGGTTCCCCATTGATTTTGCTTGCTGGAAGCTGGCTGGGAAGGTTGAAAATGGTGATCACGTGACCGTGGGATGCTGCAATGGTTGTAAATGCAAACCAGTTGCCAAGTGCCCAAATTGCAATCACGTGACCATGGGGACGCTGCGACAGTAGTAAGTGCGAGGACCGGTCGTAAGCTGGGTTTTTAGCGCCGTCCGAAATGAAATTAAAGTCTGAACCGTTGCTAAATGAATTGTAAGTGGAGACTACCTGAATATAGTCCAGAAGCTGAAGCCAGCGTAATAAACTCACTCCCCCCCCCCCCCCCGATTTTATTTAGTATAATATGGGACCGAGAGAAACTTGGACAGGCTTTCTAAATTCTGTTATTATTATACCCTATTACAATAAAACAGCATTCCTGGAATCCCTGTGGTATTTAATAATAATAATAATTTATGAAATTTATATGCTACCTGACTCCCAGCGACTCTGGTGTTTGTCTCTTGAGTTGGCTTATCTCAAAGGGTTTACATCGGGCGTGTCCAGCCTCTGTGGTTTCAGATCTCTGTTTCTGCTATTTCTTTATGGGTAAGGCTGGAATAACTGGATGTGGTTTGGCTTGTCTGCCAATTGCAATTTTAAATCACAGCTTTAGCTGCCATCAGTAGAAAAGTCCAAGTCCTTATGAAGGTGGGTTGGTTGGCTGGTTATTTTTGGTATGCTTTAAAACATGAACAACAACATATCCCTTACTGCAGTAACTGAAACCACATCTTGATAGTTAGGCTGGGATAACTGCTTCCATATTGAAGCCATTAGGCGAAATAGATACCAACTTGCTTATGACGACTTTAATTAGAGATTTAACTTGTGGAACTTCGCACAAGGCTTTGAAAGGGAATTTTACAGTATGGCAAGGGACTTATAGGTTATTAGTTCGGCCCATAGCTACAAGCTAAATTCAAAACCTGTACCATCAGGATATATATTGGGGAGCAAAAGAAAAGAAAAGAAATTGAAAGCTTCTTGAGGGCTTTATGGAGCGATCCAGATGTCCGCTATTTGAAACAGAATACTATTACTTATGATGGCTAACAAAACTTCCAAATTCAGAGGCAGTCTACCTCTGAAACTGATAAACCACAAAACCTGCTCATCTTCTTTATGAAGTTCCCAGAGGCACCTGTCTGGCTGTTGTTAGATGACCCTACTGTTTTATGACCCTACTGTTCTAGGCTCTTGTTTATGTTCTTAGAAGCATGATACAATCCAGACTGAAATGAGATTTGATGCAACCTGAAGACTTTTCATCCCTGAACTAAACGTTTTAAAAAGTAATTTAATCACTTTAATTCAGTCTAATTAATTATATGTAATATTAAAACAACTGGTTTATAAATGGACTTTAACTCTACATAGTGCATGGATGCTATTCTTCCTGTATTGCAGAAGAGGGCGAGAGGAAATAAATAGCAATTGAATTGAGAGATCCACATCCACCTTTACAAACGTGATGCCCGATGCCCGACCTCTTCAAAGAAATCTATATACTACTAGAACTCTCTTTGTGTTTATCTGTTTGTCCGTTTGTACCCTCAAGTTAGGGGCGTGGTGGCTCAGTGGGTAAGACACCAGGCTTGTCAATCGGAAGATCGCAAGTTCGGAGGTTCGAATCCCTAGCCCCACGTGATGGAGTGAGCTCCCACACTAGCTCCAGCTCTTGCCAACCTAGCAATTCGAAAGCATGCAAATGCAAGTAGATAAATAGGGACCACTTCGGTGGGAAGGTAACAGTGTTCTGCGCATGTCATGCCGGCCACATGACCGTGGAAGCGTTTTCGGACAACGCTGGCTCTTCAGCTAACAAATGGAGATGAGCACCGGCCCCTAGAGTCGGACACGACTGCACAAATGTGCGGGGGGAACCTTTACCTTTTTTACCTTACCCTCAAGTTAGCCTAAATGGTGCATTTTGTTGTTTATTCGTTCAGTCGTTTCCGACTCTTCGTGACTTCATGGACCAGTCCACGCCAGAGCTTTCTGTCGGCCGTCACCATCCCCAGCTCCCCCATGGTTGAGTCTGTCACCTCCAGAATATCATCCATCCATCTTGCCCTTGGTCGGCCCCTCTTCCTTTTGCCTTCCACTTTCCCTAGCATCAGCTTCTTCTCCAAGGTATCCTGTCTTCTCATTATGTGGCCAAAGTACTTCAGTTTTGCCTTTAATATCATTCCCTCAAGTGAGCAGTCTGGCTTTATTTCCTGGAGTATGGACTGGTTTGATCTTCTTGCAGTCCAAGGCACTCTCAGAATTTTCCTCCAACACCACAGTTCAAAAGCATCTATCTTCCTTCGCTCAGCCTTCCTTATGGTCCAGCTCTCACAGCCATAGGTTACTACAGGGAATACCATTGCTTTAACTATGCGGACCTTTGTTGTCAGTGTGATGTCTCTGCTCTTAACTATTTTATCAAGATTTGCCATTGCTCTCCTCCCAAGAAGTAGACGTCTTCTGATTTCCTGGCTGCAGTCAGCGTCTGCAGTAATCTTTGCGCCTAGAAATACAAAGTCTGTCACTGCCTCCACTTTTTCTCCCTCTATTTGCCAGTCATCAATCAAGCTCGTTGCCATAATCTTGGTTTTTTTGAGGTTTAACTGCAACCCAGCTTTTGCACTTTCTTCTTTCACCTTCGTCATAAGGCTCCTCAACTCCTCCTCGCTTTCAGCCATCAAAGTGGTATCATCTGCATATCTGAGATTGTTAATGTTTCTTCCAGCGATTTTAACTCCAGCCTTGGATTCCTCAAGCCCAGCATGTCGCATGATGTGTTCTGCGTACAGGTTGAATAGGTAGGGTGAGAGTATACAGCCCTGCCGTACTCCTTTCCCAATCTTAAACCAGTCCGTTGTTCCGTGCTCTGTTCTTACTGTTGCTACTTGGTCGTTATACAGATTCCTCAGGAGGGAGACAAGATGACTTGGTATCCCCATACCACCAAGAACTTGCCACAATTTGTTATGATCCACACAGTCAAAGGCTTTAGAATAGTCAATAAAACAGAAATAGATGTTTTTCTGAAATTCCCTGGCTTTCTCCATTATCCAGCGGATATTGGCAATTTGGTCTCTAGTTCCTCTGCCTTTTCTAAACCCAGCTTGTACATCTGGCAATTCTCGCTCCATGAATTGCTGGAATCTACCTTGCAAGATCTTGAGCATTACCTTACTGGCATGTGAAATAAGTGCCACTGTTCGATAGTTGGAACATTCTTTAGTGCTTCCCTTTTTTGGTATGGGGATATAAGTTGATTTTTTCCAATCTGATGGCCATTCTTGTGTTTTCCAAATTTGCTGGCATATGGCATGCAGCACCTTGACAGCATCATCTTGCAAGATTTTAAACAGTTCAGCTGGGATACCGTCGTCTCCTGCTGCCTTGTTATTAGCAATGCTTCTTAAGGCCCATTCAACCTCACTCTTCAGGATGTCTGGCTCTAACTCACTGACCACACCATCAAAGCTATCTCCAATATTATTATCCTTCCTATACAGATCTTCCGTATATTCTTGCCACCTTTTCTTGATCTCTTCTGCTTCTGTTAGGTCCTTACCATCTTTGTTTTTGATCATACCCATTTTTGCCTGGAATTTACCTCCGATGTTTCTAATTTTCTGGAAGAGGTCTCTTGTCCTTCCTATTCTATTGTCTTCTTCCACTTCCGCACATTGCTTGTTTAAAAATAATTCCTTATCTCTTCTGGCTAACCTCTGGAATTTTGCATTTAATTGGGCATATCTCCCCCTATCACTGTTGCCTTTTGCTTTCCTTCTTTCTTGGGCTACTTCCAGTGTTTCAGCAGACAGCCATCTTGCCTTCTTGGTTTTCTTTTTCTTTGGGACGTTTTTTGTTGCCGCCTCCTGAACAATGTTGCGAACTTCTGTCCATAGTTCTTCTGGGACCCTATCTACTAAATCTAGTCCCTTAAATCTATTCTTCACCTCCACTGCATATTCCTTAGGAATATTAGTGAGCTCATATCTAACTGATCTGTGGGTCTTCCCTATTCTCTTTAGTCTGATTCTAAATTTTGCAATAAGAAGTTCGTGATCTGAACTACAGTCAGCTCCAGGTCTTGTTTTTACCGACTGTATAGATGTCCACCACCTTTGGCTGCAAAGGATGTAGTCAATCTGATTTCGGTGTCGACCATCTGGTGAAGTCCATGTATAAAGTCGTCTTTTAGGTTGTTGGAAGAGAGTGTTTGTTATGCACAGTGAGTTGTCTTGGCAAAATTCTATCAGCCTATGTCCTGCTTCATTTTGTTCTCCCAGACCATGCTTGCCTGTAATTCCAGGTGTCGTCTGACTACCCACCTTAGCATTCCAGTCTCCTGTAATGAAAATAACATCTCTTTTTGGTGCATTATCTAGTAGGTGCTGCAGATCCTCATAGAACTGATCTACTTCTGCTTCTTCAGCATCTGTGGTTGGGGCGTATATTTGGATCACTGTGATGTTAAATGGCTTACCCTGAATTCGAATTGAGATCATTCTATCGTTTTTTGGATTGTATCCAAGCACTGCTTTAGCCACTTTATTATTAATTATGAAGGCTACTCCATTTCTTCTGTGGTCCTCTTGTCCACAGTAGTAGATCTGGTGGTCATCTGATGTGAAGTGGCCCATCCCAGTCCATTTCAGTTCACTGACACCTAAAATGTCTATATTTAATCTTGACATCTCACCAATAACCACATCCAATTTGCCCTGGCTCATAGATCTTACATTCCAGGTTCCTATGGTGTGTTGATCTTTAGAACATCGGATTCGTCGTTCACCACCAGCACCGTCGGCCGCTAGCCGTCCTTTCGGCTTTGAGCTAGCTGCGTCATCACATCTGGGGCTAGTTGAACGTATCCTCTGTTCCTCCCCAGTAGCATTTTGACCATCTTCCGACCTGGGAGTCCCATCTTCCGATGGTATACCGACATATCTTTGGTTGTACTGATCCATTTAGTTTTCATGGCAAGAATACTGGGGTGGGTTGCCATTACCTTCCCCAGGGATCGTATTTAGTCTGACCTCTCTGCCACGACCTTCCCGTCTTGGGTGTCCCTTCACGGTTTAGCTCATGGTTTCATTGAGGTACTCAAGCTCCAGCACCACGACAAGGTAACAATCTCCTTTGCTGGAGAAATGGTGCATTACACTGCAACAATTTTTGAATCTTGGTACCTAAAATTCTCTAACTTAAATAATGCATAAAAAATTCAGGACCCATTACTCCTGTGGAATTGAAATTTCCACAACCCTGTGATTCTGCTTAAAGATGAGAGGACTTTAGTCACAGCGCAGGTAGCCAGATTCTGCGCAGCAGCTTTAAAGATTCGCCGAATCTTGGTGAATAACTAATCGTAAACATTTTAATATAATCTAATGCAGTCAAACCTTAGATATTATCACTTATTGTAATTTAAGTGGTTAATAATTATAGGATGTTTTAATTTAAGTTAATTTAAGAAGTATTAATACACTGTAACATAGGCTGTTCCTTGATCTTATGTATAATTGATAGCGAGCTTGCTAAACCACAAATATGACATGGATTGTATTTTTTTATCATGCTTGAGAATTTTATTGGACACTTTTTGAGTACTTTTAATTGCACTGGTCTATGACTGCTCATTGGAAGGACAGATACTGAAGCTGAAGCTCAAATACTTTGGCCACCTAATGCGAAGAGAGGACTCACTGGAAAAGACCCTGATGCTGGGAAAGACTGAAGGCAAAAGGAAAAGGGGACGGCAGAGGATGAGATGGTTAGATAGCATCACCGATGTAATGAACATGAATTTGAGTAAACTCCGGGAGACAGTGGAGGACAGGAAGGCCTGGCGTGCTATGGTCCATGAGGTCACGAAGAGTCGGACACGACTAAACGACCGAACAACAACAACAAAAGTGAGAGGAAGCCCCCATCTCTTGGAGTTCTTGGTACAACTTTCACACACTATTCTTATGCTAGCAAGTTTTTTCCCCTAACATTCAGCTGGAATATGCTTCGTGTAAGCGAAGGTACTATTATCCCGTATCCTGTGTTTAATTGAGGGACCTGGGGCACACCCACTCTGCATGAATGAACCAAGCAGGCAGAAATTATTGAAAATCGGAAATAAAGTTGAAAATGGCCATAACTACAAGGAGTGTTCCTGATGCTGGGAAGGACTGAAGGCAAAAGGAGAAGGGGACGGCAGAGGATGAGATGGTTAGATAGCATTACCGATGTAATGAACAAGAATTTGAGTAAACTCCGGGAGACAGTGGAGGACAGGAAGGCCTGGCGTGCTATGGTCCATGAGGTCACGAAGAGTCGGACACGACTAAAAGACTAAACAACAAATGACTGTAATAAAAGGATTGATTGATTGAATTTCCACAATGTTCAGACCAGTTTTATTCACAAAGTTGTGGCAATTGCAGCATCCCCGCGGTCACGTGATCGTGATTTCCGATGCTCCCTGCCAGCTTCCCACAAGCAAAGTCACTGGGGATGCCAGAAGGAAGTTGAAAGTCACTCCTGCTCCCACTGCCTTTTTTGCCTGCCTGTGGTCATTCTGTTTATCTGGTTAGGTAAGTAAATATTGACTTATTGAAGTTCGTTTGCCACTACAACTATTTTTCGATTTATGATATATACTCTTCTTAGATGATCACGGAACCATCCGTCATTGGGATAAAAATAATATGTCAGCCTAAAATTTAATGTTCGTTCTGGTCACATCAGACTGCACTACCTTTCTCTCAAAGGATGACCCAACCGGTCACAGGGTTGTCTAGTTATTTCTAAAGCTTTTCTCATGTGCAAATCATCTTGCTTCCCACCACCAGGAGTCACTCTCCATTCACAATTCTTTCTCTCCACTGGCAGCAGCTTACAGTCTGTGTCTCCTCCAAGCTGGGATTCGGCTGGGAAGAACATGTTTGCGATGGCTTGTCTTCCGCTCCACCATCCTCATGCAGTACAAGTTTCTCATGCATCTCTGGTGAGAGAATATAGTATGGAGCATGGATCCCTTCTGGGGAGTCCGTGTTTATATGGCAGTGGAGCAGGGGATATTCCAGCCCCCCCCCCCCCCCCCGTTTTTGCAGCATCCTTTTTCCCCATGATCACCCAGCTTAGGTGGCAGCACCAGAACTTGAAAAGCTGAACTTCAAAAAAGCTAAGCAGGAAGAAACTCAATTAGTATTTGGATGAGAGACCACCAAGATAAGATACTCTAGGCCTGAAGATTAGGGTGGATTTTTTAAAAAATAGTTTTTCTAGAAGGCAATAGCAAACCACCTCTGAATTGTTGCCAAGAAAACAACTATATCAGTCTTTCTCAACTTTTTGACCCTGGAGGAACCCTTGAAATATTTTTCAGACCTGCGCATTCAGGCCAGAAGTTACAAATTATTATATTTGTTTCATGCGTAGGCATGTATAATGCATTAACAGTGTTCTTAAACTAAAAATAAAGAATGAAACTTACCTCTTTAACATGAAGTTGCTCAAATTTGAAATAATTTTTTTAATAAATCGTGATCGCCCAGGGAACCCCTAGTGACCTCTCGCGGAACCCTCGGGTGCCACGGAAACCCGGTTGAGAAACCCTGAACTATATGGACGTGTCCATGAAGTTCCCTGGGAGCTGTGCACAACTTACACCCTTACCTCCCATCGCTACTTGCTGGGGCAAGTATAATTTGGTTAAATTGGGGTATCTTAGAAAAGGCTCTAATGCTGGGAAAGGTGGAAGGAAAGAGAAGGGGATGACTGGACCTCCAAGCAAAGGGTTTCCTGTGGAACTGCAACCTCAGTGGGATCAAGAAGGGCAGGCCTGAGGTACCCACCTCTGACCCGTAAGAAGGAAGTTGTCCAGAAGGGTTCTTTCAAGGAGGAGGCACCTAATAAAAGGTAAAGGTTTCCCCTGCACAGTCGTGTCCGACTCTAGGGGGCAGTGCTCATCTCCGTTTCTTGGCCGAAGAGCCAGCGTTCTCCGAAGACGCTTCCACGGTCATGTGGCCGGCGTGACAAGCACGGAACGCTGTTACCATGCCACCGAAGTGGCACCTATTGATCTACTTGCATTGGCATGCTTTCGGATTGCTAGGTTGGCAAGAGCTTCTGAGTTGTTTTCTGTTGCTTCCTAAATGCAGCCGGCCGATTAGGTATACCTCATTGTTTTCTTGTTTATATCCTAATTTTGAGATCTTTTGTTTGTCTTGTAACACACACTCCCAGTCTGACCACTTTAACCCTCTTCCAACTTTTCAGTGGAGAATTCCATCATTTTGATTTGTTTTCATTTCCTAATGTTCTGCAGCAAATTCCACATGCATGAGTTACCATAGCTTTTACCTTTCCTCTGTGCAAATGATATTCCCACGTGAGTATTGATTAAATACTATAAAAGAGCAATTTTGATCATATGCATGGCGTTATCAAATCAAAATAGTTTTTCCATTCTTAAAAAAACACACATACAGTTGTTGTTGTTCAGTCGCTCAGTCATGTCCGACTCTTCGTGACCTCATGGACCATAGCACGCCAGGCCTTTCTGTCCTCCACTGTCTCTCGGGGTTTACTCAAATTCATGTTCATTACATCGGTGATGCTATCTAACCATCTCATCCTCTGCCGTCCCCTTCTCCTTTTGCCTTCAGTCTTTCCCAGCATCAGGGTCTTTTCCAGTGAGTCCTCTCTTCGCATTAGGTGGCCAAAGTATTTGAGCTTCAGATTCAGCATCTGTCCTTCCAATGAGCAGTCAGGGTTGATTTCCTTTAGGTTTGACTGATTTGACCACCTTGCAGTCCAAGGGACTCTCAAGAGTCTTCTCCAGCACCACAGTTCGAAAGCATCAATTCTTCGGCGCTCAGCCTTCCTTATGGTCCAACTCTCACAGCCATACATTACTACTGGAAAAACCATAGCTTTAACTATACGGACCTTTGTCGGCAAGGTGATGTCTCTGCTTTTTAATATGCTGTCTAGGTTTGCCATAGCTTTCTTCCCAAGGAGCAAGTGTCTTTTAATTTCATGGCTGCAGTCACCGTCTGCGGTGATCTTGGAGCCCAAGAAAATAAAATCTGTCACTGCTTCCATTTCTTCCCCTTCTATTTGCCAGGAAGTGATGGGACCAGATGACATGATCTGAGTTTTTTTAATGTTGAGTTTCAAGCCAGCTTTTGCACTCTCCTCTTTCACCCTCATCAAGAGGCTCTTTAGTTCCTCTTCACTTTCTGCCATTAGGGTGGTATCGTCTGCGTATCTGAGGTTGTTGATATTTCTCCTGGCAATCTTAACTCCGGCTTGTGATTCATCCAGCCCAGCATTTCTCATGATGTACTCTGCATATAAGTTAAATAAGCAGGGTGATAATATACAGCCTTGTCGTACTCCTTTCCCAATTTTGAACCAGTTGGTTGTTCCATGTCCGGTTCTAACTGTTGCTTCTTGACCCGCATACAGGTTTCTCAGGAGACAGGTAAGGTGGTCTGGTACTCCCATCTCTTTAAGAATTTGCCAGAGTTTGTTGTGATCCACACAATCAAAGGCTTTAGCGTAGTCAATGAAGCAGAAGTAGATGTTTTTCTGGAACTCTCTTGCTTTTTCCATGATCCAGCGAATGTTGGCAATCTGATCTCTAGTTCCTCTGCCTCTTCGAAACCCAGCTTGCACTTCTGGTAGTTCTCGGTTCACATACTGCTGAAGCCTAGCTTGTAGGATTTTGAGCATAACCTTGCTAGCATGTGAAATGAGTGCAATTGTACGGTAGTTTGAACATTCTTTGGCATTGCCCTTCTTTGGAATTGGAACGTAAACTGACCTTTTCCTTTTTTTTTTTAAATTTTATTAGATTTTTAAATATACAAAGCTAAAAGTTAAGAATGAAACGGAAATAGAAATACAAATTAAAAGGAAAAGAAAAGTGCAGTAAAGAAAAAAGAAAGAAAGAAAAAGACAAACATAGAAGTTGGATAACCTCCGATCCATCTATGGTCATAAGAATAAAATAGATAGTTTTTTTTTACATGCTGGCTATTCATATAACATTCATATATTTTTCTTGTCTATTATATACTATTTATATATAATCTAATCATCAAAACCCCATATTAGCTTTACTCCTCCTGCTTTTTGCAAATAGTCCATCAAAGGTTTCCACTCTTTAAGAAAGTAACAATTTGAATTGTCTTTTAATAATGGGCGGGGAATAAATTGAAATAATAAATAAATAAATAATAAATAAATAAGCAAGTCAATTTATTGTTTTCTGCCATCTCTAATAATTTCAACATCCATTCCTGTATTGTTGGTACACTTTGGTTTTTCCAGTTTTGTGCATATAAAAGTCTTGCTGCTGTGGTCATGTATTGTATTATTCTAAAAAAATGTTTTTCTATTTGTACATCCCAAATTCCAAGTAAAAAAAATTCTGGTTTAAATGATATTCGTATCTGTAGTATATTTTGCATCAATGAATGTATCTCAGTCCAAAATTCTTTTGCAATATTGCAAGTCCACCACATATGGTAAAAAGACCCTTCCTGTTTTATACATTTCCAACATAAGTTGGAGATGTTCCCGTACATTTTTGAGAGTTTTTGTGGGGTCATATACCGTCGATACATCATCTTATAGAAGTTTTCTTTTAGGTTGTAACATAAGGTGAATTTTAATCCTTTAGTCCACATATCTTCCCATTGATGAAGTTGTATATTGTGACCAATATTTTTCACCCATTGAATCATACAATCTTTAACTTGTTCCTCTACCATCTCTTTAAGACTTTGCCACAGTTTGTTGTGATCCACACAATCAAAGGCTTTAGCGTAGTCAATGAAGCAGAAGTAGATGTTTTTCTGGAACTCTCTTGCTTTTTCCATGATCCAGCGAATGTTGGCAATCTGATCTCTAGTTCCTCTGCCTCTTCGAAACCCAGCTTGCACTTCTGGTACATACAGTATATGTTCATATATTGGTAGCACATGGTATAAAAAAAGGATTATGTAGTTATTTAACAATTTGTGGCCAAAAAGTTAACAAGCAAGGTTCCCTACTCCCTACTTAGCCATTTTCTCTTCTGCTTCATCCATTTAGAGGCCCAAATAGGCTTTGAAAGTTCAAACCATTAGGATTAGGAGGCAGTGTTTCAAAACTGGCAAAATGTATTTAATATGCTTTGTCCCTG
This sequence comes from Charina bottae, assembly GCA_023362775.1. NCBI lineage: Eukaryota > Metazoa > Chordata > Lepidosauria > Squamata > Charinaidae > Charina > Charina bottae. Next base: position 396,350 of record JALMGJ010000017.1, on the reverse strand, counting down.
GTTTAGTAATTTAGCTGTGGCATTATGTAATCTTGTTACATTCATTTTTGTGGAATCCTTGGTGCTCTCTGAGCCTTGTTGTTTTCTTGTAGACGTTTCATTGCCAGGCTAGGCAACATCTTCAGATACCCGCGCAACTTTATCAAAAAGTGCCTGACCACTCAACCCACCATAGCAAAACCAACAGAAGCTATGAAAAGGATAACACTGCCATACAACAGAAACATCTCAGAAACTACTAATAGACTGTTACAACCACACGGTATCACCGTAGCACACAAACCAACCAAAACCCTTCAGAACATCGTAAGTAACCCAAAAGACCCAGTAGCCCAAGAAGAAAAAACAGGAGTTATCTACAACATACAGTGTAAGGACTGTGGCAGCCACTATGTAGGACAGACCAGCAGAAGACTAGCAGAACGCATCCACGAACAACAACTAGCAGTCAGAAGACATGATGAAAACTCCTTAATCTCACAACACATGGACAGACTCAACCATACTTTCAACTGGGAAACTGTGAGCATCTTAAACCAAGCCAAATCCAAAAATGCTAGAGAATTCCTGGAAGCTTGGCACTCAGACAAAGCAGCCATCAACAGACAGAGGTAAACAACATTTACATACCATTCATAAGAGACAATAGAAAAGCCAGAAGACCAGAACACCTCCTTGCCAGCAATCATCACCCAGATATGCAAAGATCATACCAGGATTAGCACCAGAAACACCAGGATTAGCACCAGAGGAACAATCAAACAGCACAATATACCCTAATCAAGGAACTATTAACTCAGTCAATTAACCAAGCAGCAAACAACAGCCCAATCAAGGAACTCCTAAGGGGAGAACAACACCTCCACCAACACAAGCAGGACAAGCCATGGTATATAAAGAGAGAGCAAGTCCCACTCCCTTTTCGCACTCAAGATGTTGCCTAGCCTGGCAATGAAACATCTGCAAGAAAACAACAAGGCTCAGAGAGCACCAAGGACTCCACAGTTCAACCCTGGGCTACAAATATTCTCTTCGATTGGTACATTCATTTTTATTCTGGAAATTTCAATGATTTTTTAAAATAAGTGTCCTGTGTGGCTGTGCTTAAAGGCAAAGTTTAAGACTGTCTACTTCTAGGATGAAGGAGAATCTTTCCAAACACTGTCTAAGGTAGTGTTTCTCAACCTTGGCAACTTCAAGATACGTGGACTTCAACTCCCAGAATTCCCCAGCTGGCTGGGGAATTCTGGGAGTTGAAGTCCACGTATCTTAAAGTTGCCAAGGTTGAGAAATACTGGTCTAAGATGCAGCCTTGCAGCCTTTTAATCAGCATGGGTGCTTTTGACACAAGAAATCTTGGGAACTGTAGTTCTGCAAAAGAAAGAATGTCTTTTTTTGCTTGGAGAACATTCAGGGTTTTCACCAGAACTATAATACCCAAAGCTTGCAAACACCATCCTGTTTGAGTTCAAAACAATCTTAAAGCTGCAGTAGAACTGCCTCTATGAGAGCCAGTTTGGTGTAGTGGTTAAGGCATCAGGCTAGAACTGGGAGACCGTGAGATCTAGTCACACCTTAGGCACAAAGCCAGCTGGGTAACCTTGGGCCAGTCACTCTCTCTCAGCCCCAGGAAGGAGGCAATGGCAACCACTTCTGAAAAACCTTGCCAAGAAAACTGCAGAGACTTGTCCAGGCAGTCTCCAAGAATTGGACACGATTGAACAGATTAAAAAAAAAAAGAGCTGCCTCTACCTTCCTCAAACCAGGCTAAGCATTTCTTCCTAAGCAGATGATGCTGGATTTGTGCTGGGGCAAATACTCCAAACTGGATGCTTGAGACAGAGTCTCTCTCCCAGCCATCCCCTTGTGGAATGGGGAGTGTGAGAGCATGTATGTGTGCTGCTATCAGAGGCTTTGTTTATTTCTCCCCCTCCAAATTCATTTGAGAAAGTTGCCTGGGCATAGCTATCAAGTCTCACACTTATGACCATCGCAGGGGCCCCGCAGTCACATGATCATGATTTCAGCACTTGACAACCAGTTCACATTTATGACTGTTGCAGTGTCCCATGGTCATGTGATTGCCATTTTTGACCTTCCCGGCTGGCTTCTGGCAAGCAAAATCAATGGGGAACTGTATGGTTCCCTTAAGGACCATGTGGTTCGCTTAACACCCGTGGTGATTCACTTAACAACCGCCGCAAAAAAGATCGTAAAATCAGGTCGGATTCACCTAATGACCGCTTCACTTAGTAACTGAAATTCTGGTCCCAAATGTGGTCATTAAGCGAGGACTACCTGTATATTGTTTAAGATTTCAGGTAGGAAAAAAAAAAGAACCATATTGTATCAGTGATTAAACTACCCTGGAATTTTGCACATATAAGTTCCTCCTTTTGAATGTTGAGAGCATATAATTTTACTTGTAACTTTGCTTGCCCCTTTTACACTTACCCTGTGCTAGCCGGCTCCTCTTACTAAAAGGTGCCATTGTAAGCATTTATTTGTTTGTTTGTCAAGGCTTTTACAGCATTTTGATCGCTGCAAATCTAAGCATCTTAGAAGCAGGGAAATATGCCACAGAACAGTATACTATACGATAGCCATAAAGTCAGTACGAAAGAACAGCCAATCAGAAGAAGCATTAATTAATGCGTATTACTGGCACCCTCGATCATCCCAGGTACAACCATCTAACCACCACCTTGGTCCTTAAATGCAGTTTGGAACAGCTGTGTTTTTAAAAGTTTCTTAACTAGCAGCAAGTGAGGATGCAGATCTTGTATCAGGTGTGAGGGGGTTTCTGGGAGAGGGTAGCCCCTGCAGAAGATGCCTGATGGATCTGTCCAAGTCCCTCCTTGCTGTTATCTGGCAAGGTGGAGAGAACTCTTAGCAAACATTCTTTGCAAGCATTCCTTGGGCAGACAGAGTTGAGATGGTGGGAAGGGCCTCAAAGATTATTCTGGATAAAATCCTTCCACGCTGTTGATTACCCTAATCATCACCCTTCTATTTAAGCCCCCCCCTTTTTTTTTAAAGTCCTAGGCGGCAACCTGCTGTAAAAAGAACTGCCTGACAATGCCCCATTCACAGAATTTTAGAGGAGTGGGGGACCAGATGTCAAAATGTATTGCTGAACAAGAGCTCTAATTTGTGGAGGCCCCCCTGCAGTACTTTTCCCACATTTGAGCATGGGAAAAAAGTAATCCACACATTCTGAAGCAGGAGCAAGTTCTGCCCAGCTCTGACTGGCGTAGACTGATGATGCCCTTCATCATTCCTTCCTTGCATTATATTTGATGCAGGTTTGCCCTTAAAAATACATTTTTCTTGGAAGGAAGGAAGGAAGGAAGGAAGGAAGGAAGGAAGGAAGGAAGGAAGGAAGGAAGGAAGGAAGGAAGGAAGGAAGGAGACGACAAACACTTTAAGGGGAAAGAATGCATATGGGATACCTGTAGCTGATGGAAATGGAGAAAAAAGATTACCAACTGTAAAAGGTAAAGGTTCCCTCCCGCACATTTGTGCAGTCGTGTCCAACTCTAGGGGCCGGTGCTCATCTCCGTTTGTTAGCCAAAGAGCCAGCGTTGTCCAAAGACGCTTCCACAGTCATGTGGCCGCATGACGCGCGCGGAACGCTGTTACCTTCCCACTGAAGTGGTACCTACTGTATTTACTTGCATTTTGCATGCTTTCGAATTGCTAGGTTGGCAAGAGCTGGGGCGAGTGCGGGAGCTCACTCCGTCACGCGGGGCTAGGGATTCGAACCTCCGAACTTGTGATCTTCCGATCGACAAGCCTGGTGTCTTACCCGCTGAGCCACCAACTGTACCAGCAGACAATTTGCGAGTGAACCAAGTTGGAAGATATTAGACATGCTTAGGTGTCACATAGATAGGCCAGGTGAACTGTGGGCCACGTTCTCACCTTAACTTCCCCCCAAATTTACAGAGGCTGCACAACACTACAGGCAGTCCTCACTTAATGACCATTTGTTTAGTATTGGTTCGGACTTATGACGGTGCTGGAAAAACCGACTTGTGACCAGTCCTCACACTTATGACCCCGCGGTCACACCATCACAATTTGGGCACTTGGCAACCAGTTTGCATTTATGACCGTCGCAGCGTCACATTGTCACATGATAGCCATTTTCGACCTTCCCAGCTGGCTTCTGGCAAACAAAAATCAATGGGGAACTATGTGATTCATTTAATGCCCACGTGGTTCGCTTAACGCCCACAGTGATTCGCTTAACAACCGCTGCAAAAAAGGTCGTAAAATTGGGTCAGATTCGCTTAATGACTGCTTCGCTTAGCAACCAAAATTCTGGTCCCAATTGTGGTTGTTAAACGAGGACTACCTGTAATAATACCTCTTCTTGATAACTTTTGCAGTCTGCTGGCAGTGTTGGGAGACCCGAACCTTTTTCTCTGTGACGGCTGCTGCTTGGCTTCCTCGATTTTGCTCACCGTTGCAATGTTACATCATGCTCCTCCTTGGATCTTCTGACTAAGCAGACAGTTGGTTAAAAACTCATAAGCAGGAGCAGGAACAAGAATAACGATAATAAAGGTTGATGTTATAAAATAATGTCTATTTACTTATTTCAATTTAATAACGATACAGTGGTGTATGAGTAAAAGCACACTACGTGCAGGCTTATTTAATTAGATTATCTAGGAATTTGGAACACTCAGGCAAACATTACGCCTTTGTTACGTATAAATAACAAGTTTAAACCAGGTGAAGTAAAAAAAAATCATGTCTGTTATCTGAAGATTGCCATTTTGGGGTCAATTTTTCCATTAGACCTGTTTTCCAGCACATTTGCCACCTTACGGCGATATTCAAACCCTTTCCTGTTTTCTAGGATCTTGCTGCAGCCTTTCAGGCTGCCACTAATAAGAGAACTATTAATTCTTTATGTCTCAAAATGCCATTTGGGTTATCGAGAAAACTTAGGCCAACATAGGCTCCAAGAGAATGGCCTGAGTGGCGATTGGTCTTCTTTTCCTAAAAAAAATGGTGGTCCGAAAAGCCTGAAGAACTTTCCAAGGCCACCCCATAAGGTCCAAGTCTCCTGGGTATCTACCGCTCCACCTTCTCTTCCAGATCTTCCTTGCCAGCCTGAGTCAGAGAGCGGGGAGGGGGGTAGAAGACAAGCAACCCTAATCCCCCCCTTCTGAGAGCAGAAAGGGTTAACCACTCCCCCCCCCCCGCCCTGCTTTTCCATTGGGTGACTGCAAAGCTTTTTCCCCCCTTTGATTTCTCTTCGGAAGAGCCAGCCAATCAAGCTCCATCGTGCTCCTGTGGTGCCCACATTGGCCAAGCTGCCAGCCCAGCCGGGGAGAAATTGTTGCCGCTGCCCATTTCATCTCCTCTGATTACTTCTCCCCATCTTCTGTCAGCACTAGAGGAGAGAAGGGAGGAAGCCGTCCAGGGCCTTTTTGGGGGGTGGGGGGAACAGGGTCCCCAGGTGTGAACTTGGAAAGGCGGGCTCCCTCCCTTCCTGCCATGGAGAAACCCATCTGCAATTCGTCTCACAGCAAGAAGGCGATCCGGCCCCTTCGTTATCTTAGGTAAGTGGCTGTGAGTGAAAGGGGTGAGCGTTGCCATGTTAACCCGGTGCCTGCTGGGATGGGAGGCAGAGGCAGAACATTGAGGAGGTGTGTCGCCATCGTGCCTATGAGCCGAGTTGCAAGGAGGGACACTAGTCGGGATGCTAATTGTCCCAGGCAAGCCAGCATGGGAGGAAAGGGACTCGGACCCAGCCTCGGTTACTGATGAGCCATTGGTGGAAACAGGGTCGGGCCAAAGAGGGAAATTCGGTTTGTGAACGTTGCACCCTATTTGCATTTGGGAAGAATGTTACTTTGGGGTTGCCTAGTCATCCACTGGGCAGGGGATAATGCGCCGGCTGAGATGATCAAAGTGCCAAACGGTTGCTAGTTCCTAGAATACAGATGAACAAATGAGTAAAATATTATAACTTTTCCCCCCACATGCAGTTGCATGCCGCAAGTGTCATATTGTGCAGCGGTTAACAACTGGGGAGATCCCTGCTTGGCCCCTAAGTTTGTTGAGTTTTGGGCCTATCACAATCTAACTAGGTTGTGCAGAGTGAAAAGGAAGGATATAGACTAGAGAAGAAATTAAGTCTCTTTGGCCCACCTGATGCACATTTTTGCTGCACGTTTGTGAGAGATGCAAGGTGGAGAGAGCAGAAGGATACGGCCATCGCTGATTGCAAGTTTTCTCTCTCTGCTTAGTTCCACAAGTACATTCCCCAAACCTCTGAAAACCCAGCAGCGAGAAGAGGAGATGTTTTTTTAACACCCCCCCCCCCATTTCCTGGAGCAAGATGGCAACAAAGATTGTTCCACCCTCTTTGCAATTTGACAGGAGAGTTGTGTGAATAGCTTGGTGTACCCTTTGCCACTGATCACCATAGTGACCATAAAGGGAGCCGCGTTCATGAGTGAAATGTGGGTGGTGAGGTGTGCATGGAAGGGGGGCAATTTCTTTCTAATGCTTAACAGTTTGATTGCTGGCGAAGGCTGATGTCCTTTTGAATCCAAGCTCATAAGTTGATTTGAATTTTACTGTTGGCTAGAATTTATTCTTCCATGAACTTCCCAGAATAAGAGGTTTTCAAACCAGAAAAAAACTGCAACTAGGAAAAAACAAAACGAAAGAAAATACCGTTCAGGGGAGGAGAGAAAGGATGGACCCCCCAAAGCATATGCATTTATACAGAATAGGGCAATGCACTTTCATGTATTTAGAAATCTCTACAGTCTTTTGACAAATCCTTTGCAGGAGGGCATAGCATGTTCTGAAAAACTCCCTGCCACTGAATCTTCTTGAACGAAATACAAACAACAAAACATAAAAAAGAAACCTTTTTAGGAGAATTTATAGGATAGGATCCCCTGCTTTTGCTCCAAAAGGGGGAAAAAACACTCTGTGCATGCTCACAATCCTACAAAATAGCTTTTAGTGCTCAGGGAAGAGAGATTCTGCTGGAAGATTCCTTTTTTAAAAATAAAAAAGAAATGTTACATTATGATAAGCAGCATGGGGATTGGATATCAAGAGGAGCAAAGAACCATTGGCTTTAGAGCTAATAGAAGTCATCAGCCCAGGATCTGCTCCTGTATTGCTGTATTGTTTGAAGCGGGTTAGTTCTCTTTAATAAAAAAAAAATCCTCCTGTTTCGCTGTTACTGTAGCAACAGATCCAAAGGATCCATCAAGCTGGAATGCTTGTTTTGGGGAGTCTCTTTCAGAAAGAAAAAAGTCTCTGGGAGTGTTTTCTAGCAAAGTGGGTGAGAGGAAAGAGTGTAAACCTTTCTTTCCCATTTGCATGGTCTGGGGATCATGGGAATTAAAGTCCAGCCCTAGCAGATGGCCACCAGATAAGGGAAGCTGATGTAAAAATGAACAATAATACTTACATAGCCACATCATCCAACATTTCACAGCTCGAAACAGTGATTCTTCTTTATAATGCTCATATTTATATGACTGTGTTTGGAGGTCTCTAATTTTTGAAAACTCCATCCTGCCCCCTAGTTAACTGTTTACTCTGCAACCGCCTGGCTTTTACTGTTTAATATAATTGTCCCAAAGGTTCAATGATCAATGAAGTTACCAGTGGTTCAAAATCAGCGGCAGTGTGTGAACATGGCTGGCTGAGCGTGAGTTGGTGCCTTACAGCCCATGTGCATTGATTCATATGAATATGCACCCACCCCACCCGTTTTGATATCGAACTCCCAGGGATCGTGGCAAAGGAACTGATCTTTTTCGAGTAAGAAACCTGTCGTCAGATGTACAAATTAAAAAGACAATCACAGAGACAAAATTGTGACAGTAATTTACTTGGGGAGGTGGGGGTCTCAGAAAAACCCTTGTGGGCATAGAGAGGAGATACTCCATAAGCAGTTCACAAGACTGATTGGCAAAGGTTCAGGACAGAGACAAGGGGGAAAGATACTGAGGAGTAATTAAAAGATTACGGGCAACATATCTCTCAATGTTCAGCTTATTATTTCTTGCAAAATTGCAATTAAGCCCCCAAGGCTATTTAATTAGAAATGTTAGATTAGGTGTAATGTTGACTAAATGGCGAAAGCATATAGCCCAACCGACAGTTCCACACATTCTGTACATTCCCTCCAGTCCTCAGGGGGAATGATATAATTTGTGCACAAAAAAGATAAATATGCATACTTCCCAGTCAACTTCCATAATCTTCAGCAAGCCTTGACGAATGTGCATATCTCTGGTGCATTTTGTGCACAATCCAGGCAGTGTGCGGGTTCCCCAGTTAACACACATAATCTCCAGGAAATGTAACATCAAATTGCTGCAGGCTGTTTTACCTCAGTTTTACCAGGAGTGATCAGGTTATAAATGCAATAAATAAATAACTTGTTTTACCTCAGGCACAGAAGTAATAACTACAGTAAACTCCCCAGTTTTCAACCATCCCCACAGCATCCCTTCCACCCACCCCCACCAGTTAAATAGCGGAGGACAAGGAGCATCCATGAAGACAGTTTTTTAAAAAAAACTACTAGGGGTTCTTTGCCAGTCACCTGAACACTGCAGAATTTGAATTATCTTAGTGAAAAGATAAGGTTCCATCTTCTGTTCCTGCTATAGCAACAGCGCTGATGCTTAGGGGGAAAAAAACATTTCTTACTCTGCTCTGATGTTCTAACGCTGTGAAAGGTGGAGGGAAAAATAAGATGATGACAACCAGCAGCAAAGGGGATGGACTCAGTTACAGTGCTGATGGGGGCACCGTTGGAAGACCTGAAGGACCAGGTTAGGGACAGATCGTCATGGAGAAAATCTCTCTATGTGGTTGCTATGAGTTGACACTGACTTGATGACACATAATCAATCAATCAATCAATCAATCAATCACTCTGCTTAGCTGGTCATCAGAAAGCAGCTGAGAAGAAGATTGATAGTTGTCATCTGTTGCCCTGCCCCTTTCTCTGCACCTCCGTTGGCCTTTACTGAACAGCTGTGTAGGTGGAAAGAAAGGGAGATGGCGGAGGATGTGTGCGCTCGTGTGACTCCATGCTCACACGTGCATGCACACATGCATGTACCGTTTTCATTTAATTATTTAATTAATATTAATGCACTTCCTACAGCCTATCCATTAATTCACAAACAAGGAAAACTAACCTTGCTCAAAACCCAGCTTAGCATGCTTTGCAAATCTAGCAAAGCTGTGAGGTTGGGTTGAACAACTGGCAACTCTAGGGCTGCATGCCCCCAGCCCCAGCCCCCCCCCCCCCCCGTTGTGGGGCCATTAGATTCCCCTGAAACCATGATGGCTGAAAACGGGCAGCACCATTTCTTAATATTCTGAAGGGGGAAGTGCATGAAAACTATAGTGTGGACTTGTGAGAAATTGTGGGATGGAAGTGTGGAAGGAGTGAAGTTTAGGGGAGAAGAGGCAATAAAACCCAGAGGTTAGGATTGTGAGAAGGAAGCATTTCAAGGAGACTCCATCTCAATAAACTCATTATAAGTCTGGCTGGGAATTTATTCTTACAGTTTTCAAGATTATATTTTTATACCAGACTAGAACTAAAGAGGCCTTTCTGAGATCCATATGGTTCTCAATGCTTGGGTTGGCCAGTAGGACAGGAACATCTCAACCCAAAAAACAAAACCTTAAAAAACTACTCCAAAAAATCCTTGGCTTGGCCCACATGTATAATATGGCCCCATCCAGTTTGTGGTCCTCTGCCCCGCTCCCCAAAGATTAAATGTGGCTCTTGTTCACCAAAAGGCAGCCCACCTCTGTCTGATCTGCCTAAGTACCTTAGCAAATTTAGCTTCTCTGTGTGTGAAGGGATAGCTGAATGGGTGGTGTGTATCCGCTTTGAATGTGTGATAATGGAGAAGGGAAACAGATTATCATCATACACCCCTTCCTATATTTTACCCTCTCACCCACCCATATTGCCTCTCTTTCTCTCCGATATGATGGGAAGCATTATTTCAATCTGCTGTATTGCCATGTTGTTGTTGTTCCTGTTTTTAGACTCATAGCCCACCTTCAGCTGTATTGGTCATTTCCCGCTTCTTCCAACATCATCCAAAGGTAAACTCCAGGCACGCAGAATTTGTCTGGCTTTGCGATCCATTATCTTGGAAGGAAACCGCCCAGGGTCCCTCCTTGTGGGGGAGATGGGCGGGATATAAATGTAATAAAAAATAAATAAAAAATAAATAAATCGAGAGACTGGCAGTGAGAAGAACCAGAGGCAATCAAGGCAGGAGAGGAATCTGCAACAGGAACAAAAGATGTGGATAGTACTATAGGTAGTGGTTGTACTACAGGTAGTTGAGAAAGGCTCATTGGGTCTTTAGAGTCATCCAACCATTGTTGGGCCAATTCATAGTCAAGGGGACAGGGCTTTCTATACCCTAGTGATGGCTGGATGATGCTAGAAGATGCTGTGAGGAAATGGCAGGGAAAATTTTTATTTATTTATTTATTTATTAGTTAAATTTATATGACCGCCCAACTCCCCCAACAGGGGACTGGGCGGTTTACAATAAAATCAAAGTTAAAATATAAATATAAAATTACAAATTAGTAACATAACATAAATAAATACAAAATCCAATCCGGCAAGTATCTCAAATAATAGGGAGGACATTATGGTATTAACCACCCCCAGGAGGAGCTGTTACTTTTCCCCTCCCACACTAGGCGGCAGAACCAGGTTTTCAGATCTTTCCTAAAGGTCGGGAGGGAGGAAACCTGCCTCAACTCTGGGGGCAAGATATTCCAAAGGGCGGGCACTACTACAGAGAAGGCCCGCCTCCTGGACCCCACTAGATGAAATTCCCTTATTGATGGGGTCCGTAGCAAGCCCTCTCTGAATGATTGGGTGGGGTGGGTCGATGATATGGGGATAAGACGGTCCCTCAGATATCCTGGTCCCATGCCATGTAGGGCTTTAAAGGTAATAACCAACACCTTGAATTGGACCCGGAAGCAAACCGGCACCCAATGCAGCTCGCGGAGCAGAGGTGTTATATGTGCTGATCTTGGTGCACCTAAAATTGCCCGCGCGGCCGCATTCTGCACCAGCTGTAGCTTCCATATATTCTTCAAGGGTAGCCCCATGTAGAGCGCGTTGCAATAGTCTATGTGGGAGATGACAAGGGCATGAGTGACCATTCGGAGGGCATCGCGGTCCAGGAATGGGCGTAACTGGCGCACAAGCCGAAGCTGTGCAAAGGCCCTCCTAGCCATGACTGCCACCTGCTCTTCAAGCAGGAATCGTGAGTCTAGGAGGACCCCCAAGTTCCACACCGGTTCCGAATGGGGTAGTGCCACCCCATCCAGAACCAAAGATGACAACTTCCCGGATAACGCAGGGCCATCTATCCACAGCCACTCGGTCTTGCCAGGGTTCAGCTGAAGCCTGTTTATTTTTATTTATTTTATTTATTTATCATCATATTTATATCCCACCCATCTCCCCCGCAAGGAGGGACCCTGTTGCTCCCCATCCAGGCCCCCACAGCCCCCAGGCACTGAGACAGGGCAGCGACTGCATCACTTACTTCACCTGGGATAGAGATATATAATTGAGTATCATCAGCATATTGATGATACCTCATCCCATGGTGACGGATGATCTCACCCAGCGGTTTCATGTAGATGTTAAATAGGAGAGGAGAGAGGACCGACCCCTGCAGCACTCCACATAAGAGGGGTCTTGGGTCAGATCTCTCCTCTCCTATCGCCACTGATTGGGAACGGCCCCGGAGGAAGGAGGTGAACCAGTGCAAAACTATGCCACCCACCCCCAACTCCCTTAGCCGCCCCAAAAGGATACCATGGTCGATGGTATTGAAAGCCGCTGAGAGATCCAAAAGAGCCAGGATGGATGCACTGCCTCCATCCCGCTCCCGCCAGAGGTCATCCATAAGTGTGACCAATGCAGTCTCCATCCCATATCCCGGCCTGAAACCCAACTGAAAGGGGTCTAGATAATCCGCTTCATCCAGAATCCTCTGAAGTTGCAACGCCACCACTTTCTCAACCACCTTTCCCAAAAAGGGAAGGTGGGAGACAGGACGAAAATTGTCCAAGATGGTAGGGTCCAGGGATGGCTTCTTGAGGAGGGGGTGCACCAATGCCTCCTTAAAGGCAGTTGGGAACACCCCCTCCATCAAGGATGTATTAACCATCGCCTGGACCCACCCGCAAGTCACCTCCCTGGCAGATTTTACCAGCCACGAAGGGCACTGGTCTAGATGGCATGTGGTGGCATTTACAGTCCGGAGGATCCTGTCCACTTCCTCAGGACCAACAGGATCAAACCTTTCCCAATTAACAAGGCAAGACCACTCTCCTGGCATCTCCCCAGACTGTGCTTCACACTTGGAGTCCAACTTAGAACGAATCCGAGCGATTTTATCCTGCAGATGCTCAGAAAACTCTTCCGCACGGCCCTGCAGGTGGGTCATTGACTCCACCTTGCCCAAAAATTACTGATGAAATTACTTCCATCCGCCCAATAAGAGGCATAGTATTTCTTTTAAAAATAAAGTAAAAGGGTAAAGGTTCCCCCCGCAGATTTGTGCAGTCGTGTCCGACTCTAGGGGCCGGTGCTCATCTCCGTTTGTTAGCCGAAGAGCCAGCGTTGTCCGAAGACGCTTCCACGGTCATGTGGCCGGCATGACGCGCGTGGAACGCTGTTACCTACCCACCGAAGTGGCACCTGTTCATCTACTTGCATTTGCATGCTTTCGAATTGCTAGGTTGGCAAGAGCTGGAGCTAGTGCGGGAGCTCACTCCGTCACGCAGGGCTAGGGATTCGAACCTCCGGACTTGCGATCTTCCGATCGACAAGTACTTATTCCTAAATTGGTGTTTTTCTATGTAAATTATATTAAATGCAAGCCTCATGCAAATCAGCGTCCTCCTTTTATTTTTAAGCAACATGCACGTGCCTACCCTGTTCTCCGCTTCATTCCACCAGCTTCATTCCTCTTGCTCTTCCACCGTAATGTCTACATTCCCATTTAATCCCAGCGTTTGTCTGCAGGCGAGTAGGCTTCTAGCTCTGGCATGGCGGGCTCCACTTGTCTCTGCCTCCTCATAGTATTTGACCTCTGCATTTCACAGTCTTTGGAACTTTTTGAAAGCATGTGGCATCCCCCTTGAAAGGTTTCCCAGCTCTTCCCCCATCTCCCATAGGGAAGATCTATGAGCATGGGTGGCATTAGGGCCAGAGGCTCCTCCCAAGGAATTCTGGAAGGAAGGCAAATGCGGCAAGCCTGGGGGAATCCTATTTTGAAATCAGTGAAGTAATGTTCACTCCCGGGTTTCCATTAGATCAGGGGTCCCCAACCTTTTTGGCGCCAGGGACCAGTTTCAAAAGACGATTTTTCCGCAGACTGGGGGAGTGGGGTTTGTGGGCGGGAGCCAATCGCGTGCACCGGGGGGCGGGGTTTGCGGGCGGGAGCCCCATGGCCCAGTTCCTAACAGCCCGCGGCCCACAGGTTGGGGACCCCTGCATTAAATCCTTACATCCAGAGTATGAACTGATTTAACTGCAGTGCTGTCTGTCCCCAAAGATTAGCGTGCCATGAGCAGATTCCCCAAGGCTTCCTCCATACCCACCTCACTCAGCTTTCCCTTTCCGGTTAGTGTTTCCTGAGAATGATGGTCAGTAATATGACCTTTCCTGCTCTTCTTTGATCCCTTGGGTTGAATGAACTGACCTATGTGAGCCATTCTTTCCACCCCTCACCCTAGCTCTTGCATCGCATGCCAGGGCTTTTGGGGCCGTGAGCCAGGAATAGAACAATTGGGAGTATTGTCTCCATTTTTGGCATGTACAAATTCCTGTCTGTGGCTTCTCCCACACCGCAATGGACTACCCAGAGATAGCTGCAAGGGAAGAAGAATGGGGTGAGGGGAACAGTCTGCACCACTTTTTGTCTGGATGCCAGATGACCTGATTTTGGCTTGTACAATTAAAATGAACACACACACACACACAAACAGCCAAATGCTTTTTATTGTCTAAATGCAAGCCTAATTAAAAGGTCAGTTGCTACAGGTTGAACAGAGACATGACAGATTGAGGGCACGTATACAGGAGCACAGCCATTGCTGCATTTTCATACACTGGTAAATGCCCAACTGTTTTAATGAGAAAAAAATTCCAGATACGTTATTTTAACATACAGTACACCGCACAGATTGTATAGTACAGTATGTGAACATCTGGTTGACCGGTGTAGAAATAGGTTATAGGCAGATTCAGACCACTGGGTCATGAAACACCACACCAAAGTGTCTCTGCTAGCAATCAGACATACAAATCACACTGAAGTTGCTTTTTTGTAGTGTTTTCGTCCTTCCAATGCAAATGTCTACAAAGCTGATGTAGAGTACAGATTTAAGCTAAGGGCACATTTGGTCGCTGAGGCGTGTCTAAATAAATGTACTCCAAGATACAAATGGATAAGACAAGGAAGTGAGCGGTGTCAGGATAGCTATGAAATTTAGTTGAAATCTGATGTCATTAAATTTAAATGAATTTAATTCAACTAATGTGATTATTCCCTATGTACTTAATAATGCCTTCCTTCTATCATATGAAAAATAACAGTCTTATGGTAACTTTCAGAGGGCTCTGGGGGGCCACGCTTAAATCTTTGGGGGCTAGATTTGGTCCATGGGTCTCAGGCTGTATACCCCTGATATCAGGGATGAGATAAGACAGGAAGATGCTGGAAACTAGCAGCACGTACATGGGGCTTTGCACAAAATTTGGAAATAAAAAACACAGAGGACTTCTTAATGTCCCAATTCCTCTTTGAGAAGAAAGATATTTTATTTATTTATTTATCAAATTTTTAACATCGCCCATCTCCCCCTCAAGGAGGGACCCTGGGCGGTTTACAATAAAAACAAGATTTAAAATTCAGCACAGACTATTGATTGATGATACAATAAAAGATAGAAATATAAAATGCACTAAAATCCAGATGGTGATAAGTTCTAATTCAGTTTGTGATTGTATAAAGAGCCGGTCTTTGGGATTTGCAAGTCCACAGTTGAGTTCCACGAGAGTATTGGCTGTATCCATAGGTTCCCCCCAACCCCTGATTTCTTAAATTTTGATTCCCTGCAAGCAGAATTTTGGAGCAAATGTTATCTTCCCAAATAAGGGCATGATGAGAGTTTTGCTGAATCAGATCAAAACATTTCCTTCCCTTTCCCACTGCCCTTGGCACAAAGTCTAGTCTTGTCAGCCCCACTAGGTAGGCCAGACCAGGAAATCAACTCCACAGAAAGACTAGAACTACCTTTATTGAGATTGGCTAGAATAACAGGGAGAATCTTACACCTTCTCCCCCTTCTTATACTCCAGTACAGGGTTTCTCAACCTTGGCAATTTTAAGATGCGTGGACTTCAACTCCCAGAAATCCCCAGCCAGCATGCTGGCTGGGGAATTCTGGGAGTTGAAGTACACGCATCTTAAAGTTGCCAAGGTTGAGAAACACTGCTCCAGTGAATCAAGGAGGCATCTGCCTGAGTCCTTTCCGAATATTATCTCATTTCTCAGGGCTTAAAAAATGTTTCAACCCCCTTTAACTAAGTAATGGTTCTTGCATATTTCCATCAAGGTCATCTTTCTTACTCTCTACAAGTCTCCAATGGTAACATAATAGCTTTTCTGGACTAGAAGCAAAGACCGACCAACTCCCGCATCCTGACAATGACCACCCATTGTTTGTCCTAGTGTCTGGAATTCAGAGTTAAACTCCCTCTGAATGTGAACATTCTCTTGAGCAATTTGGTAAGAAATTCATCAGAGTATTCCTCCAGCACTTTGTTTACAGCCCGGCTTTTGAAAGAACATGCAAATGGAATTTTCTGGAGAAATGTAACTGTGGTTTCCCCCTGCCCTTCCTTCTACCGCAGCAGGGCGGAAGCAGCAGCTATTGAGAAGGAGCTCCTAGAAGAGTTTAGATTTGGACATCAGCAGTTAATTGAGATCTGGGGTCATGCGTCTGCCATGGCAGTGACCAAGGTGAGTTCATAGTATCCAGGATAGCCAACGAAAGCGTTCCAGATTACTGAGTAGAATTGAAGGAACCTCATGATCAGGGGCAGGCTCCAAAGAACCTTAGTTGGCTTCCCTGGCTGTAAAGGTAGCTGGACAGCTGGATCTAGGCCAGTGTTTCTCAACCCCAGCGACTTTAAGATGTATGGACTTCAACTCCCACAGTTCCCCAGCCAGCCAGTCAATTTCCCAACTGGAAGGTGAAGTCCACACATTTTAAAGTTGCTGAGGTTGAGAAACACTGATCTAGACAACAGCAACATTTCCCACAATGCCCCTGAGTGATTCCAGGCAAGGGTCTCTGGGGAAATAGCTTTAGGTTTAAGAAGCAAAGTGACCACACGTAGATAGAACAGAATATTTGGATTGTTCTGTTGGAATCGATTTTTATTTTTTTGTATCCTTCTAGTTCCGAACTTTCGTTCCATTGCAGAATTTTGCTCTGTACTATGTTCCTATCCCCTTGGACTCCTCGTAGACAAGAACTTCTGAAAATAATTGCAGAATTGGAGGAAACACAAATTGCTACCACTGTTCAATGCACTTGCATTTTCCCTTAATTTCATAAAGCGAACAAAGAACACACTAAAAAGGATTGATTCTCAATGACTGATTGAGATTGTAAAACAAGGTGTGCAAAGCGTGGCTTCTGGAATTCTTTCTGAACCCTTTATCAGCAGTAGCCATAAAGAGGCATCTAGCGTGTGCCCACCCTTTTTTTCTAGGAACTAATTAGGGTGCATGCATATATGTTGTCTGCCTGTGAGGATCTAATCAGGGCAGGTGTAGCATCTGTGTGTGTGTGTGTGTGAGAGAGAGAGAGAGATGTGTGTGCACTGGGAAGCATGGGACAGGCTGCGTGCACTATTTTTGGTCACATGACTGGAAATGAGAGGGCTTGAAATGAAGCCGTCACCAATATTCCAAGCCACCACCCAACCACCTCTCTCATAGAAATGCATTGGTAGCCCCTAGGCCAGTGTTTCTCAAGTTTGGCCACTTTAAGACCCTTTAATTCCCTCAGCTGGGAATTCTGGGAGTTGAAGTCCACACATCTTAAAAGTTGCCAAGTCTGAGAAACGCTGCCCTAGACTGATCTGCCCCATTTTCAAACTCACTCTTCCTTTTGCCGGATTTTCCTCAACATTTACAACAAATTTGGTCCAGTTCAGCAGCAAACACAAGAGTGGTGGTCAAAAAAGGCAAGATGGTGGTCACAGTAATGGGATTAAAGCCCTGCCCCTTTATTTATTTATTTGTTTGCTGGTTTAACCTGCTGCAATCGAGAGACTCTCAGCAGGTTATAATCTCAAACACAAAACGCTTTGGATAATTCTATATAACCTGTCAGAGTGTGCACCGTGGGGCGGCCTGCTCCTTTTTCCAAGACACCAGTGATCCACGTTCTATGCAGTAAATAGACACTCAAGCAGAGATTAGATAAAATAGCCTATTTACTTTATATACATATGGAGTCCAAATACATCCAACAGCAGTAACAAATGATACAGCAATACAGCGATGAGAAGTTTTAACAGCAACGAGAAGAAAGAATACCAGATCTTCTCTGCTTATATACATAAACTGACCAATCACATTATAGGTCACTCTCATCATCTGCCACACCCAACTAAATGATAGCACCTGTAGTATGAGTAATTGCTGCCACATCATCCCTACAACAATGGCTGCTAATTGGGTGACTTGCAGAATAATTCCCCTCTCACCTAGATATCAAGCCTCTCCAGTATAATTTATCTAACTGTAAATTCCTGGGTATATACAAACCCCAACATGACCATCAGTAATAATTGAAAGGGGGGTAAAATATAGTCAATGAAAAAGCAATAAACATAGAAGGTGACATCTCTCACTCAAAGGCCCTCTTAAACAGTTTTTTAAACTTAAAACAGTTATTTTTTTAATAATCTCTTGAAGCCTAGCAACGTAGGGGTTGATTGGATTTTGGGGAGGGGGGGCAGGGAAATCTATAGCCTTGGCACTGCCAGAGAACAGCAATGTTTTCTTCTGCAGAGGATACTGTACAAAATTTGGAGACTAAAATTGGAGGGTGTGTAGCAATGGCAAAATTGACAGTTTATATCCATAACAGAAGCCTAACCCAATGTAAACAGGAATGCCTCCCATAGATGAAATACACAGCAAGGCAAACTTAGATATTAGGAGCATGGGTTCTAGGAAAAGGGTTATGAGACCATCAAAAATAATAGATGACATGACTTAAGCAGATATTAGCTATAACGCTGAATGCTCACTGTAAAGTACAGATACGTATTTAGGTCAGCAGTTGGGAAACAAATGGAAGGGAAGGGAAGAAAGCATCACTAAAAAAATCTTTCTATTTAAAAAAGAAAAGGAAAGTTTGCTAGGCTCCATCCCTGTAATATCTCAGAAATTGGGGGGCGGGGCAGCTACTAATAGATTTTTCTGGTGGGTTGAAATGCACTGATATCACACGCCTGCACAAAAGGGGCAAGGCTTCGTTTGCACTGCTGTGACTGCCATCTTGCCTTTTTTTGACCACCTCCTTGAAGATGTTGCTGATCCAGTTCTATCCTGCTTCCAGAGAGTTATTCTGCTCATGGACAGACAAGTCCTGAATCCTTTACATAATTTCTTTCCAGCAGTTCTTTGAAAATAAAAAGCACTGAAAGAGTTCTGAGGGAAGAAAACAAAGACCTATCAAATCTAGTCTTCCCCCCCAGTGAGGAACTGGATTCTTTGGGAAGCCCAGGTGACTCCGCGATCCCAGGAAATTTCAGGATGCCGGAAATTTTGGAGGCTGCAAATTACCTGAATCTGGTCTTGCTATGTCAACAGAAATTGCCAGAGTTCAACTGAGGTTTCTTTCCATTCCCACTGAGATGGGAAGGAGAAGGACTCTGCAACAGTTCTGACTGCCTGTCTCCATTTTGGGGGTGCACAAGAGGAATGAAATAGGGCAGAGACCAGAGGGAGGGGACAGCCAAGTCATCTTTCACTCCATCTGTGGTACCTCAAAACTCCAATTCAGGATGATTCTTTATTTTCCCCAAACCACCGGAGAAACAAATCCACTAATAACAAGAACCAGGAAGCATCAACTAGCCAGCTGCAACAAAGGGGGTGGGGATGATGTCCAAAATGGAAGCTTTCAACATAACAAACACTTCACTTAGGGCCTCTCCTCACTTGCATCTCACGAGGACCGCAAGCCTGGCCTGGCACCATGGCAACATGTTTTTTCCTCTGCATCCCTGTGACATTGCCTTCATCTCATCTCCAGCCCAGGGCAGAAGCAGTCAAGACAGGGAGGGATCAGACAATGTCATGGCTTAGTTTTCTGCCGATCCGAGGATGGGCAGAGAGCACACTGGCTCGGCTGCAGGGAAAGGCCTTTTGGTACTGAAATCTGGGATCCTGGCCGGTGGAATAAATGATTTAACGGGGGCCAGGCCAGGCTAGGTCCCTGGAGAAGAAGCTGATGCTAGGGAAAGTGGAAGGCAAAAGGAAGAGGGGCCGACCAAGGGCAAGATGGATGGATGATATTCTGCAGGTGACGGACTCGACCGTGGGGGAGCTGGGGGTGGCGACGGCCGACAGGAAGCTCTGGCGTGGGCTGGTCCATGAAGTCACGAAGAGTCGGAAGCGACTGAACGAATAAACAACAAAAAGGCTAGGTCAGGCACCTTGTACCAACATGCTCATAAGGTCTGATCTGGGCATTTCTGATCTGGGAGATAATAAATAATCACAATGATCCAATACTAGGGTGGTGCAGCCCTTTAAATTTAGCTGCATGTTTTCCCATGATCATTTCTATTTTATTTTTATTCACTGGGCTTATAAGGCCACTCCAGTTGCTAATGGCTCTGAGCGGTGTACATGCCCGACATCTGTAAATCAGGTTAAAAGCCTAACAGATAAAGATCAAAACACACTGCAGCACCATGACCTCCATCTTGCCAGTTTTGACACATACTCCCCTGGACACCACTTGTTTCAGGTACTCATTTCTGGACCAGTTGTAACTTCTGGATGGTCTTCAAGAGAAGCCCCATGTAGAGCACATTGCAATAGTCCAAGCAGGAAGTGACCAAGGCGTGAATGATGTGAGCAAGGCCTCCCAGTCCAGGTCCAGGAAAGGGCACAGTTGGCACACAAGATGAACCTGGGCAAAGGCCACCCTAGCTATCGCTGCCACCTGCTCGTCAAGCAGGAGTTGTGGTTCTAGGAGGATCCCCAAATTATGCACCAGCTCAGTCTGGGGGAATGCCACCCCATCCAGTGTCAAAGATTACATATCACCAGACCTGGGGGGGGGGGGGCGGGCAAAACCCCAAAGCCATTCCATCTTGCCAGGGTTGGGTTGAAGTTGGTTCCTCCCCATCCAGACCCTCGTAGCCTCCAGGTATTCAGCTAGCACTGCAATAGCATCATCTGCTCAGCCAGGGGTGGAGATGTATAACTGGGTATCATCATTTATTTAATTACTTAATTCAATTTGTACACCACCGACTCCCAAGGACACTGGGAGACTCTTTATCAGTTTCATGAACTTGTTTCAACCCCTAAGTTGAGGAAGTATATCATGTAGTTTATGTGCTGTGACCTTCGCTGGGATTCTGCCCTCTTCCTGATCTAAGCTTTACTTTTAGGCACATTGTAAACCAGAGCAATATTAGTCATTTTTTTGTGGGTATGCCTTCACTTGGTGGGTTTTTTGTTCCAGGTTTTCCCCCGGCGGTCTCTTCCAAAGAAGCAGCCGACACTGTTGGTGATCTGTGGTTGTGAGAAGAATGGGGCAATCGGCCTGGCGTGTGCCCGGCATTTGCGTATATTTGTAGGTATCCAGTTAACTCTGAATGCAGTGGAGGTGGACCACCTTTGGATCATGGAACTGCACTTAATGTTTTTTGGAAATGCAAAGACTGCAGGGAATGAATTGATGATGCAAAAGAGTGTGGGACTTGCCCTGCACAAGCTCAGTGAACTGACAGATTGGATATCCCTTTTGTAGACCACCTGCGACCCTGCAAACATTTCCCTTGGTCAAGTCTCTGCCCCACTGACTTGAACTTTTTAAATGCAGATTCTTCCAAACAAACAAATAAATAAATGCATATGTTGGAAGCTGGCTTGCAGAAAAGCAAAAGTGCTGGTCCTTAATCATGTTTGTTTGCAGGCGTGTCTTTATGCCCCAGAGGGCATTTTCTTAGAAAATGAAAATAAATGGCAGGTGGGTTACAATCCAGTGCTGGGTTTGGTGCCACTACCAGTCTAGGAAAAATCAGAATTTGTTGGGAAGGTGATAAAGAACAACTTGGGATGGCTAAAAGGATGCTAGTGGGAGCAAGGGCACCCATGGGAAGGGGGGTAAAAAATGTAAGATGGTTTCAATCACACATTTATGGTCGCCATCTTGACTTCTTTGACCCCTTCTGTGCATGCTCCTGAGGAATACCTGAAAGCAATTTCACCTGATTGCTTTCTAGTAAGTGGGTGGTTGGCGGCTGTCTCTGTTGTTGTAGCTGTTTTGTGAGAGTGTCCACAGCATGCCTCAAATCCCAGCTGCCTCTACTGGCTATGGAAGATGGAGACAGACGATGTCCAAAGATATGTCTATATTTATACATAGTGACTTCTTGCATATGAAAAAGTGAATTGCTGTTTATATTATTATAAATCACTGAAAAGTAAATATTGGTACTGGAAATAAATGAGGCCATGGAAGCTGGATAGCTGAAGTAGCAGGCTGGATCCCCCTTCAGACATACACTTCACATATTCCAACTCAGCTCATTCACATTTGTAGATCTTGTTTGAGTAGATCAGTGTTCCTCAACTTTGGCAACTTTAAGCTGGGTGGACTTCAACTCCCAGAATTAGCTTAAAGTTGCCAAGGTTGGGGAATACTGGAGTAGGTCTTCCAATCCCACCTCCAGGTTGAGACCCAATGGAGATGTGCTTAAAGCCAGTGGATAAGTTCTAGAACCTCAATGAGTATGAATTCAACACACTAACTATTAAATCATGAACTACAAAGTTCAGATGAGGACTTCTGTTCACTGTTAGTTGAGCAGCCAAGTATTTATTCATTTATTAGATTTATATCCCCCCTTTCATTCGGGAGTTCAAGGCAGGGAATATTGTGCCCTCTCCTCTGATTTCTTCCTCTTTGGTCACAAAATCCAATCTATTAGTAGGTTGGACTAAGAAAGAACAATGGGTCCAAGGTTAGCCTGTGGGTGGAGTAGAACGTGGCTCCCCCCTGTTCCTAGTTCAACATCTTAATCACTACACTACACGGAACCCTGAATGAAGCTCTCCACCCAAAAGAATTCTCTGTGTCCTTGTCAAGACTGAAAGTGTGGTAGGATTCAGTTCCTCATTTTCACAGCTTATCCCATCAGAGGATGTGAGAAAGAATGTGATTCTGCCTTAGAGGCAAAGCATGCGGAGGGTTCAAGGCGCACAAACAAATGAGAGATACAGTGTGAGCCTGGCTTGGCAAACGTTTAATGCAACTTGCCACTCAGAGTCACACTGTTTGAGTTGGGTGGCCTTATAAATCCTGAAGATAAAATAAAATAGTTTTTTTTAATCTGTTCAATCGTGTCCGATTCTCGGAGGCTGCCTGCAGTTTTCTTGGCAAGGTTTTTCAGAAATGATTTGCCATTGCCTCCTTCCTAGGGCTGAGAGAAAGTGGCTGGCCCAAGGTCACCCAGCTGGCTTTGTGCCTAAGGCGAATTAGAACTCATGGTCTCCCGGTTTCTAGCTTGATGCCTTAACCACTACACCAAACTGGCAAGATAAGATAAGATAAGATAAGATAAGATAAGATGATAAGATGATAAGATAAGATGATAAGATAAGATGATAAAATAAAATAATAAAATAAAATAATAAAATAAAATAATAAAATAAAATAAAATAATAAAATAAAATAAAATAAAATAAAATAAAATAAAATAAAATAAAATAAAATAAAATAGTCTCTAATGGACAAAGTTCCTTGAAACTTCTTTTTCTCTAAACTGATTTTGTGAACAAAGAGCCCCTGGCCAGGAGAATGTAGAGAAAACAGGGTAAGTATCTTTTATTTCAGAACAAAACACTTTGTTTCTTGTCAGTTACAATTTTGCATGGGCTCAAGACATTGGTTTCTCATTTTCTGTGATTTAGAGTAAAATACATGAAGGTGTGCATTCAAGATGGCAAAAAGAGATGTATTTGTATTTCCCCAAGAGCCTTTCCACAGACAAGATGAGAAAAGACCTCCTCCAAAATCTCTTGTCTCCATTTATCTGCATTAAGACCAACAATCCCAGTGAGAAAGCTTGCCGCAAGGCTTTCTGACTGCTGCAATAAACTTTGTAACCTGCTCAGTGGAAAAAAATTCTCACCCATTAGCAGTTTTGCCGCTATCTCGGTGTCCATATATTCAGGGCCAAACATGATACATTCATTTTAATTGTACACATTTTCCCTTAAAAAACACACATTGTACAGCTTTTATTAAGCCAAGAATTGTATCACAAAATCCAGTGGTTTGACAATTGAATAGATCATGATGTTCCAATCCATTTGGTAACTCCAGAAGTGCAAATTTAGATTTGTTTGCTTAAGAACAGGGATCAAACAAATGTTTCTGCCATCATGTACAATATTTAAATACATATCTTAAAGTGACAGCTTTACAGAATTCGTGTTATAGAATTTCTGAAGAACATCACCCAATATTCTAGTCTTAGATGTCATTATCTTATTTTCTGAGGCAAAGATGTCTTCTTCTCTTTATTAAGGACCCTACAGAATCTCACACAGAATTACAGAATCTAACACATGTCTTCTGATCATTGGATTAAAACCAGCATGAGATGTTCAGGGTCATATGTGACCCATAAAAATCCTGTAAATGGTCTTCTGAACCTCTCCCACGCCACCAATTACTGATTTTTAATGTGGCAAAAAGGAAAAAATCAATGCACAGGGAAACCAATATAAAATAATTTGAGTTAAATCAAGTTTCGTGTTTGTCTGGTCCCCTCTCACTTTTGGGGACTCTTCGTCCAAGTATTAACCAAACCCTTCCCTGCTTAAGTTTTTGAGATCAGCCCAGGACAGCTAGAAGCTGCCACCTAGCAGGACTCGAATTCTTAATATAATTTCTATCATCAGAGTATTGATAAACCCATCTACCAAAACAAGGCTTCATTGATTGGCAAACAGTTATCATACCTACAGTATTTGAGACAAACTAGAGAGAGTGAGGGGCGTGGTGGCTCAGCGGGTAAGACGCCAGGCTTGTCGATCAGAAGATCACAAGTTCGGAGGTTCGAATCCCTAGCCCTGTGTGCGGAGTGAGCTCCCTCACTCACCCCAGCTCTTGCCAACCTAGCAATTCGAAAGCATGCAAATGCAAGTAGATGAATAGGTACCACTTCGGTGGGAAGGTAACAGCGTTCCGCGCGCGTCATGCCGGCCACATGACCGTGGAAGCATCTTCGGACAACGCTGGCTCTTTGGCTAACAAACGGAGATGAGCACCGGCCCCTAGAGTCGGACACGACTGCATAAATGTGCGGGGGGAACCTTTACCTTTACTTAGCGAGAATAAATTTATTTACTGGAGTGCTAAATGTCTTTGGTATGGGGCATGGTGGCTCAGCGGGTAAGACGCCAGGCTTGTTGATCAGAAGATCGCAATTTCGTAGGTTCGAATCCCTAGCCCTGTGTGCGGAGTGAGCTCCCTCACTCGCCCCAGCTCTTGCCAACCTAGCAATCTGAAAGCATGCAAATGCAAGTAGATGAATAGGTACCACTTCAGTGGGAAGGTAACAGCGTTCCGCGCGCATCATGCGGCCACATGACCACGGAAGCGTCTTCGGACAACGCTGGCTCTTCAGCTAACAAACGGAGATGAGCACCGGCCCCTAGAGTCGGACACGACTGCACAAATGTGCGGGGGGAACCTTTACCTTTACCTTTACCTTTACCTTAATAGCCTGTGAACTTCAGGTTCCCCTCCTGAACAAAATTGAACAAGCATATATTCCAGGATATTTAAAAAAGAGAGAGGGGACAGTCACACAATTTGTCTGGTCCCCTCTCACTTTTGGGGACTCTTCGTCCAAGTATTAACCAAACCCTTCCCTGCTTAAGTTTTTGAAATCAGCCCAGGACAGCTAGAAGCTGCCACCTAGCAGGACTCGCATTCTTAATATAATTTCTATCATCAGAGTATTGATAAACCCATCTACCAAAACAAGGCTTCATTGATTGGCAAACAGTTATCATACCTACAGTATTTGAGACAAACTAGAGAGAATGAGGGGCGTGGTGGCTCAGTGGGTAAGACGCCAGGCTTGTCGATCAGAAGATCACAAGTTCGGAGGTTCGAATCCCTAGCCCTGTGTGCGGAGTGAGCTCCCTCACTCACCCCAGCTCTTGCCAACCTAGCAATTTGAAAGCATGCAAATGCAAGTAGATGAATAGGTACCACTTCAGTGGGAAGGTAACAGCGTTCCGCGCGCGTCATGCCGGCCACATGACCGTGGAAGCGTCTTCAGACAACGCTGGCTCTTTGGCTAACAAACGGAGATGAGCACCGGCCCCTACAGTTGGCCACGACTGCACAAATGTGCGGGGGGAACCTTTACCTTTTTAAATGTCTTTGGTAATTGAAATCTGCCAATACAGTTTTTCACAATTTCATCTTTGAGTAGACTTGGACAAATGAAGTTCTACAAACTTTGCCAGGCTATCAAGCTATTGGGTCTTCAAATACTGGATTTCCATTTTCTGATTACTTAAGTGAAATCTTTATCTTTTTCTCAGGGACAGGATCCTTTCAAAGGACTGCTAAAAACAGAATTAGCATCCTGAGCCTTGAAAATATCCTAAATTTCTTTGAAGTTTCAACTTCTGGATTGGGCGTGATTCCCAAGCTTCCTTGCAAAGCTGCTTGAATCGCTTTCCAGTTAATTCACATAACAGTTCATAAAGAGAACCTCATTAGGAATTTCCCAATAGCAGTTTGTAACTCTTCTGAGGTTATTTCCTAAACTAGATTCCTGCAGGATACACACTTGAATTTTGATTTAACTGGAATGATTTCTGGAATTAAACATATTCATGTTTGCTCTGGTTATAATCAGGGAAGTGATTACCCTCTATGCTTATCTGCATTCACCTTTTGTTTTCCATTCCAGGAATATGAACCAACCATTTTTTATCCCAAAAAGTCTTCTAATCCTCTCTACAGAGATTTCACCACACAGTGCGAAAAGATCGACATTCCTTTCCTTTCCTATCTGCCAACGGAGGTAAGGCAAGACACTTAATCGCATTTGAGAAGGGAAGCCGATTACAGTAAAAATCCTTTTATTTCCAGCTTTCACATCAGTATTAATGTTTTGACCTTCAGTACTATGCACACAGGCTTACATTTTCGCATCTCTGCAAATAAAATGATCCAGATTTGTTTTTTTCAGAAGTACTATACTTGGCTACCCTTCTGATTAGAAAGAGGCTAGGATGGATATCTCACCATCTTTTGTCCTCTTTGACTACAGTTCCCATAATCCTCCAGGTGAAAGTTATGCAAGTTGTAGTTTGACATATCTGGAGAGCACCAGATTGGGGATGTACAGTATGTCTCTCTCCTTCTGCCTATGTTAGGTGCACGTTGGCTTAATTATATATCCTTAGCCATCATTTCCACCTCAATCTGCAGTTTTCGTGTGATCTGAATTTGAGGTTGACTCAAGAGTCTTTTTCTTATGCTTTAGCATTGTTTTACTGCACATGTTTGATTTCCCTAAGTATACCCCCCACCTCAGTGCAGTCATATGCACGATCCCATCGTTGCTATTTCAATGCACGCTTCAGCATCACTGAATCTACAGTGCAGAGCACACCCTGAAGGGGCAATATGGAAGAGATGCTTGGAAAGGGAACCGAAAGCTTTCATTTCCAGAATTAATTTCAGATGTATTAAAGGGTAAGCACAGATAATCTAGCTGTTATGAGTATCCTGGGATCTCAGTAATTCATCAGATTAAGCCCATGCTCATCATTACTCTCTCTACATTTAATAAGTCCCTCATCTTGCCCTATTAACAGTGATAAGTTGGCAGAACTTTGGAGGTCCCTTGGTGCCCCATCAGAAGATGAGGGGTGGCATACATGGTCTGGGATTGACGTTGTACATGCTTGTATTATAATGGAATTATCTCCTAGGGAAGGCAATTGCAAATGTTTCTGCTGAATTAGAAAAAGCCTTTAATGCTTCTGCTAATGCCACATGTGGCTCGCAATACGAGGTGGAAGACACTAACCATGCTAGTCTAGAAAATTGCCTGGGTTTGGATTATCTTCTGGAGTGTGCAATTTAGTGAATTCCTCCTGTTGGGTACAGATACATGAGCATAGTAAGGTTGAAACTGATATTAATAAGATCATGCAACACAACTACTCTTTTATGTACGATAGCACAAAACGTTAGCAGTCCAGGTAGGCCTCACTTAGCGACTGCCTCATTTGGCGATTGCAGTTACGACATGATGAAAAAGTAACTTTGCCACCAATCCTCGCATTTACGATCATCGCAGGTCTGTAAAGCAAAGGAAAGCTGAAGTAAGATCGTAAGCACAGTCACAGTTTCACTTAGTGACTGCTTTGCTTAATGACCGAGTTGCCGGTCCCAATTGTGGTTGCTGAATGAGGACTACCTGCAGTGATTCTGTAGACTGGATCTAATCATTTATACCTGATTCTTCCTGGGTCTCCTTAAGGTTGAAATACATTTCTTTTCTTGATACTTGCACCTCTGACTTTGATTTTAATTCTATATGTCTGTTTTACATGATGTTCCTTGTACCAAAGTTGGTCTCACCTGGTTGTCATGGCTGGTCCAGATCTGCTGGGGAAAGGACCATTATAGAAAGCCTTCTTGGTGTTATCATGCCTCTCCTCTTTATGAACTTGAATTTTATGGGACTAATAAAAAGAGGGGAGAATGTGGAGGAAACACCTGAATATTATACAAATTGTATGAGATTTTAGCAACAGTATAGAATTTTCATGAGCTATTTTGCTCTGAATAAGATTTATTTATTTATTTATTTATTTATTTATTCATTTATTCATTTATTCATTCATTCATTCATTCATTCATTTATCGATCGTACTTTTCCACCGCCCATCTCGAAAATGACTCTGGGCGGCTTACAAACAAATTAAAACAGTAAGAGTTAAATATCAATTAAAAAGATACGTTATAAAAATATAAATATACAAATATAATAAAAACTCTAAAATCTAAAATCTAAAACCCAAGATGGCAAAATCAGAATCTTGTTAAAATTTCCCGGGGCCGCATCAGGGCGCCAGCCACCCCCACGACGAACTATTCCCCCTTCCACCCCAAGCGAGGTTATATTCTATTGCTCTGTAGATAACTTGTTAATTGCTCTGCATTCTTTGAAGAAATGGATGCCTTTTGTGAGAAATATCCAGACTTGAGGATGTGTAGCAGTTGCTTTCGTATCTTTTCCCTTTCCGCTGTTAATTCAGGGTCATTATGTTAGCCTGACTGATTCCTTTATTCTGTGCCGTGGTTAAGCCAACGCGTTCAATATTTATGCTACTGAAAAGTGTAAAATCGAAACACATCTATTTTTAATGTGTGTGTTGTGTGTGATATGTGCGCATATGCCCCTGGATAGATACATTTGTGAGTTATATGATTTATCACTTAATGCTGGGTTCGTGTGTTCAAAACACTTGTTAGTATTTTATGCCTTTTAAAAAATACACATGGGTATCTATCTATATTATAAACATTGTATACATTCTCTTATATATTATTTTGCAAGCTATGATTTTTCCAGACGTTTATTTTGTTTCCAAGAATTGGTAAAACCATGTCCATTTAGGGCCTGGAAATTTATTACATATCCAAAACCACCAAAAAGGGTTAAGGAAATCCTTACAATTTCTTTGTATGTCCATGCAATTTTGGCACCCCCTTGAGCAATTGTATCTGGCTTCAAATCAACACCTCTACATATTTGCTCTTTAAAAACAAACCAGAATCCAACAAGCCTCTTCAAACCCACTTTGTAATGTTGCTGGCCCTGCCTTCTTGGCAAGAAACTTCAGGAGAAATGGTTTTGGCCATGGATTCAGTTTGAGGACGACTGAGGCTTTCCAAAAGCATTATCTCCCAAATGATTGCTGGATTCTGAAGTTTTCCTAATTCCAGTATTGAATGCTTCCATGCAAAGGGAGGCAGGGAGGAAGAAATGTATTTTTTTAAGGTTTTGGCTTTGCCATTTTACTTCACCTCATGAAACCAAAGTTCCATTCTGCAATCTTGTGGTACAGAGTACAGAAAAAGCCACACAGAAGTCAAGTATAAAAAAAGTTTCTTAAGAATACAAATTAGATCTTAACTCAAATAAATGTTTACCACTGAAACCAGTAATGGTAAAAATAATATGGGGCTATGCAGAACATTTGCTCGATTTTTCCTTTTATCCAAAGAGAGTTGCAGGAACAACGCTGCTGCTGAATGTCCATGCCATCTAATTTATCACACTGGTTTTACTGATCAATAAGCTAGCTTGGTTCCATTTCCCTGTTCATTCCTTCATTAGATTTATGTCCAATTTTCCTCCAAGGCAGTGTACAGTGTCCAAGTTTTTCCCCATAGCTACCATGTGAGGCGGTTTGGGCTAAGAAATAGTGAACGGTCTACAGCAATGTTTCTCAACCGTGGCAACTTCAAGCTGTGTGGACTTCAACTCCCAGAATTCCCCAGCCAGCATGGCTGGTTGGAGAATTCTGGAAGTTGAAGTCCACATAGCTTGGCGTTGCCAAGATTGAAAAACACTGGTCTATAGTCACAGAATGATCCTAGGCAATCAGGAATCACAGGCACTCTCTTCAAGCATTCGGAGATGCTATCTCCTGCACTCTCTGAATCCATTTGATCAAGTTACAATTTGTTTTCAAATCTTTTCAGCAGTGCAAAGAAATCCAAGATACATGGGGTATGACCTGTCACAATCTCCCTTCCAGGGGAGATGTTACAATGCTGTAGTGCAGCCTTTCTCAACCTTTTGACCCTGGAGGGACCCTTGAAATATTTTTCAGGCCTTGGGGAACCCCTGCACATTCAGGCTCAAATATAGGCCAGAAGTTACAAAATTATTAAATTTGTTTCATGGGTAAAAAGGTAAAGGCTCCCCCCGCACAGTTGTGCAGTCGTGTCCGACTCTAGGGGCCGGTGCTCATCTCCGTTTGTTAGCCGAAGAGCCAGCGCTGTCCGAAGACGCTTCCACGGTCATGTGGCCGCATGATGCACGCAGAACGCTGTTACCTACCCACCGAAGTGGTACCTATTCATCTACTTGCATTTGCATGCTTTCGAATTGCTAGGTTGGCAAGAGCTGGAGCTAGTGCGGGTGCTCACTCCGCACGCAGGGCTAGGGATTCGAACCTCCGAACTTGCAATCTTCCGATCGACAAGCCTGGCGTCTTTACCCGCTGAGCCACCACGCCGGTGGTGTGTCATTTCATGGGTAGGCCTGTATATATGCATTAATAGTGTTCTCAAACTGAAAATAAAGAATGAAATTTACTTCTTTAATGTGAAGTTGCCCAAATTTGAAATAATTTTTTAAATAAATTGAGATCTCCCAGGGAACCCCTAGTGACCTCTCGCAGAACCCTAGGGTGCCACGGAACCCTGGTTGAGGAATCCTGGTGTAGTACATACAGTAATACCATGGCCCAAGAGAGAGATTCGGGTTTGGCTCTGTGATGACATCCCTGGGCAAATGAAATTGATTTAAAGTTAAGTGTTGATTTCTGAGGTTTGTCTCATGTATGAATTAGACATTTCCCCTTATTTTGTTTATTTATTAATGATCTAATGATAGAATCATAGAATTGTGGAGTTGGAGAGGGTCATGAGAATCATCTGGTCCAAACCTCTGTATTGAGCAGGAAATCCAATTGAACCATCCTCTGGAGGAGGCTACCCAGCCTCTTAAAACATCCAGAGAGGAAGAACCCAAGATATACTGTATTATTCCACTGTGGAATACAACTTACTGTCAGGAAGATTTTCCTTATGTTTAAGTAAAATCTAGTGGTTGCAACCTGTGCCCATTATTTCTGGTCCTGGTTTATTTGGCAATTGAAAATCTAGACTGACAGAGCAAGGGAAAGGATGTGGGAAACCATGCATGATGAGCCAGTTTGGAGACCACTGAATCTATTCTGTCCTTTCCCAAACTGGTGTTCTCCAGATGTGTTGGCCAGGATGTCTGTTGATTATGGAAATGTAGGTCCAACATAACTGAAAGACACAAGGTTGGAGAGATTAATTTTGTATAACAAAGATATATGTTGCCTAATCCCATGGTACACAAACAGACAGACAGACAGACAGCTAGACAGAGAGAAAGATGATGATAGATAGATAGATAGATAGATAGATAGATAGATAGATAGATATAGATAGATGATGATAGATAGATAGATAGATAGATAGATAGATAGATAGATAGATATAGATAGATAGATAGATAGATGATGATAGATAGATAGATAGATAGATAGATAGATAGATAGATATAGATAGATAGATAGATAGATAGATAGATAGATAGATAGATAGATAGATAGATATAGATAGATGATGATAGATAGATAGATAGATAGATAGATAGATAGATAGATAGATATAGATAGATAGATAGATAGATATAGATAGATAGATGATGATAGATAGATAGATAGATAGATAGATAGATAGATAGATAGATAGATAGATAGATATAGATAGATGATGATAGATAGATAGATAGATAGATAGATAGATAGATAGATAGATAGATAGATAGATAGATGATAGATAGAGGTAGTCCAGGTCTCACCAGGAGTCACATTCAACTTGAGTAAGATGACTTTTCTTTGTCTTTATGTACATTATGCCTCAAAAAAAAACTGGAACACTGTCACCTTATGGGACCTTCTTGGTGTCGGCCCTTGTTTTTTGGAACAATCTACCCCTGATATATTGTTGGCCCCGACCCTGCAGGCCTTTGGAAGGGCAGTTGACCTGGCTCTTTCTCTGGGTGCTTGGATTAGGTCAAGTGGAATCCCAGTCAGATGAGTTTCAGTATATTTTAGTTTCATCACCGTTTTACTGTTTTACTGTTTTATTATTTTATTATTTGGTCAATGATGATTCCTGGTGAGTGCCTGGACAAATCCCTCCAGTTTCCCTGGCAAGATTTCGGAAGTGGTTTGCCCTTGCCTGCTTCCTAGGCCTGAGAGAGAGTGAGTGGCCCAAGGTCACCCAGCTGGCTTTCATACCTAAGGCGGGACTAGAACTCTCAGTCTCCTGCTTTGCCATTGGCTCCTTCCTACGGCTGAGGGACAGGGACTGGCCCAAGGTCACCCAGCTTTCATGCCTAAGGCGGGACTAGAACTCACAGACTCCTGGTTTCTAGCCTGGAGCCTTAACCACTACACAAAACTGTGTGTGTGTGTGTGTGTGTGTGTGTGTGTGTGTGTGTGTGTGTGTATTAAGGCAAGATAAAAACAAAAATATAAATAAGAATATATATATATATATATATATATATATATATATATATATATATATATATATTCTTATTTATATTTTTGTTTTTATCTTGCCTTAATTATTTTTATAAATAACTCAAGGCAGCGAACATACCTAATACTCCTTCCTCCTCCTATTTTCCCCACAACTATTTTAGTTTTAATGCACTATATGGTTTTCCTTACATTGCATTTGTTATGTTCTTTTTCTTGTATGCCACTCAGAGTCACACTGTTTGATTTGGGCAGCCATATAAACATTATAAATCAATAAAATCAATAAATGTGACAACAGGTCCAATTGGGTTTATCCTGATGTATTTATGTGCCTTAAACCTGGGTTTTAAAAAAAGCAGCAGCGTGTGTAAACAGACGGCATCAAATTTGCTGAATACTAATAGTAATATCAGTATTTACGTACAATATTTGTAATGTACCAAGTGTAAAACAATGTAAAGATAGGAAAGGAACAGAAACGGACGTTAAGTTTCCCGTGCAAAGTGCTCAGTATAAAGCTGGAGGGATTTTTTTAAAAAGCGCATAATGAATTCCTAGTAAGTCTGTTTCATTTTGTTTCATTCGTAATTTAAAATCAAATATATTTTGGAAATGATGAGGAAGAGTTTGGAAGACCAATATGGAGCTGAATACAACTTTCCCCTTTCCTCTCTGGCAGATTCAGCTAATCAGTGATGCATACAACCTGGTGGTGGACGCCATGCTTGGTGTGGAAGACAGC
Source organism: Charina bottae (assembly GCA_023362775.1). NCBI lineage: Eukaryota > Metazoa > Chordata > Lepidosauria > Squamata > Charinaidae > Charina > Charina bottae. Next base: position 362,825 of record JALMGJ010000017.1, on the reverse strand, counting down.
CTGGGTGAACTACCAGAGCCCTACTGCACAATCTTGGCAACCCTCAAGCAAATTCGGATTCCTCTGATCAGCCTGGATGTCCCATCTGGTGTGTTTATGGGAGCTCTGATCTCCCCTTGCTCCCCTGAACTCAGCTGATTTGCGCTGGGCTGGCCCTCCTGTTAGGCAGAGTGAGGCCGCCACTGTCCTGGGCATCTGGTTTGGATGTTGTGAAAGGGCAGCGATGTGTTGGACATTGTGTAATGTAGGCTTGTTGAATTTTTATTTCTGGGAAAAGGGACAGATTTTCCAGCTCAGGTCCAACAATCACTTGACCCGCTTCAGATACTTGGAGCCCAGTCCAGCTGGTCTTTTCGTGAAAGACTTCCCATCCCCCCCTCTGCTGCAGTTTGATGGAATGGTAGCTGCCAGATTCATTCATTCATTCATTCATTCATTCATTCATTCATTCATTCATTCACTCACTCACTCACTCACTCACTCACTCACTCACTCACTCACTCACTCATTTTTCTAGGCTTATATGCTGTTCCAATCATGTCTGACTCTAAGCAGTGTGCAGATTTCCAATCAGCAATAATGTTAAAAACTAAGAAGCAGAATATAATAATATAGATTACTCAACATCAAGTAACTCTTATACCCATTCAACTTCCTGCAGGAACAAAAATAACTCTTCAGAACCTGAAGTTCTGCTAAAACAACCAGGTCTTAGTTATTTTATGGAAAGATAACAAGGTCAAAGCCTCTTCCAGGTTGGGCACAAACCACTGGTGGAAGGTGGTCCTGCAAGTATCCAGGTCCTGAACAATAAAAGGCTTTAAAGGTGCCAATTGGCACCTTGAATGGCACTGAGAAATCACCAGGCATCCATAAATGTTTGAGCCACTGCTTCTGGACCAGCTGATAGTCTTCCAGGGTAGCCCCATTGTAATAATCCAAATGGGAGGTGTCTAAGGCATGACGGACAAAGGCCATTTGTCCCCAGTGATTGATAACTGATGGTAGACTGCTCCTGTAAATGGAGTTTCAATTTTGCTGTATTCAGTAATGTTAAAGAAGAATTTGTGGAAGAATTTAAGAGGATCCCTGCCGAATCAAGTTAAGAATCCATCTAGATCTACCTTCAACGCCACAAATGTGTTTTTTTTAAATCAAATATGGTATAGAAATATACCTCTTATAAAATACAAGTGTCCCAGTCCCTTAAACTTAACTCTCAGCCTAGATGTAGTAGTGGGCAGATTGGTTTAGATCAGTGTTTCTCAATCTCAGCAACTTTAAGGTGTCTGGACTTCAACTCCCAGAATTCCCTCCCCCCCAGCATGGTGGCTGGGGAATTCTGGGAGTTGAAGTCCAGATATCTTAAAGTTGCCGAGATTGAGAAACACTGGTTTAGATGGATTAGAACGTCCCTTACATTCTATGATTCCATGCATCCCTTGAAGCTTTGTGGGCGGAATATTTGTTATGTAGTGATAAAAGAACAAAATAAAACTAAATTAGGGCAAAATGCCCACTGCTGGCTAGAGAGTCCGAGAGGTAGTCTGAACACTTCTGGAATACACCAGATAGGGGTAAGGCTGCTTGAAGTGATACATGTCACAAACATGAAGCTTCTATTAATGTCCGCCCCTTCTCCATTCTCTCAGGGCATGACATTCCCTAGTTCTCCCTGAGCTAAATCTTAATCCCTTCTCCACTTCTTCATACTTCCGTCCCCTTGCCAAGTTCCAGCTTGGCTCCTTGGCACCAGGGGTGGCTGTCTGAAGATGCGGTTCTTTTGAAAGGCAGAGCTCGCTGTAAGAAGGAATCAGTTTTCCTAAAGTGAGACATGATGTCATCTTCAAACATGTTTTGCTGTGTCTAGAGAGAGTGGCAGCCTGAGACCTGCTTTCACCATCAAGGGAAGGAATTTCTTCGTGGAAGAACAAACAGGCAGATGAGACACGAATGGGAGAAAAAACCTTCCCCTAAATGTTCAGATTGCTTCCCGCTGATAGTGGTATGATCAGAGCTTAATTTAATTTAAAGTGCTCAATGCCGCAAGAAATATGATATCCATTGGCCCACAGGATTGGTCTGTCTTTTTAACAAGTTGGGATGTCCATCAAAGGGTTTTAACCTTGATAGCACCTCCACACCTAAGAAGAGTCTACCTTAGTTAGATGAAATAGTTGTGCCTTGTGTGCTTGCCAGAGGCACCTGTCTGTCAGAAGAGAAACTAGGAAGCTAGGCCAGACCTAGAGAAATGTCAGGGAGGCTCTTCTGAATTTTCACACATCTATCAGTGGTTGCTAAGGGGCGTGGTGGCTCAGCGGGTAAGACGCCAGGCTTGTTGATCGGAAGATCACAAGTTCGGAGGTTCGAATCCCTAGCCCCGCGTGACGGAGTGAGCTCCCGCACTAGCTCCAGCTCTTGCCAACCTAGCAATTCGAAAGCATGCAAATGCAAGTAGATTAATAGGTACCACTTTGGTGGGTAGGTAACAGCGTTCTGCGTGTGTCATGCGGCCACATGACCGTGGAAGTGTCTTCGGACAACGCTGGCTCTTTGGCTAACAAACGGAGATGAGCACCGGCCCCTAGAGTCGGACACGACTGCACAAATGTGCGGGGGGAACCTTTACTTTATCAGTGGTTGCTACAACTGGAGAGAAAGAATTATTTATTTATTTAATTTATTTAATTAAATTTATATAACTATGAGTTTATATAAATTTATATAATTATGAGTTAATTAAGACTTTGGGGGATTGTCCTGGTATATTGGTATATTTTATGGGTTTCAATATTAATCAGCCATTTTTGCTAGACCAAATCCATCCAATAGAATGCAAGTATTAAAACACACAAGGAAGTCTAACACATATAGAATAATGCCATGTCAAATGCAGGATGTGCCAATAATCATCTCACCCAGGTCCACCTGCATTTGCCCACCATCCCTTCCCAGCATATAGAGTAGAGAAAGTAGAAGAAAATGCAGTTTAATGACTTCCCTCCCCTCTCTCTGCAATTTATTTATTTATTTTTATTTATTTATTTTTTATCCCTCCTTTATTATTTTTATAAATAACTCAAGGTGGCGAACATACCAAATACTCCTTCCTCCTCCTGTTTTCCCCACAACAACAACCCTGTGAGGTGGGTTGGGCTGAGAAAGAGTGACTGGCCCAAGGTCACCCAGCCGGCTTTCATGCCTAAGGCGGGACTAGAACTCTCAGTCTCCTGCTTTGCCATTGGCTCCTTCCTAGGGCTGAGAGACAGGGACTGGCCCAAGGTCACCCAGCCGGCTTTCATGCCTCAGGCGGGACTAGAACTCTCAGTCTCCTGGTTTGCCATTGGCTCCTTCCTAGGGCTGAGAGACAGGGACTGGCCCAAGGACACCCAGCCGGCTTTCATGCCTAAGGCGGGACTAAAACTCTCAGTCTCCTGGTTTCCCATTGGCTCCTTCTAAGGGCTGAGAGAGAGTGACTGGCCCAAGGTCACCCAGCCGGCTTTCATGCCTAAGGCGGGACTAAAACTCTCAGTCTCCTGGTTTCCCATTGGCTCCTTCCTAGGGCTGAGAGACAGGGACTGGCCCAAGGACACCCAGCCGGCTTTCATGCCTCAGGCGGGACTAGAACTCTCAGTCTCCTGGTTTGCCATTGGCTCCTTCCTAGGGCTGAGAGACAGGGACTGGCCCAAGGTCACCCAGCCAGCTTTCAGGCCTCAGGCGGGACTAGAACTCTCAGTCTCCTGGTTTGCCATTGGCTCCTTCCTAGGGCTGAGAGACAGGGACTGGCGCAAGGTCACCCAGCCGGCTTTCATGCCTCAGGCGGGACTAGAACTCTCAGTCTCCTGGTTTGCCATTGGCTCCTTCCTAGGGCTGAGAGACAGGGACTGGCCCAAGGACACCCAGCCGGCTTTCATGCCTAAGGCGGGACTAAAACTCTCAGTCTCCTGGTTTGCCATTGGCTCCTTCCTAGGGCTGAGAGACAGGGACTGGCCCGAGGTCACCCAGCCGGCTTTCAGGCCTCAGGCGGGACTAGAACTCTCAGTCTCCTGGTTTCCCATTGGCTCCTTCCTAGGGCTGAGAGACAGGGACTGGCCCAAGGTCACCCAGCCGGCTTTCATGCCTCAGGCGGGACTAGAACTCTCAGTCTCCTGCTTTGCCATTGGCTCCTTCCTACGGCTGAGGGACAGGGACTGGCCCAAGGTCACCCAGCCGGCTTTCATGCCTAAGGCGGGACTAGAACTCACAGTCTCCTGGTTTCTAGCCCGTTGCCTTAACCACTAGACCAAACTGCCTCTCCCGGTCACCCCTTACCAACGAAAATCCATCAGCCAGTGTTGATAAACCAGGCCAGTGAGGACAACTGGGGGAAAAGCGTGGTGGCCCTGGAACCATAGAGCTGGAAGAGATCTAAGAGGTATCAAGACCCAACCCCTGCACACAGCAGCATTCGCTACACCATCCCCGCTAGATGACTGTCCAGTCTGTGTTTGAAAATCTCCAGTGAAGGGGAAGAAACCACTCCACACAGTAACTTATTTCACTGCTTGACTGTTTGTTGTTGTTCAGTCGTTTAGTCGTGTCCGACTCTTTGTGACCTCATGGACCATAGCACGCCAGGCCTTCCTGCCCTCCACTGTCTCCCGGAGTTTACTCAAATTCATGTTCATTACATCGGTGATGCTATCTAACCATCTCATCCTCTGCCGTCCCCTTCTCCTTTTGCCTTCAGTCTTTCCCAGCATCAGGGTCTTTTCCAGTGAGTCCTCTCTTTGCATTAGGTGGCCAAAGTATTTGAGCTTCAGCTTCAGCATCTGTCCTTCCAATGAGCAGTCAGGGTTGATTTCCTTTAGGATTGACTGGTTTGACCTCCTTGCAGTCCAAGGGACTCTCAAGAGTCTTCTCCAGCACCACAGCTCGAAAGCATCAATTCTTCGGCGCTCAGCCTTCCTTATGGTCCAACTCTCACAGCCATACATTACTACTGGAAAAACCATAGCTTTAACTATACGGACCTTTGTCGGCAAGGTGATGTCTCTGCTTTTTAATATGCTGTCTAGGTTTGCCATAGCTTTCCTCCCAAGGAGCAAGCGTCTTTTAATTTCATGGCTGCAGTCACCGTCTGCGGTGATCTTGGAGCCCAAGAAAATAAAATCTGTCACTGCTTCCATTTCTTCCCCTTCTATTTGCCAGGAAGTGATGGGACCAGATGCCATGATCTGGGTTTTTTTAATGTTGAGTTTCAAGCCAGCTTTTGCACTCTCCTCTTTCACCCTCATCAAGAGGCTCTTTAGTTCCTCTTCACTTTCTGCCATTAGGGTGGTATCGTCTGTATATCTGAGGTTGTTGATATTTCTCCCGGCAATCTTAACTCCAGCTTGTGATTCATCCAGCGGGCCCAGATAATATCCCAGGGCGGGTACTGAGGGACTGTGCTGAACAGCTGGCCAGTGTCTTTACAGACATATTTAATATTTCCTTGCACCAGACTGTAGTCCCGGTAAGCTTTAAGACTGCGACTATTATACCTGTGCCTAAAAAATCTACGATCACATGTCTCAATGACTATCGCCCGATAGCTCTCACTCCCATTGTGATTAAATGTTTTGAGAGACTGATGAAAGATTATATTGTTTCCAGACTCCCCCCTTCGTTTGATCCACTTCAGTTTGCTTATGGGCAGAATTGCTCCGTAGAGGATGCTATCTCTTCTGTCCTTCATTTGAGTCTGGTACATCTTGAGGAAAAGAACAGTTATGTGCGATTGCTGTTTATAGATTTCAGCTCAGCGTTCAATACGATTGTTCCCCAGCATTTGGTGGACAATAGGTTTTAGTACTCCCTTGTGTAATTGGCTACTTGACTTCCTTACTGAGAGGTCTCAGTAGGTGGGAGTTGGATATAATACTTCTAGCTCTATCTCCCTAAGCATCGGCTCCCCACAGGGCTGTGTCTTGAGCCCATTGTTGTTCACCCTGATGACACATGACTGTTGCGCCAAGTATACCACCAATTCCATTGTGAAATATGCAGACAATACAACTGTAGTGTGTCTTATCAGGGGTGAGGATGAGTGGGCTTATAGGGAGGAGGTAAAGGGTTTGGTGGAGTGGTGCAATAAAAACAGCTTGGTTTTAAATGTGGAAAAAACTAAGGAGATTATTATAGACTTCAGGAAGAACCGGTGCAGTCACACTCCACTTTTTATCAATAACATAGCTGTGGAGTCAGTCAGTAGCATTAGATTCCTGGGGTTGCAGTTAACAAATAGTCTGTCCTGGTCCCTTAATACCACATTTTTGGTAAAGCGAGCACAGCAACGTTTGCACTTTTTGCGTCGGATGAAGAAAGTACATCTCCCATCTTCCATTCTCCTTACTTTCTACAGAGGCACTGTAGAGAGTGTACTTACAAGCTGTATTTCCATCTGGTTTGGAGGCTGTAGGGCCTCAGATAGAAAGTCTGTGCAGAGAGTGGTAAGGGCAGCAGCAAAGATAACTGGAATATCTCTGCCCCTCATCCAAGATTTAGCCCATGCACGCTGTTTGTCCAGAGCTCGAAAGATCATCAGTGATGCCTCCCATCCTCATCATGGTTTGTTTTCTCTGTTACCCTCTGGGAAGAGGTTCCGCTGTATCCGATGTAGAACAGCCAGATTGGGAAACAGCTTTGTCCCCCAGGCTATTGGATTCTTGAATGCCAAATAGGTTCTTTTAGGTGAAATATGTTGGATATGTAAAGAATGTATATTTTATAGTAATTATGGATTTTTATTAGTATTTTAATGTTTGACTGAAATTGTGAGTTAAAGAATATATATTTTATAAGAATGTATATTTTATAAGAATGGGTATTTTATAGTAATTATGGTTTTTTATTATTATCATTAGTATTTTATTGCTTGAGTGAAATTGTGAGCCAACTGCAACGAAATTTCCAAGTTTTCCAAATTTGTTGGCATATTGAGTGCAGCACTTTAACAGCATCATCTTTTAGGATTTTAAATAGCTCAGCTGGGATATCCGCTAGCTTTGTTGTTAGTAATGGTTCCTAAGGCCCACTTGACTTCACTCTCTAGGATGTCCGGCTCAAGGTCAGTGACCACACCATCGTATTTATCAGGGATATTAAGATCTTTCTTGTATAGTTCTTCTTTATTCTTGCCACCTCTTCTTAATCTCTTCTGCTTCTGTTAGGTCCCTGCCTTTTTTGTCCTTTATCATGCCCATCTTTGCACAAAACGTTCCCTTGATATCTCCGATTTTCTTGAAGAGATCTCTAGTCTTCCCCATTCTATTGTTTTCCTCGATTGCTTTGCATTGTTCATTTAAGAAGGCCTTCTTATCTCTCCTTGCTATTCTCTGGAATTCTGCATTCAGTTGTTTATATCTTTCCCTTTCTCCCTTGCCTTTTGCTTCCCTTCTTTCCTCAGCTATTTGTAAAACCTCATCAGTCAGCCACTTTGCTTTCTTGCATTTCTTTTTCTTTGGGATGGTTTTAGTTGCTGCCTCCTGTACAATGTTACAATGGTTGACTGTACTTATTGTCAAGTTCTTCCTAATATCTAATCTGTATCTACCGCTTTGAAATTTCATGCCCTTAGTCCTCCTCCATAGAATCATGGGGTTGAAAGGGACCTTGGAGGTCTTCTAGTCCAACCTCTTGCCCAGGGCAGGAATCCTCAGACCATTCAGACAAATGGCTGTCCAACCTTTTCTTCAAAACGTCCAAGGATGGAGCCCCCACAACTTTGGGAGGCAAGTGGTTCCACTGCCTCATAGCTCTCATGGTCAGGAGATTCCTCCTTTTAGTTTGAGTCTGGATCTCCTTCTACAAAGCTCCCACCCCCTGGCTCTTGCCCTGCCTTCAGGACTTACAGGGAATAAGTCCCCACCCTCTTCCCTGGGACAGCCCTTCAAGTCCTGGAAGGCTGCTCTCGTGTGAGTTAGGGGAGACGTTGGGATGTGCAAAAGGCCAATAGTACAACAAAGCATCAGCGTCTACAGTTTTCTTTAATTTAAGCTTCCAGATCTGGGCTGTAAAAACCTCTGATCACTAATTAGTGGAAGAGAAAGAGAGAGCACACTCCTTGCTGGGGAGATCTGTTTTGCTACAGCTCAGTTCAGGCAGCGCTCCTGTAATTAATCGAAGATAATATTTGTAGCTCAGAGTTGAACTGTGGAGTCCTTGGTGCTCTCTGAGCCTTGTTGTTTTCTTGCAGAGGTTTCATTGCCAGGCTAGACAACATCTTCAGTGTGCACTGAGGATGTTGCCTAGCCTGGCAATGAAACGTCTGCAAGAAAGCAACAAGGCTCAGAGAGCACCAAGGACTCCACAGCTCCTGTAATTGTCATGGTTTTGCCTTATTTCTGTTCTTTCTTTGCAGGTTGGGATGTGGAGACGGGCAGCAGTGATGGAATCAGCCCCGATGTCCTTGTCTCCTTGGCGGCACCAAAGCAATGTGCCACGCGATTTATGGGCAAGCACCACCTGGTGGCTGGGCGCTTCCTCCCCTACGACGTGCAGAAGAAATTTGAACTGAATTTGCCAGAATACCCTGGGACAGACTGTGTGGTTTCTCTGTAGAGTTTGGAATCATCCAGCAGTTTGTGGCTTCTGGATTTCTTGGCCATGCTAAGAACTCCCTGGTTTGCTTCTCTTGAATGTCAAACGAGATCCCCAGTATTAATCAGCTCCATATCTAGGCTTTGGAATGTATAATAGTATCGTTTAATCCATTGTAAAAATCTGGCAAAACCATTTGGAAGAAACAGAACGCTCAAACTATCGAGCCACCTAACAGAACCCCTCCGATAAACGTGAATTAAAAGACACACACATAAATTCACCTTCAAATAACTGTTATGAGACCCATTAAAATTCAAGCCAATATTTTATAACCTGCTGAAAGCTGATTTATGTCTATGTTATGTGTGTGTGCCTTTCGGAAAGGGGAATTTTTTATGGGCCCTTTCCTCCACTTAATTTTTTATTTTCCTTCTTTCTTCCCTTTTGCTTCCTCAAAGCAATCTTTAGTGATTTAGGGCCAGAAGCTGATCTAAACATATTTTATATTATTATTCTTTATTTCATATATTACATCACTTTCAGGGGTTTGTTCTCTCAAGATGGTTTCACCAAAATGCTCTACATTCCATCTGGTGGGGGGAACAGCTAGGCAACTGGAGTTGAGGTAGGGGTGGCTGCAAGGGGAGCGGTCAAAATGCCCACCCTCTTGCAGATTTTAAATACCCCCCCTCAGGTGAACACACCTGAACTGAGAGATCTCAGTGTATGGATGAGACAGAGGTGCTGGGAAGGGGCATTCAGATTTGTTAGGCCTCATGAAACAGTTTGGGACAGGAGTTGGGCCTTGACAAAAGGGATGAGTGACGTTCTATTTATTTATCCTTATTTATATTAAAATTCTTCCCTGACCTTTAATGTATACACATCACTGAAAGCAGGAAGTGCTTAATATCAAAAAGGTGGCAAGGCAACAGATAGAGCCATGCTAGGTACACGTGCAGCTGGAATTTTCAGGATTTCCCCCCCTCCCGCACTTTGGGATCCCCCTCCCATTCTGTTAAAAGTGGACATACCATTAGATGGCAGTAAAGTTATGGAAAAAGTCTCTCTGCTTCCATCTAGTGGTCATTTTATTTTTTCCCAAATGATTTTTAGACTTCCAAAACAGTTGGTTGATTGGAGTTTCCAGTAAAAAAGGGGTACGTACAGGTAGTCCTCGCTTAACAACCATTCGTTTAGTGATGGTTCAGACTTACAATGGTGCTGAAGAAACCGACTTATGACCGGTCCTCACACTTAAAACCGTTACAACACCCCTGCAGTCATGTGATCATGATTTGGGCGCTTGGCAACCAGTTCGCATTTATGACTGTCGCAGCATCCCATGGTCATGTGATCACCATTTTCAACCTTCCCAGCTGGCTTCTGGCAAGCAAAATCAGTGGGAAACCACATAATTTGCTTAGCGACCATGTGATTTGCTTAACGACTGCCGCAAAAAAGGCCGTAAAATTGGGTCGGATTTGCTTAATGACCACTTAGCAACTGAAATTCTGGTCCCAATTGTAGTAGTTAAACAAGGACTACCTGTAGACAGCACACACAGTGTTGGTAATGAGGGTGACAATGGAATTAAAGGAATAGTAATGGGAAACCTGTCTCATTAATGTTTTAAAATTCTGTGACCATCAACGACCCTTGTGGATAGGGCATAAACTAATAGACCTAATTTATCTGGATTTTTAAAAGGCTTTCCAGAAATGTCCCTCAGTTGGGCAGTCCCGGGATAATTTGCATCTGTTTACATCTGTAACTCTCCCCAAAATATAAAAATATTTTTTGTACACAACTTTAATGTGCATGGTTTGTAATGGAATATCCCAGAGAAACACTTTGTAACACAAATGTTCCTGATGTCATATTTGTAAACTTTTCCCAATACAGGCTTTTAAAACATAAATATCACAGATGTGAGCTCTTCTCTTCTTCTTTTTTAGACAAAACAAAACTCCTTTTTGTATAGAATGTACTGAATTACACAGTTGGGAGTTTAACTGTGGGAGTTAAACCGGGAACTAGGATTTCTCGGAGCAGGAATGCTGATCAGGTCAACAACCAACAATCCTCCAGCACCAAGCCAAGATGGGCAAAGAAAAATGTCCATTAAACTGTGCAAAAAGTGGGGAAAAGGAACTCTGGATTTAAACTGAAATGAATATGAGAGGGGGATTGCATTCTCCCATGGACAGAGGCAACCAACCGCTTAAAGGTTTCATTTTGGTATTCAACAGAGATTCTTGTCTTGATGTACCTTGTCAAGCTTTGAGTAGCTGCTGCCAAAGCTGAGCCAGGGAGGGTAAATTTTCCTTCTTACAAGGGTGTTACAGTACATATGCCGGCTTGAGTTGTACAAATAATAAAATTGGGGTATACATCTAATAAATAGACTAGCACAAAATCATGTGTGTAGTTCATGCCAGAATGTGGAATATAGTAAGACTAATAGATGTAACAGAACACTTATTCTCCTGAGGGATGATGAACAAGAAGCTATTGTAAGAACTGAATTTGGAGAAATTTTGTTCACAACAAGAAAGGACTGGAATAAGAATTCATAGGGTGTCTGTATCTCTTTAATTTATATAGCAAAAATAGGGTAAGAAGGGCAGGATCGGACAAGATGACAATTGGAATCAGAACTAGAGGTTGAAATAGAACAATTGGGTGGGTCCTTGAGGCCCGCTGAGCTTGGCTGTTTTCTTGCAGACGTTTCATTACCAGGCTAGGTAACGTCATCAGTGCAAGGGGTTTGGTTGCTTTCTTGAGGGTCCCTCAAGGACCCAACAGTTCAACCTTGAGCTACAGATATTCTCTTCTACTGGAACAATTTCAGATATGCAGGCATCTCCACTTTGCTAGCCAACCTAAAGAAGACTCAGAAGACTTAATGATGAAACTAAATATGGAAGGAGGGGCATGTTGGAGGTGGGGGTAAGAAAATCAAGATGGTGGCTGCAACCATGCAAATAGTCGTAGCAATGATCAGTCCAATGGCTGAGAGAAATAGAAAGGAAAGACCAACGGTAAGATGAAGGGATGGAGTCACAGACATTTGCAGGAGGAGGGCAAATGACAAAACAAATGTCACCATACAAGCTGCGCCCCTTATGTGTGATGCCATGACATAAGCAAGGGCATCCATGGGGGAGGAATCAAAAAGGTGAAGATGGCGGCTACAAGTGTGCAGTTGAAGACCTGCCCCTTTTTGCATGCATCACATCAGACTGGGGAAGGATGCTGTGTGTGTGTGTGTGTGTATTGGGCGTGGCTACTTGAGGAACTGCTTATCTCCAGTTGTCTCTGCCCGTCCAGTTTGGTCCAGCAGGGTGAGTGTAATGGTATGTGGGAATGACCTTGGGAGATGGGGGAAGAGCCGCAGACTAGACAACTGTCACCTAAAAGGTATCACAGCCCACAGAAGGAGACGGGAGTCGTGGGAAGCATTTCAGAAGGGACCCTCCCTAGGTTTCCGGAGAGTAAAAGGAGAGGAGGGGAGGAATACTTTCAGACTTGCAAGATTCTGTTAATGTGACCTTACAATAAAGATGCAGCTAGTATTCATTGTCGTGCTTCTTGTCTGGACTAAGGGCTGACAGTGGGTGTATTCCTGGGCCCATCAATTAAGCAATGTTATCTTGCAGGGTCTCCTCTGTTGCCATTCCTGCCCTCTGCTATGATCTCCCCCCAGAGGTTTATGTAGCTCCCTCCCCCCTTATGTTGTTCAGGAAACTTTTGAAGACCTGGTTGTTCCCCAGGCCTTGGGGACCGAGTGACTGGCGAACCCCCTTTGGGTGGTTGTTGTTGTTTTTTGCTTGCTTTGTTTTGTTTTGGTCTTCTGGTCTGTTGTATCATATATATATATATATATATATATATATATATATATATATATATATATATATATATATATAGTGTGTGTGTGTGTGTGTATGTACTGTATGTATAGATATAGATATAGATATAGATATAGATATAGATATAGATATATAGATATAGATATAGATATAGATAGATATATACTGTATATATACAGTATATGTTCCTGTTGTAAGGTGCTCAGGGTTGTATGGGAGTCAGGCACCCCATACATTTTATGTATGTATGCTATTTATCATCTATCTACAGCAGTGTTTCTCAACCTCAGCAACTTTAAGCTGTGTGGACTTCAACTCCCAGAATTCTCCAGCCAGCATGCTGGGGGGGGGAATTCTGGGAGTTGAAGTCCAGACATCTTAAAGTTGCTGAGGTTGAGAAACACTGATCTACAGTATCATCTATCTCTATCTATCATTATTATCTGTCATCTATATCTATCTATCTATCTATCTATCTATCTATCTATCTATCTATCTATCTATCTATCTATCTATCATCTATCTATCTATCTATCTATCTATCATCTATCATCTATCTATCTCACTGCTGCAGTCTACGTATCATGGTTCTAAGGCATTCTTAGCAGAAAGCAACAATCAAAATGAGGCTGTGCTGTCCAGATATTCTGACACAGGCTTTTCAAAACGTGTTCAGTCCCCACTATATTGGGGGCCAGGTTTGTGTAATGACAGCTATTAATTGCGACTTCAGAAGGAATCCAAGATGCTCTCTACCCCCACCTCCCACCCCGCACACAATTTCAAAACCACATCCGTCAGGAGAACTCTTCAGCATGACCTTGCTCCACGTTAGCTCATTTGTGGTTTCGCTGCTTTTCGTTCTTCCAACTTCTGTCCAATTTTAGCAGCCCACACTAGAATAGCTTCTGTTGAAGCCTTCCCAAAAACAATAATAGCAACACAAAAATCCCCTGATATTCTTCCAGCGCTGCTCAGGTTGAAATGCTCTGGGTTCTGCGTCTCTTTAATTTCTCCAGTCCAGGCAGTCTCTCCAAGAAGGAATCCCAACCAATGGAAGGCTGAAGGCTGCGTCCTATAAAAACCTGATGTTTTTCTCAGCCTAGGATCTTAGCCTAGAAGCTCTCCCCAGAGGTATTGAGAGGAGCTCTCTGACCCCCCCCCCCCACCCCAAAAGAAGATCTTCTCTCAACCTGGCAAGCTGGAGCGATGACAGGACTCCAACTGGCCCTTGTCGTCTTCTTTCTTGTCTTCACCGGTGCCTTGGCTCAAGGTATTTGGGGTATCTTGGTACATCTACATGTATGCATGTATTTTTGTGTATGTGGAGAGGAAAAGAGACAGGGAGAGACTTTTTTCTGTCCTCCCCTCCACCCCACACGCCAGCCTTTTTATCAGCTTGCATAGCTATGTAGAAATTAAAACGGCAAGATGGTCCACAAATCTTCAAGACCAGGGAGGAGGGCAGCATTAATTAATTAATTAATTTCTGTCCTCAAGGCAGCACGCCTCACTCTCTTGCTCCTATTTTTCCCCACCACAACAACCCTGTGAGGTCGGTTGGGCTTGCAAGAGGACCGAGGCTAATTTACCATGCTGCTGCAATTCATGGGGAGTCAACACTTGTTCATAATTGCTAGATGAGGAGAGGGGCGTGGTGGCTCAGCAGGTAAGACACCAGGCTTGTCGATCGGAAGATCACAAGTTTGGAGGTTCGAATCCCTAGCCCTGCGTGCGGAGTGAGCTCCCGCACTAGCTCCAGCTCTTGCCAACCTAGCAATTCGAAAGCATGCAAATGCAAGTAGATGAATAGGTACCACTTTGGTGGGTAGGTAACAGCATTCCGCGCGCGTCATGTAGCCACGTGACCACGGAAGAGTCTTCGGACAACGTTGGCTCTTCGGCTAACAAACGGAGATGAGCACCGGCCCCTAGAGTCGGACACGACTGCACAAATGTGCAGGGGGTACCTTTACCTTTTTTTTAATGCTAGATGAGATCCGAGAGGGAGAGAGAGAGAGACTTTTCTTCCTTTCTAGTAAAATCAGAACTTGAGGTTACATAAGGAAGGGGCCTCTTCCTCTTCCTACAATTTGTGTACAGAACTCACTACCATAAGATGCAATGAGAGTGAGCTGTTGTGTTAAAAAGGCAAATGTGCCTGTAAGGCAAGTTGTGGTTAACTTGAAAAGGAGATTAGACGCATTTATGGTGGAGAAAGGCCTAATAACATAATGATTAAGCATGGTCTTGATAGAGACAGAACATTATTGTGGGAGGTGGGATGGGGGGAACATTCTACTGAACTTCGAAAAGGCATATTTTTGGCCACTGTATGAACTCAGATTGCTAGACTGGATAGATCTCCTAGACAGATCACCTCCTTTATTTTTAGATCTATTCATATCTAGACCCATTTATTACAGTTGATGAAAGAAAAGGAGGAAGCCACAATCATTTCAGTATATCTGTTCCCAAATTGCAGATGTCATCCACAGGATATCAAAAGTCAGATGCATCCTAAATGGGAAGATTAAAATACTTCCAAATTTTAAATAGTGGGGAAAATCAACAGCAGGGATCCTGATCAGGAGAATATCAGGTGGATATTCCAGGCTTCGTTCCTCTTCCTGCTGAGTGTCATCTGCTGGCAGGAAAAACAACCACCAGTCAGTCTCTGTGGTGGGTGAGCCAAGTGTAACCAGGTACTTAGATGGGCTGGTTTAACCACCAGTCAAGCTGCGTAAGTAATATGGGTCTAGTGCTCTTCTAAAAGAGTACTAAAGCCATCTCTAAAAATAGCCCAGGTGTAGAGGTATTTAGCTCTGGCTTTGAGAAGGAAGAGGTGAAACAGTTGCTCAGCCCTGGGAAAATAGAAAGTGTGTGAAAGAGGCTTAAAACAGCCCTGCCTTGTCAATATTGTCCTTAGAAAGGTGACAAGCTTTGAAGATTCTGTTAAGATATCCTACAGTAAAGTAGCATTCCTGGAGTCCTTCTGGTGTTCGTTTCTTGGCCTGGCCTACCTCGAAGGGCTGACATCAGCTGACAGATCACAGCCATGGACGAAGGATGCAAGGCGAAGAAGGAGGGAGCTATCATGAGTGAGCTCCATTCCCAGCTGGTAATGTAAGGGAATGTCTGTGTTGGAGCAAGTGGCTGTGACAGGCAGCATCTGGAAATAGCTTCTGTAGTAGACGGAATAGTATTGCCCTGCCCAAAGAAATAAAACCAGCGAAAAAAGGGCAACCATGCAAAACCCCTTGTCAGGAAAAGCTGTGTAAAAATTATAAATGTTCATTGGTAAAAGAACCAGCAATACGCAGCTGGCAAAGCCCAGCTTTTCTTCCCAGCTTAAACTGACCTTCTCTGCGGCAGCGGACGAGCACCCTCTCAGGAGAGTCACTTCTGTTTTTAAAACACTGCACTAAATCCTGGTTTTAAAAAGCGGTCTAGGGTTCCTTCCAAAGAGCACTAAATCTGAGTACAGAAGGAGCCTGTGTATGGCTTGACAGCCCCTTCAGAAAATGCTGGAAAGGGCCAGATCCCTCTGCAGAACCAGATGTCCTCCTTCTCCGGAGCCCCGTGGTCTGAAGGGAGGGGTGAGAGGAGCTGAGCTAACTAGCGATGCCCGGATGCCAAAAGCAGCCACCAAGGAATGAAAGAAACTCTTAAGCTGGAGTGGTAAAACTGTACTGTTCCACATGTGTGAAATAAAGTGTAAAACCATGAAGGATCCTAATGCACAAGCTTTCTCTTTGGATTAAATCCAGGTGATTTGGGACATTGGGTTCGCCCCATTTGATAGTATATTGCAGCCTTTCTCCAACTTTTATCCCTGGAGGAACCCTTGAAATATTTTTCAGGCCTCGGGGAAGGAACCCCTGCACATTCAGGCTCAAATATAGGCCAGAGGTTACAAAATTATGATATTCGTTTCACATGTAGGCCTGTATATATGCCTTAACAGTGTTCTTAAACTAAAAATAAAGAATGAAACTTACCTCTTTAATGTGAAGTTGCCTGAATTTGAAATACTTTTTAAAATAAATCGTGATCTCCCAGGGAACCCCTAGTGACCTCTCGCGGAACCCGAGGGTGCCACGGAACCCTGGTTGAGAATCCCTGGTATATTGGGTGGCCCTGTACAGATTTACTTCTCCCCCAAAAGGAAAGGAAGCATATCTCACACACACACACACACACACACACACACACACACACACACACACACAAAGAGAGAGCAATACACAGAGAACAGTGAACAGAGATTCAGCACAGAGAGAAGGAAATAATAAACTTTGGAATTTGCTACCAGCAGGTATGCTAAAGGCAGCCATCTGGATGGTTTTCAAAGAGGACTGGACAAGTTCATGGAGGGTCACGCTACGAATGCTGTTAACTGATGGCTGTTTGCTACCTTCTGACGCATAGGCAGCAGAGCTTAAAATATTGGTTGCTGGGAAGCAACAGTTGAGGGGTTCTTGGCCTCCTGTCTGCGTTGGCAAGCTTCCCAAATGCATCCACTTGGCCATTGTGTGGCAGAGAATGCCAGATTAGATGGATCAAAGGCCTGATCCATTAGGGCTTTTCTTAGCTCAGTGTAATTTTGAATATAATACAGTATATCTCATCATAGCAGGGAAGGAAGTGGCTGGTGTGTGTGTGTGTGTGTGTCTCTGTGTGTGTGTCTTCAAGTCAGTGTTCATTCCTGGCAAGCGCCTGGACAAGTCCCTGCAGTTTTCTTGGCAAGATTTCGGAAGTGGTTTGCCATTGCCTGCTTCCTAGGGCTGAGAGAGAGTGACTGGCCCAAGGTCACCCAGCTGGCTTTCATACCTAAGGCGGGACTAGAACTCTCAGTCTCCTGGTTTGCCATTGGCTCCTTCCTACGGCTGAGAGACAGGGACTGGCCTGAGGTCACCCAGCTGGCTTCCTGCCTAAGGCGGGACTAGAACTCTCAGTCTCCTGGTTTGCCATTGCCTGCTTCCTAGGGCTGAGAGAAGGTGACTGGCCCAAGGTCACCCAGCTGGCTTCCTGCCTAAGGCGGGACTAGAACTCTCAGTCTCCTGGTTTGCCATTGCCTGCTTCCTAGGGCTGAGAGAAGGTGACTGGCCCAAGGTCACCCAGCTGGCTTCCTGCCTAAGGCGGGACTAGAACTCTCAGTCTCCTGGTTTGCCATTGCCTGCTTCCTAGGGCTGAGAGAAGGTGAGTGGCCCAAGGTCACCCAGCTGGCTTCCTGCCTAAGGCGGGACTAGAACTCTCAGTCTCCTGGTTTGCCATTGCCTGCTTCCTAGGGCTGAGAGAAGGTGACTGGCCCAAGGTCACCCAGCTGGCTTCCTGCCTAAGGCGGGACTAGAACTCTCAGTCTCCTGGTTTGCCATTGCCTGCTTCCTAGGGCTGAGAGAAGGTGAGTGGCCCAAGGTCACCCAGCTGGCTTCCTGCCTAAGGCGGGACTAGAACTCTTGGTCTCCTGGATTCTAGCCCGATGCCTTAACCACTACACCAAACTGGCTCTCTGGGTCATTTGGGTGCCTTCTAAATACTTAAGGGCAACTCTGAATCTCTGGTTCTCCTTTCTTATGCTACTATACAGGGCTGTCCATGGAGTGGGGATCAAAAAAGTCCAGGTGCTGGCTTTATCCATGTGATTGAAGTCCCATCTTTTTTTTTACATGTGTTGCGCATGTGATACACTACAAAATAGGCAGGGTTTCAACTGCATGGTTGTGGCTGCCACCCTGACTTTTTTGACCTTGCAGAACCTCTGGCCCTAGATCTTTTAAACTGGATTTGGACTGGATAGTATCCAAATCATGGGTAATAACCATACCAATCTATTCTGCGCTGGTCACATTCCACCTTAAGGACACTGTCCAGTTCTGGGCATCAGATTTTAAGAAGGATTCAGATAAATTGGAACCAGTTCAGAAAAAAGTAGCTGGGATGACCAGGGTTTTGAAAGCAAATCCCACAAAGAGAGATTGAACTGGCTTCAACAGTGGATCCTATTATCAAAGAGGATGGGAAGATCCCCTTGGTGAATGAGGTTGGACAGCCATCAGCCCAGGATGCTTTTGTCTAGATTCCTGCAGTGAACAATGGGTTGATCCTGAGGTCTTCAATGGCCCTTTTGAACCTTGTAATTCTACAATGATCTTTGACCATTCCTCATATGGAAGATGGTTGTCTGTGAAACATCTTAGCAACATGTTTAAGTAACTAGTGTCTTGCAAACATTTCTCCAAAGAACCAATGGTTTCCTACTTTGCATGAAGGTGTGATCTCATCAAGATTGAACCTCAATGTTTTTTTCGGGACCGCTTGGGACCGGAGCATCCATGGGGGTCAAAAAAGACAAAATGGTGGCTTCAACCACGTGGTCGCAGCCACCATTGTGACTTTCCTGAACTCCCTGGGGATGCCCCTCGTGGAGAAGTAGAGAGGGCAAAATGAAAATATGGGGTATTGAGGAAGAAAGAGACATTTGGTATCTTTTTGGACGTTTTAGCTCTTCCTAGAGAGGTTTTCATTTTAATTTTTCTTCCTCTGCTGACATTTGCTTAGTTTACAGCTCTGAATTGGAGTGACCTTCAAGGTGGGGTAAATTTCAAATTCGCAGCACGAGGTTTAGCTGGTTCCGGAAGATTCCCAGCATGGCTGCACAGCAAGGAAAATCCATCTGATTTGTGTAGGGTGGGGGCTTTGTTGCTTTGCTCTGCAGTCCTGCAGCACACACCACTGGAGGCATGTCCTTTCCTTCTCCCTTTTAATAATCAATAACATCTAGGAAAGGAAAAAGAAAAAGAAAAGAAAAGGAACAGATATTTAGCCTTTAAAGCAGTGTTTTTCAACCTCAGAAACTTTAAAATGTGTGGACTTCAACTCCCAGAATTCCCCAGCCAGCATGTGAGAAACACTGCTTTAAATAATTATGGGATAAGCAACATAATGTATTGCCAAGAGTCCACGCCTCTTTGATCAGGGGCTAGGGCAATTAGTTCTTTTAGATCCAGAGATACTAGCACGCCAGTGGATAAAGAAACTTAAAGCTTTATTATAAACAAACAAAGTTAAACACAGTCTAAACACAGTTTACAAAGCATAACAAGCATAGCATAGCATACAGAAATACATACTACATACATACCAAGCAAGCAAGGTGATACCTAATCTCCTATAGGCTGCCAGGAGCCCTCTAATAAGGACAGCGGAGATACCCCAAGGTGGCAATTTTCACAGCACCCAGCACTCAGGCCTGTGTGGACTCCCAAACTCCAAAGACAATCCTAAGGTTTTTATCAAAGCCTGGCTCCCAAACCCCATGACCAAGTTTCCATGGCACTGAAGCTGCATGGCCTGACCTTGACTGGGATTCTTCATGTGATCCAGCACCTGACCATGACATCATTCCAAGAACCTGGGAAAGCAATCAGATAAGCCAGTGCCTAAACATAAACAATTTCTTATCATCCCCCCCATTCCAAGCCGCTAAAGGAGTGGCTGGAGGAGTGAGCCTAACAAGCTGGGGACTTTCTCTCCCCCCACTTCCCACAGAGATATGTTCTGAGGGGCTGCTGGAGGAGTAAGCATATGCTTCTTCTCTCCCCCCTCTCATGCCAAACAGCAACAAAAACAAGCCAATTAAACATCAGTATAACTCAAAATAAACTCTAATCTCCTAGGTGTGGGGGAATAAAATCAAAGCATGCCACCTAACTCCTCGAAATACAAAGGTCTTCCGCAGGTTGCCATTACACATAATTAGTAACCTATGGCTGCGAGAACTGGACCATAAGAAAGGCTGAGCGAAGGAAGATAGATGCTTTTGAACTGTGGTGTTGGAGGAAAATTCTGAGAGTGCCTTGGACTGCAAAATCAAACCAGTCCATACTCCAGGAAATAAAGCCAGACTGCTCACTTGAGGGAATGATATGAAAGGCAAAACTGAAGTACTTTGGCCACATAACGAGAAGACAGGATACCCTGGAGAAGATGCTGATGCTAGGGAAAGTGGAAGGCAAAAGGAAGAGGGGCCGACCAAGGGCAAGATGGATGGATGATATTCTGGAGGTGACGGACTCAACCATGGGGGAGCTGGGGATGGTGACGGCCGACAGGAAGCTCTGGCGTGGGCTGGTCCATGAAGTCACGAAGAGTCGGAAGCGACTGAACGAATAAACAACAAAAGCAACATAACTTTCCTCAACTATTTAGTTAGTGAAGTTTAAATGACAGACATCTTTGTCAAAATCACTATTTACCATAATATTGTATTGTCGAAGGCTGAACATGCTCTCAAGCAAACGGGACACAAAATCCTATTTGAAAACACAGAAATACTGGACAACACCAAAAGCCACTACACCAGATTATACAGAGAAGCCATTGAAATTCACAAACACCAGCACAGTTACAATAAAAAAGAAGAAAGTTTAAAAATTAGCAAAACCTGGCTACCAGTCCTGAAAAACACAGCCTGCAAAAGGTCAACGAACTCAGTCCAACCACCAGGACATGGGAATACTTCTCACAATGAACATGCTAATCACGCTCATCAGCCACTCGTTAACATTTCAACGCAACAAAAAACCCCACCTAATCTCCTATAATTTAGCTCTATAAATAGAACATTGCCACTCTACCTGGGCACAGAGATTTTGCTTCTATCTGTGCTCCTGCCCTCTGAAGATGCTGGCCACAGATGCTGGCGAAACGTTAGGAACCACAACTTCCAGAACACGGCCACACAGCCCGGAAGACCCACAACAGCCATACCATAATATTCTTTAAAAACAGTTAAGGATTTAAAAAAAATAACATTCCACAAATGATTTTTATATTAAAACCTTCCTAAACCAAGCCCTTTGAATTTTCAATACATCCTGTGGGGTATTAGTTTTATCTGTTATAAAACAGATACTGTCCTGCCAGTCTTAATAAAATAATTATTTCTTTCTTTTTGAGCAAATTAATTTTGTCAGAGACTTTCTCAATAAGATTATCAACTTTTTTTTTAAGTGAGACATTATCCAAATATTTCCATGGGTGGGCAATGATTAACTTTACTTTCTTGCTTAGTACCTTTTAATTCCTTCCATCAAATATATGTATTAGGCTGGTAAGAATTTGGTCCTTTGTTACTGCCATCATTTTGTTAAAGACCTCCCTCTAAAATTTTGAAGCTTTACCACATTCCCACCATAGATGGAAACATGCCCCTTTTTGATTACAACGCTTTCAGCACCTCATAGAGCATTTGTGTAAAAAATGTGACATAGGGGTTAAATGCCAATGATATAAAATTGTAAGATACAATTCCTGCAAAGAATTCCCCAGGCAATCGCTTGCGTAAATCTGACTCTGAAACTTTTTTCAAGTCTAGTGTAGGGTTACCTCTATCTATTTCCAACAAAACTTAGTTAAAGTTTGATATTGTTCCTTTAGGTTGATAGTCCTAGGCCCTGAATGAAGTAAACTGATCTCTCATGGGACTTATAAAACTGTTAGAATCTATTTTGTATGGGATAATATGGAAACAAAGTTCTTTCCCCTCCCCCCCCCCCCCCATTCTTGCAAGCTGGTTAGAGGAAGTACAAGGTAGTTCATTTTTCTAGCTGTAAGGAAGAAGCTGTTCTGGCGGATACATAGGACACAGAGTTACTCATTTTGGATGTATTTCTGATTGGCCTTTTAGCCTGACAATGTGCCTCCAGGATGGCTGATGCTAAATGAAGATTAATATGTAGGAAATGTTGTGCCTTTGTAAAGATAGATTACTGTTGGCTCTAAAGTAAACACGTTTTCCAGCCATCCAAGCTATCTCTGCTTACGCTTCAGTAGTTGGGTCACTTCAATAGACATTTGACCTTGTAATTTGGATCTGTGATTTCAGCTGATGGGGGTTGTGGTCCAGCAGTATTGAAGGAGGCAAGGTTAGAGAAGTCTCATGGCTACAGACGCCATCGTAGCTTTCCTCCAGTATATGCGGTGCTATAAACAACGTGGCAGGAAAGATGCCCCAATGCCAGGCTAATGGGTTTTTCAGAAGCCTCTTGCTGGCTGTGGTTGGAAATCAGATGCTGGGCTAAGTGGGGCATCTTGCTGAGAAGGAGCGCAGTGGGCCCAGTAGGAATGCCTGATTTGCCAGGTGCAGGAAGAAGGAAAGGAGGTACATGCCACTGGGGCAACTCTCTGGTGGCAGTGACCATACTTTAAGCAGACCTCAGGCCACTTTGTATTATTTATCAGAGATATCAGACTAAGCTTATTTATTATACCCTGCCTATTATTCATCAGGGTATGTAGCACTCCCTCTCCACAACAACCCTGTGAAGTAGGCTGGGCTGGGAAGAGGGACTGGCCCAAAGTCAGCCAATGAGCTTTCATGGCTGAGGGGGGACTAGAATCTGGGTTTCCCTGCTTCCAGTCCAGCACCTTCATCACTACATCTGACTGGCTCTTGGGCAGAGAGGGAGGGACTGGCCCAAAGTCAGCCAATGAACTTCTGTGGTTGAAGAAGGACTAGAAGAGTGTATTGTTGACTAGAAGAGTGTTTCTCAACCTTGGCAACTTCAAGCTGTGTGGACTTCAACTCCCAGAATTCCCCAGCCAGCATGGCTGGCTGGGGAATTCTGAGAGTTGAAGTCCACACAGCTTGAAGTTGCCAAGGTTGGGAAACACTGGACTAGAACTTAGTTCTCCCCACTCCTAGTGCAGGGCCTTCCCCACTACACCTGATTGGCTCTTGGGCTGAGAAGGAGGTACTGACCCAAAGTCAGCCAATGAGCTTCCATAGCTGAGGGGAGACTAGAACCTGGGTCTCTCTGCTTCTAGTCTAGCACCTTCCTCACTACACGGGGATGGAATTAGATCTCAATCTGGCCAGCGGGCACCGATATTATTATTATTATTATTATTATTATTATTATTATTATTATTATTGGCAGTGCTTTGATATAATGAATCTTAAATGGCTAAGTTTTATGATCTTCAGTTTACCTGTTCGATCCCTTGAGTGCTCTGTTTGGTAGCAAAATTGCATCCAGGTTAAATAAATAAATAAATAAATAAATAAATAAAGGATAAATAAATAAATAAATAAATAAATAAAGGATAAATAAATAAAGGATAAATAAATAAATAAATAAATAAATAAATAAATAAATAAATAAATAAAGGTTTAATAAATCAAGGGGCGTGGTGGCTCAGCGGGTAAGACGCCAGGCTTGTCGATCGGAAGATCGCAGGTTCGAATCCCTAGCCCTGTGTGCGGAGTGAGCTCCCGCACTCGCCCCAGCTCTTGCCAACCTAGCAATTCGAAAGCATGCAAATGCAAGGAGATGAATAGGTACCACTTCGGTGGGAAGGTAACAGTGTTCCACATGCGTCATGCTGGCCACATGACCGTGGAAGCGTCTTCGGACAACGCTGGCTCTTCGGAGATGAGCACCGGCCCCTAGAGTTGGACACGACTGCACAAATGTGCGGGGGGGACCTTTACCTTTACCTTAATAAATCAAGAGTTCCCTTCTTCTCCACTGACAGAGCAGGCAGCCAGCTAAAGGGGTTCCAATCTGTGGGGCTGTAGCTGGCTGTGGTTTACCCTCAGGGCAAAGAAGGAGCCCTTAATTTATTTAATTTAATCTGCTTGTGGATGACAGCCCCTCATCTATCTGCCAGTCAAAAACTGTAAAGCCATTTAATCCATAATGCAGCTGGATCTCCAACCAGGACCCAATGTGTTAGCAGAATAGGTAAACCTAGTCAGAATATAGTTTATTTGGTGTTGGCTTAGGAGTGTTTTGTAGAGCCAGTTAGGTGTAAATTATTCAGTAGATATGATAAATTAAATCACAGCTTAACCACAATGTGTAAAAATGTTGGGTTTTTTTTCTTTGAACGTGTGGTTTTCTTCACAGATCTGCAGATGAAAAATGACTCAGAGGCAGCCAAGACAAAACAATTGTATAAACATAAAAAACGGATGAAAGCCAGGCCACGTCTTGATGCACAAATAGCCGGTGGGTCATCTTTTTAGAAATACGAAGGCTGCTGCCTAATTTGAAGAAAGGATGATGTTCAGGGGTGTCCGCAAGAATGACAAAAAGTCAAGATGGTGGCTGCAACTGCAACCAAAGCCCCACCCTTTTTTAATGTGCGTGATATCTAATGTAAAAAAAAGGGGCAGGGCTTTGATTGCAGTTGCAGCCACCATCTTGACTTTTTTGACCTCCCTTGTGGGCACTCCTGGTGATGCAGGCTACACTTCATCCCCAGCGTTCCATTCCATTGTCTTCCGCCTTTCGTTTAGCTCTTCTTAATTCTGCTTTGATTTCTTCTTAATTGTGCTTGGACTAGAAGCAAACAGAGATAATTCCAAAACTGGAATTAACAGCTTTCTGTTTTTTTACAATTCTCCTTCTCCCCATATAAAACGTGGCCCTGAAATCATGAAAAGATCAAGTTTTATTTTCAAGAAAAGTTTTACCACTGAAGTTTTACTATTAGGAAAAACTTCATTACAGTAAGAATTTGGGTTAACGAAACACAATTGCTGGGTTCACATAACATGCGACTGGGTTCCCACAATGGCGGTTACCCACATGAACCACAAGGGACCTTAAGCTACCCTAGTGTGTTGTGTGAACACAGCCAATGATAAGAAAAATAGCACGTGGGGTTTCAGATCTGTCTCTGCATTATTTGTGAGGTCTTCGTCCTTGATTGAATAAAGAGCCTTTTTGTGCCTCTTGACTCATGCACGTCAAGTACCTTTTATACAGAAACTGTATTTGAGAAGAAATGGTGCAACTGACTGGAATGGAGAAGGGCTTTATAATGTGAAACCTTTCAACCAAATGGATTGACTGCATTCAAATTTTAACCAGCAACCCTTCAAGCTGGGCCAGATTCAAAATGGCTTGCGCTGTATTATGCTCGATCCCTTGACTTTCCTTGTCCTTTCTCCAGATCCCGCTCACAAGGCAACAGAAGGGAAGGGGTTTGTCCCTGTCTCCTGGGATACTCTTTAGTGCAGCCCGTGCCTGGGATTCTGGTGGTCTGCCAATGTGGGGTGGGGATAGCGGAGAAAAAACAGGTGACCTGCCAGGACATATTTACATCCTGGTTAGATGCAGGTGAGGCCCTTTGCAAGGGAGAGTGAAGACTGTTGTTCTCACCATTATTATTATTACTACTACTACTACTACTACTACTTATTATTATTATTATTATTATTATTATTATTATTTTAATTAGTTACTATTATATTTTCCTTGTTTTAGTTGTGAGCTGCCCAGAATCGTGGGGAGTTGGGCGTCATACAAATCTGATAAATAAACGAAGTGGAGAAAGCTCATTTGAAAATCACCTCTTCTGCCCTTCTCAGTGCATACTGTTGATCCATTTTTTTCTCTCCATTGTTTTTGGTCCCTTGAAATTGGTGTCCTAATAAATGGGGACACCAGGGAAACCCCAGCTCTTGAAAGAATGCTTGGGATTCTCTTTGAACCAGCGAGTCTCGCTTCCTTGATGTACCCATCTGTGAAATGGGCCCCCTTCCAAATGGCCTGGTGTGAAAAGCCCTGTTGCAGAGTAGCAGCCCTCCGCCTGCCGCCAGGAGTCGCGATCTGGGAGAGTCATTCCCTTTCCTCCTCTTCCTCTTGCAGGGGAATGGACCTCTTGGTTCAACGTGGACCATCCCGGGGGCGAAGGGGATTTCGAGACGTTGGAGGCCATCCAGTTCTACTACCGCGAGCGCGTCTGCGCCCGGCCCCTGTCGATCCAAGTCCGCACCACCAAGTGGGAGCTGCCCGAGGAAGTGGGGGAAGTCGTCCGCTACAGCCCCGAAGAAGGCTTCCACTGCCTCAACCAAGAACAGCCCGGCAGCAAGAGCTGTTCCAACTATCACGTCCGATTCCTCTGCCCCGTCGGTGAGTGAGGAGCAAGCGTCTGCCTTTATTGCCCTGGCAGAACTCTGATGCCAACTGCCAAGCCAAAGCATTCATTTCCCCTACCAGCCTGGGCGGTTGGGCATCCTGCCTTCCTGCTCTAACCTGTGCTTCTCAATGCTCAAAAAGCCACATTGGGACAGTTATCCGTCCCCATACTACCTTGCAGGGTTGTTGTGAGGACAAAAGGGGAAGATTCATAACTACGAGAGCCTCTTATCTGCGCCCACAGTGAAATTCCCTTCTCTTGCACTTGAGTGGAAACAAAAATGCAATGCAGCTGTTATCCAAGATGCTCAAGGCCCCCCCCCTCCCATTTATCATGGCAACAACCCTATTGAGGTAATGATGGATCCAGTGGCCCTATTTACACAACCCACTTAACCTGGTTATTAAGTTAACCCCTTTTCTGGATTCACACAAGACACTGAATTGCAAACTAACCCAATATGGGAATGCACACAATATGCTAGGCCACAGAAAACAAACAAGCCAATCGAAATTTAAACATTTGGTGCAAATGCCACTACTGTACTAAGTTTTTAAGTGAGCTGGATAAGTATGTTGTATAAACTGAGGCAGGAAGCGAACAGCTAAGCGGAAAACTGAACACGAATTTCTTTAGTCCTCATTTGACACTCTAATTACTGGTTCACACAGTCAGTTGAAGCCATTAGAGCAGTGTTTTTCAAACTTGGCAACTTTAAGATGTGTGGACTTCAGCACCCAGAATTCCTTAGCCAGCATGCTAGCTGGGGAATTCTGGGAATTGAAGTCCATTCAACTTAAAGTTACCAAGTTTAAAAAACACTGCATTAGAGGGTTCAATGCAAATGCTTAAGCTCAGAATAAATGGCATAATTTTCTTTGGGGAGGCTGGACCTTACAGCATTCTCTCCTGGTCATCTCTGCCATTGGACATAGTCTGGAGGCCCCCTAAATTTTGGGGGCGGGGGGTTAACTATCTCTCATGAGGATTAGCATCATGAAAAATCTGGGCTTTCTTGAGCAGCCCGGGATTTTGACAAGGCAACTGATGGCAGCCATTTAATTAGTCCGGTTATCAGTTCCCCAAATTCTGATGGTGGGGGGCTGGGGCAGATCTGGAGGTACCGACATTTTTAAAAGCAGGTTTTGATCATTCCATCGTCACACTTTTTCTGGATCCATGATGACAGCCAAGCATCCCTCCCCAATACTTAGTAGTTACCCCCCAAAAAGCAAACAAAGAAATATGGGTGAATACCTCTGAGCTTCTTATTTGTCCCCAAAGAAAGAAACAGTAAATCTAACCTCTATTATTTTTGTTTCTGTTCAAGAAGTAGTTCCCCTTCACGCCTCTTTGTAAAACTCACCCTGCCTTCTAACAGTGAACTCATTAAAAGCAACTGGACTATAGGTCAAATAAAACTCCACATTTCAACAGGCTTGGTGAAATCTGAGATTTACAAAAATATAACCTCATTTAGGAAGAAAAGTGTTGGTCCTCACTTGTGAAGCGTTTACTGCCCAAGCCATCACAGTTCACTTCCTGGGTTTATTTTCCCCTTAATTTGTTCCCTCCAACAGATCCTGTGAAGAGGCTGGGATGGTCAAGTTGGTCTCCCTGGAGCGCCTGTTCCCAAACCGCGTGTGGCCTCAGCGGCATCCAAGCCAGACACCGAACCTGTTTGAAGAACTCTGCACCAGTTCTGGGCCAGCTGTCAGAATGCCCTGGGAAATCCACGGAACGTCGGACCTGCAGATCTGAACCCTGCCAAGGTAGCACTCTGTAGGGTTGGAGTGGTTTGGGGGTAATCCACTTCTTTCTAGATTAGTGTTTCTCAGCCTTGGCAACTTGAAGATGTGTGGACTTCAACTCCCAGAATTCCCCAGCCAGCATGGCTGGCTGGGGAATTCTGGGAGTTGAAGTCCACACATCTTCAAGTTGCCAAGGTTGAGAAACACTGTTCTAAATTAATGTGAACATCTGTGCAATTCATTCATTGACAATCAATGGGAGTTGTAGGACTCCCCCCCCCACTCTCTCATAAATTAGATTTGGCCTGGAGAGACCTTCAAATGGATTATGCTTCCCATAGGGGACTATCTTTTCTAAAGTAGCAATCTTGACACTGCTCTATAGAAGAGGCATCTTATTTCTAATGCCAGTTCATGTTTCATGCTTTCATTCCGTGCATGCACCTTCCTGGGCTGATTTCAAAAAAAAATTTAGGTTCTCGGCCTGAGGCTGGAACAAAATGTCCTCCCCTTCTGGGTGTTTTGAGCTTCACCTGTTGAGTGGAATCCATCCAAGGAGGCAAGAGGGAGAAAGAGGGGGTCCAAAGAGGGAAAAGGGGTGGAGTCACTGACTTTAGCTCTGTTGCCCCCATCTCTCGGCCCTCCAAAAATGGCTCTTGGTCCCTCAGCTATGAAGGCAATATGTTTGTGGATGTCAAGGTGCCCACAGATACCATCCTTGGCACTTGCCAAGCTCCTTGTCAAACTTGACTGTTTATTCATGTATTATTTATTTGTTAGGGTTATTCCCCACCTTTCTTCCAGGAAGCTAAGGCACCTTTCTTCCACAAACCCGCATTGGGGCTGCTCCCATCATCCCCCAAACAACCCTGTGAGATGGGTTGGGCTGAACAAATGACTGACTCAGAGTCCCCTAGGAGTTCTTGTTGGAGATCCCGGCAAATCCAGCATGCCTCATCAGCATATGGATGGCTGCTCTAGGGTGCAAGCTCTCCATGCTTTTGAGGAAGCTGTTTGTGGCCACTCCTTCCTCTCTCTCTCCTTCCTCCTTGGACCGGGAGCAAGCACATGGCTGTGTGCTGCTCCAACCTAGGCCATGGATGGGCCTAGGAGATTTCCCCCCCTTTCTACATGCGTCTCTTGCAGCAAGCAGGGCAAGAGGTATTAAGTTTAGGGAACAGAAGGAAGCAATGGAACATCATTTATCTACTGAAAATGTTGTACCTGCAATGAATAAACATAAGGACTCTTTTGTACTTGCTTTACATACCTGGCATTTCTAAGCACGTGTTTCTTTATGCTTGGGTGGGCCAAGGGTGCAAGACTAACCTGGATCTCTCTAATATGCTCATGGGCTCTGTTTTTAAACAATATTCTTTTTCTGTACATGAACTTTGCAGCTCTGCTCCATTTCAGTAGTTCTAACAGCACCTTCCCTACTGCACCACTCTGGCCCTTGGACTGAGAGAGAAGAACAGGGCCAAAGTCTTCCAGGAGCCTCTGTAGCTGGGGGGGGGGGGGACACTTGAACCCAGCTCTCTCTACTCCTAACCCAGCAGCTTCCCCACTCCCTCACACTGACTCTCTTTTAAACATTCTTTTAAAGAAAAAGAATAATAAATGGGAAGCTGACTGCGTTCAAAACAAATCACCAGCTTCTAACATGATCTTTATTTCCAAGGGTGCCTCTGAATCCATAGCGTTCACAGAAAATTATACGGGCAAGGACAGAACTTCACTGGACTGCTTATAGCAGAGCTTTCCAAACTTTTCATGTTGGTGACACACTTTTTAGACATGCATCATTTTGCGACACACTCTTACAGCAGGGCATCATTTCGTGACACACACTTACAGCAGGGCACACGGCAGGCACTAGGACCTGCGCAGAATCACAGCAGGTTTGGAGGCAGCAAGGCACAAGGCAGGCACTAGGACCTGCGCGGAATCACAGCAGGTTTGGAGGCAGCAAGGCACAAGGCAGGCACTAGGACCTGCGCGGAATCACAGCAGGTTTGGAGGCAGCAGGGCACAAGGCAGGCACTAGGACCTGCACAGAATCACAGCAGGTTTGGAGGCAGCAAGGCACAAGGCAGGCACTAGGACCTGCGCAGAATCACAGCAGGTTTGGAGGCAGCAAGGCACAAGGCAGGCACTAGGACCTGCGTGGAATCCTGGAAGGGCTCAGAGGCAGCAGCAGCCGCGACACACCCAGACACTGCAGCCGACACACTAACGTGTCCCGACACACAGTTTGGAAAGATCTGGCTTATAGCCTTTGGAAGAATGGCAGAATGAAAATTCAGTTTTTCCTCCGCAAAATAAATCCCTATTTTCATTTGTGACATTTTGGCTCCCCTCAACTTACTTTAATTTCTGATTGGGGTAGGGGTGGGGAACACGGGGAACTGGTGGCAGCTAAGATTTACGTAAGTAGGGTATGTATGGACTCTGTTATTATTTATTTATTTAATTAATTAATTAATTAATTTCTATCCCGCCTTTATTATTTTTATAAATAACTCCTTCCTCCTCCTATTTTCCCTGTGAGGTGAGTTGGGCTGAGAGAGAGTGACTGGCCCAAGGTCACCCAGCTGGCTTTCATGCCTAAGGCAGGACTAGAACTCTCAAGTCTCCCGGTTTGCCATTGCCTCGTTCCTAGGGCTGAGAGAGAGTGACTGGCCCAAGGTCACCCAGCCGGCTTTCATGCCTAAGGCAGGACTAGAACTCTCAAGTCTCCCGGTTTGCCATTGCCTCGTTCCTAGGGCTGAGAGAGAGTGACTGGCCCAAGGTCACCCAGCCGGCTTTCATGCCTAAGGCGGGACTAGAACTCTCAGTCTCCTGGTTTGCCATTGCCTCGTTCCTAGGGCTGAGAGAGAGTGACTGGCCCAAGGTCACCCAGCTGAGTTCGTGCCTCAGGCGGGACTAGACCTCACAGTCTCCCAGTTTCTAGCCTGATAACTCAGCCACTACACCAAACTGGCTCTCGAGGTCTGAAATGCCATCTAGATTTTTTCTCTGTGAAGCCAGCTACATTTTTCAAGGCAGGAGAATGCTCTGCTTGCCTGGGCAGTGAACACCCAGCTCGGCCACGCCCCTGCCCAGGGTCAAGACATCACCTGCAAGGAATGTCAGCAATGGCCTTGCGGTCTCCAAAGGGCCAGAGAGCTTCTGTTTTTATGGGCAAAGCAATTCCCTTTTAATTAACATTATCCCTGCCAACACATGTCTTCTGCCAAGTACATTTTTGGGCAGGCATTAAACATTCTTGTTCAGAAGTTCTGACACTCGATCCCTTGTTCTGATGGGGCTAAGAAGTGAATTTGACCCCTATGCACACACACATATATCAACATTGTCTAAATTCTTTGCCTAAAATCAATTGAAAATATCAGCCAGGCACAGTGTCTTTTCTTGAGGTTGGTGATGGAAATTCCAGGGATGGCAGTTGACCTATGATGCCCAACTAGGGGTTCTAAGAGAGAAAAACATGTGCCACTGACAATAAAAAGTGGATCAAATACAGATAGTCCTCACTTAACAACCATTTGTTTAGTGACGGTTCAGACTTACAACAGTGCTGAAAAAACCAACTTATGACTGGTCCTCATACGTACGACCGTTGAAGCACCCCCACAGTCACATGATCACGATTTGGGCACTTGGCAACCAGTTCGCATTTACGACCGTTGCAGCATCCCATGGTCACGTGATCACCATTTTCAACCTTCCTGGCCGGCTTCTGGCAAGCAAAATCAATGGGGAGCCGCGTGATTCACTTGACCACGTGGTTTATTTATTTAATTAGTTATTTATTTATTATTTAAATTTATATGACCGCCTATCTCCCCCAATCGGGGGACTCTGGGTGGCTTACAATAAAAACTACAATTAAAATACCATATAAAATTACAACAAACAATATAATATAATAAATAAGTATAAAATCCAATCTAGGCAAATTGATCTTAAAAATAGGGAGGCCATTATGGTACTAGCCATCCCCAGGAGGAGCTGTTACCTTTCCCATGGTTTGCTTAATGACCACACGGTTCGCTTAACGACCGCCACAAAAAAGTTTGTAAAATCGGGTCGGATTCGCTTAATGACCGCTTTGCTTAGCAACCAGAACTCCGGTCCCAGTTGTGGTCGTTAAACGAGGACTACCTGTAAGTGAAGGTTTTTCCCAGACGTTGCTGCCATGTATGATTTGCTACTCAGTCTTTCTTCCCTCTGAACCTCTGGTGGACAATGGGCTTAATCCTGCCATTATATGCATGAGATTCAGTCGCCTTGACAAAATCCTGCTGTATTTGTGTAATGTAGCCAGTATGGAGGTGGACTTGGAGAACAGCAACACTGCAGTAGGAGAGCTGTGCTAGTCTTTGGTAGCCAAACATCAGAAGGAGTACTGTACAGCGTGTGCTTTTTAATCAAATTTGTTAACCAGGAAAGGTGCTACCAGGCTCCTCCTGACTTTAGGTTATCTGAGGCCAGTCACTCTCTCTGAGACTAATCTACGTCACCGGATTGTTGTTAAAGGTAAAAATTAAAAGGAATGCTATTTATCCTCCCAACTCCTAGAGCTAAGGTGGGATATCAATCCAATGGATGAAGAAGTATCATTTTGCCAAAATTATTTATTTATTCCTATTTATTTTCCTGAAGGCACATTTGCTTCCCCTTCCTAAACCTATTTTAAAAGTTTTTTAACACATAAGATCTCTTATATTACTCTTCTGGGCTGCCTTTTGAGGACTCAAGAATCCAACCCTTCCCGTTTTCTTGTTGAGCTATGCCTGGCTTTGGGTATAGGCCGTGGCAGGAACTCTGGCCCTGGGATCAATACACGGAACTCTGCTTATAAGTTTGTTTTGTTTTTCCTTTTACAATGATGTATCTTGTATATTCAACTTTTTCATTTTTGCGATAATGTACTGTATCTGCATTATTGCCTTATGCTACCAGTAAACACTGTTAGCCCTAACAAGCTGCATTCTTGTCTGTTTATTCTCAAGCCTCGAGTTTTTCCCCTTTAAGCCAGCGTATATCCCATCATTTCTCACACAGTTGTTGTCATTTTGGCTACTACATTATTAACTTGCTCTTCAGCCTAAACAAAGCCTCCCAGAGTGGTTTGCGAAAGTCAGGGCTGAGGTAGCTCCTGCTTTTAGACTTATAGTAGAAAAGGCCCAACCCAAAAGGAAATGAAGTTGGGAGGGTAGGGGGAAAAAAAAGCAGAGTTGAGCACTCATTCCTCATTATGTTCTTGTACCTTCTGCTCTACCTAATGGATGGTGCTAAATGGTCCTCTCCTTTCTGTTCTTCCAAGGAAACAAGTGGTACAGCCCTCCAGTGGCTCTTAGAGCCAGTTTGGTGTAGTGGTGAAGGCATAGCTTTCCAAACTGTGTGTCGCGACACAATACTGTGTTGCCTGCAGGGCCCAGGTGTGCTGCGAGAAAACCCGGAAGCACTGATGGCGCGCCGCAGCCACCTGGTGGCGGGCACGGCGGAGGGCCATCAGCACTTCCAGGTTTTAGCGTGACACACCAGGACACCACTGCTACTGCACCGCCGCCGTGGTGTGCGAAAACCCGAAAGCACCGCCATGGCGGCGGCGCACAAAACCCGGAAGCGCCGCTACTGCGGCGCTTCCAGGTTTTCGTACACCGCTGCGGCACTTCCAGGTTTTCATGCACCACCGTTGGTGTGTCACCAACAGGAAAAGTTTGGAAAGCCCTGGGTTAAGGCATCAGGCTAGAAACTGGGAGGCCGTGAGTTCAAGTCCTGCCTTGGGCACGAAGCCAGTTGGGTGACCCTGGGCCAGTCACTCCTCAACTTTGCCAAGAAGACTGCAGGGACTTGTCCAGGCAGTCTCCCAAGAATTGGACATGATTGAACGGATTAAAAAAAAAAGGCAGACATTGTCTTAGGGCAAAACTCCAGCATTCTCTCTGTTGAAAATGTGAGCTAAAGGCTTTGGATTGGAGCAACAAGCCAACTGCTTGTTTCGTTTTGCTTACCTTGAATCGCTATTTCAAAATTTGTTGGGAGAGGCGTTGAACTTTTACTTGGTTCAATGCACACGATTTTTGCATAAGTCATAGAATAAGTTCCTGACAAAAAAAGAGAATAAGTGTTTGTGGTTTGGGAACAGAGGCTGGAGAGGGAGGAAAAGGAAAACAGGACCGTTGTCAACAGTTCCAAAGGAGCTTTGCCAATGCAAGAGAGGGCAGGGGGCATAAGGCCCCCTTAATTATCACGCATGGCTTGTGGCAGAGGCAAAATGTTCCTTGTCCCAAGAGATTTGACATTCCAAAGGAACCGTCACATCTTTCCCTGGAGCTTGGGGTTGGGACTGAAATCGGAAGACCATCAGTATAATACTGTATACATTCACAAAAATCATAATAAGCAGATTTTTTTAGTGATGGGAACCCATGGATCTCTGTTTTGTATAGAGAGGTACACAACAGTGGCATATTATTACATGAACGTACCTCGAGTAAAGCTCTTTCATGGCATTTTTAAATAAACAGGGATAAAATTGGTCCCCACGTTTTCTTTTTCTTTTTTAAGAATTTTAAGGTCCCCAAGTTTTCTTGATCACAGATTTTAAAGCACAATCACGTGCATGCCACCTCAGACATACTACCTATTGATTTCCAGAGGACTCAGTCTAAGTAAGGATGTGTAGGACTGAGGTCAGGTATGCCAGTTTCAGAAACCTTTGGGTGTGTTGTTCCGTGAAGGCAAATGCGCGACTGATTACTAATGACAGGGCTTCTCTGACCCTCAGAACTCAAATGGAGCCACTGGGGGGCCTGGAGTCCTTGCTCAAAAACATGTGGCAGTGGCGGGAAGCAAGTGCGTCGTCGAAGGTGCCAAAAAACTAAGCACACACATTGTGTTGGGCGTCCCTTGGAGGTGCAGATATGCTCCGACGTACCTTGTCCAGGTAATGAACATCTCAAAATGTATTTAACCTTTATTCAAAGCCCCTGAACATGTATTCAGATTTTCTCCCTCCACTTTGTAGGATTCCTTCCTTCCTTCCTTCCTTCCTTCCTTCCTTCCTTCCTTCCTTCCTTCCTTCCTCCCTCCCTCCCTCCCTCCCTCCCTCCCTCCCTCCCTTCCTTCCTTCCTTCTCTCCCTTTCCTTCCTTCCTTCCTTCCTTCCTTCCTTCCTTCCTTCCTTCCTTCCTTCCTTCCTTCCTTCCTTTTCTCCCTCTCCTTCCTTCCTTCCTTCCTTCCTTCCTTCCTTCCTTCCTTCCTTCCTTCCTTCCTTCCTTCTTACCTCTGCTCTGCAGCACTCATATGCAACAGTAAAATCCATCATACACAAGCATGTACACACACAAAAATACAACTGTATAAACTATACTTGTTTTCTTGCATTGTTTTGTTAACACCTACCAGTTTGTGTCAGTATAAATGCCAACTAATTGAACTGGATACGTGCCAGTTGTAGGACTAATTTGAACAATTTGATTGGTAGAGCAAACATTTGAAATCTGAAGGAGGAGAATGGAGAAAATACAGAAATT
Organism: Charina bottae; assembly: GCA_023362775.1. Classification (NCBI taxonomy): domain Eukaryota; kingdom Metazoa; phylum Chordata; class Lepidosauria; order Squamata; family Charinaidae; genus Charina; species Charina bottae. The sequence continues at coordinate 327,153 of JALMGJ010000017.1, read as the reverse complement.
CCCAATAGGAATTCCTTTGGATAAGTCTGGAAGCGTGTTCTTGTCCAGCATGACTGCAGTCATATGACAGTTTTACTGAAGAGAAACCCGGTTTCTGAACTGCACAATGTTTCGAATCACAAGCTAATTAACAAGCTGTGATTGCACAGCATTCTTAGGCATGAACAACTGATCATGCATAGAACTAAGTAAGCTCAGGAGTGTCTTCTGAGGGCGGGGGTGAGCCGAGAGGTCTATTGCTCCCTTTGTATATGCAGAGTGGGGCTTCAGTTGTGCAGTCACACCCAACATCTTGCCTTTTTACTCTCACTTTGCAGACAGCCCTGCCAAGCTTCATACAGTACATTGAACAAATGCGGTTGCTAGGTTTTTAATCAAGTTGTTTTAAACAATTGTATGGTTCCAGCCTCTGTGGGCACAATCTTCTTTGGATGAAGAGGCAGGCATGGAGCTTATGGAAGAAGGTATAGAAGCTTCCTGTAAGAATAGCAAGCTGGTCAAAGTGGACATGGTCAAAGCATTTTTTTTAGCATCCTTCGGAATTTTCTCTACCAAGCCTCTGAATTTGGACAGCACAATTGTCAGAAATGGACGAATCCGTTTCCTGCCATTTTGAACACACATAGCCTGTAACTGATTGATTGATTGATTATGTGCCATCAAGTCATTTCTGACTCCTAGCGACCACATAGATAGATGTTCTCCAAGATGGTCTTTCCATAACCTGGTCTTTAAGGTCTTCCAACAGTGCCCCCATCGCTACTGTAACTGAGTCCATCCACCTTGCTGCTGGTCATCCTCTTCTTCTCTTTCCTTCCGCCTTCCCCAGCATTGGAGCCTTCTCCAGAGAGCTGGGTCTTCACATAATGTGTTCAAAGTAGAATAATCTGAACCTGGTCATTTGTGCCTTGAGTGAGAACTCCAGATTGGTTTGGCTTTTCCGGGGTAAGCAAACAAGATAACTCCTCTTGGAAAGTGAACACCCCCCCCCCAAAAAAAAATCCAGAGCTTGCCCTTATGTGACGTGTGTGTGCCTACTTCTGTGGCCCGCACTGTCCCCTCCACCTAATTTTTAAGGGCAGCTTTTGGCTTTGGCTGCAGAAAGGTGCCCAGTATTCCCTATTTTGCTACATCATCCCGGCATCTTGGAAGCCCCTTTCCCCCCCCCCCCCCGGGATTGCTGCATCTCTTGCAAAAAGCTAGCTTATAGGTTTCCTTTTCTAACAGGCCCGGACTCTTAATGCACCCTCCTGCTTCTCCCTTCCTAGCTTGCCAGCTCAGCTGCACCATCGGCATCCCCAACAAGGACTGTACCGGCTGCGTGTGTCTCGACCACACACTCTTGGGCACTGTACGGAGGGCAAATGGGATGGCCCTTGCCGGTGCCCAGATATCCCTCGCAGACCAACCTCTAGCCCCCTTGGCCCAAAGCAATCGTTGGGGTCGGTTCACCATCCGGGGCATCTGTGCCGGAAATAGCACCAACGTCAGCGCTGAGCTCGAGCGCTTTGCACCAGGGAGTGCCTCTACGGTCGTCAGTGGCTCTGGGACCTCTTTGGTGGAGATCGTACTCCACAGACTTGGTAAGTGCAACGTGGGGTCAGGCTTGGGGTGGGAAAATAGGGGGAGATCTCAGCTTGCAGGGAGGAAATCTCCAAAAAGCACCAGGAGGGGCTTTATCTGCAGGAATGGTAAGTCTTGGGTGGCATTTAATGTGGCCCCCAACCTTAAACATTAAAGCCCAGTGGGGAGAAACACTCTTCTCCCTGATAAGCTGATAAAATTGATTGACTGGGGCTCCAGGCCAAGCCAAAGGACGTGCCTTTTGTAATGGTGGCATTCTTGGACTGCGCACAGGGCCTTCCCACTTGCATCGAACCCCGGTATGAAAATGCCCTGGCAACCTCTTTTTTTCCTGCCTTCTACCCATGACATTGCCTTCATCTCATCCTCAGCCCATGATTGGGAGAGGCTCACACCATCTTTACTGTTTTATCATGTTTTTTATTGTGAACTGCCCAGGGTCCTCTGTTGGAGGAGATGGGCAGTAATATAAATAGGAAGGAAGGAAGGAAGGAAGGAAGGAAGGAAGGAAGGAAGGAAGGAAGGAAGGAAGGAAGGAAGGAAGGAGTATTTTCCTCTTGACCCAAGAGCAGCCAGGGCCAGTTTAAGAGTGAGGATGAGCTACAGCATTTCTCCATCCATGTTAATGGCGGCACAGTCAGGTGACTCGAAGAGGACCGGACAGACATGTTGGTCACTTTGGGATGGTGCTGTGCACAGCCCCTCCCCTGGGGTCCAGAGCCCTCTTCCCTTTCTTTCCTCTCTGGGAAACAGCACATGGCACTGGATCAGTGTTTCTCAACCTGGGCTGGAGAATTCTGGGCGTTGAAGTCCAGATATCTTAAAGTTACCAAGGTTGAGAAACACTGCACTGGGTGCTTCATACCTGCAGCTCCAGACAGCCAATGGACAGGGAGAGGAACTTCATGGGGAGCAGCGTTAGTATGCAAGGCAAGCTGCCCATCAGCTGCCTGGTGGCTTGTTTTGAGATGGGGCTTGGTGTGCTAAACCCTGTCTCAAAACAAGGTAAAAAAGGTAAAGGTTCCCCCCGCACATTTGTGCAGTCGTGTCTGACTCTAGGGGCCGGTGCTCATCTCCGTTTCTTAGCCGAAGAGCCAGCGCTGTCTGAAGACGCTTCTGTGGTCATGTGGCCGGCATGACGCGTGCGGAACGCTGTTACCATCCCACCGAAGTGGTAGCTATTCATCTACTTGCATTTGCATGCTTTCGAATTGCTAGGTTGGCAAGAGCTGGGGCGAGTGCGGGAGCTCACTCCATCACGTGGGGCTAGGGTCTCGAACCTCCGAACTTGCGACCTTCCGATCGACAAGCCTGGCGTCTTACCCGCTGAGCCACCACGCCCCTTCTCAAAACAAGCCACCAGACCATGGGTGATAAAAACCACTTTACCAGACATACCACAACTCCCATCCCTTTGCTATCAGGCGGCATCTTTCAGTCAGGACAGCCAATCACGCTGCCAGGCAGGGTGGGAGCTGCGGGGCAATGCAGCTTTTCCTGCTTTACTGGGCAAGCTCTAGACCTGATCCGCAGGGTGGGGGCAGGCACCCAATAAAACACGAGAAGGCTGCTTTGCCCCCACCCACCCCGTAGATCAGCTGGTACCAGGTTTTGACAGAAGGCTAAACCTGTGGGTCTGATTAATGCTTTGGCCTAATATTTATTTATCGAATTTATCACCACCCATCTCCCCCCCGAGAAGGGACTCTGGGCGGTTTACAATAAAAACATACTTAATAGCTATACAATATAAATACAATAAAATAAATATAATAAGCAGTAAGAATATAAAATGTAGTGAAATCCAGATGGCTAAAGTTCTTTATAAGTCCGTGAGCAAAAGGGCCACTTTAGGGCTGTTCTAGGAAACTAGCCATCCCCAGGCATAACCACTCTCCCTCCCGCTCCAGGCATGCTGACAAAACCAGGTTTTTAGTTTCCCTGCATACATGAAATCAGGACACCACCATCTGGCAGCAGGCTGGAACAGAGGCTATAGAGGCAGCGTTGAGACAGCAGAGTTTATGCTCAGAGTTGGGTAGAGAGCATTTTACTGAACTGCAGTAAAGGAGGAAAGGCATTGAGCCTGGCTACTGAATCAACCCGTTTTCTGAGTTCTTCCAATAGATTGGCCCATAAAGCAGCCCCACGGCAGGCTGAGTTTGTACTAAGTCAGAAAAAACAACAACAACCCTAGCCTTGTTCAATAGTGCGTTGTGTGACTGCACCTGCTAGAAGTAGGCTGTGTTGCGTAACACTTCCTTGAAAGTCACGAAAACTGTGACAATCTGCCCATGGTTCAGCTCTGGAATTAATGTTGGAAAATGTCCTAGATAGACTGGAAGTCAGCTAGCCAAGCTGGAGGCGTAGCAAACCGATAAAGCACTGAAGGGAGGTGAAGGGAAAACTCATCATCCATAAATTGCCTGTTTTGGTGAGGCCACTGTACTTTAAACAGATTAATCTTTTTGTTTGTCCCCTTCCCTTCCCTTTGCTTTTTCTATCTTTGTGGTCCTTTTTTCCTCCCTCCCTCCCTCCCTCCCCTCCATGGCAGAACAACTTTACATGGTGACCAAACCTGAATCAAAAGTGAGGATGGTTGGAGAAAAAGTGAGGTTCTGCTGCAGTGCCCAAGGCACCCCTGAGCCCAGAAAGTATTACTGGTGAGTCATGTTGAAGGTAGAATTGAGAGAGCAGAGAAAGACTCCTACTGTAACTTGAACTGTGTCTGACTCATTCTCTGAGAACAAATAGCTGACATGATGGAGGGAGCAACAAAGCGGGTGCAAAATACTCAACCCCTTTCTCTTGCTACTATCATTTTTGCCTGACACTCCTCTCTTTAAGGGAAGAAGTTGTAATCGCATCCTTGGCACTTGCATAACTCGCTCTTGTGTTTAGCTTCTTGTGTACTATCTAGCTATAAACCCAACAGACATCCCTGTACGATAAGGCAGTGCTATCCACCATTTTGCAGATGGGAAGACTGAGGCTAGTGCTAGCGGACAGGAAAATCTGGAAGCGAAGTTAGAGTTTTCTGCATCTTTTTGCTGCCATCTAGTGATCAAC